>OZ038380.1:158043301-158643301 GCA_964036045.1 Eutreptiella sp. 'Long Island Sound 2002'
GGGGGGTGTCTCCCAAGGGACGGGTGCACAACCTGCTTATGCAGTTTTTCACCCCGGACAGCTCAAAAATGGAAGTTTTCGAAACATATTTTTTTGATATTGTGACCACCCAAAATGACCATCCAAGGTATGTAAAGCATGTTTTAGGCCGTATTTACGTGTTTTTCGCCCTATTTGGGTATCAGGTCGGGGGTGGGGGGGGGGGGGCTTTCAAGGGACGGGTGCACAACCTGCTTATGCAGTTTTTCACCCCGGACAGCTCAAAAATGGAAGTTTTCGAAACATATTTTTTTGATATTGTGACCACCCAAAATGACCATCCAAGGTATGTAAAGCATGTTTTAGGCCGTATTTACGTGTTTTTCGCCCTATTTGGGTATCAGGTCGGGGGTGGGGGGGGGGGGGGGGGGGCTCCCAAGGGACGGGTGCACAACCTGCTTATGCAGTTTTTCACCCCGGACAGCTCAAAGATGGAAGTTTTTGAAACTTGTTTTTGTGATATTGTGATCACCTAAAATGATCATCCAAGGTATGTAAAGCATGTTTTAGCCGGTATTTATGTAGTTTCCACCCTATTTTGGGTGTGTGTTGCTCGCGGTAGATTCTCTGCGAGGTGGACTTGCCGAAGGCAATAGAATCACCTCGCAGAGGTTGTTAGATCAAAGCCAGGCAGGCGTATATATGGGGAAAACGCCACATACCCCCCATTTTGGGCCTATTCGCGTACCCTACCCCAAGGGGTTGAATTGTTAGTTTAACCCCTTGTAAAATCATTATTTTGTCCAATAAACGCATCCCCCAATGAGTTTTTGGTCCGGGCCCCCCCAGACCCCCCCCCACTTGAAACCCACTTTTTAGGGGGGGGGGTGGGGGTGGGGGTGGGGGGGTGGGGGGGTGGGGGGGGGGGGGGTCAAAAATGTCGAAAAAATGACACCCCCTTTTTTTGGGTCGAAAATCATGAATCTTTTGGTTTTTTTCGATTTTGAGCCGAAAAAGTGTTTCCGGGTCCCGACTCCATAGGGTTTGTATGGGGCGGAGTGGGACGAGCGCTTATGCAGTTTATGCACTTTTCAGCCATTTATGCTATGTTGGCGGTTTTGGCAACCTCGGTGAACCCGTGGTACCCACTCCGAGGGGTGTGAGTGGGGATGTTGTGACAGTATATGCCTACTAGGATACGGAAGGACGTTTTTTGCCGTGTCTACCCCTGCTTATGGCCGTTCACAACCCGTGCCAAAGACGCGAAATGACTGTTTCCACCAATAATGTCCTAGTGAATGGGGAGGTACACAACCTGCTTATGCAGTTTTTCACCCCAGGCAGCTCAAAAATCGTAGTTTTCGAAACTTGTTTTTTTGATATTGTGACCACCCAAAATGACATTTCAAACTATGCAAAGCATGTTTTAGGCCGTATTTACGTGTTTTTCACCCTATTTGGGTGTTAGGTCGGGGGGGGGGTCTCCCAAGGGACGGGTGCACAACTTGCTTATGCAGTTTTTCAACCCGGACAGCTCAAAAATCGAAGTTTTCGAAACTTGTTTTTTTGATATTGTGACCACCCAAAATGACATTTCAAGCTATGCAAAGCATGTTTTAGGCCGTATTTACGTGTTTTCACCCTATTTGGGTGTCAGGTCGGGGGGGGGGGGGGGTCTCCCAAGGGACGGGTGCACAACCTGCTTATGCAGTTTTTCAACCCGGACAGCTCAAAAATCGAAGTTTTCGAAACTTGTTTTTTTGATATTGTGATCACCTAAAATGGCCATCCAAGGTATGGAAAGCATGTTTTAGGCCGTATTTACGTGTTTTTCACCCTATTTGGGTGTTAGGTGGGGGGGGGGGGGGGGGGCTCCCAAGGGACGGGTGCACAACCTGCTTATGCAGTTTTTCACCTTGGACAGCTCAAAAATCGAAGTTTTCGAAACTTATTTTTTTGATATTGTGACCACCCCAATATGACCATCCAAGCTATGGAACGCATGTTTTAGGCCGTATTTACGTGTTTTTCACCCTATTTGGGTATCAGGTCGGGGGGGGGGGGGGTCTCCCAAGGGACGGCCGCACAACCTGCTTATGCGGTTTTTCACCCCGGACAGCTCAAAAATGGAAGTTTTTGAAACTTGTTTTTTTGCTATTATGACCATCTAAAATGACCATCTAAGGTATGTAAAGCATGTTTTAGGCTGTATTTACGTGTTTGTCACCCTATTTGGGTGTTAGGTTGGGGGGGGGTCTCCCAAGGGATTGGTACACAACCTGCTTATGCAGTTTTTCAACCTGGGCAGCTCAAAAATCGAAGTTTTCGAAACTTGTTTTTTTGGTATTGTGACCACCTAAAATGACCATCCAAGGTATGTAAAGCATGTTTTAGGCCGTATGTACATGTTTTTCACCCTATTTGGGTATTAGTTCCGGGGGGGTGCGGGGGCTCCCAAGGGATTGGTACACAACCTGCTCTTGCAGTTTTTCACCTTGGACAGCTCAAAAATCGAAGTTTTCGAAACTTATTTTTTTGATATTGTGACCACACAATATGACCATCCAAGGTATGTAAAGCATGTTTTAGGCCGTATTTGGGTGTTTTGTCCCCTATTTGGGTATTGGGTGGGGGGGGGGTCTCCCAAAAGAATGGTACACAACCTGCTTATGCAGGTTTTCTCCCCGGACAGCCCAAAAATGAAAGTTTTTGAAACTGGTTTCTTTGGTATTTTCATCACCATCCAAGCTATGTAAAGCATGTTTTAGGCCGTATTTGGGTGTTTTCCTCCAGATTTTTTTGATATTGTGATCACCTCAAATGACCATCCAACATACCTTAAGCATGTTTTAGCCCGTATTTATGTAGTTTTTACCCTTTTGTGTGTGTGTGTGTGTGTGTGTGTGTGTTGACTGGGGTAGATTCTCTGCGAGGTGGACTTGCCGAAGGCAATAGAATTTTAATTTTCATAGCGAGATCCCCATCAACAGCTCATCACTCAAGTGTGCATTGCTCACGGCAGTTCTCTGCGAGGTGGACCTGCCGAAGGCAATAGAATTTTTGCAAAACATTTTTTTGATATTGTGACCACTTACAATGATGAAATATGCTATGTAAAGCATGTTTCAGCCCCTTTTTATGTGTTTTTCACCCTATTTGGGTATTGGGCGGGGGGAGGCTCCCAAGGGGTCTAGGGCACAACCTGCTTATGCAGTTTTTCTGCCTCGGCGGCTCAAAAATGGAAATCACCTCGGAGAGGTTGTTAGATCAAAGCCAGGCAGGCAGGCGTATATAGGGGAAAACGCCACATACCCCCCATTTTGGGCTTATTCGCGTACCCTACCCCAAGGGGTCGAATTGTTAGTTTAACCCCTTGTAAAATCATTATTTTGTCCAATAAACGCATCCCCCAATGAGTTTTTGGTCCGGACCCCCCTAGACCCCCCCCACTTGAAACCCACTTTTTAGGGGGGGGGGGGGATGGGGGTGGGGGTGGGGGGGGTGGGGGGGTGGTCAAAAATGTCGAAAAAACGACCCCCCCTTTTTTTGGGTCGAAAATCATGAATCTTTTGGTTTTTTTCGATTTTGAGCCGAAAAAGTGTTTCTGGGTCCCGACTCCATAGGGTTTGTATGGGGCGGAGTGGGACGAGCGCTAATGCAGTTTATGCACTTTTCAGCCATTTTTGGTATGTTGGGGGTTTTGGCGACCTCGGTGACCCCGTGGTACCCACTTTCAGAGGTGCGAGTGCGGATGTTGTGACAGTATATGCCTACTAGGATGCGGAAGGACGTTTTTTGCAGTCTCTAGCCTTGCTTAGGGCCGTTCACAACCCGTGCCAAAGACGCGAAATGGCTGTTTCCACCAATAATGGCCTAGTGAATGGGCCGGTACACAACCTGCTTATGCAGCTTTTGACCCCGTGCAGCTCAAAAATGGAAGTTTTCGAACTTTGTTTTTTTGATGTTGTGACCACCCAAGATGACCATCCAAGGTATGTAAAGCATGTTTTAGGCCGTATTTACATGTTTTTCACCCTATTTGGGTATAGTGTTGGGGGGGGAGGGGGGGGGGGGGGCTCCCAAGGGATTGGTACACAACCTGCTTATGCAGTTTTTCACCCCGGGCAGCTCAAAAACGAAGTTTTCAAAACTGGTTTTTATGATTTTGTGATCACCTAAAATGATCATCCAAGGTATGTAAAGCATGTTTTAGGCCGTATTTACGTATATTTCACCCTATTTGGGTATTAGGTCCCGGGGGGGGGGGGTCTCCCAAGGGATTGGTACACAACCTGCTCATGCAGTTTTTCACCCTGGGCAGCTCAAAAATCGAAGTCACCTCGCAGAGGTTGTTAGATCAAAGCCAGGCAGGCGTATATATGGGGAAAACGCCACATACCCCCCCATTTTGGCCTTTTTGGGCCTATTCGCGTACCCTACCCCAAGGGGTTGAATTGTTAGTTTAACCCCTTGTAAAATCATTATTTTGCCCAATAAACGCATCCCCCAATGAGTTTTTGGTCCGGACCCCCCCAGACCCCCCCCACTTGAAACCCACTTTTTTGAGGTTTTGAGGGAGGGGGGGGGGGTCAAAAAATGACCCCCCCCTTTTTTGGGTCGAAAATCATGAATCTTTTGGTTTTTTTCGATTTTAAGCCGAAAAAGTGTTTCCGGGTCCCGACTCCATAGGGTTTGTATGGGGCGGAGTGGGACGAGCGCTTATGCAGTTTATGCACTTTTTGGCCTTTTTTGCTATGTTGGCGGTTTTGGCGACCTCAGTGACCCTGTGGTACCCATTCTGAGGGGTGTGAGTGGGGATGTTGTGACAGTATATGCCTCCCAAGATACGGAAGGACGTTTTTCGCAGTCTCTAGCTTTGCTCAGGGCCGTTCACAACCCGTGCCAAAGACGCGAAATGACTGTTTCCAACAATAATGGCCTCGTGAATGGGCCGGGACACAACCTGCTCATGCAGTTTTTCACCCCGGACAGCTCAAAAATCGAAGTTTCCGAAACTTGTTTTTTTGATATTGTGACCACACAATATGACCATCCAAGGTATGCAAAGCATGTTTTAGGCCGTATTTACGTGTTTTTCACCCGATATGGGTATTAGGTCCGGGGGGGGGGGGGTCTCCCAAGGGATTGGTACACAACCTGCTTGTGCAGTTTTTCACCCCGGACAGCTCAAAAATCGAAGTTTCCGAAACTTGTTTTTTTGATATAGTGACCACACAATATGACCATCCAAGGTATGTAAAGCATGTTTTAGGCCGTATTTACGTGTTTTTCACCCGATTTGGGAATCAGGTCCGGGGGGGGGGGGGGGGGGCTCCCAAGGGATTGGTACACAACCTGCTTATGCAGTTTTTCACCCCGGGCAGCTCAAAAATCGAAGTTTTCGAAACTTGTTTTTTTGATACCGTAATCACCTAAAATGAATATCCAAGATATGTAAAGCATGTTTTAGCCCGCATCTATGTAGTTTTTACCCCATTTTGGGTGTGTGTTGCTTGGGGTAGATTCTCTGCGAGGTGGACTTGCCGAAGGCAATAGAATCACCTCGCAGAGGTTGTTAGATCAAAGCCAGGCAGGCGTATATAGGGGAAAACGCCACATACCCCCCCTTTTTGGCATTTTTGGGCCTATTCGCGTACCCTACCCCAAGGGGTTGAATTGTTATTTTAACCCCTTGTAAAATCATTATTTTGTCCAATAAACGCACATCCCCCAATGAGTTTTTGGTCCGGAGCCCCCCAGACCCCCCCACTTGAAACCCACTTTTTTAAGGTTTTGTGGGAGGGAGGGGGGTGGGGGGGTGGGGGTGGGGGGGGGGGTCAAAAATGTCGAAAAAACGACCCCCCCTTTTTTTGGGTCGAAAATCATGAATCTTTTGGTTTTTTCGATTTTGAGCCGAAAAAGTGTTTCTGGGTCCCGACTCCATAGGGTTTGTATGGGGCGGAGTGGGACGAGCGCTTATGCAGTTTATGCACTTTTCAGCCATTTTTGCTATGTTCGTCGACCTCGGTGACCCTGTGGTATCTACTCTGAGGGGTGCAAGTGGGGATGTTGTGACAGTATATGCCTACTAGGATACGGAAGGACGTTTTTTGCAGTCTCTAGCCTTGCCTGGGGCCGTCCACAACCCGTGCCAAAGACGCGAAATGACTGTTTCCACCAATAATGGCTTAGTGAATGGGCCAGTACACAACCTGCTTATGCAGTTTTTCACCCCAGGCAGCTCAAAAATCGAAGTTTTCGAAACTTGTTTTTTTGATATTGTGACCACCCAAAATGACATTTCAAGCTATGCAAAGCATGTTTTAGGCCGTATTTACGTGTTTTTCACCCTATTTGGGTGTTAGGTCCGGGGGGGGGGGGTCTCCCAAGGGATTGGTACACAACCTGCTTATGCAGTTTTTCACCCCGGACAGCTCAAAAATCGAAGTTTCCGAAACTTGGTTTTTTGATATTGTGACCACCCAAAATGACCATCCAAGGTATGTAAAGCATGTTTTAGGCCGTATTTACGTGTTTTTCACCCGATATGGGTATTAGGTCCGGGGGGGGGGGGATCTCCCAAGGGATTGGTACACAACCTGCTTATGCAGTTTTTCACCCGGGACAGCTCAAAAATCGAAGTTTCCGAAACTTCTTTTTTTGATATTGTGACCACACAATATGACCATTCAAGCAATGTAAAGCATGTTTTAGGCTGTATTTACGTGTTTGTAGCATTATTTGGGTATTGGGTCGGGGGGGGGTCTCCTAGGGGATTGGTACACAACCTGCTTGTGCAGTTTTTCACCGTGGAGAGCTCAAAAATCGAAGTTTTCGAAACCTGTTTTTTTGATATTGTGACCACCCAAAATGACCATCCAAGGTATGTAAAGCCTGTTTTAGGCCGTATTTACGTGTTTTTCACCCCATTTGGGTATTATGTCCGGGGGGGGGGGGGGGGGGGGGCTCCCAAGGGATTGGTACACGACCTGCTTATGCAGTTTTTCACCCCGGACAGCTCAAAAATGGAAGTTTTCGAAACTTGTTTTTTTGAAATTGTGACCACCCAAAATGACCATCCAAGGTATGTAAAGCATGTTTTAGGCCGTATTTACGTGTTTTCCACCCTATTTGGGTATCAGGTCCGGGGGGGGGGGGGGGGGGGGGCTCCCAAGGGACGGGTGTACAACCTGCTTATGCAGCTTTTCAACCCGGACAGCTCAAAAATCGAAGTTTTTGAAACTTGTTTTTTTGATATTGTGACCACCCAAAATGACCATCCAAGCTATGCAAAGCATGTCTTAGGCCGTATTTACGTGTTTTTCACCCTATTTGGGTATCAGGTCGGGGGGGGGGGGGGGGGGGGCTCCCAAGGGACTGGTGCAGAACCTGCTTATGCAGTTTTTCACCCCGGACAGCTCAAAAATCGAAGTTTTCGAAACTTGTTTTTTTGATATTGTGACCACCCAAAATGACCATCCAAGGTATGTAAAGCATGTTTTAGGCCGTATTTACGTGTTTTTCACCCTATTTGGGAATCAGGTCCGGGGGTTGGGGGGGGGGGGGGGGGGGGTTGGTACACAACCTGCTTCTTCTGCAAATTTTCACCCCGGACAGCTCAAAAATGGAAGTTTTTGAAACTTGTTTTTGGGATATTGTGATCACCTAAAATGACCATCCAAGGTATGTAAAGCATGTTTTAGGCCGTATTTACGTGTTTTTCACCCTATTTGGGTATTATGTCCGGGGGGGGGGGGGTCCTCCCAAGGGATTGGTACACAACCTGCTTATGCAGTTTTTCACGCTGGGCAGCTCAAAAATCGAAGTTTTTCAAACTTGTTTTTTTGATATTGTGACCACCCAAAATGACCACCCAAGGTATGTAAAGCATGTTTTAGGCCGTATTTCCGTGTTTTTCACCCTATTTGGGAATCAGGTCCGGGGGGGGGGGGGGGGGGGGGGCTCCTAGGGGATTGGTACACAACCTGCTTATGCAGTTTCTCACCCCGGACAGCTCAAAAATGGAAGTTTTTGAAACTTGTTTCCGTGATATTGTGATCACCTAAAATGACCATCCAAGGTATGTAAAGCATGTTTTAGGCCGTATTTACGTGTTTTTCACCCCTTTTGGGTATTAGGTCCAGGGGGGGGGGGGGGTCTCCCAAGGGATTGGTACACAACCTGCTTATGCAGTTTGTCACCCCGGACAGCTCAAAAATGGAAGTTTTTGAAACTTGTTTTTCTGATATTGTGACCACCTAAAATGATCATCCAAGGTATGTAAAGCATGTTTTAGGCCGTATGTACATCTTTTTCACCCTATTTGGGTATTAGGTCCCGGGGGTCGGGGGGGGGGTCTCCCAAGGGATTGGTACACAACTTGCTAGTGCAGTTTTTCACCCTGGGCAGCTCAAAAATCGAAGTTTTCAAAACTTGTTTTTTTGATACCGTGATCACCTAAAATGATCATCCAAGGTATGTAAAGCATGTTTTAGCCGGTATTTATGTAGTTTCCACCCTATTTTGGGTGTGTGTTGCTCGCGGTAGATTCTCTGCGAGGTGGACTTGCCGAAGGCAATAGAATTTCCGAAACTGATTTTTTTGATACTTTGACCATCCAAGATAATCAAATCTCCTACGTAAAGCATGTTTTACCTCCTTTTTATGTGTTTTTCACCCTATTTGGGTGTTGGGGGGGGGGGTCCCAAGGGGTCTAGGGCACAACCTGCTTATGCAGTTTTCCCGCCTCAGCAGCTCAAAAAAGGTTGTCCCTCTCCCCTCTTCGAGGTGCCTTGCCGACGGCAATAGAATTTGTGCCTTCGGGTAAACTTGTATGAGACTGCGTGAAACACATTTCCTGCACAAATTTGGTGCAGTAGTAGCACTGAATAAAGCTAAAGCCCCCCCGCCCCCCCCAATAAAAAGCCGTCACCCAGTTCCACCTGTGTTCATTCGGGTTGGCTGAAATCACCTCGCAGAGGTTGTTAGATCAAAGCCAGGCAGGCGTATATATGGGGAAAACGCCACATACCCCCCATTTTGGGCTTATTCGCGTACCCTACCCCAAGGGGTTGAATTGTTCATTTAACCCCTTGTAAAATCATTATTTTGTCCAATAAACGCATCCCCCAATGAGTTTTTGGTCTGGACCCCCCTAGACCCCCCCACTTGAAACCCACTTTTTAGGGGGGGGGGTGGGGGGGGGGGGTCAAAAATGTCGAAAAAATGACACCCCCTTTTTTTGGGTCGAAAATCATGAATCTTTTGGTTTTTTTCGATTTTGAGCCGAAAAAGTGTTTCCGGGTCCCGACTCCATAGGGTTCGTATGGGGCGGAGTGGGACGAGCGCTGATGCAGCTTATGCACTTTTCAGCCATTTTTGGTATGTTGGCGGTTTTGGCAACCTCGGTGACCCCGTGGTACCCACCCTGAGGGGTGCGAGTGGGGATGTTGTGACAGTATATGCCTACTAGGATACGAAAGGACGTTTTTTGCAGTCTCTAGCCTTGCTTATGGCCGTTCCAAAGACGCGAAATGACTGTTTCCACCAATAATGGCCTAGTGAATGGGGAGGTACACAACCTGCTTATGCAGTTTTTTACCCCAGGCAGCTCAAAAATCGTAGTTTTCGAAACTTGTTTTTTTGATATTGTGACCACCCAAAATGACCATCCAAGCTATGCAAAGCATGTTTTAGGCTGTATTTGCGTGTTTTTTCATCCTATTTGGGTATCAGGTTTGGTGGGGGGGGGTCTCCCAAGGGACGGCTGCACAACCTGCTTATGCAGCTTTTCAACCCGGACGGCTCAAAAATCGAAGTTTTCGAAATCACCTCGCAGAGGTTGTTAGATCAAAGCCAGGCAGGCGTATATAGGGGAAAATGCCACATACCCCCCCATTTTGGCCTTTTTGGGCCTATTCGCGTACCCTACCCCAAGGGGTTGAATTGTTAGTTTAACCCCTTGTAAAATCATTATTTTGTCCAATAAACGCATCCCCCAATGAGTTTTTGGTCCGGAGCCCCCTAGACCCCCCCACTTGAAACCCACTTTTTTGAGGTTTTCAAGGACGGGGGGGGGGGGGGTGGGGGGGTGGGGGGGGGGTCAAAAAATGACCCCCCCTTTTTTTGGGTCAAAAATCATGAATCTTTTGGTTTTTTTTCGATTTTGAGCCGAAAAAGTGTTTCCGGGTCCCGACTCCATAGGGTTTGTATGGGGCGGAGTGGGACGAGCGCTTATGCAGTTTATGCACTTTTCAGCCATTTATGCTATGTTGGCGGTTTTGGCAACCTCGGTGACCCCGTGGTACCCAATTTGAGGGGTGCGAGTGGGGATGTTGTGACAGTATATGCCTACTAGGATACGAAAGGGCGTTTTTTGCAGTCTCTAGCCTTGCTTATGCCCGTTCACAACCCGTGCCAAAGACGCGAAATGACTGTTTCCACCAATAATGGCCTAGTGAATGGGGAGGTACACAACCTGCTTATGCAGTTTTTCACCCCGGGCAGCTCAAAAATCGAAGTTTTCGAAACCTGTTTTTTTGATATTGTGACCACCTAAAATCACCTCGCAGAGGTTGTTAGATCAAAGCCAGGCAGGCGTATATAGGGGAAAACGCCACATACCCCCCATTTTGGGCCTATTCGCGTACCCTACCCCAAGGGGTTGAATTGTTAGTTTAACCCCTTGTAAAATCCTTATTTTGTCCAATAAACGCATCCCCCAATGAGTTTTTGGTCCGGACCCCCCCAGACCCCCCCCACTTGAAACCCACTTTTTAGGGGGGGGTGGGGGTGGGGGTGGGGGTGGGGGGGGGGGTCAAAAATGTCGAAAAAATGACCCCCCCCTTTTTTTGGGTCAAAAATCATGAATCTTTTGGTTTTTTTCGATTTTGAGCCGAAAAAGTGTTTCCGGGTCCCGACTCCATAGGGTTTGTATGGGGCGGAGTGGGACGAGCGCTTATGCAGTTTATGCACTTTTTCAGCCATTTTTGGTATGTTGGGGGTTTTGGCGACCTCGGTGACCCCGTGGTACCCACCCTGAGGGGTGTGAGTGGGGATGTTGTGACAATATATGCCTACTAGGATATGGAAGGACGTTTTTTGTGGTCTCTAGCCTTGCTTAGGGCCGTTCACAACCCGTGCCAAAGACGCGAAATGACTGTTTCCACCAATAATGGCCTAGTGAAGGTACACAACCTGCTGGTGCAGTTTTTCACGCTGGGCAGCTCAAAAATCGAAGTTTTTGAAACTTACTTTTTTGATATTGTGACCACCCAATATGATCATCCAAGGTATGTAAAGCATGTTTTATGCCGTTTTTACACGTTTTTCACCCTATTTGGGTATCGGGTCGGGGGGGGGGTCTCCCAAGGGATTGGTACACATATGCTTATGCTTATGCTTATGCTGTTTTTCACCCTAGGCTGCTCAAAAATCGAAGTTTTCAAAACTTGTTTTTTTGACATTGTGACCACCCAAAATGACCATCCAAGGTATGTAAAGCGTGTTTTAGGCCGTATTTACGTGTTTCTCACCCTATTTGGGTATTAGGTCTGGGGGGGGGGGCTCCCAAGGGATTGATACACAACCTGCTTATGCAGTTTTTCACCCCGGACAGCTCAAAAATGGAAGTTTTTGAAACCTGTTTTTTTGATATTGTGATCACCTAAAATGACCATCCAAGGTATGTAAAGCGTGTTTTAGGCCGTATGTACATGTTTTTCACCCTATTTGGGTATTATGTCCGGGGGGGGGGGGGGGGGGGGGGCTCCCAAGGGATTGGTACACAACCTGCTTATGCAGTTTGTCACCGTGGGCAGCTCAAAAATCGAAGTTTTCAAAACTTGTTTTTTTGATATTGTGAACACCTAAAATGATCATCCAAGGTATGTAAAGCATGTTTTAGGCCGTATTTATGTATTTTCCACCCTATTTTGGGTGTGTGTTGCTCAGGGTAGATTCTCTGCGAGGTGGAGTTGCCGAAGGCAATAGAATCACCTCGCAGAGGTTGTTAGATCAAAGCCAGGCAGGCGTATATAGGGGAAAACGCCACATACCCCCCCATTTTGGCCATTTTGGGCCTATTCGCGTACCCTACCCCAAGGGGTTGAATTGTTAGTTTAACCCCTTGTAAAATCATTATTTTGTCCAATAAACGCATCCCCCAATGAGTTTTTGGTCCGGACCCCCCCAGACCCCCCCCCACTTGAAACCCACTTTTTTCAGGTTTTGAGGGAGGTGGGGGGGGGTGGGGGTGGGGGGGGGGTGGGGGGGGGGGGTCAAAAAATGACCCCCCCTTTTTTTGGGGTCGAAAATCATGAATCTTTTGGTTTTTTTCGATTTTGAGCCGAAAAAGTGTTTCCGGGTCCCGACTCTATGGGGTTTGTATGGGGCGGAGTGGGACGAGCGCTTATGCAGTTTATGCACTTTTCAGCCATTTTTGCTATGTCGGCGGTTTTGGCGACCTCGGTGACCCCGTGGTACCCACTCTGAGGGGTGTGAGTGGGGATGTTGTGACAGTATATGCCTACTAGGATACGGAAGGACGTTTTTTGCAGTCTCTAGCCTTGCCTAGGGCCGTTCACAACCCGTGCCAAAGACGCGAAATGACTGTTCCCACCAATAATGGCCTAGTGAATGGGCCAATACACAACCTGCTTATGCAGTTTTTCACCCCGGACAGCTCAAAAATCGAAGTTTTTGAAACTTGTTTTTTTGATGTTGTGACCACCTAAAATGACCATCCAAGGTCTGTAAAGCATGTTAGGCCGTATTTGCGTGTTTTTCACCCTATTTGGGTATTAGGTCCGGTGGGGGGGGGGTGGGGTCCCAAGGGATTGGTACACAACCTGCTAATGCGGTTTTTCACCCCGGACAGCTCAAAAATGAAAGTTTTCGAAACCTGTTTTTTTGATATTGTGACCACCTAAAATGACCATCCAAGGTATGTAAAGCATGTCTTAGGCCGTATTTATATCTTTTTCACCCTATTTGGGTATTTGGTCGGGGGGGGGGGGGGGGGGGCTCCCAAGGGATTGGTACACAACCTGCTTATGCAGTTTTTCACCCTGGGCAGCTCAAAAATCGAAGTTTTCAAAACTGGTTTTTATGATATTGTGATCACCTAAAATGACCATCCAAGGTATGTAAAGCATTTTTTAGGCCGTATTTATGTAGTTTTTACCCTATTTAGGGTGTGTGTGGCTTGGGGTAGAATCTCTGCGAGGTGGACTTGCCGAAGGCAATAGAATTTTCCATCCAAGCTATGCAAAGCATGTTTTAGGCCGTATTTACGTGTTTTTCACCCTATTTGGGTATTAGGTCCGGGGGGGGGGGGGGGGGGGGTCTCCCAAGGGACGGGTGCACAACCTGCTTATGCAGTTGTTCACCCCGGACAGCTCAAAAATGGAAGTTTTTGACACTTGTTTTTGTGATATTGTGATCACCTAAAATAACCATCCAAGGTATGTAAAGCATGTTTTAGGCCGTATTTACGTGTTTTTCACCCGATTGGTGTATTAGGTCCAAGGGGGGGGGGGGGGGTCTCCCAAGGGATTGGTACACAACCTGCTTATGCAGTTTTTCACTCTGGACAGCTCAAAAATCGAAGTCTTCGAAACTGATTTTTTTGATATTGTGACCACTTAAAATGACCATCCAAGCTATGTAAAGCATGTTTTAGGCCGTATTTACGTGTTTTTCACCCTATTTGGGTATTGGGTTGGGGGGGGGGTCTCCCAAGGGATTGGTACACAACCTGCTTATGCAGTTTTTCACCTTGGACAGCTCAAAAATGGAAGTTTTCGAAACTTGTTTTTTTGATTTTGTCATCACCCAAAATGACCATTCAAGCAATATAAAGCATGTTTTAGGCTGTATTTACGTGTTTGTCACCTTATTTGGGTATTGGGTTGGGGGGGGGGGGTCTCCTAGGGGATTGTACACAACCTGCTGATGCAGTTTTTCACCGTGGAGAGCTCAAAAATCGAAGTTTTCGAAACTTGTTTGTTTGATATTGTGACCACCTAAAATGACCATCCAAGGTATGTAAAGCATGTTTTAGGCCGTATTTATGTAGTTTCCACCCTATTTTGGGTACGTGTTGCTCGGAGTAGATTCTCTGCGAGGTGGAGTTGCCGAAGGCAATAGAATTTTGTTTTTTTGATATTGTGACCACCCAAAATGACCATCCAAGCTATGCAAAGCATGTTTTAGGCCGTATTTACGTGTTTTTCACCCTATTTGGGTATCAGGTCGGGGGGGGGGGGGGGGGGGCTCCCAAGGGACGGGTGCACAACCTGCTTATGCAGCTTTTCAACCCGGACAGCTCAAAAATCGAAGTTTTCGAAATTGGTTTTTTGATATTGTGACCACCCAAAATGACCATCCAAGGTATGTAAAG
Source organism: Eutreptiella sp. 'Long Island Sound 2002' (assembly GCA_964036045.1). Lineage (NCBI taxonomy): Eukaryota > Euglenozoa > Euglenophyceae > Eutreptiales > Eutreptiaceae > Eutreptiella > Eutreptiella sp. 'Long Island Sound 2002'. The sequence goes on from OZ038380.1 coordinate 158,057,682, forward strand.
CATGTTTTAGGCCGCATTTACGTGTTTTTCACCCTGTTTGGGAATCAGGTCCGGGGGGGGGGGGGGGGGGGGGCTCCTAGGGGATTGGTACACAACCTGCTAATGCAGTTTTTCACCCCGGACAGCTCAAAAATGGAAGTTTTCGAAACTTGTTTTTTTGATATTGTGACCACCTAAAATGACCATCCAAGGTATGTAAAGCATGTTTTAGGCCGTATTTATGTGTTTTTCACCCCTTTTGGGTATTAGGTCTAGGGGGGGGGGGGTTCTCCCAAGGGATTGGTACACAACCTGCTTATGCAGTTTGTCACCGTGGACAGCTGAAAAATCGAAGTTTTTGAAACTTGTTTTTCTGATATTGTGACCACCTAAAATGATCATCTAAGGTATGTAAAGCATATTTTAGGCCGTATGTACATCTTTTTCACCCTATTTGGGTATTAGCTCCCGGGGGTGGGGGGGGGGGGGGCTCCCAAGGGATTGGTACACAACTTGCTAGTGCAGTTTTTCACCCTGGGCAGCTCAAAAATCGAAGTTTTCGAAACTTGTTTTTTTGATACCGTGATCACCTAAAATGATCATCCAAGGTATGTAAAGCATGTTTTAGCCGGTATTTATGTAGTTTCCACCCTATTTAGGGTGTATGTTGCTCGCGGTAGATTCTCTGCGAGGTGGACTTGCCGAAGGCAATAGAATTTACTCAGTCTTACCAAATATTATTGAGTTTTATTTCAGTTCTTACTCAGTTGCCCTGAATTTTACTCAGTTTTATTTCATTTTCGCTCAGTTTTGCCAAATAGTACTCAACATTTCCTACTCAATTTTACACCACTTTTTTAACCCAGTTTTACTTCATTTCTCATTCAGTTTTGCTAAATTTTACGCAATTTTACTTCCGGTTTGGCCGTTGGCAGGGCCGTTCTTCCTCTACCCCCGCCACGTGTGCCCCGCACCCACGGTCTCCGCAGGCTCTGCTCAGGGCCTGTTCAGTACCCTCACGGTCTTCGCGACGCTCGCCCCGGCCCTGATCGGCAACCTCGCGTCCCGCCCCGGGGCCACGGTGGGCGGCAGCATGCTGGTGGTGGTGGCCGGCGCGTACCTCGTGTCCGCGCTGCTCTTTGCCTCGGCGGCGATGTCTGCGGAGGAGGAGGAGGGGGACGGGGGGGCTGCCGCTGATCAGCCGTGAGGCAAGGGCTTGTGGGTTGCGTGTCATGCCTCAAGTCCCCCCCCCCCCTCGGCCCTCTCCTTTTTGCCGGGCTGTCGATGGGGTCGCCACTCGCGCCGCCTTCTTTTGTTTATGGTGGCCTTTCTTTTTGCCATCACTCTTCCCGATCGCGTGTGATGGCTTGGATTGTGGCCCCACGGCCCTCTTTGGGGGACTGCCTTTGGCATGGCCGCTGACGGTGGCAGTAGATGGACGGCAATGGGCGGGCGGTTGGTTGTAAGCGACAGCGGTTGGGGGTGACCGGATGGCGGCCGGCGTGCACCCGAGGCTGCGTGGGATGACATCAGAGACTGCGCTGCGCTGCAGGAGGGAGGGAGGGAGGGAGGCTACCGCCAGAGGACCGCAGAAGGGCCGTCCGGGTGGTCTTCAAGCAAACACCGCCTAGGCCCTGAGCTTGGCCCCACGGCCGATGAGGGGTACGACTGGGGGGGGGGGGGGGGGAGTGCCATCAAGGCACAGGGAGTTGGTCGGTTGGTACTCAGTACTCCCGGGTGTACGCGCCTGAATTAGAATTGTTTTTTGGCAATGCCCCCCCCCCCCTCCCCTGGAACCCCCCGACCAAAGTGACCAAAGGGAAAAAGCGAAATTTTTTGGCCGGACAAGATTTTGGGAAAATCGTGTTGGGCCATTTTTGGTACACAAAATTTTGCCCATCCCCCCCCCCCCCCCCCGGCAACACCCCTTTCAAATTCAGGCCTGTGTACGTGCGTGTTCATCTTTTGAGGAGGGGTTCCTCCACTTGTGGATGGGGTGGGTGGGTTCTCCCCCCTTTCGGGGGGTGAAGGGGGCGGGTTCGGCAGACTGCAACAGCTGGGGGGAAAGGTGATATTCTCTCCACTATCGTATCATTAGGGGGTGGGGGGGGGGCGTACCTCGGACATTCTTTGTGGGGCCCGGTCCGGGGCCTTCCAAAGGCGCGTCGTGCCGGCCAAGCGCGGCGCGGCCTGGGCCCGCACCACCTCCGTTGCGGCAATGCGGAGGTTGTCCTCCACAGACCCGCAACCCCCGATCCCTCGGTGGGGCCCCTCTCCCCCATCCACGGCCCAACCCCCACGTGCCCCCAGCGATCACGGGGGTCCGCTGTCATACCCTACGACACCGGCCAGGCAGACCCCGGGATCGAGTCCCAGGGGATGTGGCGAGGGGGAGTGTCCGGTTGTCGTGCCGGTGCTCCTGCTCCTGGGGGGAGGGTCACTCAAGGCCATCACAATGGAGGGGGGGGGGATTTATGAGCAGGGCTGACAACCGTTGGAGGAGGGATCTGCCTTCCCCCTTGACCCGGATTTCACAGTGGGAAAGATGAACTTTACAAAAGGAAAAATGGATTTGGGCCTTTTTTGGTACACAAACTGACCCCCTCCCCCCCTTCCCCTCTCTTCTAATACATCCCTGGGGGTGGGGTCCGGGGTGGGGTGGGGGTGGGCAGGGGCAAGGGGCTCCGTGACTGAGCAGTGCTGTTGGTAACAAAAAGAAGGCATTTCTGTGCCAGCCTCCCGCTGTTTGAGCGTGCGGACCGGCGGGCACCGGCCCACTTCGCATCTTCAGAAGAGTGAGGGCGGCAGTGCCCCTGCGGGCCAGACCCCCTTTTCGTTGGCATGGGCTGAGTGATCCCCACGGACCGTCCCTCGTGGCGGATGCATCTGGGGAGGAAGGGGAGAGGAGGTCATGACTGACCAGGGGACGCCCAGCGCGTCCGGTGCTCCTGATCCAGGGGGTCACAATGCCCATCCCCCTCATAACATGGGGGCCGGGGAATAGGGTCTGGCAGCCCCTTTCGAGAGGGGGGGGGGGGGGCGGGGCTCGAGTGAACTCGCCTTCCCCCCCCCCCCGAACGCGCGAGGGATGAAGGGGGTCTTTGGGCCGGCGTCTGGACATCGCTTGGCCACTCCGTGCCCTTCTCCCTCCGCTTTGCCCCCGGCAGTGCTCCGGCGCGTGCGTCTGGGGGACAGGCAGAGGGCCCGTAAAGCAAAGGGGCCCCTCACTCTCCAGGGGCCTGGAGCGTGCCCCCCCCCCCTTCCCCCCTCTTGTGTCCCCCTCAGGCATTAGCCCGGCCATGTCTAAGCCTTTCTGACCCGGGCCCCGGGGCACTGCCTCTTGCGAGCAGCCGCCCCCGGACGATGGGCCTTTGTGCAGTGCTCACGGAGGCCCTTACCGAAAGGTCGCACGCGCTGTCCCTTTGGCACCGTTCACGTCTGCCCCCCTCACAGTCGTGCCGCTGCTGAGCCCCCCCCCCCCCCCACACACCCGCCGGGGGATGAAAGGGGTGAGTTTGGGGGTCGTCAGCTGAGCCATCTGGGGGCACACCCTCCCACACGAGTAGTGGCACCCACCCACCCCATGACCCGGTGTTGGTCGTGTGTCCTTCGCTGGGCAGGCGACCGCCCCGAGCACGACGGCAGACCCTCGCAGAACAGCCCCCCTGTTCGCGGTTCGATGGCATACCCTCTCCCGGGGCTGCCACACTGCGCTTGACGGGCCAGGCTCTGCCTATGACCAGTTGCAGGGTCACAGTGGATTGCTAAGTCAATTTGCCCCCCCCCCCCCCTTGTCTAAGCTACGGCCTTGTCTAAGCTACAGCGGGCGTAGGGACCGTATTAATTCCGTACCTAATTTAACTCGCTACGAAATGTAGTGCAACCGCATAAGACATGGTTTTGGTGACAAATCTGCCAATTACATGGAGTCATGGACACATTTGTTGTGATTGTTTGCCCACTTGAACCCACAGAGCTCTGATTTTTGGGATATTTGTGCATTATCTTCGCCTTTCTTGGTGGTGGCGTGTGTGCCGGTAGTTGTATGTGTCGCGCGCAAGCTACGGCCTTGTCTAAGCTACAGTAGGCATAGGGACCGAATTAATTTGGTACTTTGGCGTAGCTTAGATGGGGGGGGGGGGTACTCGTCTCCTTGCCCGATACCCCCCACCTACCCACCCCTCAGGGTGTGCATGCAAAACAAGTTGGGGTACTTGTTGTACTTGGGGTACAGCAACTTACAAAAGGTGATCAATTTGGTCTTCTTTTCTTTTTTTTTTTTTGAATTGGGCGGCAATTTTCACTGGGATGGACCCATGGCAGCTCGGCAGGGGGAGCTACAGGTACATGTCGGGGGGGGGGGGGGGTCATGGTGCACAGGCACACAAGACTGTGTCCGTTCCCAGCGGGTGCCCGGTACCTGGCTGCATGCCTCGTCGCACGTTCCACACCGTTCTCCTTCATCTACTCATTGCTCTGCACCGCTGCGGTGCTGCAGTCCGCGACCTGGGCGGTTCATCACCGTCACAACGTGCCCATTGTCTAACCCCCCCCCCCCCCCCGGTCTGCAGGGGGCATCTTGAGCACAACAGAACCGTGTTTGAGCCTCACAGTAGGAGTACACACTGGGGGACTGACCCGGGCATCTCACGTACTTGACGCAGGGTGAGGCAGAAATATGAATGGCACATGTGGTGCCACCATTGGCTCGACCCCCCCTCTATCCCTGATCCCCTGGTGCACACTGCCAATCACCATTCCTCCATTGCTGTTGACCCCTGCAAGACACCTCCTGCCCACACATTAATTTGTTTGGGGGACAGATGCGGGTGTCACGCACGAACACTCCGTGTTTTGGTTGCGGGAATCGCCGGCACCGCATGTGAGACCGCCGGGGGAGCGGTCGCCAAGGGCCCCTGTGCATTCCCTCTCATGTCACCAGCCTCCAACACTCTTCACGGGCTGAAGTGCAGGGCGCGGCCGGCGGGGGGCGGCCAGTCTTCATGACCAGCAATGGCAATGCTCTACCCCCCACCCCCTCAGAGCTCTGTGTTGTGGTTTGCAGTTTGGACCGCCTGACTGCCGTGGGTGTCGGGTGCCAAAGAAAACCGACGGCGGTCAGTGATCAGACGCTTGCTGTTGATGTTCGACCAACAGCGGTTGGCGGGCGGTTGTTGGTCAACCAGCCAGCCAACCGACAGCAGTTGCTGGTATGGGAACAGCGGTGAGCAGTGTCCCTCTGGATGGGCACAAAGGAAGCGGCCCTGGGCCTGCCTGGTCCTGTTGCCGAAAGGCGGTGCTCCCATTCAGTGCCCCGCAACGTTCGCGTTGGGGGGTGCGTCGCGGTGCGGGCGCGCAGTGCGATGTAAGGCTGAGGGGCGTTGGCCGATGGTGTCCATAAATGTTGTCCAAGAGCGGTCATAGGGCGCTGAGCATCAGGAATAGGTAGCCAGTTGTCGTGTTTGGGTGGAAATCAGCCACCGTGTCCCCGCCTGAAAAACGGGTGTAGTACATTGGCACGCGAGTGCCACGGGTACTGACACACCTGATGCGGCGCGCGGTGTGCGCAGGCCCCCTCTTGGGCCAGCAAGTGCGGCGTGATGTGTGCGACTGGACCTGCTCCATGGCACCCCCTGTGCCCCGCGTAGCTTTGTGCACTGCGCACCAAACTGCGTTGCCCGGCGGGCGAGCGGATCAGCCGCACAAACTTGTGATGTGATCGTTGCGGCTTTGGTGCCCGTCTGCGTCTCTCTTGCCCCCATCCAGGGCCCCGTATGGAGACCAATGCAGGGCGACCCCTGCGGCACCCGCCACCACCGCAGCAGACAAACACTGGGCCCTGTGCGCATAAACATACGAAGCAACGTGCACCGGCCCCACGGCCAGGCAGACGATGATGGCCGGCACCCTCTGCAGAGGGAAGAATGGCTGACTGCCCAGGGCCCCATAAGGAAACCAATGAAGGATCAACTTGGTGGATGGTGAAGTAGAGGCCATCTCTGCCCTGGCGACCCTTGTGGCAGGTGCAGAGGGATTCTTTGGCCGCCCTCTACATGCCCGAGCCATGGGAGATCCACTAGACTCCTTCTTGGCATGCAGCTGCTGGATTTCGCACCACCGAGGTTTTGCAGGAGGGAGTGTGCCGCCACATCGGCAGTGTCACCCCAGCGACGGGCACTCGGATGCTACACCTCGGGCGATGGTGTGGCAATCTGACAGCGCTGGTGAGGCAGGGATTGGTGTGTGTGCCATAAAGGCTGAGTGAGTATGCCAGTTGGTGTTTCTGGGCATACGTACTAGTGCTCTTTTGGAGGAGGGAATCCTCCGCGTTTTTGGGTTGGGGGTTTAATATTTTTTTTGTGCATGGCGGTTCCTCGCCAAAAATCACAACCACTGCTCACACTGCGAGTTGGGGGTGAAGAGGGCGGGTGTGCAGTTTGGTTACCAGTGTTAATATGCGGAGGAATTTTTTTTTGTGGCATGAGTGTGAGACAAGCCTCTGGCCACAAGTGCTGTCCGGAGCACTGTCAGCATATTTGCGGTCTCATTTGAGCCGAGTGCCACATGGGTTTCCTGCGCGACAATCACGGAGTCTCAACCCCTACTCTGAGACCACTGCTGCGCAAGCAAGATTGCCAGCCCAATCAGCCCAATCTGTACAGAGAGAATTATTTTCTTGTGGCTGGCTCTGTGATTCCATGGTTCAACCCAGTGCCATTGCAGAAATTCCTGGGGCGTCAATCAAGAGCCCCTGCCCTCAATACTGCGACCACCAAGTGCACGTGGGAAGACGGTGTGCCGGTGCTATTTGCGTAAAGCAAAAAGCTGTGCGTCATTCAAGAGGCCACGCCCTCAATTTTGGGACCATTGTATTCCAGAACAACCAGCAACTGCCTGCCAGTCAAGGCTTGCTCTTGAGTCATAAAATTACCCACAAACACTGCTCCATCAAGGTTCATCAACCCAATTGCCATGTATGCACCCACCTCAGCTTACTATCATTGCTACCTCTGCGTTGTGGAACTCTTTGAGCCCCTCCACAAGTCTTAGATGTCTTTATTATGTGTTTAGCCCCGCCCATGTACAGCAGATCCCCATTATGTATTTTTCAGTGCCATTGAGAACTCAAGCCCGCCCGCCAGTCAACATCATCCCTCCATGTGGTCAGGCATAAATTTCAGGAAAAGCATCTTGAAGACGAAAATTTGTAACATTTTTCTTGGCGGGAGTGGACATGCTGTTTGGTCCTTAGGTTAACGGAGTCCCGGCAATCCCCATGCCAATTGTACATCTTCTGCTCACACGATTGTGGCACATTGTCTCATCTAACAATGCACTCGGTACAATTATCAGGGTGTGTGATCACATAGCTCTTTCCCGCACATCTATGGATGCGATTGAACAGCCATCGCTGGCAGATCCCCCCACAAGGCTGTCTTGCTCCAAGACATGGCGGTGGTCATGAACCCCTACGAGATGATCAAAGCATCTCTCAATGTCCAAGGCGCCTTCCGCCACGACTCTACGCCCTCCTCATAGGAGTAGGCCTCACCCCGTGGACTAACACACAAAGCGGAGTCTCCCAGGTTCGGGTGGAGGGCTCTTTCCTCTACCTCCTCGTCACAGTCCCCATGGCGCTTGAGCTGGCACACGAGTACCCAACATACGCACCATACCCTCTACACACCCCCCTCAACTTCCGACGACAACGAAATTAGTGAAGTCGGTTGTTCTAGAGTTGATAGACAGGGTAGCAAACCACAACCGCGAGTTTGAGGATGGAGAATCCTTTGGAGAGGTAGATTGTATTGAGCTCGGGGGTTGATAGAAATTCCACACTGATAAAGGCAGGTTCAAAGTCGTCAAACACCGGGTACGGAGCATAGTAGTTTGGCACGAAAGGGCAGCACGAAGAGTCTTTGGGAACTCGAAGTCGCCGTCATAGACCAACAATGCCAATCTAGACTTTAATGGGTCAACACAACGGCACTTTGCTATAGTTGGTGAGGTACGTGTGCGAGTTCCTCCGTGACCTCGTACCATAGCTGCTCAGTATAAGTAGTGCGTTCAGTGCTGTGAACACAAGCTTAGAGGGCTGAGTGTCATTATGAGCCCGTATGGCCCCAATCAACACAAACCCCCATGCAGGGCTGTGCATTGTTGCAATAATGGCACCAAAAGAAAATAAACACTCAGAAGCCATGTCCGTAATTGGCACCACCACCATGACCTCCAAGTGATCTCACCCCAGATTTTTTTTTCTAAGCATCAAGGCGCTTTAGGCCGAGCAACCCCTCCATCGTAAATTGAGGGATTCCATCCACACTCAGGCCAACCAAGCGACGATGTGGGCATGTTTCATCATACCCATCTCCAATAGTTAAACGGAGTCTACTTGGGTGAGAGTCGCTAGTGGTAAGGGGCATATTTAGCAAACCAATGTGTCCTTCTCGTGATTGCACCCAGACCCGCAACAAAATCCGACTCCAACCCGCCTCCGGACTTGCGCCTGGACCCTACCCTTGCCCGGACCCGGGCCTTGATCCGGGTACAGGTACTGGTCTGGGCATTGGTCTCGTCTAGGCTTGGGCCCGTGCTCAGACCAGACCAATGCGTAGACCTACGCCCGGACCCGCGCCTAGACGAGACCAATGCCGGGACCCGTGCCTGGACCCGACCTGCACCCGGATCTGTGCCCGAACTTGCTTTCGGACCCGACATGCTCCCATACCCACGTCCGGACCCAACCTGCAACCGACCCGACCCATGCCCGGAACTGTGCCACACCGGAACCTACGCCGCGCCTAGATGCACGCTGGGACCCACGCCTAGACCCGAATGACCCTCGGACCCCCGCCCCGACGCAACCCGCGGCCACACCCATGCCCGGACCCGAGCCTGTACCCCAGCTACGCGCAAACCCGCGTGTGGGCCAGAACGCCACCCGCGCCCGGACCCAACATGCACCCGGACACGCCTATGGACCGAACCACACTGCCTGGACTTGGACACGCTTGGACTTACGCACGGACCCGTGCCCGCGCCCCCGCCCCTATTTGCGCCCGGACTGGCACATGGACCCCATCCGCACCCGGACCCGTGCCCAAACCCGATTGGCTCTCGGGGCCCCATCCGGAACCGCACCACAACTTGATCCGCATGCGAACTCGTGCCTAGATCCCACCCTCGACTAGACGTGTGCCCGGACCCAGGTTGGACCCGCGCTCATGCCCGAAGCGCAACCACACATGCGCCCAAACCGGACCCGCGACTGCGCCCGTGCCTGGACCTACACCTAGACCCATGCTTGGACTCATGCGAGGACCCGACTTGCATCCGGACCCGTGCCCAGAGCCGCACCAAGGCGCGACCCGCGTGCGGACCCACGCCTAGTCGCATCCGGACCGCCACCCGGACATGTGCCCGGACACAACCCGCGCCCGGACCCATGCCCGGAGCAATGCCTTGATGTCCTGGACCGGTACCCGTGCTAACACCTGTGCCCGGACACGCCCTCAGACCGGACCCGCGCCTAGATCTAGGACCGGACCCGCGCCTGGACTTGGATGTGCTCATGTACCCGATCCGCGCCGGGACCCACGCCAAGATGCAAACCACGCCCGTACCCACGCCCGGACCTGCGTTTGGATCCACCCCCGACCCACCCCCGGACTCGCACCCGGACTCGACCTGCACCTGGACCCACACTAGGACCCGCACATGGACATGCATCTAGACCAGAACCACACCCCGGATCCAACTAGTGCCTGGACTCGCGCCGGGACCCGCACCCTGATCCAACCGTACCCATGCCCGGACGCGTGCTCAGACATGATCTATGCCCGCACCCGAATCTGGACCTAATCTGCGCCTAGACCCGCGCCCGGACTCGGCCCGGACCTGACCCGCGCTTGCGGATGCATGTACATATGCTGCCATTCTGCTTGATGAGCCTTAGGTTCTACCACAAGTACACATGCAAGTCCGGGTGCGGGTGTCCGGGCGCAGATCGGGTCCGAGCGTGGGTCCGGGCGAGGGTTGGCTCCGCGCGGGTGTCGGGTCCGCGCGTGGGTCTGAGGCGGTGCGTGCATGGGTTGGTTCCGGTGCGGGTCTAGGCATAGGTTGGGAAAACCCTCTGCCTGGTGCCATGCACTAAGAAACCTTGTAAACGAAAGATTTAAAACTAGAAAGGGCCAAACAAAAAACAGGTGCAGGGGAAATATAAGGTAAGGCAGTCCAGCCAGGTTTTTATAACAAGGGTAGAGGCGAAGGGAGCGGGAGAAGGGGGGGGATGGAGCAGCCCTAGAGCTGCTGAGCTGTAGAGACTTGCGCACATGTGTGGGTGCATGAAACATAGGCAGGGACACGTATCTCCTCGCTCAAGGGAGCTGCAAGCGAGCAACTGCAGGAGGCAGTGTCGAAGCACAATTGAAGGCAATCGTCTGCCAACAGTGTCAATTGCGCCGCTGGGCCTCAGTGTAGGGGACAAAACGGAGACCAGGTACCTGGGCCTGTTATTTACTTTGGCCTGGATTGCTTCAATATCTCATTCTGGGCTGTGGTTTGCGACTGAGCAGTCCTTTGAAGAGAAGGAAGCATCATTAGCAGGGCCTGAGAAAAGGCAGCATGGATGCCTGGCGCTATGGTTTTGGGCTGGGGAGGGTGAGGCTGTGAGACGTCTTGGATCACTCTTGACCATGCTGTGGCCCGTTGGCACTCTTTCGGGCGCAACCTCACCCTAACCTAACCCTAACCTGGATTTAATATGGGAAAAAATCTGTCTGGAAAAAATTTAGTAAAGCCAATTTTCCCCATCAGCTTGAAAGTTTGTGGCGCAATTTTTCCGGTACATGAGGGGGGAGGATTTTCGTGGGATCAGGTGCTGGACATAGCATTTGCTCTTTCTTTGCCTGGGCAGCCTAAAATACAACCGCCTTTGGTGGGCCCCTCTGTGGTGCCATCTGCTAATGTTCAGCTGCACCTGCACAGTGCTGCACAAGCCTTCCGATCTAAGCAAGCGCAGTGCAAATCTAAGGGCATTGCCAAAAAGGAGAAATATTGGTTGAAGTGGGCTGATGCAACTGTGTACACCTGAGGAAACACGACCCTCATCACACCTTTTCCTGGGGTTGTGCACCCCTTACTAAGGAGAGCCTACCTTGGGCTTTGCTGTTCACCATTGAAAATTGTGGGGCAAGTTTTCCCGTACAAAATTTTTGTGGACAAAATGTTTCCTGTACTAACCCCCCGCCCCCCTCCCTATTCTCCTTTGGGGAGAGACACAGCAGGCTTATGAAGATGTTCTCTCTCTTGGGGCACCCTGTCCTTAAAGGGCCGGCGGATACGATAAAAGGGTTCTCATTGATTGCCAGAGGGGGAGGGCCGGCGGTGATCCCTGCAAAACTGAAAGCCCCTCACTGCTCCGGCACACACACACACACCCCTCTCAGCCTCACCCCATTCAAAACGGGTTAGTGATATTGGTTTCCCTTGTATGGCCTCCAGGCAATCGTTGGCATGACTCGCCCTGGTGCTAAACGAATCTTGAGGCTCTCAAACCGTTGCATTGTGCATGATGACTGGGCCCGTCCTCCCCTTCAGGCGAAGGCCCTGGGGAAGGCCCAGTTTGCACAGAAGCACGAGCCCCTAATTCTGCCTCCAGCAACATGCCTTCTCTGGCGCCCGTCGCACTCCCCTCCGCAGCCCTGGCCCTGGCCGTCGTTGGGCTGTTTCTGTACCGCAAGCGTTACCGCGCGTGCGGTGGCGTCAGTGCGCTGCAGGACCTGACGGACTTTGTGACGGAGGAGGTGGTGTGCGATGGGGTGGGCCCACCGACGCTTGTGGGGCGCTTCGTGTGGCAGCCCGAGGGGCAGAGGGCCTTGGTCAAGATGCAGACTGATGCCTTGCAGTCCGCTGAGGCACTGGCCGGGGCGCTGGTGTTGACCCTGAAGGCCTACAGCGGAGCGGAGTACGCGTATTATACCGCAGTGCCGTCGCTGTGGGGCTTGATGACCAACACAACGCCGCGCAGGTGTCGTCAGCCCCCCCCCCCCCCACACAGAGGAAATGACGGTCATGCTGAGTCATGGTTGCAATCGTGTGGACTGAGGTGTAAGCGTGCACAACCGGGCGCCTACGACGTCCGCGACGTCCGCAACTGTGCCAGAAAATTGTGTTTGACCGGAAAGCCCCGGAATTGCCGGCCACGCCCGATGATGCGCACGATGTACCAGAACCTTGTGTCGAGGACGACAATGTGAGCCCGGGAATGACCGGGGGGTCTTAGTCAAGTGCCTTTGAACCTAAATACCGCCCGCACCAATATTGTACGGAAGCATTCCACCGTCTGCAGCCACGTGTCTTGCAGATTCTCCGGAAGTCCCCCACTCCAATTTTACAAATGTACACAAACGTGCAGCCGTGCACAGCTGTGCCAAGCAGCGTGGTGCAAGCGTGCCTGCGCGGTGCAGGCGCATGTCTGGTCCTGTGCCTGCAGCCTGGTGCAGCATTGGCCCCCCTGCAGTGCGAGGGTGCCAGTGAAACGGTCCCTGCGGCTCTTGGCATGCGGCTTTGTTGAACGGGCCTGTTTGTCTGCCGGCACGACATGACTCGGAAACGTGCTCGTGGCTGTACTGCTGGTGTAGTGTGCCCCCGCAGGCCGTTGCTTAGTGCCCCACCCCCCCCACCTCCCGCCCGGCACCCGGCACTCGGGGGGGGGGGGGGGGGCTTGGGACAGGGCTTCACACAGGCGGGGACTGCAGGCCTGGTCCACATCCTGGCTGTCTGGTTCCAAGGCCGAGCGGACTGGGACAGCCCGTGGGCCCCACCATAGCGCAGGTGAGTGGGAGGCGCCGTCATGGTGCCTCCCTGGCGGGGCTGCGTGGGTCAGAGGCCAAGAAATAGTGTGGGTACCTAAAATCAGGCTCCAGTTTGGGCCCCGTGTGGGTCCGGGAGGGGCCTGCCACTGTGGCCTACAAGTCCGGGGCCGGGGCGGGTGTGGGGCAGCGTGTCAGAGGCAGACAGACTGCATGGCGTTGCAAGAACAGGAAGGCCTTCTCCCGGCACTCCGGTGGTGCTCAATGCAGGATGGGTCCAACAAGCTGGTTGTACCCCAAGTGCTGAACAAGTCCAAATTTGAGGGTGGGAGCGGTGCCGTGCAACGGGTGGAAACCAGACCCATGCCTTCCATCACCCGCTAAGGGTCCAAAAACCGTCAGGGAAACATGTTCGGGCCAACGCCCCGATGCTCGGCAGCACCGCGGAATAGGCGCTTTCCGTGTGCAGCGCTTCCGTTGAGTTTAAGGCCCGGCCCCGGGCCACGCATCCTAAGCTGAGATGCTGCGTTGAAGGCGCTGACGAGCTCTCGCCGGCGAGAGCCCGCGGACCCTGTGCCCAACGCAAGCGTGTGGAACGCTGTTGTCCGGGTCGGCGACGAGCACCCCATCCCATGGGCGCCCCACCCCCTTCCCACACGAGGTGAGGCACCCGATGATCTTGTGGGCCGGCGTGCCCACTCCCTTGTGCTTGTGACCTGAGCACCAGCTGTCCAGCAACTGCAGTGTGTGCCCATCGGGGCTCCTGGCCTTCCACTACGTCAGCCGTTGTCTTTGGGGCCTATACTCAGAAGTGCCACATCGTTGACCGGCTGATCTTGGCCTCATCACTGCACGGCACGCGCACGGCGCCTGGGGCACCCTGCAATGCTGTGTGCAAAGCACATGTTGCACAATGCACATACAGTGCGCAGCCTCCTCCAGACGGCAGGGAATGCCTTGGGCGAGGGGGAGCGCAGGAGGGGAGGCTCTGAGGGTGCAAAGTTTCATGAGCCCAAAATGGCCCAAAAGGATTGCTCTCTGGGTAGTTCCTCGTGCCTTGATCCATTTGGATGCAGGTTCATCCCTTTCGAATCTCATTGTGAAACAGCTGAGCGAAAACATGTTTTTGGGGTTGCTTTGTGGGAAGGCATCGCATTGCCCAGGAGAGTGAATGCATGGTCTGTGAATGAAGAGGCCTTGGCATCTCAATTGTAAAGCAATGGGCTATCAAGCGTTTAAGTTGTGGCTTCGACTCCTGCACTACTGGCTCGCCCAGTCGCGCTGCCGTGTGGCTGCATGCGGTCTGTGTCGCGCAGGGAGTACAGTTTGGAGGTCATTGCGCCTGCAACAGAGCGGCAGATCGCCCGAGCACGGCCTCAGGCATTTGTAATGGTGCAGGAGGACAGTGACATCTACACCGCCGTGACGAGGCCGTTCATCAACTCCGTCTTGGCGAACGAAAAGAGTCTGGCGTGGCTTTATAACATTTTGGAGGGGCACAAAGAGCAGGTCCACCACGTGCCGCGCCTCACGCAGGCGGCTTGGGGAAGGGGGGCGATGTGGTCATGGAGCCTCTCCCCATGGCCTTCTGGCTTATCCAGAAGGGGCTCGTTTAACAGGACTTGCGGGATCGGCGCGTCAACAGCAGTGGCTTTTGCGTCAATGCCACGCGGCCCCAGTCGTTTGTGTGGAGGGGATTTGTTTGGGACTATGGTCTGCCCGCGATTCTTTGGCTCCCAATCGGCCCAGCCAAGCCCGGGCCTCGGCTCAACGTACATTTGGACCTCCTCCAGAGAAGAGCCTTTTGATGCCCGCGGCGCCGGACGTTAGCACTGATCCAAGGTGCAGTCCATTGATGGCCCTCTTTTGCACCTCCGTTTTGGGAGGCTCGCCCCCCCCCCCCCCTGCTGAATGCTGCCTGTTACCCCCCTTGCGCACCGACCGCCTGGCACAACAACCATCCCCTGGTCAGACGGCGCTTTTTCTGACACTATTCTCTTCCCAAGTTGTGTTTTCATGGCTGTGGAACGAGTTGTTGCGGATGTAGGACACAGCTTCAGGCATTTAGGACCAATTTTGATCTATGTGACATGACATACAGGCACAGGGGTCGAAAATCGATGCAGGTAGGCGGAAATTAATCAAATCTTTCACATAGTTTCCGCACCCCATTCCCATCATCCCTGATTCTCCAGAGTGCGTTTCAATTTCTGAGTGCATCTTTCGTTCCGGATACTGAGTATACCATGTGTTCTACTGCCCACTATGCTCACTCTGCTCATAGTTATCCAACTATGACCAATTTTTTCCGGAGGAAAAGGCTTTCACTCCCCGGAACTGATACTGGTTCTGATGCCATTACCAGCGGTACCGGTACCAGTACTGGCACCTGTGCTGTGGTGTTGTGGCACCGGTACTGTGGTACTGTGGTGACGGTACTGTGGTACTGTGGTACTGGTGTACTGCAAATACTGTGGTACCGTAGTGGTACTGCAGTAGTGTGGCAGTGGTACCTCGCAGCGCGAAATTTAGCCGTTTGGCCTGACCAAGCAGCTGTAGATTTACTGGTGGCTAGGCCGGAAGAGCTATAGTTTCCTCCCACTACTAGGACAAGGGTAGGAAACATCAACAATCCAGCAGGGAGACCCCAAACCAGGGTGGTGGTTGCTCCCAAGGGGCCATCTTATGTATTTTCACCTTGGGAGGCGCTGGATAGGGCAAGACGGAGGGATGTTTACACGGGTACCCAAGGGTTTGTTTTCCTTAGGGGGCACTTTGGCAAGTGATAAAAGCCACCCCTTTCTGGGTAAACCCGCCGTAAAAGTAGTGCGTGGCGCACGTGTGGCATAGATACCCCCCCTTAGTCTGTGTAGTATTGTGATACCAGCCCCAGTCCCAGTAGTTGTATTGCTAGTAGTACTGGTGTTGGTACTATTACGGGTGCTAGTACTGGTATTAGTAGTGGTATTGGTACTAGTATTGGTAATAATAGTCGCTAGTGGAATTTTTCGTCCGGGTCGGCCTGCATATGTTGTAAGTCATGTAGTAGTCCAATAGGGAGTACAGAAAAGTCATATCAGCGATTAACTGTTTTTGCTCCAAAGGTGAGTACAAATTGTATTGGCAAGTGCTGAAAAACCAGGTGCTTGCATGTACTGCAAAAGAAATCCAGAAATTGTTTTTGTACTCACCATGATTGATACTTGCCATTACAGCCAAAAAAGTTATTTGCTCATACAACCTAAAACGTTACTCACCTTTACAACATAAACAGTTTTCAGCCTTTGGGGTCTTATGTACCCATTGATTAAATGCACCCCACTCTGGGGACCCAGGCACAGCAAGGGTTAGCCACTTCGAGTCCAAACTGTTTTGCAGGTTCTGAGATGACAGAGGTTATGTAGGCTTTTTGATTCCTTTCTGCTTTGGGGGACCCCGAGGTGGCAGGGGTTATGTGCCGTGATCTCTTCTGAGATCTGATCTACAAGTGTGCATTTGCTGATTGTTTGTAGTGGGTGCACGTTTTCTCGCGCAATTCCCTCCGTTTTTTTTTCTACATTCAAATGCACGCTCACTTTAGGTAACCACCTCTTCTGGGTTGCCAAAGAGATGGAGGCATAAATTTGCTGTCATATTGGCCACGTGTGTTTATTTGGTGGCCACAAAGAGCACTTTGTGCTTTTTGTACTCATCGTTGAGGTTGCTACAGGGTGCCATACGGATTTGGCAAGTGTACATATTGCAATGGGAGCGTCATTCAAAAAAAGTCGTGTTCGCCTTTACAGTAGAAGAAAAACAATTACTCGCGATATTTTGGGTGTTCAGATTTTTTTGCTGGGGCTAGGACATTCTTCAGTTTCAGCAAACAACAGGCCTATTTTCCATTCCAAACGAGAATAAATCGTCTTTTCCTGGCAAATCACCTTGAAGAGAGGTTGTTAGATCAAGCGTAGGTGCAGACGCCATACAGCCCCCCTTTTGGGGGGTTGTTTGCGTAGCTTACCCCAAGGCATGATATTGGATGTCTAACCCTTTGTAAAATCATTTTTCTACGAGACAAAATGATCCCCTAACGAATTTTTCGATTGTGAGCCCTCTACCCCCCCCCCCCCACTTGGGTACCCTCTTTTGGGGGGTTTTGGGGGGGGCTGAGGGGGGTTCAAAACTTTGTGCTTAGTGGGATTTGAACCCTGGTCTGCAAAACGGCTGAGGGATAAACCATCATGCGGCTGGCGAGTTGGTCCGGGAATCGAACCGAAGTTGGTCCGCTCGGGCGCCAACTGTTTTTCCACTGGACTACTGTCGGTCGCAGTAGCAATGAGCCTCTTCTTCACTTGGAGATGCAGGCTGACACCAAAAAGACCCAGCTGCGCGTTTCTGCCTGCATGCCTGCCTGCCCGCCTGCCCTACCGACTGACTGATTGGCTGACCGTCAGCCTAATGGACTCTAGTGTTCCAGCACTCTCTTCTTGATGCCTAGCCAGAGGCAGTAGAATTTCTAGCCTAAGATTCATAAAATAAGCATACTTGTAAATAGGTCAAGCCTGTACACCACCTACAGCAAAAAAAATACTGCTACGATGCACGATTTTTTTTTGGACATGACTTACATTTCTCGTGGCCTACCACCACCACCACCACCACCACCAGAATGGGAATGGGCCCTGCATGTGCACATGTTGCTGGCACGGAGCTTGTGTGCTTGTATGACAGCAATCCATCCCCCATCCGCGTTGCAGTGGTCCCAGATCCTCCCTCCCTTGGGAACGACACGGGGTGGGGGATTACAAAGGGGGAGGGGGACAATTTGGCAGCAGTAACGCCGAAAACCGAGACCTTCGCACTGGCAGAGGAGCAAGAGGACCTGAGGACCTCCTGGCTCTTCACACCCCCTACAGGCCACTTCACAGGGCGCTCGCGGGACATGTAAAACTGAAACCGCCCCACCCACTTTTGCCAATTGTCGATGTATTAGGGTCAAAGTCTGTAGGATCCAACCCAGGTCCTCTGCAGCCCTAACTGCTGCAATGGTCCCCCACATGGTGGACGCCGATGCCCCCTCCCGTGCTTGCTGGAGGAGGTAGTGTGAGAGCACTTCCCCCTTGCTCTGTCCCCCCCCCCGTACGGGAATCCCGTATTTCCCGTACAGCCCCGAACAGTGGCCCGTACACTGGGTTCTCAGAACCATAGCACAGAAATAGGCAATATTAGGCACCCATTTGTCTCTTTTTCCTGCCCTCCCCTATGCTCTTGACCAGACTATGCCCTGTAATGTATGCCACTCCAAGAATGCTGAAACTGTTGCTTTTTTGTCTTTGGCTGAGTCGGATCGTTGTACCCTTCGACAGAAGCATTCTGATTGTGCTGAAGATTGGGTTATTTGTGAACTGTGTGTCCGCCAAGCCCGCCCAAACCCTTTTTTTGGGTCAGCGTCCAATCGGTCCGCTACTTCATCCAGTACTACTACTGCTGCTACTAACGCTGCTGATACTGCAACAAGTTCAGCCACTACTAGTGCCACGCGTGCTGTACCAGTGAAACCAGTGAAACCTTTACGCAAAGCAAAGAAAGAAAGGACATTGAAGACCATCACCGTGGATGACCGTGTAGCAAAGTATGGAAAGTATGGGTTGTACAACCACAATGGAGTTCTGACTTGTAGGCCCTGTGGACAAAGATTGGACTACACGAGGGATGACGTCATCACAACTCATATTACACGAGATGGTCATGACAGGAAATGTGCAGCCCAAATTTCCCATGGAGCACAATATGTGTTGGCTGCAGGGTATGAGGAACGAGAAAAACTACGACAACACAAGGCAGCACAAGCCAAAGAACGAGCAGAGCAACGGAGGAACCCTAGCCACAACACCCAACCGTGGGACAAGGAGCGTGAAAAGAAATATAGGGCTCAACTGACGACAGAAAACCGTGCAAAGCGTGAGGCTTTTCGAGAAGGGTCTGATGTGACACTCCCGGCGGACTCCGATCAGGGGTCATTCCGTATTATGAAGGGGCTCCTGACGGCTGACCGCCGGGGCATGTCTCATGACACGCAAATTGGATACCTTTTGGCCATGGTGAATGGGGATGTCAACCACCGCATCCCACAATGGGCCTTTGTGTAGTGTTGCACTTTGTGCCTCAGGGTACACTACCCAGCCGGCGAGTGGCTGGATGCAAAGATTTGTGGTTCCCAGCTTTGTTGTTGTTGTTTGTGATTGTGTTCAATGCATGTCATGTGCACTTGTACTGCTGAAAAAGCGCCAGAAAAAGCGCCGGAAGCGCCAGAAAAAGCGCCAGCAAAAGCGCCAGAAGCGCCAGAAGAAGCGCCAGAAAAGTACCCAGCTTTTTTGTTGTTGTTTGCGATTGTGTTCAATGCATGTCATGTGCACCTGTACTGCTGAAAAAGCGCCAGAAAAAGCGCCAGAAGCGCCAGAAAAAGCGCCAGGCAAGAGTGCTTGAGGTGGGAATTGAACCCAGGACTCTCCAGCTATGAGCACATGCATCTACCAACTTGGGTATGACAGGTCTGTGGTAATATGTGGGTTACTGGTGGTATAGGGTCTGAACATATTTTGGTGATTGGGGTCACCAGGCAGTGCCCTGCTGAGGGTTTTTACCCAAAAAGGTCCGCCCCGCACAGTGGCCCGTACAGTGGAAAATTTTTGCCCCGAACAGGGGGCGGGTTGTGTAAAACTGAAACCGCCCCACCCACTTTTGCCAATTGTCGATGTATTAGGGTCAAAGTCTGTAGGATCCAACCCAGGTCCTCTGCAGCCCTAACTGCTGCAATGGTCCCCCACATGGTGGACGCCGATGCCCCCTCCCGTGCTTGCTGGAGGAGGTAGTGTGAGAGCACTTCCCCCTTGCTCTGTCCCTTGCTGCCAATGGCCAAAAGGCACAACCTTTGCAGCATCCCAGCCCACCGCCTGGAGGTCTTTGATGCAACCCCATGAACCAGCATAGCTGCCAGGCTGTCCCCCGCTTCCTGCCCCTTGGCGCCCCACAAGCGTCCCCATGCATGGTGACACCCTCCGCCTAACATTAGTCATCTGCACCCACCTCACTCCCCTCCTGGCCCTCCATGGTCCCACCCACGGGAGTTTCCACAGGAATTCAACCTGTCCGATCGGGAGAGTAAACTCTTCAATGCTTCGCCGTCTCCCTAGTCATCCCCTTGTGCACACAATGTTGTCACGGTGAGGCGGGGGTTTGTGAAAGTGGGACTAAGCGCGGTTTAGCGCCAAGCTTTTTGAAGGAGAGGTCACAATGATGCATGGCAACCTACACTCCCTGGTAGAAACCCGGTTGAGTGGTTGGGCGATGTACCCCCTGTGTTCCCCGTCTCCTCCTGTGACTGTGTGCCCCCCTCAACTGAGCCACCCGCCCTTCCGCACTGAGACCCACCCCACTTGGTGCCTTAGTCCCCGTGGTTTTTGATCATTGCCAGCCTCAGAGAACACACGGGATGGGCAGGTGGGGTGGCACAGTCGCCGTGAAGACAAGGAGTCCGGGACTCTCGACCCAGGGTTCTGCATCCCGGATTGGGATTTGCTTGTGCTGAGGTTGGGGGATGGGATGCGGGACTGGAAGATGCTACTGGGTATTCCAATAAACACAACGGTGGACCTACCACCGAGCCGGGCTTCCAGAAGTGCACTGCATGTCACCTCCTGTGAACTTAGTGTCTTTCCCCTCGCGCCCTTGCGTGGGAGCGGCTTCTGTGGAAGGGGGGGAGTGGTGTTTGGGCCTACAATTCTGAGGGATGGAGGTGGACCACGTCCAGAACATTCCCCATCACAACAAGCGCATGCAGTGCCACCACACACCCCATTTCCAGGAGCGTACCCTCTACCATGACCTCGACCAAGAGTCCGGCTTTCTGCTCAATGTGGACCCCAAATGGCGGACCCACCCCGACTGCCACTCACCACGGCAGACGTGGCACCAGCATTCCTGTGTGAAAGACCTGTACTGCTTGGCCATGTGCAACCGCCGCGACGTGCACTCTCTGCGAGATTTACAGGTGTGCCTCCAGAAGCTCTGCTCATCAGAGGTATAGACTGACAATGTCTATGCAGCTACTGGCGAAGCGGCTCCCCACTGCACGTGCAGTCCACAGCTGGAGGATCGGTCCCCCGTTTTCCGGGCATTTTCCGCTTTACCCCATTGGACTTGACAGAAAGAAACACAGTGGAAAGTGTTGACTTGCTTGCCTCAGCACAGCACAGCACAGCACAGCATTGTATTTGGTTACAGGCTATTTTCCGGCATACCCATTTTTATTTATGCAATCGGTTCAGATGTGGATACATTTTGTAACACCACACCTCCATGGCAGTGGTCTGGCCGATGGGCTGGACTCTGGGCAGTGGTTGGCTGATCAGCTGGAGGCAAAACACGCAACAAGGAGTTTGACTTGGGGAAAAATCAAGGTGACAGGGGAAAGCCAAGCAGCGGAAGCTCCACTGCCAATGTTCCAGCTTCAAAGGTGCAAGGCGTTCCACCTTAGGGCAGCCATCCATCCAACATGTCATCGACAAACATGCTGTCTGAGAGGGTGTTGCATGATACCTTGTTTGCGTTCATAGCAGCTGGCATTCTGCTGGTGGAATCTGACCATCTCGTGCTATGGGGTTGGTTGGGGTCACATAACTGCACGTCCATCTCAGGTTGTCTTTCCAATGGAGGCAGCCAAAAGAAAAGTGCAAATGTCCCCCAAAACCCGCAAATTTCTGCTGATCTGCTTAGGGCTATGGCCCATGTGGCAGGAGCTCCTCTGTATCTTGAAGCCGAGTGGGGCCCAGGTTGGAGAGAGGGGTGTGTGTCGGAGGATATACAGCACCACACCCCTCACCCCAAGTATCCGCATAACGACAGGCAGCAGCAACAGCGCACAAATAAGCACATCCCACACTCGTTTTGCCAATATTGGAAGGCCAAGTTTCCGGCTTGGCCTGTGTCTACTTGTTCCTTGATCCCAAATCCAAGACTTGGGCCAAGAACGGGACGGATGGAGGCCGCAGGAGGGCGCCAAGTTGGGGGATGCCTTCCAGAATCTGCGCAGTTTTGGGCCCACAACAACCACGCTCTAGCCTGCAAGGTGCATCGAACAAAGGTGTTTCCCGTCGCAGGTTTGCTCATGGCAGCATCTGCTGGGCCCAGGGGGGATACGGGATGTCTGGGACAGCAATGCAACATCCACGTTCAGCCTTCGGATGCGGTCTCCCGATGCAGATAGAACACCGGGAGGACAGGCTCCCTCAGCACTCCTCTAAATCCACGTTCGCTCCAGCACAGCATGCTGTCGCTCAACACACACCACCCTCACATGCAGGCGCACCATTTGCCGCTGCTGCGCAACATCCTCCACAGCGGCCAGGAGGCCATTGCGCGGATCTATGGCGTGGCACCGCAGCAGCTTCGGGTCTTCGTGCATTACCAGCCCCAGTTCTACCACTTCCACGTGCACTTCACAGTGCTAAGCCCTGGGACCCTGGGCTGCGAGGCCGAGCGGGCCCACCTGCTGCAGGACGTGATCCGGCATCTGGAGGCTTCCGGGGACCACTACCAAAAGTGCGTGCTCATGTACAAACTGCCCCGCAACGACGCGCTCTGCCTGAGGCTGTGCGAGCATAAGCGGAAGGCGGCGAGCGGCGGCAAGTAGTCTCTGTTGGGCCATCGACGAGGTTCCCGTTTGCTGATCAGTGGTCCAATGCTGAATGACGGTGTTATTGGCCGTGGTGTGTGGCAGTGGGCGCACAGCGCAGTGACGGCGTTTAGAAGTGAGCGGCGCGAGCCCGAGGGGCCGTTATCGAGTGGAAACTGAATCTTGTTGGACGCCTGACAACACCCGCCAGCCCCATTGTCCCCAGGCTTTCCCAGCCCTTTCCTTTCGGGGGGCACCAGGGTGTCCGTTCCTCTGGACACGCCCCGAGTGCGGAGGCATCGAGACGGGTGTCTGACCCGCTACACGTTGCAGATGGGCAAAGCTTTGATCCACAGTGTTTTGCCGCTTCTGTGCGGTGCTCTGTTGCAGGCCCGGCCGGGCTCCGACGGATAATGTACACCGCCGATGAACGATATGGGCGTCTGAGATGACCAACCGTGACCCATCGGTTGTGCGCTGCATGAAGGACCCAAAGTCCACCTTGGGCACAAGTACCGGCTGCTTGAGCGCCATGGTGCCACAATTCAAGTTGTGTCCAAAACAAGCGTGGAATCTCCAGTCTATACTCGCAAATGTGCTGCTATCACACCACATGTGATCAATGCACATCACATTTACAACACAGAAGTATTTGGAAACAGAAGTGCAGAGGACTACTATCATGCCGTGACCCTGTCTGATTGTTGGTATGGTATGAGGATAAACGTGACGCTGCCTGCTGTTGTGGGCGATTGGCAGCAAGCACCTGCTTGTGATGGACCAAGGGGATCCTCAATCCAAGTCCTCTTGGATGCCCATGAGAGCCATGACCTGAGGATTTTGTGCAGGGGTGCGCATGTGTCAAGCATAAGTTGCTTATTTTTTTTTTTTGGCGTAAGTCGCGTGTGGGGGGGGAAAAAACTGAAAAATGTATGATACGCGACTTACACTTTTTTTGCGACGCGACCTACACCAAAAAAAAAAAGTTACGCGACTTACGCTTTTTTGGATACGCGACCTACGGCAAAAAAAAAAAAAAATAAGAGAGTTACGCTTTTTTTTATATAAAAAAGCGAGTTACGCCCGTTTTTTTTCTATAAAAAAGCGAGTTACGCTTTTTTTTTATGTAAAAAAGCGAGTTACGCTTTTTTGTAATATAAAAAAGCGAGTTACGCTTTTTTGTCTTATAAAAAAGCGAGTTACGCTTTTTTTTATTAAAAAAGCGAGGTACGAGATTTTTTTTTTGTTAATGACAGCCCTTAAGGACAGCCCCCGGAGGCCTTTTTGCCCCCGCCGAACGTGGGCCATGTCTACCCCCCCCCCTTTTTGGGGATCGCAGAGAAAGCAGGAGTTACGCTGCAATTCCGGCCCTCTTTTGGGCACCACTTCTGATTTTGCCCCCCGCTCTGAAGCGGTGGGGATCCCCGAGACGGCAGGGGTGACGTAGCCATTTTGCCCACAAGTGGGCCACTTCTGATTTTGCCCCCCGCTCTGAAGCGGTGGGGATCCCCGAGACGGCAGGGGTGAGGTAGCCATTTTGCCCACAAGTGGGCCACTTCTGATTTTGCCCCCAGCTTTGAAGCGGTGGGGATCCCCGAGACGGCAGGGGTGACGTAGCCATTTTGCCCACAAGTGGGCCATTTCTGATTTTGCCCCCCGCTCTGCAGCGGTGGGGATCCCCGAGACGGCAGGGGTGACGTAGCCATTTTGCCCACAAGTGGGCCACTTCTGATTTTGCCCCCCGCTCTGAAGCGGTGGGGATCCCCGAGACGGCAGGGGTGACGTAGCCATTTTGCCCACAAGTGGGCCATTTCTGATTTTGCCCCCCGCTTTGAAGCGGTGGGGATCCCCGAGACGGCAGGGGTGACGTAGCCATTTTGCCCACAAGTGGGCCACTTCTGATTTTGCCCCCCGCTCTGAAGCGGTGGGGATCCCCGAGACGGCAGGGGTGACGTAGCCATTTTGCCCACTTGTGGGCCACTTCTGATTTCCCCCCCCCCGCTCTGCAACGGTGGGGATCCCCGAGACGGTAGGGGTGAGGTAGCCATTTTGCCCACAAGTGGGCCTTTTCTGATTTCCCCCCCCCCCGCTCTGAAGCGGTGGGGATCCCCGAGACGGCCGGGGTGACGTAGCCCTTTCGCCCACAAATGGGCCACTTCTGATTTTGCCCCCCGCTCTGCAGTGGTGGGGATCCCCGAGACGGCAGGGGTGACGTAGCCATTTTGCCCACAAGTGGGCCACTTCTGATTTTGCCCCCCGCTCTGCAGCGGTGGGGATCCCCGAGACGGCAGGGGTGACGTAGCCATTTTGCCCACAAGTGGGCCACTTCTGATTTTGCCCCCCGCTCTGAAGCGGTGGGGATCCCCGAGAAGGCAGGGGTGACGTAGCCACTTTGCCCACTTGTGGGCCACTTCTGATTTTGCCCCCCGCTCTGAAGCGGTGGGGATCCCCGAGACGGCAGGGGTGACGTAGCCATTTTGCCCACAAGTGGGCCACTTCTGATTTTGCCCCCCGCTCTGAAGCGGTGGGGATCCCCGAGACGGCAGGGGTGACGTAGCCATTTTGCCCACAAGTGGGCCACCTCTGATTTTGCCCCCCGCTCTGAAGCAGTTGGGATCCCCGAGACGGCAGGGGTGACGTAGCCATTTTGCCCACAAGTGGGCCACTTCTGATTTTTGCCCCCCGCTCTGAAGCGGTGGGGATCCCCGAGACGGCAGGGGTGACGTAGCCATTTTGCCCACAAGTGGGCCATTTCTGATTTTGCCCCCCGCTCTGCAGCGGTGGGGATCCCCGAGACGGCAGGGGTGACGTAGCCATTTTGCCCACAAGTGGGCCACTTCTGATTTTGCCCCCCGCTCTGAAGCGGTGGGGATCCCCGAGACGGCAGGGGTGACGTAGCCATTTTGCCCACTTGTGGGCCACTTCTGATTTCCCCCCCCCCGCTTTGCAACGGTGGGGATCCCCGAGACGGTAGGGGTGAGGTAGCCATTTTGCCCACAAGTGGGCCTTTTCTGATTTCCCCCCCCCCGCTCTGAAGCGGTGGGGATCCCCGAGACGGCAGGGGTGACGTAGCCCTTTCGCCCACAAATGGGCCACTTCTGATTTTGCCCCCCGCTCTGCAGTGGTGGGGATCCCCGAGACGGCAGGGGTGACGTAGCCATTTTGCCCACAAGTGGGCCACTTGTGATCTTGCCCCCCGCTCTGAAGCGGTGGGGATCCCCGAGACGGCAGGGGTGACGTAGCCATTTTGCCCACAAGTGGGCCACTTCTGATTTTGCCCCCCGCTCTGAAGCGGTGGGGATCCCCGAGACGGCAGGGGTGACGTAGCCACTTTGCCCACTTGTGGGCCACTTCTGATTTTGCCCCCCGCTCTGAAGCGGTGGGGATCCCCGAGACGGCAGGGGTGACGTAGCCATTTTGCCCACAAGTGGGCCACTTCTGATTTTGCCCCCCGCTCTGAAGCGGTGGGGATCCCCGAGACGGCAGGGGTGACGTAGCCATTTTGCCCACAAGTGGGCCACCTCTGATTTTGCCCCCCGCTCTGAAGCAGTGGCGATCCCCGAGACGGCAGGGGTGACGTAGCCAGTTTGCCCACAAGTGGGCCACTTCTGATTTTGCCCCCCGCTCTGCAGCGGTGGCGATTCCCGAGACGGCAGGGGTGACGTAGCCATTTTGCCCACAAGTGCGCCACTTCTGATTCCCCCCCCCCCGCTCTGAAGCGGTGGGGATCCCCGATACGGCAGGGGTGACGTAGCCATTTTGCCCACTTGTGGGCCACTTCTGATTTACCCCCCCCCCCCCCCGCTCTGCAACGATGGGGATCCCCAAGACGGCAGGGGTGACGTAGCCATTTTGCCCACAAGTGGGCCACTTCTGATTTTGCCCCCCCGCTCTGAAGCGGTGGGGATCCCCGAGACGGCAGGGGTGACGTAGCCATTTCGCCCACAAGTGGGCCACTTCTGATTTTGCCCCCTGCTCTGCAACGGTGGGGATCCCCGAGACGGCAGGGGTGACGTAGCCATTTTGCCCACAAGTGGGCCACTTCTGATTTTGCCCCCCGCTTTGAAGCGGTGGGGATCCCCGAGACGGCCGGGGTGACGTAGCCATTTCGCCCACAAGTGGGCCACTTCTGATCCCCCCCCCCCCCCCGCTGTGAAGCGGTGGGGATCCCCGAGACGGCAGGGGTGACGTAGCCATTTTGCCCACTTGTGGGCCACTTCTGATTTCCCCCCCCCCGCTCTGCAACGGTGGGGATCCCCGAGACGGTAGGGGTGAGGTAGCCATTTTGCCCACAAGTGGGCCTTTTCTGATTTCCCCCCCCCCGCTCTGAAGCGGTGGGGATCTCCTGTCTGCCCCTGTTTTTCTGGGCGGACAGTAGTTCACCACCCCATCTGTCCATCTGCTGCAGTTCTGCGAAATTTTTATTTGTGTGCACCATGTTTACCTTTACCTCCTCGCCGGCCAAGACGTCCGCCAATTCTGGTGGCGGCCCTAGTTCCGATGGCCAGGATCTGGCCAACATGTCGCCGGACCAGATGCGGGCACTGCTGGCCCAACAACAGGCCGCCCTGGCCACGTTACAGACGAAGCTGGAGGAACTCAGTGTCAACGACAAGTCGGGGGTACCGGAATTGACGGCTGCAGCGGTCGCGGAGCTGATGAGTAAGCCGAGGTTGGCGTCTTGGATGCGGCAGAGTGGGGACGCCTTGGGCGAGTACGTCAAGACGGTGGGAAGGCCTATCGCCCGGCCAGTTGGCAGGGTTGGCGGCGACGGCGACCCCGGGGACAGGCTGGCGTATCGGATGTGGTCGGTGTTGACCGAGTCCCAGAAGGCCTACACCGAAAAGTACGCCGATCCGGCCGCCCTCTCCGCTTCCCAAGCGACCAACCCGCTGGACGGCCTCGATTGGCAGGGCGCCCGGAACCAAGGTGGGGACAATTTTACATACAAGGGTATTAAGTTCGCCACCAGGGGTGGGGTGTTGCACTGGCGGACAGCCAAAGGCCGTTGGGTACCCGAGACGGCCGTGGCGTCGCAGCCCTGCAAGCGCTGCCTGGGATTGGGTCTGAGCGAAGACGCGGCCAAGCACTGGCACTTCCAGTGCCCGAATTGGTCGTGAGTCCCAGGAACGGGGACCTGGGGTTGGGCGCCAGGTTCCCAAGGACTCAAGCCCGCGGAGAGCGTCGGGGGCATCGTCGGAGTGCCGGCGACCATGGCTGCGGGGCGCTTTCGTGTGGCAGCATTGGCGTGGGCGGCAGCCCGTTCCGGTGTTTGCCCGGACGACCCAACGACGGTGGCCGTGCGCAGCTGGGCGTCTGGAACCGCCCGACGCTATCAGGGGTCCTTGTTCGCGGTCGCGGATTTCGAGGACGGACGTTCGTTGCCTACTGGACCGTCTACGTGCCTTTCGGAGTACCTATCAGCCAAAGTGTCGGCCGGAGTGGCCCGGTCGACACTCCGCAACGTGGTGTCGGCGGTACGAGGGGCGGAAGACCTTGGCATCATGCCGCCCACGGTCCTGCCCATCCACTGGAGATTGGCGAAAGGGGGGCTGTCCTCGGGGCGTCGGCCTTACTTCAGTCCCCCCGCACTGTCCTACCTGGCCCAGGCAGCACATACTCAGGAACAACGCATTGCGCTGGGGCTCGGTTGTCTCAGCTACGTGCTCTGGCTACGAGTATCTGAGGCAGCCACTATCGCGCCCCAGGATCTGCGCACGTACGGAGTGGCTTCCTTCACGACCACCAAAGTGGGAGGGGTGTCGGGGGAAAAGCGTCCTCTGTGCCGCTGGGCGGCTGGCTGGGCTGCTTATCTCTTGTCTATGGTGGATGCTTCCGCGGACCCGGCACAACCGTTCGCGGAGCGGGGAGCGTCGGGACTGGAGGAGGCCGTCAAGGACATGCTGCGGAACTCGAGGTGGAGCAGTTTGCGATGGCACGCGTTCCGGAGAGGCGGCTGTGCGGCGTGCTACCACAGGGGTCCCCACCTTCGGTTCCTCCTATGGTGGGGACGGTGGCGGCGCCTCCAAACGGCGCTTGAGTACGCCACCAGGTACACCGATCCGGAGGTGGTGGGGCCCCTTCTATTGCCTGTTGCGGATAGTGGGGACTTTGTTGGCTCTGTGTTGGAGGTCCCGCTTCCTGACCTCTGGCCAGAGGCCATGTTCACCAAGGAGTCCGTCACCATCAAGGATCTGGTCAAGGGGCTGGACGCCCCGCCTAACGCCGGCGGGTTGGAGTCACAGGCAGCCGGCGGTGGTGCAGGGCACGAGTCCTCCAGCTCCGGCTCATCGGAGTCCTCTTCGGAGTCGTCCGGTTCGTCCCTCACCTCGGCTGGCCCAGCGGCAACACCCACGAAGCGCGGTGGGAGATCGTCCGCGCCCAGGTCCGAGCCGGGGGTGCGCAGCGGAGGCGCATTTGTCGTCGGTGGCACGTCCGCTGCAGGACGCCGACAGCGCGGCGGCGGGGCCAAACGCAAGAGAGGCCCGGCTGGGCCCTCGGCTGCTAAATCGGCAGGCGGAGGTCGGAGCGCTAAACCACCGCCGAAACGGTGGAGGCTGCCTGTTGTGGGCGGTGCCGTACGTGTCCACGGCACTGTACCGGGTGGCCCGAAGGTGGTGCTGGGTGGTGGCTCCGTCGGGAGTCGTCCCGCCACCGGGAGCCGTCTACGTGGGCGTGGCACCGAGGGGCGTGCAAACCCCGCTGGTCGTCCCCAAAAGATGCCTCGGCGGGGGGCGGGGCCAGACGAATCACGCCCGTTGGGAGAGTCGCCAAGAGGCGCAGTCGTTTCCAATGGGGTGGCGTGGAAGTTCCGACCGCGCGGGGAGGACAAACGCAACCCTATTTCCCTCTGACGGCAGTGCGTCCCGCGGGGCACAGCGGGGACAGGGGTTAAGCGACCATCTGGCCGGGGGGTCCCAGGGTACGCCAAACAATCACAACGGTGGGTCTACCGCCGACCCGGCGGCCCTTCGGCCAGGTGGTATGCTGGGCCCCCGGAATGTTTGTGATCAGTCCCGGCCGGGCCCCGCGGTACAGCCAGACGGCCTTCGGCCACCTTTGTTTGCCGGGGGGGTGGGGGAACCCCTTTTCCTGCTCCTCCTTCGTGAGTTGTCCGGTAAGCTGGCGTGGCTGTCTGTGACCCTGAAATCCAGCGTCCGCCTCCTGATGCAGCGGATACACCTCTTTCTGCTGCGGGCATTTGTCACGGCAGAAGATTTCCGTCTCCCTGAGACGGTTGAGGTGTTTTTGCGAGTGCTCGGTGAACTTGAGCCAGAAGGTTGGGCCAGTCTGATGCATGTTTCTACATCCCCCAAGCCCGTCCTGCAGGCGCCAGACCCCGAGGTGGCAGCGCGGGGGTTGGGCGAGATCGGCACATACCACATCTCCGACGCCCTTTGGGATGAGGTGGTGGGGGAGGGGGTGGACGTGGAGCGATTGGCCTCGGAGTTTGCGCCCGAGGTCGCCCCCTCGCCGGCGGTCCTCCACAGGCGTGAGACGGACCCCCTGGTGGAACCCATGCTGCGCTCCCTGGAGTTGGGGGGGGTGGTGGAGAGGGTGGTGCAGGGCCAAAGCCAGCCGGCAACATGCTGGCCCTTCATCATACCGAAGTCCTCAGAGAAGGTGTCGGTGATCTTCCACCTGGTGGACTTCAATGACACCATGCCCCGCCCGGCCCGTTTTTCGTTGTGCAGCTGGGAAAACATGGCGGACCGCCTCAGTGCCTGGCCGCCGCGAGAGCCCCTGTTTTGCACGCACATCGATTTGAAAAACGCCTTTTGGTCGTTTGTTTTACCGCCGAAGGCATCAGGAGCGTTCAGGTTTGGTTTCCGACCAGGGGGGGGGGCGCGGGTCATGTACCGCATGCGGCGCATGCCATTTGGGTGGAAGTTTTCTCCGTTGTTGTGCCAGCTCGCCTTGCAAAAGGTGATAGCGGGGATTGTCCCGCCGCACATGATAATCTTCCACTATTTGGACGATTTTCTGTTGCTGGGCGGGTGTCCCGCTGAGCTGCGGGAGGTCACCAAGCGGGTGGTGGAAGCACTGAAAGCGGCGGGATTTTTGGTGTCGCCCAAGTCTGTCCTTGAACCCACGACACACGTGTTGTTTTTGGGGAAGCATGTTGACACGCAGGCGCGGCGCATTTGGTCCCACCCACGCGCGTATTTACAGATGTTTGCGCAGTGGCTGCGACTGGCGACGGCGGCCCACCCACACCCCCGTCACTTGAATAAGGTGTTAGGTTTTATTCAATGGCATGTGAGGCCCCGCAGAGGCATTGGCCCGTTTTTGGCTGGGGCCTACTGCTGGCAGAGGTGGGGAGCTGTTGGGCAACCAGTCCCACTTAAGGTGCTGCACGGTTTGGCCACTGCGATAGTTTTCGCTATGGAACCGTGGCATCCCCCTAGTTCTGTGCGGTGGTCCCTGCAGTGTGCATTGCATCGCCCGGTGGCGCTTGGACGCCATGCGTTCGCCACCATGTTTGTGGATGCGGCTCTGGAT
The DNA here is from genome assembly GCA_964036045.1 of Eutreptiella sp. 'Long Island Sound 2002'. Taxonomy (NCBI): domain Eukaryota; phylum Euglenozoa; class Euglenophyceae; order Eutreptiales; family Eutreptiaceae; genus Eutreptiella; species Eutreptiella sp. 'Long Island Sound 2002'. Next base: position 158,088,633 of record OZ038380.1, read on the forward strand.
GTGTTCCGGTATCGTGCAGGCATGTTCCTGCCTGGTAGGCACGAGGTACGGTCCGTGGTTATCCCGCCCTGCAGGCACACCCAGCAAAGTGCGGAGCTCTGGGGGCTGTGTTGGGCTGTGAGAGAGGCCAAGCGAAGGGGTTGGCGGTTTCTCGTTTTGGTGACCGACTCGCAGGTGGCGGGGGCCCAGATGGTGTCGTTGCGTGCCCGTACATGGTTGCACAGGCAAAACAAACTCTTGCGGTCCACTGTTATCAGACTGACGCAATGTGGGTTGGTGGTGGGAGTGCATTGGGTTTCCTCGGAACTACAACCAGCGGATCCGCCAAGCCGGCTTGATGCGGTGGCGTGCTCGTCCACGTTGCGTGCACTACGATTGGCGCAACTGCGGTGGGCCGTTGTGAGGGCGCATGCACCGGGTCCAGAGTCCATAGGAGTAGTTTGGCTGTGACCGTGCCGGACGCGCGTTGGCGCTGACTGCGTGAGTGACGAGAGCACCATTGTCATGGCCTGCTGTGGTGAGCCGTTGTGCCTTGTGCTGTGCAGGGACCTGTGCGGCCTGCGGCGCTTGGTTTGTGGTGGGGTGCGGTGCGGCAGGGGCTGGGATCCCAGGTTTTTGGGGGTGGCAGGGGTTAGGCGGCCACGTGGCCGGGATGGCCCCAGGGTACCACAAATAAACACAACGGTGGTTCTCCCGCCGACTCTGGGGTCCCGCCGGCAGTGGCAGCCGGGCCCCTTTGCGCAGTCAAGTTGAGCCTCCCCCGGAACCGCCGGGTACCGCCTGTGTGTATTGACCGCGGGGGGGGGGGGGGTTGGGAAACCGTGGGACGGTGTGGGGACCAGGGGGAGGGGTACCGAAGGTGATTTCGATCCAGACTTTGTTGCTTGTGTGAACTCCTGTCTGCCCCTGTTTTTCTGGGCGGACAGTAGTTCACCACCCCATCTGTCCATCTGCTGCAGTTCTGCGAAATTTTTATTTCCCGCCCCCCCACCCGACCTTCGGCACAGCTTTTATGCCACGCGCTGTCTCGCTGCCCACCTTTCGCCCGCTGCCACCGCGGGCGCCGGCTGACGCACGCTGGCGCCAGTCGGTGGAACAGCTGCGGGCGAGGGAGAGGCCGGTGCGGTTCTTCCGCGTGTGGCTGCGGGAGATCACCGCCGTCCTGGCGGACCGCCCACGTTCGATGGCGCAGCTCCGTGATGCTGCTTGCGCCTTGTTCGTGTTCCTGACACTGCGGCCAGGCTTGCTGCGCGTGGTGGACCTGTTGCTGGGCGCATTCGCGGTGCTGCTGGCGACAGGCATCCGCCCGCTCGCGAGCCTGAGCCGCACGGATCACGGCTTGGCGGTCGCCCTGTCGGTGGTGCGCGAGGCGTTGCGAGGCCGCTATGGAGCGCTGAACTGCGGAGCCCGTCGGTCGACGCGCGTGCACATGAGCATGTCCGGCAGTGCACCACTGGTGGAGCGCCATATCGCCCCCATCTGGGACCTGGCCCCTGTCCCCGAGCGTCATGCGGCAGACTTCATGCCGCAGGCCTGGTGGGACAGGCCGGAGGATCGGGTGCTGATGGTTTCGGGTTGGTTAGATGTGAGGTGCTTGGGACAGGCGGGGCACTTTGTTGGGCTGACCTGGGACGGGGAGGTCATGTGCCCTCGCTTTGGTCGTGTGCGGGTTGGGAGCGTGGGGGAGGCGGCGCAGGAAGTGCTGAGGCGGATCCCCCGGGTGGAGGAGTTCTGGTTTTTCCTCCTGCCACCACCGGGTGCCGTTGGGGAGTGGCCCGGCGCACAGCCCCTTCCCCCGCATGTTCCGTGCTGGGATCAGAGTGTGGGTCGCCGCAGGCTCTTCCTGGCGGCTTCCACGACGGCGTCGGATTGGCTGATCCGCCGTACACCGGTCCGACGCTTCGTTGATGCTGAGTGTCCGTGTCCGCCGGTGCGCCCTCCATGATTGTGAGAGTCTGCCTCTCTACCTGTTTCTATTTTTTTTTTTTCTTGAAGCGTCTTCGCCTGGTGGGCTGCCCTGAGTAAACAAACACAACGGTAGCCCTCCTGCCGAACGGGGCGCCTGTCAGTTTTCTGTTGTGGAATGCCCTGGGTGTGCTTACAGATCGGTGTCCTCCTGCCGGCCATGGCGCTCTTGTGTTTTTCTATCTCCTTCCGGAAGCGGCAGCAGATTTTTGGCCGCTTTCGTTGGCCACGTCTTGTTTCGTTGTACTTCCCCGGGTGGGGCGACGGCGCTCGTTGCCGGTTTCACTTGCGTCGCAGGGTTTATTTTATGACGTCGCGCTGACCCTTGCAAGCTCGCGACGTGTGTGGGACTCTGGAGAACGCCGTTGTCGCGCTGCACTGGATTGTAACTTATTCTCTGCGGGAGGGGGGCTGTCGGTGACTTGGTGCATATATGATGGTTCCCTCGGGCGGGCTGGTTGTGTCCTGCGATTGTATCTGCAGAGTCGGCATTGCTGAGGGTGTTGGTGGGTGGTGTGAGTCAGAGGAAACCAGTCTATTGTGTTGCCCCTCGGGGGCACGCTAACTTTGGAGCACGTTATGCGGTACTCATCCATGGCGGAAGGCCATAGTACTGTTTCAGACTGTCTCCGAAGGTGATTTCGATCCAGACTTTGTTGCTTGTGTGAACCCCGAGACGGCAGGGGTGACGTAGCCCTTTCGCCCACAAATGGGCCACTTCTGATTTTGCCCCCCGCTCTGCAGTGGTGGGGATCCCCGAGACGGCAGGGGTGACGTAGCCATTTTGCCCACAAGTGGGCCACTTGTGATCTTGCCCCCCGCTCTGAAGCGGTGGGGATCCCCGAGACGGCAGGGGTGACGTAGCCATTTTGCCCACAAGTGGGCCACTTCTGATTTTGCCCCCCGCTCTGAAGCGGTGGGGATCCCCGAGACGGCAGGGGTGACGTAGCCACTTTGCCCACTTGTGGGCCACTTCTGATTTTGCCCCCCGCTCTGAAGCGGTGGGGATCCCCGAGACGGCAGGGGTGACGTAGCCATTTTGCCCACAAGTGGGCCACTTCTGATTTTGCCCCCCGCTCTGAAGCGGTGGGGATCCCCGAGACGGCAGGGGTGACGTAGCCATTTTGCCCACAAGTGGGCCACCTCTGATTTTGCCCCCCGCTCTGAAGCAGTGGCGATCCCCGAGACGGCAGGGGTGACGTAGCCAGTTTGCCCACAAGTGGGCCACTTCTGATTTTGCCCCCCGCTCTGCAGCGGTGGCGATTCCCGAGACGGCAGGGGTGACGTAGCCATTTTGCCCACAAGTGCGCCACTTCTGATTCCCCCCCCCCCGCTCTGAAGCGGTGGGGATCCCCGATACGGCAGGGGTGACGTAGCCATTTTGCCCACTTGTGGGCCACTTCTGATTTACCCCCCCCCCCCCCGCTCTGCAACGATGGGGATCCCCAAGACGGCAGGGGTGACGTAGCCACTTTGCCCACAAGTGGGCCACTTCTGATTTTGCCCCCCCGCTCTGAAGCGGTGGGGATCCCCGAGACGGCAGGGGTGACGTAGCCATTTCGCCCACAAGTGGGCCACTTCTGATTTTGCCCCCTGCTCTGCAACGGTGGGGATCCCCGAGACGGCAGGGGTGAGGTAGCCATTTTGCCCACAAGTGGGCCACTTCTGATTTTGCCCCCCGCTTTGAAGCGGTGGGGATCCCCGAGACGGCCGGGGTGACGTAGCCATTTCGCCCACAAGTGGGCCACTTCTGATCCCCCCCCCCCCCCCGCTGTGAAGCGGTGGGGATCCCCGAGACGGCAGGGGTGACGTAGCCATTTTGCCCACTTGTGGGCCACTTCTGATTTCCCCCCCCCGCTCTGCAACAGTGGGGATCCCCGAGACGGTAGGGGTGAGGTAGCCATTTTGCCCACTTGTGGGCCACTTCTGAATTTGCCCCCCGCTCTGCAGCGGTGGGGATCCCCGAGACGACAGGGGTGACGTAGCCATTTTGCCCACAGGTGGGCCACTTCTGATTTTGCCCCCCGCTCTGAAGCGGTGGGGATCCCCGAGACGGCAGGGGTGACGTAGCCATTTTGCCCACTTGTGGGCCACTTCTGATTTACCCCCCCCCCCGCTCTGCAACGGTGGGGATCCCCGAGACGGCAGGGGTGACGTAGCCACTTTGCCCACAAGTGGGCCACTTCTGATTTTGCCCCCCCGCTCTGAAGCGGTGGGGATCCCCGAGACGGCAGGGGTGACGTAGCCATTTCGCCCACAAGTGGGCCACTTCTGATTTTGCCCCCTGCTCTGCAGCGGTGGGGATCCCCGAGACGGCAGGGGTGACGTAGCCATTTTGCCCACAAGTGGGCCACTTCTGATTTTGCCCCCCGCTTTGAAGCGGTGGGGATCCCCGAGACGGCCGGGGTGACGTAGCCATTTCGCCCACAAGTGGGCCACTTCTGATTTTGCCCCCCGCTCTGCAACGGTGGGGATCCCCGAGACGGCAGGGGTGACGTAGCCATTTTGCCCACAAGTGGGCCGCTTCTGATTTTGCCCCCCGCTCTGAAGCGGTGGGGATCCCCGAGACGGCAGGGGTGACGTAGCCACTTTGCCCACTTGTGGGCCACTTCTGATGTTGCCCCCTGCTCTGAAGCGGTGGGGATCCCCGAGACGGCACGGGTGACGTAGCCATTTTGCCCACTTGTGGGCCACTTCTGATTTTGCCCCCCGCTCTGAAGCGGTGGGGATCCCCGAGACGGCAGGGGTGACGTAGCCATTTTGCCCACAAGTGGGCCACTTCTGATTTTGCCCCCCGCTCTGAAGCAGTGGCGATCCCCGAGACGGCAGGGGTGACGTAGCCAGTTTGCCCACAAGTGGGCCACTTCTGATTTTGCCCCCCGCTCTGCAGCGGTGGGGATCCCCGAGACGGCAGGGGTGACGTAGCCATTTTGCCCACAAGTGGGCCACTCCTGATTTCCCCCCCCCCGCTCTAAAGCGGTGGGGATCCCCGAGACGGCAGGGGTGACGTAGCCATTTTGCCCACAAGTGGGCCACTTCTGATTTTGCCCCCCCGCTCTGAAGCGGTGGGGATCCCCGAGACGGCCGGGGTGACGTAGCCATTTCGCCCACAAATGGGCCACTTCTGATTTTGCCTCCCGCTCTGAAGCGGTGGGGATCCCCGAGACGGCAGGGGTGACGTAGCCATTTTCCCCACAAGTGGGCCACTTCTGATTTTGCCCCCCGCTCAGAAGCGGTGGGGATCCCCGAGACGGCAGGGGTGACGTAGCCACTTTGCCCCTTTGTGGGCCACTTCTGATTTTGCCCCTTGCCCTGTAGCGGTGGGGATCCCCGAGACGGCAGGGGTGACGTAGCCATTTTGCCCACTTCTGGGCCACTTCTGATTTTGCCCCCCGCTCTGAAGCGGTGGGGATCCCCGAGACGGCAGGGGTGACGTAGCCACTTTGCCCACTTGTGGGCCACTTCTGATTTTGCCCCCCGCTCTGAAGCGGTGGGGATCCCCGAGACGGCAGGGGTGAGGTAGCCATTTTGCCCACTTGTGGGCCACTTCTGATTTTCCCCCCCGCTCTGAAGCGGTGGGGATCCCCGAGACGGCAGGGGTGACGTAGCCATTTTGCCCACAAGTGGGCCACTTCTGATTTTGCCCCCCGCTCTGAAGCGGTGGGGATCCCCGAGACGGCAGGGGTGACGTAGCCATTTTGCCCACAAGTGGGCCACTTCTGATTTTGCCCCCCGCTTTGAAGCGGTGGGGATCCCCGAGACGGCAGGGGTGACATAGCCATTTTGCCCACAAGTGGGCCACTTCTGATTTTGCCCCCCGCTCTGAAGCGGTGGGGATCCCCGAGACGGCAGGGGTGACGTAGCCACTTTGCCCACAAGTGGGCCACTTCTGATTTTGCCCCCCGCTTTGAAGCGGTGGGGATCCCCGAGACGGCAGGGGTGACGTAGCCATTTTGCCCACAAATGGGCCACTTCTGATTTTGCCACCCGCTCTAGAGCGGTGGGGATCCCCGAGACGGCAGGGGTGACGTAGCTATTTTGCCCACTTGTGGGCCGCTTCTGATTTTGCCCCCCGCTCTGAAGCGGTGGGGATCCCCGAGACGGCAGGGGTGAGGTAGCCATTTTGCCCACAAGTGGGCCACTTCTGATTTTGCCCCCCGCGCTGAAGCGGTGGGGATCCCCGAGACGGCAGGGGTGAGGTAGCCATTTTGCCCACAAGTGGGCCACTTTTGATTTTGCCCCCAGCTCTGAAGCGGTGGGGATCCCCGATACAGCAGGGGTGAGGTAGCCATTTTGCGCACTTGTGAGCCACTTCTGATTTTGCGCCCCGCTCTGAAGCCGTGGGGATCCCCGATACGGCAGGGGTGAGGTAGCCAATTTGCCCACAAGTGGGCCACTTCTGATTTTGCCCCCCGCTTTGAAGCGGTGGGGATCCCCGAGACGGCAGGGCTGAGGTAGCCATTTTGCCCACAAGTGGGCCACTTCTTATTTTGCCCCCCGCTCTGAAGTGGTGGGGATCCCCGATACGGCAGGGGTGAGGTAGCCATTTTGCCCACAAGTGGGCCACTTCTGATTTTGCCCCCCGCTCTGAAGCGGTGGGGATCCCCGATACGGCAGGGGTGACGTAGCCATTTTGCCCACTTGTGGGCCACTTCTGATTTTGCCCCCTGCTCTGAAGCAGTGGGGATCCCCGATACGGCAGGGGTGACGTAGCCATTTTGCCCACTTGTGGGCCACTTCTGATTTTGCCCCCCGCTCTGAAGCGGTGGGGATCCCCGATACGGCAGGGGTGACGTAGCCATTTTGCCCACTTGTGGGCCACTTCTGATTCCCCCCCGCGCTCTGCAGCGGTGGGGATCCCCGAGACGGCAGGGGTGACGTAGCCATTTTGCCCACAAGTGGGCCACTTCTGATTTTGCCCCCCGCTCTGCAGCGGTGGGGATCCCCGAGACGGCAGGGGTGACGTAGCCATTTTGCCCACAAGTGGGCCACTTCTGATCACCCCCCCCCCCCACCCTCCCGTGAAGCGATGGGGATCCCCGAGACGGCAGGGGTGAGGTACTCATTTTGCCCACTTGTGGGCCACTTCTGATTTTGCCCCCCGCTCTGAAGCGGTGGGGATCCCTGAGACGGCAGGGGTGACGTAGCCATTTTGCCCACAAGTGGGCCACTTCTGATTTTGCCCCCCGCTTTGTAGCGGTGGGGATTCCCGAGACGGCAGGGGTGACGTAGCCACTTTGCCCACAAGTGGGCCACTTGTGATTTTGCCCCCCGCTTTGAAGCGGTGGGGATCCCCGAGACGACGGGGGTGACATAGCCATTTTGCCCACAAGTGGGCCACTTCTGACTTTGCCCCCCGCTCTGAAGCGGTGGGGATCCCCGAGACGGCAGGGGTGACGTAGCCATTTTGCCCACAAGTGGGCCACTTCTGATTCCCCCCCCCCCCCGCCGCTGTGAAGCGGTGGGGATCCCCGAGACGGCAGGGGTGACGCAGCCATTTTGCCTACTTGTGGGCCACTTCTGATTTTGCCGCCCGCTCTGAAGCGGTGGGGATCCCCGAGACGGCAGGGGTGACGTAGCCATTTTGCCCACAAGTGGGCCACTTCTGATTTTGCCCCCCGCTCTGAAGCGGTGGGGATCCCCGAGACGGCAGGGGTGACGTAGCCATTTTGCCCACAAGTGGGCCACTTGTGATCTTGCCCTCCGCTCTAAAGCGGTGGGGATCCCCGAGACGGCAGGGGTGAGGTACTCATTTTGCCCACAAGTGGGCCACTTCTGATTTTGCCCCCCGCTCTGAAGCGGTGGGGATCCCCGAGACGGCAGGGGTGACGTAGCCATTTTGCCCACTTGTGGGCCACTTCTGATTTTGCCCCCCGCTCTGAAGCGGTGGGGATCCCCGATACGGCAGGGGTGAGGTAGCCATTTTGCCCACTTGTGGGCCACTTCTGATTTTGCCCCCCGCTCTGAAGCGGTGGGGATCCCCGATACGGCAGGGGTGAGGTAGCCATTTTGCCCACTTGTGGGCCACTTCTGATTCCCCCCCGCGCTCTGCAGCGGTGGGGATCCCCGAGACGGCAGGGGTGACGTAGCCATTTTGCCCACAAGTGGGCCACTTCTGATTTTGCCCCCCGCTCTGCAGCGGTGGGGATCCCCGAGACGGCAGGGGTGACGTAGCCATTTTGCCCACAAGTGGGCCACTTCTGATCACCCCCCCCCCCCACCCTCCCGTGAAGCGGTGGGGATCCCCGAGACGGCAGGGGTGAGGTACTCATTTTGCCCACTTGTGGGCCACTTCTGATTTTGCCCCCCGCTCTGAAGCGGTGGGGATCCCTGAGACGGCAGGGGTGACGTAGCCATTTTGCCCACAAGTGGGCCACTTCTGATTTTGCCCCCCGCTTTGTAGCGGTGGGGATTCCCGAGACGGCAGGGGTGACGTAGCCACTTTGCCCACAAGTGGGCCACTTGTGATTTTGCCCCCCGCTTTGAAGCGGTGGGGATCCCCGAGACGACAGGGGTGACATAGCCATTTTGCCCACAAGTGGGCCACTTCTGACTTTGCCCCCCGCTCTGAAGCGGTGGGGATCCCCGAGACGGCAGGGGTGACGCAGCCATTTTGCCTACTTGTGGGCCACTTCTGATTTTGCCGCCCGCTCTGAAGCGGTGGGGATCCCCGAGACGGCAGGGGTGACGTAGCCATTTTGCCCACAAGTGGGCCACTTCTGATTTTGCCCCCCGCTCTGAAGCGGTGGGGATCCCCGAGACGGCAGGGGTGACGTAGCCATTTTGCCCACAAGTGGGCCACTTGTGATCTTGCCCTCCGCTCTAAAGCGGTGGGGATCCCCGAGACGGCAGGGGTGAGGTACTCATTTTGCCCACAAGTGGGCCACTTCTGATTTTGCCCCCCGCTCTGAAGCGGTGGGGATCCCCGAGACGGCAGGGGTGACGTAGCCATTTTGCCCACAAGTGGGCCACTTCTGATTTTGCCCCCCGCTCTGAAGCGGTGGGGATCCCCGAGACGGCAGGGGTGACGTAGCCATTTTGCCCACAAGTGGGCCACTTCTGATTTTGCCCCCCGCTCTGAAGCGGTGGGGATCCCCGAGACGGCAGGGGTGACGTAGCCATTTTGCCCACAAGTGGGCCACTTCTGATTTTGCCCCCCGCTCTGAAGCTGTGGGGATCCCCGAGACGGCAGGGCTGAGGTAGCCATTTTGCCCACTTGTGAGCCACTTCTGATTTTGCCCCCCGCTCTGAAGCGGTGGGGATCCCCGATACGGCATGGGTGAGGTAGCCATTTTGCCCACAAGTGGGCCACTTCTGATTTTGCCCCCCGCTCTGAAGCGGTGGGGATCCCCGAGACGGCAGGGGTGAGGTAGCCATTTTGCCCACTTGTGGGCCACTTCTGATTTTGCCCCCCGCTCTGAAGCGGTGGGGATCCCCGATACGGTAGGGGTGAGGTAGCCATTTTGCCCACAAGTGGGCCACTTCTGATTTTGCCCCCCGCTCTGAAGCGGTGGGGATCCCCGAGACGGCAGGGGTGACGTAGCCATTTTGCCCACTTGTGGGCCACTTCTGATTTTGCCCCCCGCTCTGCAGCGGTGGGGATCCCCGAGACGGCAGGGGTGAGGTAGCCATTTTGCCCACAAGTGGGCCACTTCTGATTTTGCCCCCCGCTCTGAAGCGGTGGGGATCCCCGAGGCGGCGGGGGTGAGGTAGCCACTTTGCCCACTTGTGGGCCACTTCTGATTCCCCCCCCCCGCTATGCAGCGGTGGGGATCCCCGAGACGGCAGGGGTGACGTAGCCATTTTGCCCACAAGTGGGCCACTTCTGATTTTGCCCCCCGCTCTGAAGCGGTGGGGATCCCCAAGACGGCAGGGGTGACGTAGCCATTTTGCCCACAACTGGGCCACTTCTGATCCCCCCCCCCCCCGCTCTGCAGCGGTGGGGATCCCCGAGACGGCAGGGGTGACGTAGCCATTTTGCCCACAACTGGGCCACTTCTGATTTTGCCCCCCGCTCTGAAGCGGTGGGGATCCCCAAGACGGCAGGGGTGACGTAGCCATTTTGCCTACTTGTGGGCCACTTCTGATTTTGCCCCCCGCTCTGAAGCGGTGGGGATCCCTGAGACGGCAGGGGGGGCGTAGCCATTTTGCCCACAAGTGGGCCACTTCTGATTTTGCCCCCCGCTCTGCAGCGGTGGGGATTCCCGAGACGGCAGGGGTGACGTAGCCATTTTGCCCACAAGTGGGCCACTTCTGATTTTGCCCCCCGCTCTGAAGCGGTGGGGATCCCCGAGACGGCAGGGGTGACGTAGCCATTTTGCCCACAAGTGGGCCACTTCTGATTTTGCCCCCCGCTCTGAAGCGGTGGGGATCCCCGAGACGGCAGGGGTGAGGTAGCCATTTTGCCCACTTGTGGGCCACTTCTGATTTTGCCCCCCGCTCTGAAGCGGTGGGGATCCCCGATACGGCAGGGGTGAGGTAGCCATTTTGTCCACAAGTGGGCCACTTCTGATTTTGCCCCCCGCTCTGAAGCGGTGGGGATCCCCGATACGGCAGGGGTGAGGTAGCCATTTTGCCTACTTGTGGGCCACTTCTGATTTTGCCCCCCGCTCCGAAGCGGTGGGGATCCCCGATACGGCAGGGGTGAGGTAGCCATTTTGCCCACTTGTGGGCCACTTCTGATTTTGCCCCCCGCTCTGAAGCGGTCGGGATCCCCGAGGCGGCGGGGCTGAGGTAGCCACTTTGCCCACTTGTGGGCCACTTCTGATTTGGCCCCCCGCTCTGAAGCGGTGGGGATCCCCGATACGGCAGGGGAGACGTAGCCATTTTGCCCACAAGTGGGCCACTTCTGAAATTGCCCCCCGCTCTGCAGCGGTGGGGATCCCCGAGACGGCAGGGGTGACGTAGCCATTTTGCCCACAAGTGGGCCACTTCTGATTTTGCCCCCCGCTCTGCAGCGGTGGGGATCCCCGAGACGGCAAGGGTGACGTAGCCATTTTGCCCACAACTGGGCCACTTCTGATTTTGCCCCCCGCTCTGCAGCGGTGGGGATCCCCAAGACGGCAGGGGTGACGGAGCCATTTTGCCTACTTGTGGGCCACTTCTGATTTTGCCCCCCGCTCTGAAGCGGTGGGGATCCCCGAGACGGCAGGGGTGACGTAGCCATTTTGCCCACAAGTGGGCCACTTCTGATTTTGCCCCCCGCTCTGAAGCGGTGGGGATCCCCGAGACGGCAGGGGTGAGGTAGCCATTTTGCCTACTTGTGGGCCACTTCTGATTTTGCCCCCCGCTCTGAAGCGGTGGGGATCCCCGATACGGCAGGGGTGAGGTAGCCATTTTGCCCACTTGTGGGCCACTTCTGATTTTGCCCCCCGCTCTGAAGCGGTGGGGATCCCCGATACGGCAGGGGTGAGGTAGCCATTTTGCCCACAAGTGGGCCACTTCTGATTTCGCCCCCCGCTCTGAAGCGGTGGGGATCCCCGATACGGCAGGGGTGAGGTAGCCATTTTGCCTACTTGTGGGCCACTTCTGATTTTGCCCCCCGCTCTGAAGCGGTGGGGATCCCCGATACGGCAGGGGTGAGGTAGCCATTTTGCCCACTTGTGGGCCACTTCTGATTTTGCCCCCCGCTCTGAAGCGGTGGGGATCCCCAAGACGGCAGGGGTGACGTAGCCATTTTGCCCACAACTGGGCCACTTCTGATCCCCCCCCCCCCGCTCTGCAGCGGTGGGGATCTCCGAGACGGCAGGGGTGACGTAGCCATTTTGCCCACAAGTGGGCCACTTCTGATTTTGCCCCCCGCTCTGAAGCGGTGGGGATCCCCAAGACGGCAGGGGTGACGTAGCCATTTTGCCTACTTGTGGGCCACTTCTGATTTTGCCCCCCGCTCTGAAGCGGTGGGGATCCCTGAGACGGAAGGGGGGGCGTAGCCATTTTGCCCACAAGTGGGCCACTTCTGATTTTGCCCCCCGCTCTGCAGCGGTGGGGATTCCCGAGACGGCAGGGGTGACGTAGCCATTTTGCCCACAAGTGGGCCACTTCTGATTTTGCCCCCCGCTCTGAAGCGGTGGGGATCCCCGAGACGGCAGGGGTGACGTAGCCATTTTGCCCACAAGTGGGCCACTTCTGATTTTGCCCCCCGCTCTGAAGCGGTGGGGATCCCCGAGACGGCAGGGGTGAGGTAGCCATTTTGCCCACTTGTGGGCCACTTCTGATTTTGCCCCCCGCTCTGAAGCGGTGGGGATCCCCGATACGGCAGGGGTGAGGTAGCCATTTTGCCTACTTGTGGGCCACTTCTGATTTTGCCCCCCGCTCCGAAGCGGTGGGGATCCCCGATACGGCAGGGGTGAGGTAGCCACTTTGCCCACTTGTGGGCCACTTCTGATTTTGCCCCCCGCTCTGAAGCGGTGGGGATCCCCGATACGGCAGGGGTGAGGTAGCCATTTTGCCTACTTGTGGGCCACTTCTGATTTTGCCCCCCGCTCTGAAGCGGTGGGGATCCCCGATACGGCAGGGGTGAGGTAGCCATTTTGCCTACTTGTGGGCCACTTCTGATTTTGCCCCCCGCTCCGAAGCGGTGGGGATCCCCGATACGGCAGGGGTGAGGTAGCCATTTTGCCCACAAGTGGGCCACTTCTGATTTTGCCCCCCGCTCTGAAGCGGTGGGGATCCCCGATACGGCAGGGGTGAGGTAGCCATTTTGCCCACAAGTGGGCCACTTCTGATTTTGCCCCCCGCTCTGAAGCGGTGGGGATCCCCGATACGGCAGGGGTGAGGTAGCCATTTTGCCTACTTGTGGGCCACTTCTGATTTTGCCCCCCGCTCCGAAGCGGTGGGGATCCCCGATACGGCAGGGGTGAGGTAGCCATTTTGCCCACTTGTGGGCCACTTCTGATTTTGCCCCCCGCTCTGAAGCGGTCGGGATCCCCGAGGCGGCGGGGCTGAGGTAGCCACTTTGCCCACTTGTGGGCCACTTCTGATTTGGCCCCCCGCTCTGAAGCGGTGGGGATCCCCGATACGGCAGGGGTGAGGTAGCCATTTTGCCCACAAGTGGGCCACTTCTGAAATTGCCCCCCGCTCTGCAGCGGTGGGGATCCCCGAGACGGCAGGGGTGACGTAGCCATGTTGCCCACAAGTGGGCCACTTCTGATTTTGCCCCCCGCTCTGCAGCGGTGGGGATCCCCGAGACGGCAAGGGTGACGTAGCAATTTTGCCCACAACTGGGCCACTTCTGATTTTGCCCCCCGCTTTGCAGCGGTGGGGATCCCCAAGACGGCAGGGGTGACGGAGCCATTTTGCCTACTTGTGGGCCACTTCTGATTTTGCCCCCCGCTCTGAAGCGGTGGGGATCCCCGAGACGGCAGGGGTGACGTAGCCATTTTGCCCACAAGTGGGCCACTTCTGATTTTGCCCCCCGCTCTGAAGCGGTGGGGATCCCCGAGACGGCAGGGGTGAGGTAGCCATTTTGCCCACTTGTGGGCCACTTCTGATTTTGCCCCCCGCTCTGAAGCGGTGGGGATCCCCGATACGGCAGGGGTGAGGTAGCCATTTTGCCCACAAGTGGGCCACTTCTGATTTTGCCCCCCGCTCTGAAGCGGTGGGGATCCCCGATACGGCAGGGGTGAGGTAGCCATTTTGCCTACTTGTGGGCCACTTCTGATTTTGCCCCCCGCTCTGAAGCGGTGGGGATCCCCGATACGGCAGGGGTGAGGTAGCCATTTTGCCTACTTGTGGGCCACTTCTGATTTTGCCCCCCGCTCTGAAGCGGTCGGGATCCCCGAGGCGGCGGGGCTGAGGTAGCCACTTTGCCCACTTGTGGGCCACTTCTGATTTGGCCCCCCGCTCTGAAGCGGTGGGGATCCCCGATACGGCAGGGGAGACGTAGCCATTTTGCCCACAAGTGGGCCACTTCTGAAATTGCCCCCCGCTATGCAGCGGTGGGGATCCCCGAGACGGCAGGGGTGACGTAGCCATTTTGCCCACAAGTGGGCCACTTCTGATTTTGCCCCCCGCTCTGCAGCGGTGGGGATCCCCGAGACGGCAGGGGTGACGTAGCCATTTTGCCCACAAGTGGGCCACTTCTGATTTTGCCCCCCGCTCTGAAGCGGTGGGGATCCCCGAGACGGCAGGGGTGACGTAGCCATTTTGCCTACTTGTGGGCCACTTCTGATTTTGCCCCCCGCTCTGAAGCGGTGGGGATCCCCGATACGGCAGGGGTGAGGTAGCCATTTTGCCCACAAGTGGGCCACTTCTGATTTTGCCCCCCGCTCTGAAGCGGTGGGGATCCCCGATACGGCAGGGGTGAGGTAGCCATTTTGCCTACTTGTGGGCCACTTCTGATTTTGCCCCCCGCTCTGAAGCGGTGGGGATCCCCGATACGGCAGGGGTGAGGTAGCCATTTTGCCCACTTGTGGGCCACTTCTGATTTTGCCCCCCGCTCTGAAGCGGTGGGGATCCCCAAGACGGCAGGGGTGACGTAGCCATTTTGCCCACAACTGGGCCACTTCTGATCCCCCCCCCCCCGCTCTGCAGCGGTGGGGATCTCCGAGACGGCAGGGGTGACGTAGCCATTTTGCCCACAAGTGGGCCACTTCTGATTTTGCCCCCCGCTCTGAAGCGGTGGGGATCCCCAAGACGGCAGGGGTGACGTAGCCATTTTGTTTACTTGTGGGCCACTTCTGATTTTGCCCCCCGCTCTGAAGCGGTGGGGATCCCTGAGACGGAAGGGGGGGCGTAGCCATTTTGCCCACAAGTGGGCCACTTCTGATTTTGCCCCCCGCTCTGCAGCGGTGGGGATTCCCGAGACGGCAGGGGTGACGTAGCCATTTTGCCCACAAGTGGGCCACTTCTGATTTTGCCCCCCGCTCTGAAGCGGTGGGGATCCCCGAGACGGCAGGGGTGACGTAGCCATTTTGCCCACAAGTGGGCCACTTCTGATTTTGCCCCCCGCTCTGAAGCGGTGGGGATCCCCGAGACGGCAGGGGTGAGGTAGCCATTTTGCCCACTTGTGGGCCACTTCTGATTTTGCCCCCCGCTCTGAAGCGGTGGGGATCCCCGATACGGCAGGGGTGAGGTAGCCATTTTGCCTACTTGTGGGCCACTTCTGATTTTGCCCCCCGCTCCGAAGCGGTGGGGATCCCCGATACGGCAGGGGTGAGGTAGCCACTTTGCCCACTTGTGGGCCACTTCTGATTTTGCCCCCCGCTCTGAAGCGGTGGGGATCCCCGATACGGCAGGGGTGAGGTAGCCATTTTGCCTACTTGTGGGCCACTTCTGATTTTGCCCCCCGCTCTGAAGCGGTGGGGATCCCCGATACGGCAGGGGTGAGGTAGCCATTTTGCCTACTTGTGGGCCACTTCTGATTTTGCCCCCCGCTCCGAAGCGGTGGGGATCCCCGATACGGCAGGGGTGAGGTAGCCATTTTGCCCACAAGTGGGCCACTTCTGATTTTGCCCCCCGCTCTGAAGCGGTGGGGATCCCCGATACGGCAGGGGTGAGGTAGCCATTTTGCCCACAAGTGGGCCACTTCTGATTTTGCCCCCCGCTCTGAAGCGGTGGGGATCCCCGATACGGCAGGGGTGAGGTAGCCATTTTGCCTACTTGTGGGCCACTTCTGATTTTGCCCCCCGCTCCGAAGCGGTGGGGATCCCCGATACGGCAGGGGTGAGGTAGCCATTTTGCCCACTTGTGGGCCACTTCTGATTTTGCCCCCCGCTCTGAAGCGGTCGGGATCCCCGAGGCGGCGGGGCTGAGGTAGCCACTTTGCCCACTTGTGGGCCACTTCTGATTTGGCCCCCCGCTCTGAAGCGGTGGGGATCCCCGATACGGCAGGGGTGAGGTAGCCATTTTGCCCACAAGTGGGCCACTTCTGAAATTGCCCCCCGCTCTGCAGCGGTGGGGATCCCCGAGACGGCAGGGGTGACGTAGCCATGTTGCCCACAAGTGGGCCACTTCTGATTTTGCCCCCCGCTCTGCAGCGGTGGGGATCCCCGAGACGGCAAGGGTGACGTAGCAATTTTGCCCACAACTGGGCCACTTCTGATTTTGCCCCCCGCTTTGCAGCGGTGGGGATCCCCAAGACGGCAGGGGTGACGGAGCCATTTTGCCTACTTGTGGGCCACTTCTGATTTTGCCCCCCGCTCTGAAGCGGTGGGGATCCCCGAGACGGCAGGGGTGACGTAGCCATTTTGCCCACAAGTGGGCCACTTCTGATTTTGCCCCCCGCTCTGAAGCGGTGGGGATCCCCGAGACGGCAGGGGTGAGGTAGCCATTTTGCCCACTTGTGGGCCACTTCTGATTTTGCCCCCCGCTCTGAAGCGGTGGGGATCCCCGATACGGCAGGGGTGAGGTAGCCATTTTGCCCACAAGTGGGCCACTTCTGATTTTGCCCCCCGCTCTGAAGCGGTGGGGATCCCCGATACGGCAGGGGTGAGGTAGCCATTTTGCCTACTTGTGGGCCACTTCTGATTTTGCCCCCCGCTCTGAAGCGGTGGGGATCCCCGATACGGCAGGGGTGAGGTAGCCATTTTGCCTACTTGTGGGCCACTTCTGATTTTGCCCCCCGCTCTGAAGCGGTCGGGATCCCCGAGGCGGCGGGGCTGAGGTAGCCACTTTGCCCACTTGTGGGCCACTTCTGATTTGGCCCCCCGCTCTGAAGCGGTGGGGATCCCCGATACGGCAGGGGAGACGTAGCCATTTTGCCCACAAGTGGGCCACTTCTGAAATTGCCCCCCGCTATGCAGCGGTGGGGATCCCCGAGACGGCAGGGGTGACGTAGCCATTTTGCCCACAAGTGGGCCACTTCTGATTTTGCCCCCCGCTCTGCAGCGGTGGGGATCCCCGAGACGGCAGGGGTGACGTAGCCATTTTGCCCACAACTGGGCCACTTCTGATTTTGCCCCCCGCTCTGCAGCGGTGGGGATCCCCAAGACGGCAGGGGTGACGGAGCCATTTTGCCTACTTGTGGGCCACTTCTGATTTTGCCCCCCGCTCTGAAGCGGTGGGGATCCCTGAGACGGCAGGGGTGACGTAGCCATTTTGCCCACAAGTGGGCCACTTCTGATTTTGCCCCCCGCTCTGCAGCGGTGGGGATCCCCAAGACGGCAGGGGTGACGTAGCCATTTTGCCTACTTGTGGGCCACTTCTGATTTTGCCCCCCGCTCTGAAGCGGTGGGGATCCCCGATACGGCAGGGGTGAGGTAGCCATTTTGCCTACTTGTGGGCCACTTCTGATTTTGCCCCCCGCTCTGAAGCGGTCGGGATCCCCGAGGCGGCGGGGCTGAGGTAGCCACTTTGCCCACTTGTGGGCCACTTCTGATTTGGCCCCCCGCTCTGAAGCGGTGGGGATCCCCGATACGGCAGGGGAGACGTAGCCATTTTGCCCACAAGTGGGCCACTTCTGAAATTGCCCCCCGCTATGCAGCGGTGGGGATCCCCGAGACGGCAGGGGTGACGTAGCCATTTTGCCCACAAGTGGGCCACTTCTGATTTTGCCCCCCGCTCTGCAGCGGTGGGGATCCCCGAGACGGCAGGGGTGACGTAGCCATTTTGCCCACAACTGGGCCACTTCTGATTTTGCCCCCCGCTCTGCAGCGGTGGGGATCCCCAAGACGGCAGGGGTGACGTAGCCATTTTGCCTACTTGTGGGCCACTTCTTATTTTGCCCCCCGCTCTGAAGCGGTGGGGATCCCTGAGACGGCAGGGGTGACGTAGCCATTTTGCCCACAAGTGGGCCACTTCTGATTTTGCCCCCCGCTCTGCAGCGGTGGGGATCCCCAAGACGGCAGGGGTGACGTAGCCATTTTGCCTACTTGTGGGCCACTTCTTATTTTGCCCCCCGCTCTGAAGCGGTGGGGATCCCCGAGACGGCAGGGGTGACGTAGCCATTTTGCCCACAACTGGGCCACTTCTGATTTTGCCCCCTGCTCTGCAGCGGTGGGGATCCCCAAGACGGCAGGGGTGACGTCGCTATTTTGCCTACTTGTGGGCCACTTCTGATTTTGCCCCCCGCTCTGAAGCGGTGGGGATCCCCGAGACGGCAGGGGTGACGTAGCCATTTTGCCCACAAGTGGGCCACTTCTGATTTTGCCCCCCGCTCTGAAGCGGTGGGGATCCCCGAGACGGCAGGGGTGAGGTAGCCATTTTGCCCACTTGTGGGCCACTTCTGATTTTGCCCCCCGCTCTGAAGCGGTGGGGATCCCCGATACGGCAGGGGTGAGGTAGCCATTTTGCCCACAAGTGGGCCACTTCTGATTTTGCCCCCCGCTCTGAAGCGGTGGGGATCCCCGATACGGCAGGGGTGCGGTAGCCATTTTGCCTACTTGTGGGCCACTTCTGATTTTGCCCCCCGCTCTGAAGCGGTGGGGATCCCCGATACGGCAGGGGTGAGGTAGCCATTTTGCCTACTTGTGGGCCACTTCTGATTTTGCCCCCCGCTCTGAAGCGGTCGGGATCCCCGAGGCGGCGGGGCTGAGGTAGCCACTTTGCCCACTTGTGGGCCACTTCTGATTTGGCCCCCCGCTCTGAAGCGGTGGGGATCCCCGATACGGCAGGGGAGACGTAGCCATTTTGCCCACAAGTGGGCCACTTCTGAAATTGCCCCCCGCTCTGCAGCGGTGGGGATCCCCGAGACGGCAGGGGTGACGTAGCCATTTTGCCCACAAGTGGGCCACTTCTGATTTTGCCCCCCGCTCTGCAGCGGTGGGGATCCCCGAGACGGAAGGGGGGGCGTAGCCATTTTGCCCACAACTGGGCCACTTCTGATTTTGCCCCCCGCTCTGCAGCGGTGGGGATCCCCAAGACGGCAGGGGTGACGTAGCCATTTTGCCTACTTGTGGGCCACTTCTTATTTTGCCCCCCGCTCTGAAGCGGTGGGGATCCCTGAGACGGCAGGGGTGACGTAGCCATTTTGCCCACAAGTGGGCCACTTCTGACTTTGCCCCCCGCTCTGAAGCGGTTGGGATCCCCGAGACGGCAGGGGTGACGTAGCCATTTTGCCCACAAGTGGGCCACTTCTGATTTTGCCCCCCGCTCTGAAGCGGTGGGGATCCCCGAGACGGCAGGGGTGACGTAGCCATTTTGCCCACATGTGGGCCACTTCTGATTTTGCCCTCCGCTCTGCAGCGGTGGGGATCCCCGAGACGGCAGGGGTGACGTAGCGATTTTGCCCACAAGTGGGCCACTTGTGATCTTGCCCTCCGCTTCGAAGCGGTGGGGATCCCCGAGACGGCAGGGGTGACGTAGCCATTTTGCCCACAAGTGGGCCACTTCTGATTTTGCCCCCCGCCTTGCAGCGGTGGGGATCCCCGAGACGGCAGGGGTGACATAGCCATTTTGCCTACTTGTGGGCCACTTCTGATTTTGCCCCCCGCTCTGAAGCGGTGGGTATCCCCGAGACGGCAGGGGTGAGGTAGCCATTTTGCCCACAAGTGGGCCACTTCTGATTTTGCCCCCCGCTCTGCAGCGGTGGGGATCCCCGAGACGGCAGGGGTGACGTAGCCATTTTGCCCACAAGTGGGCCACTTCTGATTTTGCCCCCCGCTCTCAAGCGGTGGGGATCCCCGAGACGGCAGGGGTGACGTAGCCATTTTGCCCACAAGTGGGCCACTTCTGATTTTGCCCCCCGCTCTGAAGCGGTGGGGATCCCCGAGACGGCAGGGGCGACGTAGCCATTTTGCCCACAAGTGGGCCACTTTTGATTTTGCCCCCCGCTCTGCAGCGGTGGGGATCCCCGAGACGGCAGGGGTGACGTAGCCATTTTGCCCACAAGTGGGCCACTTGTGATCCCCACCTCCCCCCCCGCTGTGAAGCGGTGGGGATCCCCGAGACGGCAGGGGTGACGTAGCCATTTTGCCTACTTGTGGGCCACTTCTGATTCTGCCCCCCGCTCTGAAGCGGTGGGGATCCCTGAGACGGCAGGGGTGACATAGCCATTTTGCCCACAAGTGGGCCACTTCTGATTTTGCCCCCCGCTCTGCAGCGGTGGGGATTCCCGAGACGGCAGGGGTGACGTAGCCATTTTGCCCACAAGTGGGCCACTTCTGATTTTGCCCCCCGCTCTGAAGCGGTGGGGATCCCCGAGACGGCAGGGGTGACGTAGCCATTTTGCCCACAAGCGGGCCACTTCTGATTCCCCCCCCCCCCCCCGCTATGAAGCGGTGGGGATCCCCGAGACGGCAGGGGTGACGTAGCCATTTTGCCCACAAGTGGGCCACTTCTGATTTTGCCCCCCGCTCTGAAGCGGTGGGGATCCCTGAGACGGCAGGGGTGACGTAGCCATTTTGCCCACAAGTGGGCCACTTCTGATTTTGCCCCCCGCTCTGCAGCGGTGGGGATTCCCGAGACGGCAGGGGTGACGTAGCCATTTTGCCCACAAGTGGGCCACTTCTGATTTTGCCCCCCGCTCTGAAGCGGTGGGGATCCCCGAGACGGCAGGGGTGACGTAGCCATTTTGCCCACAAGTGGGCCACTTCTGATTCCCCCCCCCCCCCCGCTATGAAGCGGTGGGGATCCCCGAGACGGCAGGGGTGACGTAGCCATTTTGCCTACTTGTGGGCCACTTCTGATTTTGCCGCCCGCTCTGAAGCGGTTGGGATCCCCGAGACGGCAGGGGTGACGTAGCCATTTTGCCCACAAGTGGGCCACTTCTGATTTTGCCCCCCGCTTAGAAGCGGTGGGGATCCCCGAGACGGCAGGGGTGACGTAGCCATTTTGCCCATATGTGGGCCACTTCTGATTTTGCCCTCCGCTCTGAAGCGGTGGGGATCCCCGAGACGGCAGGGGTGACGTAGCCATTTTGCCCACAAGTGGGCCACTTCTGATTTTGCCCCCCGCCTTGCAGCGTTGGGGATCCCCGAGACGGCAGGGGTGACGTAGCCATTTTGCCTACTTGTGGGCCACTTCTGATTTTGCCCCCCGCTCTGAAGCGGTGGGGATCCCCGAGACGGCAGGGGTGACGTAGCCATTTTGCCTACTTGTGGGCCACTTCTGATTTTGCCCCCCGCTCTGAAGCGGTGGGGATCCCTGAGACGGCAGGGGTGACGTAGCCATTTTGCCCACAAGTGGGCCACTTCTGATTTTGCCCCCCGCTCTGCAGCGGTGGGGATTCCCGAGACGGCAGGGGTGACGTAGCCATTTTGCCCACAAGTGGGCCACTTCTGATTTTGCCCCCCGCTCTGAAGCGGTGGGGATCCCCGAGACGGCAGGGGTGACGTAGCCATTTTGCCCACAAGTGGGCCACTTCTGATTCCCCCCCCCCCCCCCCCGCTATGAAGCGGTGGGGATCCCCGAGACGGCAGGGGTGACGTAGCCATTTTGCCTACTTGTGGGCCACTTCTGATTTTGCCGCCCGCTCTGAAGCGGTTGGGATCCCCGAGACGGCAGGGGTGACGTAGCCATTTTGCCCACAAGTGGGCCACTTCTGATTTTGCCCCCCGCTCTGAAGCAGTGGGGATCCCCGAGACGGCAGGGGTGACGTAGCCATTTTGCCCACAAGTGGGCCACTTCTGATTCCCCCCCCCCCCCCCCCGCTATGAAGCGGTGGGGATCCCCGAGACGGCAGGGGTGACGTAGCCATTTTGCCTACTTGTGGGCCACTTCTGATTTTGCCGCCCGCTCTGAAGCGGTTGGGATCCCCGAGACGGCAGGGGTGACGTAGCCATTTTGCCCACAAGTGGGCCACTTCTGATTCCCCCCCCCCCCCCCCCGCTATGAAGCGGTGGGGATCCCCGAGACGGCAGGGGTGACGTAGCCATTTTGCCTACTTGTGGGCCACTTCTGATTTTGCCGCCCGCTCTGAAGCGGTTGGGATCCCCGAGACGGCAGGGGTGACGTAGCCATTTTGCCCATATGTGGGCCGCTTCTGATTTTGCCCTCCGCTCTGAAGCAGTGGGGATCCCCGATACGGCAGGGGTGACGTAGCCATTTTGCCCACAAGTGGGCCACTTGTGATCTTGCCCTCCGCTCTGAAGCGGTGGGGATCCCCGAGACGGCAGGGGTGACGTAGCCATTTTGCCCACAAGTGGGCCACTTCTGATTTTGCCCCCCGCCTTGCAGCGTTGGGGATCCCCGAGACGGCAGGGGTGACGTAGCCATTTTGCCTACTTGTGGGCCACTTCTGATTTTGCCCCCCGCTCTGAAGCGGTGGGGATCCCTGAGACGGCAGGGGTGACGTAGCCATTTTGCCTACTTGTGGGCCACTTCTGATTTTGCCCCCCGCTCTGAAGCGGTTGGGATCCCCGATAGGCAGGGGTGACGTAGCCATTTTGCCCACTTGTGGGCCACTTCTGATTTTGCCCTGCGCTCTCAAGCGGTGGGGATCCCCGAGACGGCAAGGGTGACGTAGCCATTTTGCCCACAAGTGGGCCACTTGTGATCTTGCCCTCCGCTCTAAAGCGCAGGGGATCCCCGAGACGGCAGGGGTGACGTAGTCATTTTGCCCACAAGTGGGCCACTTCTGATTTTGCCCCCCTCCTTGCAGCGGTGGGGATCCCCGAGACGGCAGGGGTGACGCAGCCATTTTGCCCACAAGTGGGCCATCTCTGATTTTGCCCCCCGCCTTGCAGCGGTGGGGATCCCCGAGACGGCAGGGGTGACGTAGCCATTTTGCCCACAAGTGGGCCACTTCTGATCCCCCCCCCCCCCCCCGCGCGGTGAAGCGGTGGGGATTCCCGAGACGGCAGGGGTGACGTAGCCATTTTGCCCACAAGTGGGCCACTTCTGATTTTGCCCCCCGCTCTGAAGCGGTGGGGATCCCCGAGACGGCAGGGGTGACGTAGCCATTTTGCCCACATGTGGGCCACTTCTGATTTTGCCCTCCGCTCTGAAGCAGTGGGGATCCCCGAGACGGCAGGGGTGACGTAGCCATTTTGCCCACAAGTGGGCCACTTGTGATCTTGCCCTCCGCTCTGAAGCGGTGGGGATCCCCGAGACGGCAGGGGTGACGTAGCCATTTTGCCCACAAGTGGGCCACTTCTGATTTTGCCCCCCGCCTTGCAGCGGTGGGGATCCCCGAGACGGCAGGGGTGACGTAGCCATTTTGCCTACTTGTGGGCCACTTCTGATTTTGCCCCCCGCTCTGAAGCGGTGGGGATCCCTGAGACGGCAGGGGTGACGTAGCCATTTTGCCCACAAATGGGCCACTTCTGATTTTGCCCCCCGCTCTGCAGCGGTGGGGATTCCCGAGACGGCAGGGGTGACGTAGCCATTTTGCCCACAAGTGGGCCACTTCTGATTTTGCCCCCCGCTCTGAAGCGGTGGGGATCCCCGAGACGGCAGGGGTGACGTAGCCATTTTGCCCACAAGTGGGCCACTTCTGATTCCCCCCCCCCCCCCGCTGTGAAGCGGTGGGGATCCCCGAGACGGCAGGGGTGACGTAGCCATTTTGCCCACAAGTGGGCCACTTCTGATTTTGCCCCCCGCTCTGAAGCGGTGGGGATCCCCGAGACGGCAGGGGTGACGTAGCCATTTTGCCCACATGTGGGCCACTTCTGATTTTGCCCTCCGCTCTAAAGCGGTGGGGATCCCCGAGACGGCAGGGGTGACGTAGCCATTTTGCCCACAAGTGGGCCACTTGTGATCTTGCCCTCCGCTCTGAAGCGGTGGGGATCCCCGAGACGGCAGGGGTGACGTAGCCATTTTGCCCACAAGTGGGCCACTTCTGATTTTGCCCCCCGCCTTGCAGCGGTGGGAATCCCCGAGACGGCAGGGGTGACGTAGCCATTTTGCCTACTTGTGGGCCACTTCTGATTTTGCCCCCCGCTCTGAAGCGGTGGGGATCCCTGAGACGGCAGGGGTGACGTAGCCATTTTGCCCACAAATGGGCCACTTCTGATTTTGCCCCCCGCTCTGCAGCGGTGGGGATTCCCGAGACGGCAGGGGTGACGTAGCCATTTTGCCCACAAGTGGGCCACTTCTGATTTTGCCCCCCGCTCTGAAGCGGTGGGGATCCCCGAGACGGCAGGGGTGACGTAGCCATTTTGCCCACAAGTGGGCCACTTCTGATTCCCCCCCCCCCCCCGCTGTGAAGCGGTGGGGATCCCCGAGACGGCAGGGGTGACGTAGCCATTTTGCCCACAAGTGGGCCACTTCTGATTTTGCCCCCCGCTCTGAAGCGGTGGGGATCCCCGAGACGGCAGGGGTGACGTAGCCATTTTGCCCACATGTGGGCCACTTCTGATTTTGCCCCCCGCTCTGAAGCGGTGGGGATCCCCGAGACGGCAGGGGTGACGTAGCCATTTTGCCCACAAGTGGGCCACTTGTGATCTTGCCCTCCGCTCTGAAGCGGTGGGGATCCCCGAGACGGCAGGGGTGACGTAGCCATTTTGCCCACAAGTGGGCCACTTCTGATTTTGCCCCCCGCCTTGCAGCGGTGGGAATCCCCGAGACGGCAGGGGTGACGTAGCCATTTTGCCTACTTGTGGGCCACTTCTGATTTTGCCCCCCGCTCTGAAGCGGTGGGGATCCCCGAGACGGCAGGGGTGACGTAGCCATTTTGCCCACAAGTGGGCCACTTCTGATTTTGCCCCCCGCTCTGCAGCGGTGGGGATCCCCGAGACGGCAGGGGTGACGTAGCCATTTTGCCCACAAGTGGGCCACTTCTGATACTGCCCCCCGCTCTGAAGCGGTGGGGATCCCCGAGACGGCAGGGGTGACGTAGCCATTTTGCCCACAAGTGGGCCACTTCTCGCCCCCCCCCCCCCCCGCTCTGAAGCGGTGGGGATCCCCGAGACGGCAGGGGTGACGTAGCCATTTTGCCTACTTGTGGGCCACTTCTGATTTTGCCGCCCGCTCTGAAGCGGTGGGGATCCCCGAGACGGCAGGGGTGACGTAGCCATTCTGCCCACAAGTGGGCCACTTCTGATTTTGCCCCCCGCTCTGAAGCGGTGGGGATCCCCGAGACGGCAGGGGTGAGGTAGCCATTTTGCCCACAAGTGGGCCACTTCTGATCCCCCCCCCCCCCCCGCTGTGAAGCGGTGGGGATCCCCGAGACGGCAGGGGTGACGTAGCCATTTTGCCTACTTGTGGGCCACTTCTGATTTTGCCCCCCGCTCTGAAGCGGTGGGGATCCCCGAGACGGCAGGGGTGACGTAGCCATTTTGCCCGCTTGTGGGCCACTTCTGATTTTGCCCCCCGCTCTGAAGCGGTGGGGATCCCCGAGACGGCAGGGGTGACGTAGCCATTTTGCCCACAAGTGGGCCACTTCTGATACTGCCCCCCGCTGTGAAGCGGTGGGGATCCCCGAGACGGCAGGGGTGACGTAGCCATTTTGCCCACAAGTGGGCCACTTCTGATACTGCCCCCCGCTCTGAAGCGGTGGGGATCCCCGAGACGGCAGGGGTGACGTAGCCATTTTGCCTACTTGTAGGCCACTTCTGATTTTGCCGCCCGCTCTGAAGCGGTGGGGATCCCCGAGACGGCAGGGGTGACGTAGCCATTCTGCCCACAAGTGGGCCACTTCTGATTTTGCCCCCCGCTCTGAAGCGGTGGGGATCCCCGAGACGGCAGGGGTGACGTAGCCATTTTGCCTACTTGTGGGCCACTTCTGATTTTGCCCCCCGCTCTGAAGCGGTGGGGATCCCCGAGACGGCAGGGGTGACGTAGCCATTTTGCCCACAAGTGGGCCACTTATGATTTTGCCCCCCGCTCTGCAGCGGTCGGGATTCCCGAGACGGCAGGGGTGACTTAGCCATTTTGCCCACTTGTGGGCCACTTCTGATTTTGCCCCCCGCTCTGAAGCGGTGGGGATCCCCGGGACGGCAGGGGTGACATAGCCATTTTGCCCACAAGTGGGCCACTTCTGATTTTGCCCCCCGCTGTGAAGCGGTGGGGATCCCCGAGACGGCAGGGGTGACGTAGCCATTTTGCCCACAAGTGGGCCACTTCTGACCCCCCCCCCCCCGCGCGGTGAAGCGGTGGGGATCCCCGAGACGTCTGATTTTGCCCTCCGCTCTGAAGCGGTCGGGATTCCCGAGACGGCAGGGGTGACATAGCCATTTTGCCCACAAGTGGGCCACTTGTGATTTTGCCCTCCGCTCTGAAGCGGTGGGGATCCCCGAGACGGCAGGGGTGACGTAGCCATTTTGCCTACTTGTGGGCCACTTCTGATTTTGCCCCCCGCTCTGAAGCGGTGGGGATCCCCGAGACGGCAGGGGTGACGTAGCCATTTTGCCCACTTGTGGGCCACTTCTGATTTTGCCCCCCGCTCTGAAGCGGTGGGGATCACCGAGACGGCAGGGGTGACGTAGCCATTTTGCCTACTTGTGGGCCACTTCTGATTTCCCCCCCCTGCTCTGCAGCGGTGGGGATCCCCGAGACGGCAGGGGTGACGTAGCCATTTTGCCCACAAGTGGGCCCATTCTCGCCCCCCCCCCCCCCGCTCTGAAGCGGTGGGGATCCCCGAGACGGCAGGGGTGACGTAGCCATTTTGCCCACATG
This sequence comes from Eutreptiella sp. 'Long Island Sound 2002', assembly GCA_964036045.1. Classification (NCBI taxonomy): domain Eukaryota; phylum Euglenozoa; class Euglenophyceae; order Eutreptiales; family Eutreptiaceae; genus Eutreptiella; species Eutreptiella sp. 'Long Island Sound 2002'. Next base: position 158,115,030 of record OZ038380.1, read on the forward strand.
TGGGCCACTTCTGATTTTGCCCTCCGCTCTGAAGCGGTGGGGATCCCCGAGACGGCGGGGGTGACGTAGCCATTTTGTCCACAAGTGGGCCACTTCTGATTTTGCCCCCCGCTGTGCAGCGGTGGGGATCCCCGAGACGGCATGGGTGACGTAGCCATTTTGCGCACAAGTGGGCCACTTCTGATTTTGCCCCCCGCTCTGAAGCGGTGTGGATCCCCGAGACGGCAGGGGTGACGTAGCCATTTTGCCTACTTGTGGGCCACTTCTGATTTTGCCGCCCGCTCTGAAGCGGTGGGGATCCCCGAGACGGCAGGGGTGACGTAGCCATTTTGCCCACAAGTGGGCCACTTCTGATTTTGCCCCCCGCTGTGAAGCGGTGGGGATCCCCGAGACGGCAGGGGTGACGTAGCCATTTTGCCCACAAGTGGGCCACTTCTGATTCCCCCCCCCCCCCCCGCTGTGAAGCGGTGGGGATCCCCGAGACGGCAGGGGTGACGTAGCCATTTTGCCTACTTGTGGGCCACTTCTGATTTTGCCCCCCGCCTTGCAGCGGTGGGGATCCCCGAGACGGCAGGGGTGACGTAGCCATTTTGCCCACAAGTGGGCCACTTAGGATTTTGCCCCCCGCTTTGCAGCGGTGGGGATTCCCGAGACGGCGGGGGTGACGTAGCCATTTTGCCCACTTGTGGGCCACTTCTGATTTTGCCCCCCGCTCTGAAGCGGTGGGGATCCCCGAGACGGCAGGGGTGACATAGCCATTTTGCCCACAAGTGGGCCACTTCTGATTTTGCCCCCCGCTCTGAAGCGGTGGGGATCCCCGAGACGGCAGGGGTGACGTAGCCATTTTGCCCATAAGTGGGCCACTTCTGATCCCCCCCCCCCCCCGCGCGGTGAAGCGGTGGGGATCCCCGAGACGGCAGGGGTGACGTAGCCATTTTGCCTACTTGTGGGCCACTTCTGATTTTGCCCCCCGCTCTGAAGCGGTGGGGATCCCCGAGATGGCAGGGGTGACGTAGCCATTTTGTCCACAAGTGGGCCACTTCTGATTTTGCCCCCCGCTCCGAAGCGGTGGGGATCCCCGAGACGGCAGGGGTGACGGAGCCATTTTGCCTACTTGTGGGCCACTTCTGATTTTGCCCCCCGCTCTGAAGCGGTGGGGATCCCCGAGACGGCAGGGGTGACGTAGCCATTTTGCCCACAAGTGGGCCACTTGTGATTTTGCCCTCCGCTCTGAAGCGGTGGGGATCCCCGAGACGGCAGGGGTGACGTAGCCATTTTGCCTACTTGTGGGCCACTTCTGATTTTGCCCCCCGCTCTGAAGCGGTGGGGATCCCCGAGACGGCAGGGGTGACGTAGCCATTTTGCCCACAAGTGGGCCACTTCTGATTTTGCCCCCCGCTCTGAAGCGGTGGGGATCCCCGAGACGGCAGGGGGAACGTCGCTATTTTGCCTACTTGTGGGCCACTTCTGATTTCCCCCCCCCGCTCTGCAACGGTGGGGATCCCCGAGACGGCAGGGGTGACGTAGCCATTTTGCCCACAAGTGGGCCACTTCTGATTTTGCCCCCCGCTCTGAAGCGGTGGGGATCCCCGAGACGGCAGGGGTGACGTAGCCATTTTGCCCACAAGTGGGCCACTTCTGTTTTTGCCCCCCGCTCTGAAGCGGTGGGGATCCCCGAGACGGCAGGGGTGACGTCGCTATTTTGCCTACCTGCGGGCCACTTGTGATTTTGCCCTCCGCTCTGAAGCGGTGGGGATCCCCGAGACGGCAGGGGTGACGTAGCCATTTTGCCCACAAGTGGGCCACTTCTGATTTTGCCTTCCACTTTGAAGCGGTGGGGATCCCCGAGACGGCAAGGGTGACGTAGCCATTTTGCCCACAAGTGGGCCACTTCTGATTTTGCCCTCCGCTCTGAAGCGGTGGGGATCCCCGAGACGGCAGGGGTGACGTAGCCATTTTGCCTACTTGTGGGCCACTTCTGATTTTGCCCCCCGCTCTGAAGCGGTGGGGATCCCCGAGACGGCAGGGGTGACGTAGCCATTTTGCCCACAAGTGGGCCACCTCTGATTTTGCCCCCCGCCTTGCAGCGGTAGGGATGCCCGAGACGGCAGGGGTGACGTAGCCATGTTGCCTACTTGTGGGCCACTTCTGATTTTGCCCCCCGCTGTGAAGCGGTGGGGATCCCCGAGACGGCAGGGGTGACGTAGCCATTTTGCCTACTTGTGGGCCACTTCTGATTTTGCCCCCCGCTGTGAAGCGGTGGGGATCCCCGAGACGGCAGGGGTGACGTAGCCATTTTGCCCACAAGTGGGCCACTTCTGATTTTGCCCCCCGCTGTGAAGCGGTGGGGATCCCCGAGACGGCAGGGGTGACGTAGCCATTTTGCCTACTTGTGGGCCACTTCTGATTTTGCCCCCCGCTGTGAAGCGGTGGGGATCCCCGACACGGCAGGGGTGACGTAGCCATTTTGCCTACTTGTGGGCCACTTCTGATTTCCCCCCCCGCTCTGAAGCGGTGGGGATCCCCGAGACGGCAGGGGTGACGTAGCCATTTTGCCCACAAGTGGGCCACTTCTGTTTTTGCCCCCCGCTCTGAAGCGGTGGGGATCCCCGAGACGGCAGGGGTGACGTCGCTATTTTGCCTACCTGCGGGCCACTTGTGATTTTGCCCTCCGCTCTGAAGCGGTGGGGATCCCCGAGACGGCAGGGGTGACGTAGCCATTTTGCCCACAAGTGGGCCACTTCTGATTTTGCCTTCCACTTTGAAGCGGTGGGGATCCCCGAGACGGCAAGGGTGACGTAGCCATTTTGCCCACAAGTGGGCCACTTCTGATTTTGCCCTCCGCTCTGAAGCGGTGGGGATCCCCGAGACGGCAGGGGTGACGTAGCCATTTTGCCTACTTGTGGGCCACTTCTGATTTTGCCCCCCGCTCTGAAGCGGTGGGGATCCCCGAGACGGCAGGGGTGACGTAGCCATTTTGCCCACAAGTGGGCCACCTCTGATTTTGCCCCCCGCCTTGCAGCGGTAGGGATGCCCGAGACGGCAGGGGTGACGTAGCCATGTTGCCTACTTGTGGGCCACTTCTGATTTTGCCCCCCGCTGTGAAGCGGTGGGGATCCCCGAGACGGCAGGGGTGACGTAGCCATTTTGCCTACTTGTGGGCCACTTCTGATTTTGCCCCCCGCTGTGAAGCGGTGGGGATCCCCGAGACGGCAGGGGTGACGTAGCCATTTTGCCCACAAGTGGGCCACTTCTGATTTTGCCCCCCGCTGTGAAGCGGTGGGGATCCCCGAGACGGCAGGGGTGACGTAGCCATTTTGCCTACTTGTGGGCCACTTCTGATTTTGCCCCCCGCTGTGAAGCGGTGGGGATCCCCGACACGGCAGGGGTGACGTAGCCATTTTGCCTACTTGTGGGCCACTTCTGATTTTGCCCCCCGCCTTGCAGCGGTGGGGATGCCCGAGACGGCAGGGGTGACGTAGCCATGTTGCCTACTTGTGGGCCACTTCTGATTTTGCCCCCCGCTCTGAAGCGGTGGGGATCCCCGAGACGGCAGGGGTGACGTAGCCATTTTGCCCACAAGTGGGCCACTTCTGATTTTGCCCCCCGCTCTGCAGCGTCGGGGATCCCCGAGACGGCAGGGGTGACGTAGCCATTTTGCCCACAAGTGGGCCATTTCTGATTTTGCCCCCCGCTCCGAAGCGGTGGGGATCCCCGAGACGGCAGGGGTGACGTAGCCATTTACCCCACTTGTGGGCCACTTCTGATTTTGCCCCCCGCTCTGAAGCGGTGGGGATCCCCGAGACGGCAGGGGTCACGTAGCGATTTTGCCCACAAGTGGGCCACTTTTGATTTTGCCCTCCGCTCTGAAGCCGTGGGGATCCCCGAGACGGCAGGGGTGACGTAGCCATTTTGCCTATTTGTGGGCCACTTCTGATTTTGCCCCCCGCTCTGAAGCGGTGGGGATCCCCGAGACGGCAGGGGTGACGTAGCCATTTTGCCCACAAGTGGGCCACTTCTGATTATGCCCCCCGCTCTGAAGCGGTGGGGATCCCCGAAACGGCAGGGGTGACGTAGCCATTTTGCCCACAAGTGGGCCACTTCTGATTTTGCCCCCCGCTTTGCAGCGGTGGGGATCCCCGAGACGGCAGGGGTGACGTAGCCATTTTGCCCACTTGTGGGCCACTTCTGATTTTGCCCTCCGCTCTGAAGCGGTGGGGATCCCCGAGACGGCAGGGGTGACGTAGCCATTTTGCCCATAAGTGGGCCACTTCTGATTTTGCCCCCCGCTCTGAAGCGGTGGGGATCCCCGAGACGGCAAGGGGTGACGTAGCCATTTTGCCCATAAGTGGGCCACTTCTGATCCCCCCCCCCCCCCGCGCGGTGAAGCGGTGGGGATCCCCGAGACGGCAGGGGTGACGTAGCCATTTTGCCTACTTGTGGGCCACTTCTGATTTTGCCCCCCGCTCTGAAGCGGTGGGGATCCCCGAGATGGCAGGGGTGACGTAGCCATTTTGCCCACAAGTGGGCCACTTCTGATTTTGCCCCCCGCTCCGAAGCGGTGGGGATCCCCGAGACGGCAGGGGTGACGGAGCCATTTTGCCTACTTGTGGGCCACTTCTGATTTTGCCCCCCGCTCTGAAGCGGTGGGGATCCCCGAGACGGCAGGGGTGACGTAGCCATTTTGCCCACAAGTGGGCCACTTGTGATTTTGCCCTCCGCTCTGAAGCGGTGGGGATCCCCGAGACGGCAGGGGTGACGTAGCCATTTTGCCTACTTGTGGGCCACTTCTGATTTTGCCCCCCGCTCTGAAGCGGTGGGGATCCCCGAGACGGCAGGGGTGACATAGCCACTTTGCCCACAAGTGGGCCACTTCTGATTTTGCCCCCCGCTCTGAAGCGGTGGGGATCCCCGAGACGGCAGGGGGAACGTCGCTATTTTGCCTACTTGTGGGCCACTTCTGATTTCCCCCCCCCCGCTCTGCAACGGTGGGGATCCCCGAGACGGCAGGGGTGACGTAGCCATTTTGCCCACAAGTGGGCCACTTCTGATTTTGCCCCCCGCTCTGAAGCGGTGGGGATCCCCGAGACGGCAGGGGTGACGTAGCCATTTTGCCCACAAGTGGGCCACTTGTGATCTTGCCCCCCGCTCTGAAGCGGTGGGGATCCCCGAGACGGCAAGGGTGACGTCGCTATTTTGCCTACCTGCGGGCCACTTGTGATTTTGCCCTCCGCTCTGAAGCGGTGGGGATCCCCGAGACGGCAAGGGTGACGTAGCCATTTTGCCCACAAGTGGGCCACTTCTGATTTTGCCCTCCGCTCTGAAGCGGTGGGGATCCCCGAGACGGCAGGGGTGACGTAGCCATTTTGCCTACTTGTGGGCCACTTCTGATTTTGCCCCCCGCTCTGAAGCGTTGGGGATCCCCGAGACGGCAGGGGTGACGTAGCCATTTTGCCCACAAGTGGGCCACCTCTGATTTTGCCCCCCGCCTTGCAGCGGTAGGGATGCCCGAGACGGCAGGGGTGACGTAGCCATGTTGCCTACTTGTGGGCCACTTCTGATTTTGCCCCCCGCTGTGAAGCGGTGGGGATCCCCGAGACGGCAGGGGTGACGTAGCCATTTTGCCTACTTGTGGGCCACTTCTGATTTTGCCCCCCGCTGTGAAGCGGTGGGGATCCCCGAGACGGCAGGGGTGACGTAGCCATTTTGCCCACAAGTGGGCCACTTCTGATTTTGCCCCCCGCTGTGAAGCGGTGGGGATCCCCGAGACGGCAGGGGTGACGTAGCCATTTTGCCTACTTGTGGGCCACTTCTGATTTTGCCCCCCGCTGTGAAGCGGTGGGGATCCCCGACACGGCAGGGGTGACGTAGCCATTTTGCCTACTTGTGGGCCACTTCTGATTTTGCCCCCCGCCTTGCAGCGGTGGGGATGCCCGAGACGGCAGGGGTGACGTAGCCATGTTGCCTACTTGTGGGCCACTTCTGATTTTGCCCCCCGCTCTGAAGCGGTGGGGATCCCCGAGACGGCAGGGGTGACGTAGCCATTTTGCCCACAAGTGGGCCACTTCTGATTTTGCCCCCCGCTCTGCAGCGGTGGGGATCCCCGAGACGGCAGGGGTGACGTAGCCATTTTGCCCACAAGTGGGCCATTTCTGATTTTGCCCCCCGCTCCGAAGCGGTGGGGATCCCCGAGACGGCAGGGGTGACGTAGCCATTTACCCCACTTGTGGGCCACTTCTGATTTTGCCCCCCGCTCCGAAGCGGTGGGGATCCCCGAGACGGCAGGGGTGACGTAGCCATTTACCCCACTTGTGGGCCACTTCTGATTTTGCCCCCCGCTCTGAAGCGGTGGGGATCCCCGAGACGGCAGGGGTCACGTAGCGATTTTGCCCACAAGTGGGCCACTTTTGATTTTGCCCTCCGCTCTGAAGCCGTGGGGATCCCCGAGACGGCAGGGGTGACGTAGCCATTTTGCCTATTTGTGGGCCACTTCTGATTTTGCCCCCCGCTCTGAAGCGGTGGGGATCCCCGAGACGGCAGGGGTGACGTAGCCATTTTGCCCACAAGTGGGCCACTTCTGATTATGCCCCCCGCTCTGAAGCGGTGGGGATCCCCGAAACGGCAGGGGTGACGTAGCCATTTTGCCCACAAGTGGGCCACTTCTGATTTTGCCCCCCGCTTTGCAGCGGTGGGGATCCCCGAGACGGCAGGGGTGACGTAGCCATTTTGCCCACAAGTGGGCCACATCTGATTTTGCCCTCCGCTCTGAAGCGGTGGGGATCCCCGAGACGGCAGGGGTGACGTAGCCATTTTGCCCACAAGTGGGCCACTTCTGATTTTGCCCCCCGCTGTGAAGCAGTGGGGATCCCCGAGACGGCAGGGGTGACGTAGCCATTTTGCCTACTTGTGGGCCACTTCTGATTTTGCCGCCCGCTCTGAAACGGTGGGGATCCCCGAGATGGCAGGGGTGACGTAGCCATTTTGCCCACAAGTGGGCCACTTCTGATTTTGCCCCCCGCTCTGCAGCGGTGGGGATTCCCGAGACGGCAGGGGTGACGTAGCCATTTTGCCCGCTTGTGGGCCACTTCTGATTTTGCCCCCCGCTCTGAAGCGGCCGGGATCCCCGAGACAGCAGGGGTGACGTAGCCATTTTGCCCACAAGTGGGCCACTTCTGATTTTGCCCTCCGTTTCGAAGCGCTGGGAATCCCCGAGACGGCAGGGGTGACGTAGCCATTTTGCCCACAAGTGGGCCACTTCTCGTTCCCCCCCCCCCCCCCGCTCACTCTGGGCCTTCATCCTCTCCCAGCTGGACTACGTCGCCTCAGGGGTAGCGGTACCCCCTGAGCATGTCGCTGAGGCATCAGTGCAGGCCCGCGCGCTCTACCGCCAAGTCCTCGGCCTGCCCTGCTGGACATCCCGGGCCCTCATGTCCTTGGCCCCCCGTTACGGGGGCCCGGGCTGCCCGCACCTGCCCCTTCGCTCAGCATGCCGCCTCCTTCTCACCTACACACAGGCTACCTGCTCCCGCAACCTCCTGGCACAGCACTCTGCCCAGTACCTCTCTCAGGCCTCCGTCCCCGGCAGTGAGTCGCAGCCCCTCAGAGAGGCAGCCCTGCAGCTGTCCGTGCAGATCGCCCTCCTGCCCGACGCCACGACAGCCGCCATGCCCGTGCTCTACGACTCCGATCCCGCCGTCCTCCAACGCTACCACCACCTCGTTCTGTCCACCGACGCGGCCCTCCGTCAGTGCGATGGAGGTGGGGGCATCGTCTTTTACGCCCCCGGAGTGGGCGTAGTTCTACGCGCCTGGTATGGCATCCGCTTATGGGCTTCGCCCACAGGCGCGGAATGGCTGGTCCGCCTCGTCGCCCTGCACCTCCTGCAGGGGTGGCACGGGTGCCTGGTGTCGTCAGCGGACTGCTCCTCCGCCCTGCTCCGTGGCTGCACCCGGTTCCCACCCAAGCTTACAGTCCTGGAGCTTTTGTGGCGTCGCCTCTGCCTCAACCTGCTGGGCCTCCGCCAGCACTGTGAGCTGTGGGTCCCGGCCCAGCATGACACCCAGGCCCAGCACTTACTGGCCCTCCTCAACAAGGAGGCGCACGACCTCGCCGCCCGTGGAGCCTCCACACCCACCCCGTGGGCCGTACCCCTCCCGCAACACCTCCAAGGGGCCCTGGTCCTGCATTACCAGGGTGCCCTGCTGCTGGAACCTCAGCTCGGCCTCGACCAGGCGTACGAAGACGCCACCGCGGCTGCCTACTACGCCGGCCGCCGGTCCCGCCTTTGGCGCCCCGACGGCACCGTCTTCTATGACCTCCTCGAGTCGGACGCACCGCCCACGCGTGCCATCAAGCGTGCATTCGCCTACCGCGCGCTCGAGTGGCAGCCCCCCCCAGAACCGGGCATCCCGATGGAGTGCCACTTCTGTGGCATCGCAGAACGTCAGCTCTGGCAGCACGTCCGCAGCCGCTGCCCAGCCGCTTTCCTCCACCTGCTTCACGCTCAAGCCCTCCTCCTCAGCCACGTGTCCCCAACCCCTGGAGCCACACTCACCGTCGACGGGGTCCTGCAGGATGTCCGCCGCCGGCCGCAGCTGCAGTGCACGTGGGACGCCCACTTCATAGAGGACGCCATCAACTGCGACACGCTCACCCTCTCTGGTCTCTGGTACAGGTCGTCCAGCGCGAGCCCGTCCGGCCTGACGCCCGCGGCCCGGCACCGTGCCACTAAGGCAGTCGTAAGTACCCTGGCCCTACCTCCCCTGTCCTTTGCAGACGTTTATGCCCTGTGGGCTGCGCTGCCATGCCCGCACAGCCCTCCAGACCGGCCCCCCCCGCAACCCCCAGCGGTCACCGTACAGGACCCCCAGGTATACGTGCCGTGGTCCTACACCCTGGCGGCGTCGTACTTGGTGCGGGGGCTCGCGTCCTGGCAGGTGTGCAGTGCTGGGTCCCTACATATGGCACTCCCAGTAGAGCCCAGCTGGCACCCGGGACCACCGGTGCTGCTCATTATATGTCCGCCTGCGGCCGAGTGCTGGGCGCTTGCCCTGCTCGCAGAGGCGGAAGCGCGTCCCTCGTGGGCTGGCGTGGCCTTGCTTACGGCTATGCCTCCGGGTGACGGCGCCCTGCCCCTGCCAGCGCCCATGACACCCTATGCCTGCGGGCCCTTGTGGCTGTACACCACAGCCGGTGTGGCCCAGCGATGGGCCCTCACGCCGGCAGCCGCTCCCGTGCACTGAAACCGAAGGAAAACGACGCGCAGCGACCCAGGCTTGTGCGCGTTGACAGGGAGGCAGAGGTAAGGCGAGGTCCAGCCCCCGTACCCCCAGCGCCGGTGCCAGCACCGGAACCTTGATTGACCACGTACAGGAGACAGGCGCGGCCTACGAGCAGGTAGCGCCCCCCCCCCCCCCCCCCGGGACCCACCAGCGGGTCAAGTCAGGGCCAGGCGCGGCCCAGCCGTGTGACCCGACGTGCCTCGCCGCCCCCACCCGCGCGCCCACCATACACACTGACGCGCGCGCCCACACACACACAGGCACGGCGGCATCTCCCTCCCGCGTGTGCCTCCGCGGGGTACGGGGGCCGTCAGCAGTCCGGTAGGCCTTGTGACCGGACAGCCGGGAGTCGACCGACCCAATCACGCGGCGCAGGGAAGGATGCGCGCGGTGGGTCTGGCCGTCCGGGGGAGGCCTTCACCCAACCCAACCCAACCCCCCGCTCTGAAGCGGTGGGGATCCCCGAGACGACAGGGGTGACATAGCCATTTTGCCTACTTGTGGGCCACTTCTGATTTTGCCCCCCGCTCTGAAGCGGTGGGGATCCCCGATACGGCAGGGGTGACGTAGCCATTTTGCCCACAAGTGGGCCACTTCTGATTTTGCCCTCCGTTCTGAAGCGCTGGGGATCCCCGAGACGGCAGGGGTGACGTAGCCATTTTGCCCACAAGTGGGCCACTTGTGATTTTGCCCTCCGTTCTGAAGCGGTGGGGATCCCCGAGACGGCAGGGGTGACGTAGCCATTTTGCCCACAAGTGGGCCACTTCTGATTTTGTACCCCGCTCTGCGGCGGTGGGGATCCCCGAGACGGCAAGGGTGACGTAGCCATTTTGCCCACAAGTGGGCCACTTCTGATTTTGCCCCCCGCTTTGCAGCGGTGGGGATCCCCGAGACAGCAGGGGTGATGTAGCCATTCTGCCCACAAGTGGGCCACTTCTGATTTTGCCCTCCGCTCTGAAGCGCTGGGGATCCCCGAGACGGCAGGGGTGACGTAGCCATTTTGCCCACAAGTGGGCCACTTGTCATTTTGCCCTCCGCTCTGAAGCGGTGGGGATCCCCGAGACGGCAGGGGTGACGTAGCCATTTTGCCCACAAGTGGGCCACTTCTGATTTTGCCCCCCGCTCTAAAGCGGTGGGGATCCCCGAGACGGCAGGGGTGACGTAGCCATTTTGCCCACAAGTGGGCCACTTCTGATTTTGCCCCCCGCTCTGAAGCGGTGGGGATCCCCGAGACGGCAGGGGTGACGTAACCACTTTGCCTACCTATGGGCCACTTCTGATTTTGCCCCCCGCTCTGCAGCGGTGGGGATCCCCGAGACGGCAGGGGTGACGTAGCCATTTTGCCCACAAGTGGGCCACTTCTGATTTTGCCCCCCGCTCTGAAGCGGTGGGGATCCCCGAGACGGCAGGGGTGACGTAGCCATTTTGCCCACAAGTGGGCCACTTCTGATTTTGCCCCTGGCTCTGAAGCGGTGGGAGTCCCCGAGACGGCAGGGGTGACGTAGGCATTTTGCCCACAAGTGGGCCACTTCTGATTTTGCCCCTGGCTCTGAAGCGGTGGGGATCCACAAGACGGCAGGGGTGACGTAGCCATTTTGCCCACAAGTGGGCCACTTGTGATTTTGCCCTCCGCTCCGAAGCGGTGGGGATCCCCGAGACGGCAGGGGTGACGTAGCCATTTTGCCCACAAGTGGGCCACTTCTGATTTTGCCCCCCGCTGTGAAGCGGTGGGGATCCCCGAGACTGCAGGGGTGACGTAGCCATTTTGCCTACTTGTGGGCCACTTCTGATTTTGCCCCCCGCTCTGAAGCAGTGGGGATCCCCGAGACGGCCGGGGTGACCTAGCCACTTTGCCCACTTGTGGGCCACTTCTGATTCCCCCCTCCGCTCTACAGCGGTGGGGATCCCCGAGATGGCAGGGGTGACGTAGCCACTTTGCCCACAAGTGGGCCACTTCTGATTTTGCCCCCCGCTCGGCAGCGGTGGGGATCCCCGAGACGGCAGGGGTGACGTAGCCATTTTGCCCACTTGTGGGCCACTTCTGACTTTGCCCCCCGCTTTGAAGCAGTGGGGATCCCCGAGACGGCCGGGGTGACCTAGCCACTTTGCCCACTTGTGGGCCACTTCTGATTCCCCCCTCCGCTCTGAAGCGGTGGGGATCCCCGAGACGGCAGGGGTGACGTAGCCACTTTGCCCACAAGTGGGCCACTTCTGATTTTGCCCCCCGCTCGGCAGCGGTGGGGATCCCCGAGACGGCAGGGGTGACGTAGCCATTTTGCCCACTTGTGGGCCACTTCTGATTTTGCCCCCCGCTTTGAAGCAGTGGGGATCCCCGAGACGGCCGGGGTGACCTAGCCACTTTGCCCACTTGTGGGCCACTTCTGATTCCCCCCTCCGCTCTGCAGCGGTGGGGATCCCCGAGACGGCAGGGGTGACGTAGCCACTTTGCCCACAAGTGGGCCACTTCTGATTTTGCCCCCCGCTCGGCAGCGGTGGGGATCCCCGAGACAGCAGGGATGACGTAGCCATTTTGCCCACTTGTGGGCCACTTCTGATTTTGCCCCCCGCTGTGAAGCGGTGGGGATCCCTGAGACTGCAGGGGTGACGTAGCCATTTTGCCTACTTGTGGGCCACTTCTGATTTTGCCCCCCGCTCTGAAGCAGTGGGGATCCCCGAGACGGCCGGGGTGACCTAGCCACTTTGCCCACTTGTGGGCCACTTCTGATTCCCCCCTCCGCTCTACAGCGGTGGGGATCCCCGAGACGGCAGGGGTGACGTAGCCACTTTGCCCACAAGTGGGCCACTTCTGATTTTGCCCCCCGCTCGACAGCGGTGGGGATCCCCGAGACGGCAGGGGTGACGTAGCCATTTTGCCCACTTGTGGGCCACTTCTGATTTTGCCCCCCGCTTTGAAGCAGTGGGGATCCCCGAGACGGCCGGGGTGACCTAGCCACTTTGCCCACTTGTGGGCCACTTCTGATTCCCCCCTCCGCTCTGAAGCGGTGGGGATCCCCGAGACGGCAGGGGTGACGTAGCCACTTTGCCCACAAGTGGGCCACTTCTGATTTTGCCCCCCGCTCGGCAGCAGTGGGGATCCCCGAGACGGCAGGGGTGACGTAGCCATTTTGCCCACTTGTGGGCCACTTCTGATTTTGCCCCCCGCTTTGAAGCAGTGGGGATCCCCGAGACGGCCGGGGTGACCTAGCCACTTTGCCCACTTGTGGGCCACTTCTGATTCCCCCCTCCGCTCTGCAGCGGTGGGGATCCCCGAGACGGCAGGGGTGACGTAGCCACTTTGCCCACAAGTGGGCCACTTCTGATTTTGCCCCCCGCTCGGCAGCGGTGGGGATCCCCGAGACAGCAGGGGTGACGTAGCCATTTTGCCCACTTGTGGGCCACTTCTGATTTTGCCCCCCGCTTTGAAGCAGTCGGGATCCCCGAGACGGCCGGGGTGACCTAGCCACTTTGCCCACTTGTGGGCCACTTCTGATTCCCCCCTCCGCCCTGCAGCGGTGGGGATGCCCGAGACGGCAGGGGTGACGTAGCCACTTTGCCTACCTGTGGGCCACTTCTGATTTTGCCCCCCGCTCTGAAGCGGTGGGGATCCCCGAGACGGCAGGGGTGACGTACCCATTTTGCCCACAAGTGGGCCACTTCTGATTTTGCCCCCCGCTCTGAAGCCGTGGGGATCCCCGAGACGGCAGGGGTGACGTAGCCATTTTGCCCACAAGTGGGCCACTTCTGATTCCCGCCCCCCCGCTCTGCAGCGGTGGGGATCTCCGAGACGACAGGGGTGATGTAGCCATTTTGCCCACAAGTGGGCCGCTTGTGATTTTGCCCTCCGCTTTGAAGCGGTGGGGATCCCCGAGACGGTGGGGGTGACGTAGCCATTTTGCCCACAAGTGGGCCACTTCTGATTTTGCCCCCCGCTCTGCAGCGGTGGGGATCCCCGAGACGGCATCGGTGACGTAGCCATTTTGCCCACAAGTGGGCCACTTCTGATTTTGCCCCCCGCCTTGCAGCGGTGGGGATGCCCGAGACGGCAGGGGTGAGGTAGCCATTTTGCCCACAAGTGGGCCACTTCTGATTTTGCCCCCCGTTCTGCAGCGGTGGGGGTTTCCAAGACGGCAGGGGTGACGTAGCCATTTTGCCCAATCGTGGGCCACTTCTGATTTTACCCCCCGCTCTGAAGCGGTGGGGATCCCCGAGACGGCAGGGGTGACGTAACCATTTTGCCCAAAAGTGGGCCACTTTTGATTTTGCCCCCCGCTCTGAAGCGGTGGGGATCCCCGAGACGGCAGGGGTGACGTAGCCATTTTGCCCACAAGTGGGCCACTTCTGATTTCGCCCCCCGCTCTGCAGCGGTGGGGATCCCCGAGACGGCATGGGTGACGTAGCCATTTTGCCCACAAGTGGGCCACTTCTGATTTTGCCCCCCGCCTTGCAGCGGTGGGGATGCCCGAGACGGCAGGGGTGAGGTAGCCATTTTGCCCACAAGTGGGCCACTTCTGATTTTGCCCCCCGCTCTGAAGCGGTGGGGATCCCCGAGACGGCAGGGGTGACGTAGGCATTTTGCCCACAAGTGGGCCACTTCTGATTTTGCCCCCCGCCTTGCAGCGGTGGGGATGCCCGAGACGGCAGGGGTGACGTAGCCATTTTGCCTACTTGTGGGCCACTTCTGATTTTGCCCCCCGCCTTGAAGCGGTGGGGATCCCCGAGACGGCAGGGGTGACGTAGCCATTTTGCATACTTGTGGGCCACTTCTGATTTCCCCCCCCTGCTCTGCAGCGGTGGGGATCCCCGAGACGGCAGGGGTGACGTAGCCACTTTGCCTACTTGTGGGCCACTTCTGATTTTGCCCCCCGCTCTGCAGCGGTGGGGATCCCCGAGACGGCAGGGGTGACGTAGCCATTTTGCCCACAAGTGGGCCACTTCTGATTTTGCCCCCCGCTCTGAAGCGGTGGGGATTCCCGAGACGGCAGGGGTGGCGTAGCCATTTTGCCCACAAGTGGGCCACTTCTGATTTTGCCGCCCGCTCTGCAGCAGTGGGGATCCCCGAGACGGCAGGGTTGACGTAGCCATTTTGCCCACAAGTGGGCCACTTCTGATTTTGCCCCCCGCTCTGCAGCGGTGGGGATCCCCGAGACGGCAGGGGTGACGTAGCCATTTTGCCTACTTGTGGGCCACTTCTGATTTTGCCCCCCGCTCTGAAGCGGTGGGGATCCCCGAGACGGCAGGGGTGACGTAGCCATTTTGCCCACAAGTGGGCCACTTCTGATTTTGCCCCCCGCCTTGCAGCGGTGGGGATGCCCGAGACGGCAGGGGTGAGGTAGCCATTTTGCCCACAAGTGGGCCACTTCTGATTTTGCCCTCTGCTCTGAAGCGGTGGGGATCCCCGAGACGGCAGGGGTGACGTAGCCATTTTGCCCACAAGTGGGCCACTTCTGATTTTGCCACTCCCGCTCTGCAGCGGTGGGGATCCCCGAGACGGCAGGGGTGACGTAGCCATTTTGCCCACAAGTGGGCCACTTCTGATTTTGCCCCCCGCCTTGCAGCGGTGGGGATGCCCGAGACGGCGGGGGTGACGTAGCCATTTTGCCTAGTTGTGGGCCACTTCTGATTTTGCCCCCCGCTCTGAAGCGGTGGGGATCCCCGAGACGGCAGGGGTGACATAGCCATTTTGCCTACTTGTGGGCGACTTCTGATTTCCCCCCCCGGCTCTGCAGCGGTGGGGATCCCCGAGACGGCAGGGGTGACGTAGCCACTTTGCCTACTTGTGGGCCACTTCTGATTTTGCCCCCCGCTCTGCAGCCGTGGGGATCCCCGAGACGGCAGGGGTGACGTAGCCATTTTGCCCACAAGTGGGCCACTTCTGATTTTGCCCCCCGCTCTGAAGCGGTGGGGATCCCCGAGACGGCAGGGGTGGCGTAGCCATTTTGCCCACAAGTGGGCCACTCCTGATTTTGCCGCCCGCTCTGCAGCGGTGGGGATCCCCGAGACGGCAGGGGTAACGTAGCCACTTTGCCCACAAGTGGGCCACTTCTGATTTTGCCCCCCGCTCTGAAGCTGTGGGGATCCCCGAGACGGCAGGGGTGACGTAGCCATTTTGCCCACAAGTGGGCCCTTTCCGATTTTGCCCCCCGCTCTGAGACGGTGGGGATCTCCAAGACGGCAGGGGTGACGTAGCCATTTTGCCCACACGTGGGCCACTTCTGATTTTGCCCCCGGCTCTGAAGCGGTGGGGATCCCCGAGACGGTGGGGGTGACGTAGCCATTTTGCCCACGAGTGGGCCACTTGTGATCCACCCCCCCCCTCCCCCCCGCTCTGCAGCGGTGGGGATCCCCGAGACGGCAGGGGTGACATAGCCATTTTGCCTACTTGTGGGCCACTTCTGATTTTGCCCCCCGCTTTGAAGCGGTGGGGATCCCCGAGACGGCCCGGGTGACCTAGCCACTTTGCCCACTTGTGGGCCACTTCTGATTCCCCCCTCCGCTCTGCAACGGTGGGGATCCCCGAGACGGCAGGGGTGACGTAGCCACTTTGCCCACAAGTGGGCCACTTCTGATTTTGCCCCCCGCCTTGCAGCGGTGGGGATCCCCGAGACGGCAGGGGTGACGTAGCCACTTTGCCTACTTGTGGGCCACTTCTGATTTCCCCCCCCGCTCTGCAGCCGTGGGGATCCCCGAGACGGCAGGGGTGACGTAGCCATTTTGCCGACACGTGGGCCACTTCTGATTTTGCCCCCCGCTCTGAAGCGGTGGGGATCCCCGAGACGTTGGGGGTGACGTAGCCATTTTGCCCACAAGTGGGCCACTTGTGATCCACCCCCCCCCCCCGCTCTGCAGCGGTGGGGATCCCCGAGACGGCAGGGGTGACGTAGCCATTTTGCCTACTTGTGGGCCACTTCTGATTTTGCCCCCCGCTCTGAAGCGGTGGGGATCCACGAGACGGCCGGGGTGACCTAGCCACTTTGCCCACTTGTGGGCCACTTTTGATTCCCCCCTCCGCTCTGCAACGGTGGGGATCCCCGAGACGGCAGGGGTGACGTAGCCCCTTTGCCCAGAAGTGGGCCACTTCTGATTTTGCCCCCCGCTCTGAAGCGGTGGGGATCCCCGAGACGGCAGGGGTGACGTAGCCATTTTGCCCACAAGTGGGCCACTTCTGATTTTGCCCCCCGCTCTGCAGCGGTGGGGATCCCCGAGACGGCAGGGGTGACGTAGCCACTTTGCCTACTTGTGGGCCACTTCTGATTTCCCCCCCCCCGCTCTGCAGCCGTGGTGATCCCCGAGACGGCAGGGGTGACGTAGCCACTTTGCCTACTTGTGGGCCATTTCTGATTTTGCCCCCCGCTTTGCAGCGGTGGGGATCCCCGAGACGGCAGGGGTGACGTAGCCATTTTGCCCATAGGTGGGCCACTTCTGATTTTGCCCCCCGCTCTGAAGCGGTGGGGATCCCCGAGACGGCAGGGGTGACGTAGCCATTTTGCCCACAACTGGGCCACTTCTGATTTCCCCCCCCCCCGCTCTGCAGCGGTGGGGATCCCCGAGACGGCAGGGGTGACGTGGCCATTTTGCCCACAAGTGGGCCACTTGTGATTTTGCCCTCCGCTCTGAAGAGGTGGGGATCCCCGAGACGGCAGGGGTGACGCAGCCCTTTTGCCCACAAGTGGGCCGCTTCTGATTTTGCCCCCCGCTCTGAAGCGGTGGGGATCCCCGAGACGGCAGGGGTGACGTAGCCATTTTGCCTACTTGTGGGCCACTTCTGATTTTGCCCCCCGCCCTGAAGCGGTGGGGATCCCCGAGACGGCAGGGGTGACGTAGCCATTTTGCCCACAAGTGGGCCACTTCTGATTTTGCCCCCCGCTCTGAAGCGGTGGGGATCCCCGAGACGGCAAGGGTGACGTAGCCATTTTGCCTACTTGTGGGCCACTTCTGATTTCCCCCCCCGCTCTGCAGCCGTGGGGATCCCCGAGACGGCAGGGGTGACGTAGCCATTTTGCCTACTTGTGGGCCACTTCTGATTTTGCCCCCCGCTTTGTAGCGGTGAGGATCCCCGAGACGGCAGGGGTGACATAGCCATTTTGCCTACTTGTGGGCCACTTCTGATTTTGCCCCCCGCTTTGAAGCGGTGGGGATCCCCGAGACGGCCCGGGTGACCTAGCCACTTTGCCCACTTGTGGGCCACTTCTGATTCCCCCCTCCGCTCTGCAACGGTGGGGATCCCCGAGACGGCAGGGGTGACGTAGCCACTTTGCCCACAAGTGGGCCACTTCTGATTTTGCCCCCCGCTTCGAAGCGGTGGGGATCCCCGAGACGGCAGGGGTGACGTAGCCATTTTGCCCACAAGTGGGCCACTTCTGATTGTGCCCCCCGCCTTGCAGCGGTGGGGATCCCCGAGACGGCAGGGGTGACGTAGCCACTTTGCCTACTTGTGGGCCACTTCTGATTTTGCCCCCCGCTCTGCAGCCGTGGGGATCCCCGAGACGGCAGGGGTGACGTAGCCATTTTGCCGACACGTGGGCCACTTCTGATTTTGCCCCCCGCTCTGAAGCGGTGGGGATCCCCGAGACGTTGGGGGTGACGTAGCCATTTTGCCCACAAGTGGGCCACTTGTGATCCACCCCCCCCCCCCCGCTCTGCAGCGGTGGGGATCCCCGAGACGGCAGGGGTGACGTAGCCATTTTGCCTACTTGTGGGCCACTTCTGATTTTGCCCCCCGCTCTGAAGTGGTGGGGATCCACGAGACGGCCGGGGTGACCTAGCCACTTTGCCCACTTGTGGGCCACTTTTGATTCCCCCCTCCGCTCTGCAACGGTGGGGATCCCCGAGACGGCAGGGGTGACGTAGCCCCTTTGCCCAGAAGTGGGCCACTTCTGATTTTGCCCCCCGCTCTGAAGCGGTGGGGATCCCCGAGACGGCAGGGGTGACGTAGCCATTTTGCCCACAAGTGGGCCACTTCTGATTTTGCCCCCCGCTCTGCAGCGGTGGGGATCCCCGAGCCGGCAGGGGTGACGTAGCCACTTTGCCTACTTGTGGGCCATTTCTGATTTTGCCCCCCGCTTTGCAGCGGTGGGGATCCCCGAGACGGCAGGGGTGACGTAGCCATTTTGCCCATAGGTGGGCCACTTCTGATTTTGCCCCCCGCTCTGAAGCGGTGGGGATCCCCGAGACGGCAGGGGTGACGTAGCCATTTTGCCCACAACTGGACCACTTCTGATTTCCCCCCCCCCGCTCTGCAGCGGTGGGGATCCCCGAGACGGCAGGGGTGACGTGGCCATTTTGCCCACAAGTGGGCCACTTGTGATTTTGCCCTCCGCTCTGAAGCGGTGGGGATCCCCGAGACGGCAGGGGTGACGCAGCCCTTTTGCCCACAAGTGGGCCGCTTCTGATTTTGCCCCCCGCTCTGAAGCGGTGGGGATCCCCGAGACGGCAGGGGTGACGTAGCCATTTTGCCTACTTGTGGGCCACTTCTGATTTTGCCCCCCGCCCTGAAGCGGTGGGGATCCCCGAGACGGCAGGGGTGACGTAGCCATTTTGCCCACAAGTGGGCCACTTCTGATTTTGCCCCCCGCTCTGAAGCGGTGGGGATCCCCGAGACGGCAAGGGTGACGTAGCCATTTTGCCTACTTGTGGGCCACTTCTGATTTCCCCCCCCGCTCTGCAGCCGTGGGGATCCCCGAGACGGCAGGGGTGACGTAGCCATTTTGCCTACTTGTGGGCCACTTCTGATTTTGCCCCCCGCTTTGTAGCGGTGAGGATCCCCGAGACGGCAGGGGTGAGGTGGCCATTTTGCCCACAAGTGGGCCACTTCTGATTTTGCCCCCCGCTCTGAAGCCGTGGGGATCCCCGAGACGGCAGGGGTGACGTAGCCACTTTGCCTACTTGTGGGCCACTTCTGATTTTGCCCCCCGCTTTGTAGCGGTGGGGATCCCCGAGATGGCAGGGGTGACGTAGCCATTTTGCCCACAAGTGGGCCACTTCTGATTTTGCCCCCCGCTGTGAAGCGGTGGGGATCCCCGAGACGGCAGGGGTGACGTAGCCATTTTGCCCACAAGTGGGCCACTTCTGATTTTGCCCCCCCGCTCTGCAGCGGTGGGGATCCCCGAGACGGCAGGGGTGACGTAGCCATTTTGCCCACAAGTGGGCCACTTGTGATTTTGCCCTCCGCTGTGAAGCGGTGGGGATCCCCGAGACGGCAGGGGTGACGTAGCCATTTTTCCTACTTGTGGGCCCCCTCTGATTTTGTTCCCCGCCCTGAAGCGGTGGGGATCCCCGAGACGGCAGGGGTGACGTAGCCATTTTGCCCACAAGTGGGCCACTTCTGATTTTGCCCCCCGCTCTGAAGCGGTGGGGATCCCCGAGACGGCAGGGGTGACGTAGCCATTTTGCCTACTTGTGGGCCACTTCTGATTTTGCCCCCCGCTCTGAAGCGGTGGGGATCCCCGAGACGGCAGGGGTGACGTGGCCATTTTGCCCACAAGTGGGCCACTTCTGACCCCCCCCCCCCCCGCTGTGAAGCGGTGGGGATCCCCGAGACGGCAGGGGTGACGTAGCCATTTTGCCCACAAGTGGGCCACTTCTGATTTTGCCCCTCGCTCTGCAGCGGTGGGGATCCCCGAGACGGCATGGGTGACGTAGCCATTTTGCACACTTGTGGGCCCCTTCTGATTTTGCCCTCCGCTCTGAAGCGGTGGGGATCCCCGAGACGGCAGGGGTGACGTAGCCATTTTGCCCACAAGTGGGCCACTTCTGATTTTGCCACTCCCGCTTTGAAGCGGTGGGGATCCCCGAGACGGCAGGGGTGACATAGCCATTTTGCCTACTTGTGGGCCACTTCTGCTTTTGCCCCCCGCTCTGAAGCGGTGGGGATCCCCGAGACGGCAGGGGTGACGTAACCATTTTGCCCACAAGTGGGCCACTTCTGATTTTGCCCCCCGCTCTGAAGCGGTGGGGATCCCCGAGACGGCAGGGGTGACATAGCCATTTTGCCCACTTGTGGGCCACTTCTGATTTCGCCCCCCGCTTTGAAGCGGTGGGAATCCCCGAGACGGCACGGGTGACGTAGCCATTTTGCCCACAACTGGGCCACTTCTGATTCCCCCCCCCCGCTCTGCAGCGTTGGGGATCCCCGAGACGGCAGGGGTGACGTAGCCACTTTGCCTACTTGTGGGCCACTTCTGATTTTGCCCCCCGCTCTGCAGCGTTGGGGATCCCCGAGACGGCAGGGGTGACGTAGCCATTTTGCCCACAAGTGGGCCACTTCTGATTTTGCCCCCCGCTCTGAAGCGGTGGGGATCCCCGAGACGGCAGGGGTGACGTAGCCATTTTGCCCACAAGTGGGCCACTTCTGATTTTGCCACTCCCGCTTTGAAGCGGTGGGGATCCCCGAGACGGCAGGGGTGACGTAGCCATTTTGCCTAGTTGTGGGCCACTTCTGATTTTGCCCCCCGCCTTGAAGCGGTGGGGATCCCCGAGACGGCAGGGGTGACGTAGCCTTTTTGCCCACAAGTGGGCCACTTCTGATTTTGCCCCCCGCTCTGAAGCGGTGGGGATCCCCGAGACGGCAGGGGTGACGTAGCCATTTTGCCTACTTGTGGGCCACTTCTGATTTCCCCCCCCGGCTCTGCAGACGTGGGGATCCCCGAGACGGCAGGGGTGACGTAGCCACTTTGCCTACTTGTGGGCCACTTCTGATTTTGCCCCCCGCTCTGAAGCGGTGGGGATCCCCGAGACGGCAGGGGTGACGTAGCCATTTTGCCCACAAGTGGGCCACTTCTGATTTTGCCCCTCGCTCTGCAGCGGTGGGGATCCCCGAGAGGGCAGGGGTGTCGTAGCCATTTTGCCCACAAGTGGGCCACTTCTGATTTTGCCCCCCGCTCTGAAGCGGTGGGGATCCCCGAGACGGCATGGGTGACGTAGCCATTTTGCACACTTGTGGGCCCCTTCTGATTTTGCCCTCCGCTCTGAAGCGGTGGGGATCCACGAGACGGCAGGGGTGACGTAGCCATTTTGCCCACAAGTGGGCCACTTCTGATTTTGCCACTCCCGCTTTGAAGCGGTGGGGATCCCCGAGACGGCAGGGGTGACATAGCCATTTTGCCTACTTGTGGGCCACTTCTGCCTTTGCCCCCCGCTCTGAAGCGGTGGGGATCCCCGAGACGGCAGGGGTGACGTAACCATTTTGCCCACAAGTGGGCCACTTCTGATTTTGCCCCCCGCTCTGAAGCGGTGGGGATCCCCGAGACGGCAGGGGTGACATAGCCATTTTGCCCACTTGTGGGCCACTTCTGATTTTGCCCCCCGCTTTGAAGCGGTGGGAATCCCCGAGACGGCAGGGGTGACGTAGCCATTTTGCCCACAACTGGGCCACTTCTGATTCCCCCCCCCCGCTCTGCAGCGTTGGGGATCCCCGAGACGGCAGGGGTGACGTAGCCACTTTGCCTACTTGTGGGCCACTTCTGATTTTGCCCCCCGCTCTGCAGCGTTGGGGATCCCCGAGACGGCAGGGGTGACGTAGCCATTTTGCCCACAAGTGGGCCACTTCTGATTTTGCCCCCCGCTCTGAAGCGGTGGGGATCCCCGAGACGGCAGGGGTGACGTAGCCATTTTGCCCACCAGTGGGCCACTTCTGATTTTGCCACTCCCGCTTTGAAGCGGTGGGGATCCCCGAGACGGCAGGGGTGACGTAGCCATTTTGCCTAGTTGTGGGCCACTTCTGATTTTGCCCCCCGCCTTGAAGCGGTGGGGATCCCCGAGACGGCAGGGGTGACATAGCCATTTTGCCTACTTGTGGGCCACTTCTGCTTTTGCCCCCCGCTCTGAAGCGGTGGGGATCCCCGAGACGGCAGGGGTGACGTAACCATTTTGCCCACAAGTGGGCCACTTCTGATTTTGCCCCCCGCTCTGAAGCAGTGGGGATCCCCGAGACGGCAGGGGTGACATAGCCATTTTGCCCACTTGTGGGCCACTTCTGATTTTGCCCCCCGCTTTGAAGCGGTGGGAATCCCCGAGACGGCGGGGGTGACGTAGCCATTTTGCCCACAACTGGGCCACTTCTGATCCCCCCCCCCCGCTCTGCAGCGTTGGGGATCCCCGAGACGGCAGGGGTGACGTAGCCACTTTGCCTACTTGTGGGCCACTTCTGATTTTGCCCCCCGCTCTGCAGCGTTGGGGATCCCCGAGACGGCAGGGGTGACGTAGCCATTTTGCCCACAAGTGGGCCACTTCTGATTTTGCCCCCCGCTCTGAAGCGGTGGGGATCCCCGAGACGGCAGGGGTGACGTAGCCATTTTGCCCACAAGTGGGCCACTTCTGATTTTGCCACTCCCGCTTTGAAGCGGTGGGGATCCCCGAGACGGCAGGGGTGACGTAGCCATTTTGCCTAGTTGTGGGCCACTTCTGATTTTGCCCCCCGCCTTGAAGCGGTGGGGATCCCCGAGACGGCAGGGGTGACGTAGCCTTTTTGCCCACAAGTGGGCCACTTCTGATTTTGCCCCCCGCTCTGAAGCGGTGGGGATCCCCGAGACGGCAGGGGTGACGTAGCCATTTTGCCTACTTGTGGGCCACTTCTGATTTCCCCCCCCGCTCTGCAGACGTGGGGATCCCCGAGACGGCAGGGGTGACGTAGCCACTTTGCCTACTTGTGGGCCACTTCTGATTTTGCCCCCGGCTTTGTAGCGGTGGGGATCCCCGAGACGACAGGGGTGAGGTAGCCATTTTGCCCACAAGTGGGCCACTTCTGATTTTGCCCCCCGCTCTGAAGCCGTGGGGATCCCCGAGACGGCAGGGGTGACGTAGCCACTTTGCCTACTTGTGGGCCACTTCTGATTTTGCCCCCCGCTTTGTAGCGGTGGGGATCCCCGAGACGGCAGGGGTGACGT
The DNA here is from genome assembly GCA_964036045.1 of Eutreptiella sp. 'Long Island Sound 2002'. NCBI lineage: Eukaryota > Euglenozoa > Euglenophyceae > Eutreptiales > Eutreptiaceae > Eutreptiella > Eutreptiella sp. 'Long Island Sound 2002'. The sequence goes on from OZ038380.1 coordinate 158,138,191, forward strand.
AGCCATTTTGCCCACAAGTGGGCCACTTCTGATTTTGCCCCCCGCTCTGAAGCAGTGGGGATCCCCAAGACGGCAGGGGTGACATAGCCATTTTGCCCACAAGTGGGCCACTTCTGATTTTGCCCCCCCGCTCTGCAGCGGTGGGGATCCCCGAGACGGCAGGGGTGACGTAGCCATTTGGCCCACAAGTGGGCCACTTGTGATTTTGCCCTCCGCTCTGAAGCGGTGGGGATCCCCGAGACGGCAGGGGTGACGCAGCCCTTTTGCCCACAAGTGGGCCACTTCTGATTTTGCCCCCCGCTCTGAAGCGGTGGGGATCCCCGAGACGGCAGGTGTGACGTAGCGATTTTGCCTACTTGTGGGCCACTTCTGATTTTGTTCCCCGCCCTGAAGCGGTGGGGATCCCCGAGACGGCAGGGGTGACGTAGCCATTTTGCCCACAAGTGGGCCACTTCTGATTTTGCCACTCCCGCTTTGAAGCGGTGGGGATCCCCGAGACGGCAGGGGTGACATAGCCATTTTGCCCACTTGTGGGCCACTTCTGATTTTGCCCCCCCGCTCTGCAGCGGTGGGGATCCCCGAGACGGCAGGGGTGACATAGCCATTTGGCCCACAAGTGGGCCACTTGTGATTTTGCCCTCCGCTCTGAAGCGGTGGGGATCCCCGAGACGGCAGGGGTGACGCATCCCTTTTGCCCACAAGTGGGCCACTTCTGATTTTGCCCCCCGCTCTGAAGCGGTGGGGATCCCCGAGACGGCAGGGGTGACGTAGCCATTTTGCCTACTTGTGGGCCACTTCTGATTTTGTTCCCCGCCCTGAAGCGGTGGGGATCCCCGAGACGGCAGGGGTGACGTAGCCATTTTGCCCACAAGTGGGCCACTTCTGATTTTGCCACTCCCGCTCTCAAGCGGTGGGGATCCCCGAGACGGCAGGGGTGACATAGCCATTTTGCCCACTTGTGGGCCACTTCTGATTTTGCCCCCCGCTTTGAAGCGGTGGGAATCCCCGAGACGGCGGGGGTGACGTAGCCATTTTGCCCACAACTGGGCCACTTCTGATCCCCCCCCCCCGCTCTGCAGCGTTGGGGATCCCCGAGACGGCAGGGGTGACGTAGCCACTTTGCCTACTTGTGGGCCACTTCTGATTTTGCCCCCCGCTCTGCAGCGTTGGGGATCCCCGAGACGGCAGGGGTGACGTAGCCATTTTGCCCACAAGTGGGCCACTTCTGATTTTGCCCCCCGCTCTGAAGCGGTGGGGATCCCCGAGACGGCAGGGGTGACGTAGCCATTTTGCCCACAAGTGGGCCACTTCTGATTTTGCCACTCCCGCTTTGAAGCGGAGGGGATCCCCGAGACGGCAGGGGTGACGTAGCCATTTTGCCTAGTTGTGGGCCACTTCTGATTTTGCCCCCCGCCTTGAAGCGGTGGGGATCCCCGAGACGGCAGGGGTGACGTAGCCTTTTTGCCCACAAGTGGGCCACTTCTGATTTTGCCCCCCGCTCTGAAGCGGTGGGGATCCCCGAGACGGCAGGGGTGACGTAGCCATTTTGCCTACTTGTGGGCCACTTCTGATTTCCCCCCCCGCTCTGCCGACGTGGGGATCCCCGAGACGGCAGGGGTGACGTAGCCACTTTGCCTACTTGTGGGCCACTTCTGATTTTGCCCCCGGCTTTGTAGCGGTGGGGATCCCCGAGACGACAGGGGTGAGGTACCCATTTTGCCCACAAGTGGGCCACTTCTGATTTTGCCCCCCGCTCTGAAGCCGTGGGGATCCCCGAGACGGCAGGGGTGACGTAGCCACTTTGCCTACTTGTGGGCCACTTCTGATTTTGCCCCCCGCTTTGTAGCGGTGGGGATCCCCGAGACGGCAGGGGTGGCGTAGCCATTTTGCCCACAAGTGGGCCACTTCTGATTTTGCCCCCCGCTCTGAAGCAGTGGGGATCCCCAAGACGGCAGGGGTGACATAGCCATTTTGCCCACAAGTGGGCCACTTCTGATTTTGCCCCCCCGCTCTGCAGCGGTGGGGATCCCCGAGACGGCAGGGGTGACGTAGCCATTTGGCCCACAAGTGGGCCACTTGTGATTTTGCCCTCCGCTCTGAAGCGGTGGGGATCCCCGAGACGGCAGGGGTGACGCAGCCCTTTTGCCCACAAGTGGGCCACTTCTGATTTTGCCCCCCGCTCTGAAGCGGTGGGGATCCCCGAGACGGCAGGGGTGACGTAGCCATTTTGCCTACTTGTGGGCCACTTCTGATTTTGTTCCCCGCCCTGAAGCGGTGGGGATCCCCGAGACGGCAGGGGTGACGTAGCCATTTTGCCCACAAGTGGGCCACTTCTGATTTTGCCACTCCCGCTTTGAAGCGGTGGGGATCCCCGAGACGGCAGGGGTGACGTAGCCATTTTGCCTACTGGTGGGCCACTTCTGATTTTGCCCCCCGCTCTGAAGCGGTGGGGATCCCCGAGACGGCAGGGGTGACGTAGCCATTTTGCCCACAAGTGGGCCACTTCTGATCCCCCCCCCCCCCCGCTGTGAAGCGGTGGGGATCCCCGAGACGGCAGGGGTGACGTAGCCATTTTGCCCACAAGTGGGCCACTTCTGATTTTGCCCCTCGCTCTGCAGCGGTGGGGATCCCCGAGACGGCAGGGGTGTCGTAGCCATTTTGCCCACAAGTGGGCCACTTCTGATTTTGCCCCCCGGTCTGAAGCGGTGGGGATCCCCGAGACGGCATGGGTGACGTAGCCATTTTGCACACTTGTGGGCCCCTTCTGATTTTGCCCTCCGCTCTGAAGCGGTGGGGATCCCCGAGACGGCAGGGGTGACGTAGCCATTTTGCCCACAAGTGGGCCACTTGTTATTTTGCCACTCCCGCTTTGAAGCGGTGGGGATCCCCGAGACGGCAGGGGTGACGTAACCATTTTGCCCACAAGTGGGCCACTTCTGATTTTGCCCCCCGCCCTGAAGCGGTGGGGATCCCCGAGACGGCAGGGGTGACATAGCCATTTTGCCCACTTGTGGGCCACTTCTGATTTTGCCCCCCGCTTTGAAGCGGTGGGGATCCCCGAGACGGCAGGGGTGACGTAGCCATTTTGCCCACAACTGGGCCACTTCTGATTCCCCCCCCCCGCTCTGCAGCGTTGGGGATCCCCGAGACGGCAGGGGTGACGTAGCCACTTTGCCTACTTGTGGGCCACTTCTGATTTTGCCCCCCGCTCTGCAGCGTTGGGGATCCCCGAGACGGCAGGGGTGACGTAGCCATTTTGCCCACAAGTGGGCCACTTCTGATTTTGCCCCCCGCTCTGAAGCGGTGGGGATCCCCGAGACGGCAGGGGTGACGTAGCCATTTTGCCCACAAGTCGGCCACTTCTGATTTCCCCCCCCCCCCGCTCTGCAGCGGTGGGGATCCCCGAGACAGCAGGGGCGACGTAGCCATTTTGCCCACAAGTGGGCCACTTCTGATTTTGCCCCCCGCTCTGCAGCGGTGGGGATCCCCGAGACTGCAGGGGTGACGTAGCCATTTTGCCCACAAGTGGGCCACTTCTGATTTTGCCCCCCGCTCTGCAGCGGTGGGGATCCCCGAGACGGCAGGGGTGACATAGCCATTTTGCCCACTTGTGGGCCACTTCTGATTTTCTCCCCGCTTTGAAGCGGTGGGAATCCCCGAGACGACATGGGTGACGTAGCCATTTTGCCCACAAGTGGGCCACTTGTGATTCCCCCCCCCGCTCTGCAGCGGTGGGGATCCCCGAGACGGCAGGGGTGACGTAGCCACTTTGCCTACTTGTGGACCACTTCTGATTTTGCCCCCCGCTCTGCAGCGTTGGGGATCCCCGAGACGGCAGGGGCGACGTAGCCATTTTGCCCACAAGTCGGCCACTTCTGATTTTGCCCCCCGCTCTGCAGCGGTGGGGATCCCCGAGACGGCAGGGGTGACGTAGCCATTTTGCCCACAAGTGGGCCATTTCTGATTTTGCCCCTCGCTCTGCAGCGGTGGGGATCCCCGAGACGGCAGGGGTGACGTAGCCACTTTGCCTACTTGTGGGCCACTTCTGATTTTGCCCCCCGCTTCGCAGCGGTGGGGATCCCCGAGACGGTAGGGGTGACGTAGCCATTTTGCCCACAAGTGGGCCACTTCTGATTTTGCCCCCCGCTCTGCAGCGGTGGGGATCCCCGAGACGGCAAGGGTGACGTAGCCATTTTGCCCACAAGTGGGCCACTTCTGATTTCCCCCCCCGCTCTACAGCGGTGGGGATCCCCGAGACTGCAAGGGTGATGTAGCCATTTTGCCCACAAGTGGGCCACTTCTGATTTTGCCCCCCGCTTTGAAGCGGTGGGGATCCCCGAGACGGCAGGGGTGACGTAGCCATTTTGCCCACAAGTGGGCCACTTGTGATTTTGCCCTCCGCTCTGAAGCGGTGGGGATCCCCGAGACGGCAGGGGTGACGTAGCCATTTTGCCCACAAGTGGGCCACTTCTGATTTTGGCCCCCGCTCTGAAGCGGTGGGGATCCCCGACACGGCAGGGGTGACGTACCCATTTTGCCCACAAGTGGGCCACTTCTGATTTTGCCCCCCGCTCTAAAGCGGTGGGGATCCCCGACACGGCAGGGGTGACGTAGCCATTTTGCCTACTTGTGGGCCCCTTCTGATTTTGCCCCCCGCTCTGAAGCGGTGGGGATCCCCAAGACGGCAGGGGTGACATAGCCATTTTGCCCACAAGTGGGCCACTTCTGATTTTGCCCCCCGCTCTGCAGCGGTGGGGATCCCCGAGACGGCATGGGTGACGTAGCCATTTTACCTACTTGTGGGCTCCTTCTGATTTTGCCCCCCGCTCTGCAGCGGTGGGGATCCCCGAGACGGCAGGGGTGACGTAGCCATTTTGCCTACTTGTGGGCCCCTTCTGATTTTGCCCCCCGCTCCGCAGCGGTCTGGATCCCCGAGACGGCAGGGGTGACATAGCCATTTTGCCCACAAGTGGGCCGCTTCTGATTTTGCCCCCCGCTCTGCAGCGGTGGGGGTTTCCGAGACGGCAGGGGTGACGTAGCCATTTTGCCCACAAGTTGGCCACTTCTGATTTCCCCCCCCCCGCTCTGAAGCGGTGGGGATCCCCGAGACAGCAGGGGCGACGTAGCCATTTTGCCCACAAGTCGGCCACTTCTGATTTTGCCCCCCGCTCTGCAGCGGTGGGGATCCCCGAGACGGCAGGGGTGACGTAGCCATTTTGCCCACAAGTGGGCCACTTCTGATTTTGCCCCCCGCTCTGCAGCGGTGGGGATCCCTGAGACGGCAGGGGTGACGTAGCCACTTTGCCTACTTGTGGGCCACTTCTGATTTTGCCCCCCGCTTCGCAGCGGTGGGGATCCCCGAGACGGTAGGGGTGACGTAGCCATTTTGCCCACAAGTGGGCCACTTCTGATTTTGCCCCCCGCTCTGCAGCGGTGGGGATCCCCGAGACGGCAGGGGTGACGTAGCCATTTTGCCCACAAGTGGGCCACTTCTGATTTCCCCCCCCGCTCTACAGTGGTGGGGATCCCCGAGACTGCAAGGCTGATGTAGCCATTTTGCCCACAAGTGGGCCACTTGTGATTTTGCCCTCCGCTCTGAAGCGGTGGGGATCCCCGAGACGGCAGGGGTGACGTAGCCATTTTGCCCACAAGTGGGCCACTTCTGATTTTGCCCCCCGCTCTGAAGCGGTGGGGATCCCCGACACGGCAGGGGTGACGTAGCCATTTTGCCTACTTGTGGGCCACTTCTGATTTTGCCCCCCGCTCTGAAGCGGTGGGGATCCCCCAGACGGCAGGGGTGACGTAGCCATTTTGCCCACAAGTGGGCCACTTCTGATTTTGCCCCCCGCTCTGAAGCGGTGGGGATCCCCGAGACGGCAGGGGTGACGTAGCCATTTTGCCCACAAGTGGGCCACTTCTGATTTTGCCCCCCGCTCTGAAGCGGTGGGGATCCCCGAGACGGCAGGGGTGACGTAGCCATTTTGCCTACTTGTGGGCCACTTCTGATTTTGCCCCCCGCTCTGAAGCGGTGGGGATCCCCGAGACGGCAGGGGTGACGTAGCCATTTTGCCCACAAGTGGGCCACTTCTGATTTTGCCCCCCGCGATGAAGGGGTGGGGATCCCCGACACGGCAGGGCCGACGTAGCCATTTTGCCTACTTGTGGGCCACTTCTGATTTTGCCCCCCGCTCTGAAGCGGTGGGGATCCCCAAGACGGCAGGGGTGACGTAGCCATTTTGCCCACAAGTGGGCCACTTCTGATTTTGCCCCCCGCTCTGAAGCGGTGGGGATCCCCGAGACGGCAGGGGTGACGTAGCCATTTTGCCCACAAGTGGGCCACTTCTGATTTTGCCCCCCGCTCTGAAGCGGTGGGGATCCCCAAGACGGCAGGGGTGACATAGCCATTTTGCCCACAAGTGGGCCACTTCTGATTTTGCCCCCCGCTCTGCAGCGGTGGGGATCCCCGAGACGGCATGGGTGACGTAGCCATTTTGCCTACTTGTGGGCCCCTTCTGATTTTGCCCCCCGCTCTGCAGCGGTGGGGATCCCCGAGACGGCAGGGGTGACGTAGCCATTTTGCCCACAAGTGGGCCACTTCTGATTTTGCCCCCCGCTCTGAAGCGGTGGGGATCCCCGAGACGGCAGGGGTGACGTAGCCATTTTGCCCACAAGTGGGCCACTTCTGATTTTGCCCCCCGCCTTGCAGCGGTGGGGATGCCCGAGACGGCAGGGGTGACGTAGCCATTTTGCCCACAAGTGGGCCACTTCTGATTTTGCCCCCCGCTCTGCAGCGGTGGGGATCCCCGAGACGGCAGGGGTGACGTAGCCATTTTGCCTACTTGTGGGCCATTTCTGATTTTGCCCCCCGCTCTGAAGCGGTGGGGATCCCCGAGACGGCAGGGGTGACGTAGCCATTTTGCCCACAAGTGGGCCACTTCTGATTTTGCCCTCTGCTCTGAGGCGGTGGGGATCCCCGAGACGGCAGGGGTGACGTAGCTATTTTGCCCACAAGTGGGCCACTTGTGATTTTGCCACTCCCGCTCTGAAGCGGTGGGGATCCCCGAGACGGCAGGGGTGACGTAGCCATTTTGCCCACAAGTGGGCCACTTCTGATTTCCCCCCCCGCTCTACAGCGGTGGGGATCCCCGAGACTGCAAGGCTGATGTAGCCATTTTGCCCACAAGTGGGCCACTTGTGATTTTGCCCTCCGCTCTGAAGCGGTGGGGATCCCCGAGACGGCAGGGGTGACGTAGCCATTTTGCCCACAAGTGGGCCACTTCTGATTTTGCCCCCCGCTCTGAAGCGGTGGGGATCCCCGAGACGGCAGGGGTGACGTAGCCATTTTGCCCACAAGTGGGCCACTTCTGATTTTGCCCCCCGCTCTGAAGCGGTGGGGATCCCCGACACGGCAGGGGTGACGTAGCCATTTTGCCTACTTGTGGGCCACTTCTGATTTTGCCCCCCGCTCTGAAGCGGTGGGGATCCCCGAGACGGCAGGGGTGACGTAGCCATTTTGCCTACTTGTGGGCCACTTCTGATTTTGCCCCCCGCTCTGCAGCGGTGGGGATCCACAAGACGGCAGGGGTGACGTAGCCATTTTGCCCACAAGTGGGCCACTTCTGATTTTGCCCCCCGCTCTGCAGCGGTGGGGATCCCCGAGACGGCAGGGGTGACGTAGCCATTTTGCCCATAAGTGGGCCACTTCTGATTTCCCCCCCCGCTCTACAGCGGTGGGGATCCCCGAGACTGCAAGGCTGATGTAGCCATTTTGCCCACAAGTGGGCCACTTGTGATTTTGCCCTCCGCTCTGAAGCGGTGGGGATCCCCGAGACGGTAGGGGTGACGTAGCCATTTTGCCCACAAGTGGGCCACTTCTGATTTTGCCCCCCGCTCTGAAGCGGTGGGGATCCCCGAGACGGCAGGGGTGACATAGCCATTTTGCCCACAAGTGGGCCACTTCTGATTTTGCCCCCCGCTCTGAAGCGGTGGGGATCCCCGACACGGCAGGGGTGACGTAGCCATATTGCCTACTTGTGGGCCACTTCTGATTTTGCCCCCCGCTCTGAAGCGGTGGGGATCCCCGACACGGCAGGGGTGACGTAGCCATTTTGCCCACAAGTGGGCCACTTCTGATTTTGCCCCCCGCTCTGAAGCGGTGGGGATCCCCGAGACGGCAGGGGTGACGTAGCCATTTTGCCTACTTGTGGGCCACTTCTGATTTTGCCCCCCGCTCTGAAGCGGTGGGGATCCCCGAGACGGCAGGGGTGACGTAGCCATTTTGCCCACAAGTGGGCCACTTCTGATTTTGCCCCCCGCTCTGAAGCGGTGGGGATCCCCGACACGGCAGGGGTGACGTAGCCATTTTGCCTACTTGTGGGCCACTTCTGATTTTGCTGCCCGCTCTGAAGCGGTGGGGATCCCCGAGACGGCAGGGGTGACGTAGCCATTTTGCCCACAAGTGGGCCACTTCTGATTTTGCCTGCCGCTCTGAAGCGGTGGGGATCCCCGACACGGCAGGGGTGACGTAGCCATTTTGCCTACTTGTGGGCCACTTCTGATTTTGCCCCCCGCTCTGAAGCGGTGGGGATCCCCGAGACGGCAGGGGTGACGTAGCCATTTTGCCCACAAGTGGGCCACTTGTGATTTTGCCACTCCCGCTCTGAAGCGGTGGGGATCCCCAAGACGGCAGGGGTGACATAGCCATTTTGCCCACAAGTGGGCCCCTTCTGATTTTGCCCCCCGCTCTGAAGCGGTGGGGATCCCCGAGACGGCAGGGGTGACGTAGCCATTTTGCCCACAAGTGGGCCACTTCTGATTTTGGCCCCCGCTCTGAAGCGGTGGGGATCCCCGAGACGGCAGGGGTGACGTAGCCATTTTGCCCACAAGTGGGCCACTTCTGATTTTGCCCCCCGCTCTGCAGCGGTGGGGATCCCCGAGACGGCATGGGTGACGTAGCCATTTTGCCTACTTGTGGGCCCCTTCTGATTTTGCCCCCTCTGCTCTGCAGCGGTGGGGATCCCCGAGACGGCAGGGGTGACGTAGCCATTTTGCCCACAAGTGGGCCACTTCTGATTTTGCCCCCCGCCTTGCAGCGGTGGGGATGCCCGAGACGGCAGGGGTGACGTAGCCATTTTGCCCACAAGTGGGCCACTTCTGATTTTGCCCCCCGCTCTGAAGCGGTGGGGATCCCCGAGACGGCAGGGGTGACGTAGCCATTTTGCCCACAAGTGGGCCACTTCTGATTTTGCCCCCCGCCTTGCAGCGGTGGGGATCCCCGAGACGGCAGGGGTGACGTAGCCATTTTGCCCACAAGTGGGCCACTTGTGATTTTGCCACTCCCGCTCTGAAGCGGTGGGGATCCCCAAGACGGCAGGGGTGACATAGCCATTTTGCCCACAAGTGGGCCCCTTCTGATTTTGCCCCCCGCTCTGAAGCGGTGGGGATCCCCGAGACGGCAGGGGTGACGTAGCCATTTTGCCCACAAGTGGGCCACTTCTGATTTTGCCCCCCGCTCTGCAGCGGTGGGGATCCCCGAGACGGCAGGGATGACGTAGCCATTTTGCCCACAAGTGGGCCACTTCTGATTTTGCCCCCCGCTCTGAAGCGGTGGGGATCCCCGACACGGCAGGGGTGACGTAGCCATTTTGCCTACTTGTGGGCCACTTCTGATTTTGCCCCCCGCTCTGAAGCGGTGGGGATCCCCGAGACGGCAGGGGTGACGTAGCCATTTTGCCCACAAGTGGGCCACTTCTGATTTTGCCCCCCGCTCTGAAGCGGTGGGGATCCCCGAGACGGCAGGGGTGACGTAGCCATTTTGCCCACAAGTGGGCCACTTCTGATTTTGCCCCCCGCTCTCAAGCGGTGGGGATCCCCGACACGGCAGGGGTGACGTAGCCATTTTGCCTACTTGTGGGCCACTTCTGATTTTGCCCCCCGCTCTGAAGCGGTGGGGATCCCCGAGACGGCAGGGGTGACGTAGCCATTTTGCCCACAAGTGGGCCACTTCTGATTTTGCCCCCCGCTCTGAAGCGGTGGGGATCCCCGAGACGGCAGGGGTGACGTAGCCATTTTGCCTACTTGGGGGCCACTTCTGATTTTGCCCCCCGCTCTGAAGCGGTGGGGATCCCCGACACGGCAGGGGTGACGTAGCCATTTTGCCCACAAGTGGGCCACTTCTGACCCCCCCCCCCCCGCTGTGAAGTGGTGGGGATCCCCGAGACGGCAGGGGTGACGTAGCCATTTTGCCCACAAGTGGGCCACTTCTGATTTCGCCCCCCGCTCCCCAGCGGTGGGGATCCCCGAGACGGCAGGGGTGACGTAGCCACTTTGCCTACTTGTGGGCCACTTTTGATTTTGCCCTCCGCTCTGAAGCGGTGGGGATCCCCGAGACGGCAGGGGTGACCTAGCCATTTTGCCCACAAGTGGGCCACTTCTGATTTTGCCCCCCGCTCTGAGGCGGTGGGGATCCCCGAGACGGCAGGGGTGACGTAGCCATTTTGCCTACTTGTGGGCCATTTGATTTTTCCCCCCGCTCTGAAGCGGTGGGGATCCCCGAGACGGCAGGGGTGACGTAGCCATTTTGCCTACTTGGGGGCCACTTCTGATTTTGCCCCCCGCTCTGAAGCGGTGGGGATCCCCGACACGGCAGGGGTGACGTAGCCATTTTGCCCACAAGTGGGCCACTTCTGATTTTGCCCCCCGCTCTGCAGCGGTGGGAATCCCCGAGACGGCAGGGGTGACGTAGCCATTTTGCCTACTTGTGGGCCACTTTTGATTTTGCCCCCCGCTCTGCAGCGTTGGGGATCCCCGAGACGGCAGGGGTGACGTAGCCATTTTGCCCACAAGTGGGCCACTTCTGATTTTGCCCCCCGCTTTGAAGCGGTGGGGATCCCCGAGACGGCAGGGGTGACGTAGCCATTTTGCCCACAAGTCGGTCACTTCTGATTTCCCCCCCCGCTCTGCAGCGGTAGGGACCCCCGAGACAGCAGGGGTGACGTAGCCATTTTGCCCACAAGTGGGCGACTTGTGATTTTGCCCTCCGCTCTCCAGCTGTGGGGATCCCCCCGACCGCAGGGGTGACATAGCCACTTTGCCCACAAGTGGGCCACTTCTGATTTTGCCCCCCGCTCTGAAGCGGTGGGGATCCCCGAGACGGCAGGGGTGACGTAGCCATTTTGCCCACAAGTGGGCCACTTCTGATTTCGCCCCCCGCTCCCCAGCGGTGGGGATCCCCGAGACGGCAGGGGTGACGTAGCCACTTTGCCTACTTGTGGGCCACTTTTGATTTTGCCCTCCGCTCTGAAGCGGTGGGGATCCCCGAGACGGCAGGGGTGACCTAGCCATTTTGCCCACAAGTGGGCCACTTCTGATTTTGCCCCCCGCTCTGAGGCGGTGGGGATCCCCGAGACGGCAGGGGTGACGTAGCCATTTTGCCTACTTGTGGGCCATTTGATTTTTCCCCCCGCTCTGAAGCGGTGGGGATCCCCGAGACGGCAGGGGTGACGTAGCCACTTTGCCTACTTGTGGGCCACTTCTGATTTTGCCCCCCGCTTTGAAGCGGTGGGGATCCCCGAGACGGCAGGGGTGACGTAGCCATTTTGCCCACAAGTCGGTCACTTCTGATTTCCCCCCCCGCTCTGCAGCGGTAGGGACCCCCGAGACAGCAGGGGTGACGTAGCCATTTTGCCCACAAGTGGGCGACTTGTGATTTTGCCCTCCGCTCTCCAGCTGTGGGGATCCCCCCGACCGCAGGGGTGACATAGCCACTTTGCCCACAAGTGGGCCACTTCTGATTTTGCCCCCCGCTCTGAAGCGGTGGGGATCCCCGAGACGGCAGGGGTGACGCAGCCATTTTGCCCACAAGGGGGCCACTTCTGATTTTGCTCTCCGCTCTGAAGCGGTGGGGATCCCCGACACGGCAGGGGTGACGTAGCCATTTTGCCTACTTGTGGGCCACTTCTGATTTTGCTGCCCGCTGTGAAGCGGTGGGGATCCCCGAGACGGCAGGGGTGACGTAGCCATTTTGCCCACAAGTGGGCCACTTCTGATTTTGCCCCCCGCTCTGAAGCGGTGGGGATCCCCGACACGGCAGGGGTGACGTAGCCATTTTGCCCACAAGTGGGCCACTTCTGATTTTGCCCCCCGCTCTGAAGCGGTGGGGATCCCCGAGACGGCAGGGGTGACGTAGCCATTTTGCCCACAAGTGGGCCACTTCTGATTTTGCCACTCCCGCTCTGAAGCGGTGGGGATCCCCAAGACGGCAGGGGTGACATAGCCATTTTGCCCACAAGTGGGCCCCTTCTGATTTTGCCCCCCGCTCTGAAGCGGTGGGGATCCCCGAGACGGCAGGGGTGACGTAGCCATTTTGCCCACAAGTGGGCCACTTCTGATTTTGCCCCCCGCTCTGAAGCGGTGGGGATCCCCGAGACGGCAGGGGTGACGTAGCCATTTTGCCCACAAGTGGGCCACTTCTGATTTTGCCCCCCGCTCTGCAGCGGTGGGGATCCCCGAGACGGCATGGGTGACGTAGCCATTTTGCCTACTTGTGGGCCCCTTCTGATTTTGCCCCCTCTGCTCTGCAGCGGTGGGGATCCCCGAGACGGCAGGGGTGACGTAGCCATTTTGCCCACAAGTGGGCCACTTCTGATTTTGCCCCCCGCCTTGCAGCGGTGGGGATGCCCGAGACGGCAGGGGTGACATAGCCATTTTGCCCACAAGTGGGCCACTTCTGATTTTGCCCCCCGCTCTGCAGCGGTGGGGATCCCCGAGACGGCAGGGGTGACGTAGCCATTTTGCCCACAAGTGGGCCACTTCTGATTTTGCCCCCCGCCTTGCAGCGGTGGGGATGCCCGAGACGGCAGGGGTGACGTAGCCATTTTGCCCACAAGTGGGCCACTTCTGATTTTGCCCCCCGCTCTGCAGCGGTGGGGATCCCCGAGACGGCAGGGATGACGTAGCCATTTTGCCCACAAGTGGGCCACTTCTGATTTTGCCCCCCGCTCTGAAGCGGTGGGGATCCCCGACACGGCAGGGGTGACGTAGCCATTTTGCCTACTTGTGGGCCACTTCTGATTTTGCCCCCCGCTCTGAAGCGGTGGGGATCCCCGAGACGGCAGGGGTGACGTAGCCATTTTGCCCACAAGTGGGCCACTTCTGATTTTGCCCCCCGCTCTGAAGCGGTGGGGATCCCCGACACGGCAGGGGTGACGTAGCCATTTTGCCTACTTGTGGGCCACTTCTGATTTTGCCCCCCGCTCTGAAGCGGTGGGGATCCCCGAGACGGCAGGGGTGACGTAGCCATTTTGCCCACAAGTGGGCCACTTCTGATTTTGCCCCCCGCTCTGAAGCGGTGGGGATCCCCGAGACGGCAGGGGTGACGTAGCCATTTTGCCTACTTGGGGGCCACTTCTGATTTTGCCCCCCGCTCTGAAGCGGTGGGGATCCCCGACACGGCAGGGGTGACGTAGCCATTTTGCCCACAAGTGGGCCACTTCTGACCCCCCCCCCCCCCCGCTGTGAAGTGGTGGGGATCCCCGAGACGGCAGGGGTGACGTAGCCATTTTGCCCACAAGTGGGCCACTTCTGATTTCGCCCCCCGCTCCCCAGCGGTGGGGATCCCCGAGACGGCAGGGGTGACGTAGCCACTTTGCCTACTTGTGGGCCACTTTTGATTTTGCCCTCCGCTCTGAAGCGGTGGGGATCCCCGAGACGGCAGGGGTGACCTAGCCATTTTGCCCACAAGTGGGCCACTTCTGATTTTGCCCCCCGCTCTGAGGCGGTGGGGATCCCCGAGACGGCAGGGGTGACGTAGCCATTTTGCCTACTTGTGGGCCATTTGATTTTTCCCCCCGCTCTGAAGCGGTGGGGATCCCCGAGACGGCAGGGGTGACGTAGCCATTTTGCCCACAAGTGGGCCACTTCTGATTTTGCCCCCCGCTCTGAGGCGGTGGGGATCCCCGAGACGGCAGGGGTGACGTAGCCATTTTGCCTACTTGTGGGCCATTTGATTTTTCCCCCCGCTCTGAAGCGGTGGGGATCCCCGAGACGGCAGGGGTGACGTAGCCATTTTGCCTACTTGGGGGCCACTTCTGATTTTGCCCCCCGCTCTGAAGCGGTGGGGATCCCCGACACGGCAGGGGTGACGTAGCCATTTTGCCCACAAGTGGGCCACTTCTGATTTTGCCCCCCGCTCTGCAGCGGTGGGAATCCCCGAGACGGCAGGGGTGACGTAGCCACTTTGCCTACTTGTGGGCCACTTCGGATTTTGCCCCCCGCTCTGCAGCGTTGGGGATCCCCGAGACGGCAGGGGTGACGTAGCCATTTTGCCCACAAGTGGGCCACTTCTGATTTTGCCCCCCGCTTTGAAGCGGTGGGGATCCCCGAGACGGCAGGGGTGACGTAGCCATTTTGCCCACAAGTCGGTCACTTCTGATTTCCCCCCCCGCTCTGCAGCGGTAGGGACCCCCGAGACAGCAGGGGTGACGTAGCCATTTTGCCCACAAGTGGGCGACTTGTGATTTTGCCCTCCGCTCTCCAGCTGTGGGGATCCCCCCGACCGCAGGGGTGACATAGCCACTTTGCCCACAAGTGGGCCACTTCTGATTTTGCCCCCCGCTCTGAAGCGGTGGGGATCCCCGAGACGGCAGGGGTGACGTAGCCATTTTGCCCACAAGTGGGCCACTTCTGATTTCGCCCCCCGCTCCCCAGCGGTGGGGATCCCCGAGACGGCAGGGGTGACGTAGCCACTTTGCCTACTTGTGGGCCACTTTTGATTTTGCCCTCCGCTCTGAAGCGGTGGGGATCCCCGAGACGGCAGGGGTGACCTAGCCATTTTGCCCACAAGTGGGCCACTTCTGATTTTGCCCCCCGCTCTGAGGCGGTGGGGATCCCCGAGACGGCAGGGGTGACGTAGCCATTTTGCCTACTTGTGGGCCATTTGATTTTTCCCCCCGCTCTGAAGCGGTGGGGATCCCCGAGACGGCAGGGGTGACGTAGCCATTTTGCCCACAAGTGGGCCACTTCTGATTTTGCCCCCCGCTTTGAAGCGGTGGGGATCCCCGAGACGGCAGGGGTGACGTAGCCATTTTGCCTACTTGGGGGCCACTTCTGATTTTGCCCCCCGCTCTGAAGCGGTGGGGATCCCCGACACGGCAGGGGTGACGTAGCCATTTTGCCCACAAGTGGGCCACTTCTGATTTTGCCCCCCGCTCTGCAGCGGTGGGAATCCCCGAGACGGCAGGGGTGACGTAGCCACTTTGCCTACTTGTGGGCCACTTCTGATTTTGCCCCCCGCTTTGAAGCGGTGGGGATCCCCGAGACGGCAGGGGTGACGTAGCCATTTTGCCCACAAGTCGGTCACTTCTGATTTCCCCCCCCGCTGTGCAGCGGTAGGGACCCCCGAGACAGCAGGGGTGACGTAGCCATTTTGCCCACAAGTGGGCGACTTGTGATTTTGCCCTCCGCTCTCCAGCTGTGGGGATCCCCCCGACCGCAGGGGTGACATAGCCACTTTGCCCACAAGTGGGCCACTTCTGATTTTGCCCCCCGCTCTGAAGCGGTGGGGATCCCCGAGACGGCAGGGGTGACGCAGCCATTTTGCCCACAAGGGGGCCACTTCTGATTTTGCCCTCCGCTCTGAAGCGGTGGGGATCCCCAAGACGGCAGGGGTGACGTAGCCATTTTGCCCACAAGTGGGCCACTTGTGATTTTGCCCCCCGCTCTGCAGCGGTTGGGATCCCCGAGACGGTAGGGGTGACGTAGCCATTTTGCCTACTTGTGGGCCATTTCTGATTTTGCCACCCGCTCTGAAGCGGTGGGGATCCCCGAGACGGCAGGGGTGACGTAGCCATTTTGCCCACAAGTGGGCCACTTCTGATTTTGCCCCCCGCTCTGCAGCGGTGGGGATCCCCGAGACGGCAGGGGTGACGTAGCCATTTTGCCCACAAGTGGGCCACTTCTGATTTTGCCCCCCGCTTTGAAGCGGTGGGGATCCCCGAGACGGCAGGGGTGACGTAGCCATTTTGCCCACAAGTCGGTCACTTCTGATTTCCCCCCCCTCCTGCAGCGGTAGGGACCCCCGAGACAGCAGGGGTGACGTAGCCATTTTGCCCACAAGTGGGCGACTTGTGATTTTGCCCTCCGCTCTCCAGCTGTGGGGATCCCCCCGACCGCAGGGGTGACATAGCCACTTTGCCCACAAGTGGGCCACTTCTGATTTTGCCCCCCTCTCTGAAGCGGTGGGGATCCCCGAGACGGCAGGGGTGACGCAGCCATTTTGCCCACAAGGGGGCCACTTCTGATTTTGCCCTCCGCTCTGAAGCGGTGGGGATCCCCAAGACGGCAGGGGTGACGTAGCCATTTTGCCCATAAGTGGGCCACTTCTGATTTTGCCCCCCGCTCTGGAGCGGTGGGGATCCCCGAGACGGTAGGGGTGACGTAGCCATTTTGCCCACAAGTGGGCCACTTGTGATTTTGCCCCCCGCTCTGAAGCGGTGGGGATCCCCGAGACGGCAGGGGTGACGTAGCCATTTTGCCCACAAGTGGGCCACTTCTGATTTTGCCCCCCGCTTTGAAGCGGTGGGGATCCCCGAGACGGCAGGGGTGACGTAACCATTTTGCCCACAAGTGGGCCACTTCTGATTTTGCCCCCCGCTCTGCAGCTGTGGGGATCCCCGAGACCGCAGGGGTGACATAGCCACTTTGCCCACAAATGGGCCACTTCTGATTTTGCCCCCCGGTCTGAAGCGGTGGGGATCCCCAAGACGGCAGGGGTGACGTAGCCTTTTTGCCCACAAGTGGGCCACTTGTGATTTTGCCCCCCGCTCTGCAGCGGTTGGGATCCCCGAGACGGTAGGGGTGACGTAGCCATTTTGCCTACTTGTGGGCCATTTCTGATTTTGCCACCCGCTCTGAAGCGGTGGGGATCCCCGAGACGGCAGGGGTGACGTAGCCATTTTGCCCACAAGTGGGCCACTTCTGATTTTGCCCCCCGCTCTGCAGCGGTGGGGATCCCCGAGACGGCAAGGGTGACGTAGCCATTTTGCCCACAAGTGGGCCACTTCTGATCCCCCCCCCCCCCGCTCTAAAGCGGTGGGGATCCCCGAGACGGCAGGGGTGACCTAGCCATTTTGCCCACAAGTGGGCCACTTCTGATTTTGCCCCCCGCTCTGAAGCGGTGGGGATCCCCGAGACGGCACGGGTGACGTAGCCATTTTGCCCACAAGTGGGCCACTTCTGATTTTGCCCCCCGCTCTGAAGCGGTGGGGATCCCCGAGACGGCAGGGGTGACGTAGCCATTTTGCCCACAAGTGGGCCACTTCTGATTTTGCCGCCCGCTCTGCAGCGGTGGGGATCCCCGAGACCGCAGGGGTGACGTAGCCACTTTGCCCACAAGTGGGCCACTTCTGATTTTGCCCCCCGCTCTGAAGCGGTGGGGATCCCCGAGACGGCAAGGGTGACATAGCCATTTTGCCCACAAGTGGGCCACTTCTGATTCTGCCCCCCGCTCTGAAGCGGTGGGGATCCCCGAGACGGCAGGGGTGACGTAGCCATTTTGCCCACAAGTGGGCCACTTCTGATTTTGCCCCCCGCTCTGCAGCGCCGGGGATCCCCGAGACGGCAGGGGTGACGTAGGCATTTTGCCTACTTGTGGGCCACTTCTGATTTTGCCCCCCGCTCTGAAGCAGTGGGGATCCCCGAGACGGCAGGGGTGACCTAGCCACTTTGTCCACTTGTGGGCCACTTCTGATTCCCCCCTCTGCTCTGAAGCGGTGGGGATCCCCGAGACGGCAGGGGTCACGTAGCCACTTTGCCCACAAGTGGGCCACTTCTGATTTTGCCCCCCGCTCTGAAGCGGTGGGGATCCCTGAGACGGCAGGGGTGACGTAGCCATTTTGCCCACAAGTGGGCCACTTCTGATTTTGCCCCCCGCTCTGAAGCGGTGGGTATCCCCGAGACGGCAGGGGTGACGTAGCCATTTTGCCCACAAGTGGGCCACTTCTGATTTTGCCCCCCGCCCTGCAGCGGTGGGGATCCCCGAGACGGCAGGGGTGACGTAGCCATTTTGCCCACAAGTGGGCCACTTCTGATTTTGCCCCCCGCTTTGAAGCGGTGGGGATCCCCGAGACGGCAGGGGTGACGTAGCCATTTTGCCCACAAGTGGGCGACTTGTGATTTTGCCCTCCGCTCTCCAGCTGTGGGGATCCCCCCGACCGCAGGGGTGACATAGCCACTTTGCCCACAAGTGGGCCACTTCTGATTTTGCCCCCCGCTCTGAAGCGGTGGGGATCCCCGAGACGGCAGGGGTGACGCAGCCATTTTGCCCACAAGGGGGCCACTTCTGATTTTGCCCTCCGCTCTGAAGCGGTGGGGATCCCCAAGACGGCAGGGGTGACGTAGCCATTTTGCCCACAAGTGGGCCACTTGTGATTTTGCCCCCCGCTCTGCAGCGGTTGGGATCCCCGAGACGGTAGGGGTGACGTAGCCATTTTGCCTACTTGTGGGCCATTTCTGATTTTGCCACCCGCTCTGAAGCGGTGGGGATCCCCGAGACGGCAGGGGTGACGTAGCCATTTTGCCCACAAGTGGGCCACTTCTGATTTTGCCCCCCGCTCTGCAGCGGTGGGGATCCCCGAGACGGCAGGGGTGACGTAGCCATTTTGCCCACAAGTGGGCCACTTCTGATTTTGCCCCCCGCTTTGAAGCGGTGGGGATCCCCGAGACGGCAGGGGTGACGTAGCCATTTTGCCCACAAGTCGGTCACTTCTGATTTCCCCCCCCTCCTGCAGCGGTAGGGACCCCCGAGACAGCAGGGGTGACGTAGCCATTTTGCCCACAAGTGGGCGACTTGTGATTTTGCCCTCCGCTCTCCAGCTGTGGGGATCCCCCCGACCGCAGGGGTGACATAGCCACTTTGCCCACAAGTGGGCCACTTCTGATTTTGCCCCCCTCTCTGAAGCGGTGGGGATCCCCGAGACGGCAGGGGTGACGCAGCCATTTTGCCCACAAGGGGGCCACTTCTGATTTTGCCCTCCGCTCTGAAGCGGTGGGGATCCCCAAGACGGCAGGGGTGACGTAGCCATTTTGCCCATAAGTGGGCCACTTCTGATTTTGCCCCCCGCTCTGGAGCGGTGGGGATCCCCGAGACGGTAGGGGTGACGTAGCCATTTTGCCCACAAGTGGGCCACTTGTGATTTTGCCACCGGCTCTGAAGCGGTGGGGATCCCCGAGACGGCAGGGGTGACGTAGCCATTTTGCCCACAAGTGGGCCACTTCTGATTTTGCCCCCCGCTTTGAAGCGGTGGGGATCCCCGAGACGGCAGGGGTGACGTAACCATTTTGCCCACAAGTGGGCCACTTCTGATTTTGCCCCCCGCTCTGCAGCTGTGGGGATCCCCGAGACCGCAGGGGTGACATAGCCACTTTGCCCACAAATGGGCCACTTCTGATTTTGCCCCCCGGTCTGAAGCGGTGGGGATCCCCAAGACGGCAGGGGTGACGTAGCCTTTTTGCCCACAAGTGGGCCACTTGTGATTTTGCCCCCCGCTCTGCAGCGGTTGGGATCCCCGAGACGGTAGGGGTGACGTAGCCATTTTGCCTACTTGTGGGCCATTTCTGATTTTGCCACCCGCTCTGAAGCGGTGGGGATCCCCGAGACGGCAGGGGTGACGTAGCCATTTTGCCCACAAGTGGGCCACTTCTGATTTTGCCCCCCGCTCTGCAGCGGTGGGGATCCCCGAGACGGCAAGGGTGACGTAGCCATTTTGCCCACAAGTGGGCCACTTCTGATCCCCCCCCCCCCCGCTCTAAAGCGGTGGGGATCCCCGAGACGGCAGGGGTGACCTAGCCATTTTGCCCACAAGTGGGCCACTTCTGATTTTGCCCCCCGCTCTGAAGCGGTGGGGATCCCCGAGACGGCACGGGTGACGTAGCCATTTTGCCCACAAGTGGGCCACTTCTGATTTTGCCCCCCGCTCTGAAGCGGTGGGGATCCCCGAGACGGCAGGGGTGACGTAGCCATTTTGCCCACAAGTGGGCCACTTCTGATTTTGCCGCCCGCTCTGCAGCGGTGGGGATCCCCGAGACCGCAGGGGTGACGTAGCCACTTTGCCCACAAGTGGGCCACTTCTGATTTTGCCCCCCGCTCTGAAGCGGTGGGGATCCCCGAGACGGCAAGGGTGACATAGCCATTTTGCCCACAAGTGGGCCACTTCTGATTCTGCCCCCCGCTCTGAAGCGGTGGGGATCCCCGAGACGGCAGGGGTGACGTAGCCATTTTGCCCACAAGTGGGCCACTTCTGATTTTGCCCCCCGCTCTGCAGCGCCGGGGATCCCCGAGACGGCAGGGGTGACGTAGGCATTTTGCCTACTTGTGGGCCACTTCTGATTTTGCCCCCCGCTCTGAAGCAGTGGGGATCCCCGAGACGGCAGGGGTGACCTAGCCACTTTGTCCACTTGTGGGCCACTTCTGATTCCCCCCTCTGCTCTGAAGCGGTGGGGATCCCCGAGACGGCAGGGGTCACGTAGCCACTTTGCCCACAAGTGGGCCACTTCTGATTTTGCCCCCCGCTCTGAAGCGGTGGGGATCCCTGAGACGGCAGGGGTGACGTAGCCATTTTGCCCACAAGTGGGCCACTTCTGATTTTGCCCCCCGCTCTGAAGCGGTGGGTATCCCCGAGACGGCAGGGGTGACGTAGCCATTTTGCCCACAAGTGGGCCACTTCTGATTTTGCCCCCCGCCCTGCAGCGGTGGGGATCCCCGAGACGGCAGGGGTGACGTAGCCATTTTGCCCACAAGTGGGCCACTTCTGATTTTGCCCCCCGCTTTGAAGCGGTGGGGATCCCCGAGACGGCAGGGGTGACGTAGCCATTTTGCCCACAAGTGGGCCACTTCTGATTTTGCCCCCCGCTCTGAAGCGGTGGGGATCCCCGAGACGGCAGGGGTGACGTAGTTTTCCCACTTCCATTGGTTTCTTTGTGCCATCGACTGCAAAGTCCCAGTATGGGCCTTCAAAGTCCACATTTGGGAGCCACTTTGTGGTACTTCTTTGGTCCGGCCAATGTTGAAGCGCCTCCAGTCAAAGGGTGTTGCCGCACAAGCTCGGGCTTTGGATTTTCAAGAGGATGGTTGGTCATGTGGCTATCAATCGCTGCATCTTTGCGATGAGGTGGCCAACCAAAGGGGAAGCCTGGACGATGTTGTTGTTACACGGTTGCCGAAAGGATTCATCAAGGAAGCACTGCGCATCATCAATGCGGATCGCTACGTCCGAGTCCCCGGCACCATCCCGGAGAATGGGTGGGAAAAGGAGTTGACTTGCTGGAAGCCCGGAGAATCTCCTCCTCCCCCAGCCTCCAACCCTGAGTCCCTGCCCCCATCTACTTCCCCCCTCCTTTTCGATGAAGAGGATCCTCTTTCGGAACCCGAGGGCAACATTGCTGCCTCCTCCTCGGAGCCAACGGTGGGAGAATTCCCTGCCTTCCGGGCCTCCAACTCCGAGGACGTGCCCCAAGATGGGAAGTCAGTGAAGGGCAATGTTACGGCCCCTCCACAAACCCCGCAGTCCACTTCCTCTTCTAAACCCCCCACAAGTGATGATGCCCGTCATGTCATCTGTCGGAAGTATTTCGAGGTGCCCGAGGCGTACCCAAAGGGCGCAGAGGGTCGGTTGGTGAACGACAAACGATTTATTGAAGAGCTGGAAGAGTTGCTTGTGAAGGACATCCGTAACGCTTGTGCGCGGAACACAAATCCGCGTGCAAAGCCGAAGGCATCAGACACAAAGTCTGATTTGATCTACAAGCGTGTGTTTGGCTACTTCTTGTAGTTGGCCCCACACCATTATGGTTGCATGCGAAGAATGTAGTTCGCCCCAGGTGACCGGACTCAGGTGGTATCACTGGCTTGAGCTTCGTAGCCGGTGGCGCCGGCAGCAATATAGTCATTTTGATACCGCTTGCCAAAGGCCGAAGGGCAAATTGCATTTTTTGTTTGCGGTCATGATTCCGTCATCTGCCGCACGTTATTTCCGCCATTTGCCGGCGATGAGTATAAAACCTCCCTTCACGCCACGGCTCCATTGCTTTACCCGTGCCGGAGGTACCCAAAATGTCCATGGGGGCTATATGCTTCACCTCCTCCGGTAGCAATGGCGGTTGTTGGGTGGTTCTTGTGTTTCCCCGCCTTTTTTTTGGAAAAATGGGGTTTTTTTCCCCATACGCGACCTTCGCCAAAAAAAAAAGTTTACGCGACTTACACCAAAAAAAAAAATTCCGTCGAAAAAAAACGCGACTTACGCCAAAAAAAAAAATAAAAAAGCGACTTACGCTTATTTCCACAATCGAGTTACGCTTTCCTCGGTGCGCACAGGCGAGGGGAAAATTTGCTTGCGCGGGGGGGGGGGGGTCGTGGGAGCCCCCCGAAGGAGGGGGGGGGGGGGTCTGGCAATGGGGCTCCTGTGACAGAACCCTTGGTAAAGTACCAATCACCTGGAACAGAGGTTGTTAGATCAAGCGCAGGCGCGGGCGTCGTATACCCCCCCTTTTTGGGGTCATTCGCGTAGAATAACGCAAGGTTATGATCCCAAATATCATCCCAAGGCATGATATTTGTGGTCAGAAGGCTCCAAGCAGTGGGGATGCGCAGCACTGCCGCAAAAAAGCACGGTCGAATGGTAACACAGCCGGCTGCAGATTTTTTGGTCGGCGGTTCGAATCCTTGCCAGTCAACTGTCACCGGCGGCGCCGCCGCCATGTTCGCCCGACTGGGGTTCGAACCGGCGACGGAAAAGTATGCAGCCGTCTGCATTACCATTCGGCCACAGCTTATTCTGGGGTAAACTGTCCTCCCACTGGTTGAAGACGAGTCTGCCACTAACAAAAAACCCAAACTGTGTGTTTCTGTCTGACCGGACATAAATACCACCACTGCCCCCCCCCCCCCTTCAATGGATGTTCAACTTTATTTGCCACCATCTATGACCTTTTTCAAGGCCCCGTCACGGGAGCCAAGGAGGGGGGGTCCGGGAAAGGGGCTCCAACGACCCCCCGCCCGCGCAAGCCAATTTTCCCCCACCCATAACCGTTTTGTCATTGGCTGTACCCCACCCACTACCTCCAGTTGGGCATAGAGCCATAGGTGCATGGCTTCTGATACGCCCATTGGAGGCAAGAACTGCAAGACTGCATACTGCACTTCAACAAAAAGACAAGACACTTCAAGAAAATGACCGAAGACCCAGGGAACTGGAACAACAACTCGCACAAGAGTAGGCGAAAAATCAGACAAAGGCTCCTGAGCCTGAGGCAGCAAAGGCGGTAAACGCCACCATCTTTTCGAGGCAAGTAGTCCCCGAAGAGCGAGGAAAAGCTCCCATGTTGATATTTGATCAAAGTGGCTCCAAAGCCTCTGTGTCACTTACTATTACAGTCCAACAAAGCAGAGCTACTTATGGTGCATTCCCAGGTGAGTCTGGAGGAAACAGGCTGAGTTGTCATACCTGCAGAGAGATCGCACGATATTGCCGTGAAACACTCCCCTCCTTGAGTTAGGTGTGCGCAGAGGAGTAGATGCTATTGCTTTTTGTGTTGCCAAATCTCTGTGGGTGGACAGCCCTGCTTGTCAGGAGCTGCGAGCCCATATTGCCACAGGCTGTTTCGTGGGTGAAAGTACAGCAACACCATGGCCCTCTGCCCAGCCGCACCGGCTCAGAGCAATGGGAATGCTGCCCTTGATCTATTGACTGTGGCAGTTTCTCATGGCACTGAACCAAACTGGGGGATGTTATCAGCATCCTTTTCCACGTTTTTTTGCCCCGCCAGCCGTTTCAGAGGCGTGCACCCAGCGGAAGCCGACGAACGCACCGGATTTCAAGTGCTCTACCGTGGGCTGGTACATTGGCCCTCGCACTCTCTGTCCCTCCCATACCTCTCTCTCCCCCCTGGCCCTTGTGTCCCTCTGTTCTTTCGCCCAGCCCGCCCTTCGTATGTTCAGGCCCTAGTCTTCTGAGGGAATACGGAATGGGGCTGTGACGACTCAAGCCACACCTCAAAACCATCCTCTGGACATCAAGGCCAAGGGGGGTGGGGGGGTTCTGTTGCGTTCCAAATGGAGGAGTCAGTGGGACAGGGACAGTGGCCAGGTCCTGCACAGCCTCACGAAGTCAAGGACGGTATACCATGTACCCTCGGGGCTGCAGGCCCTGCGCATCGCCGACCAATGAACAGAAGAAGGCACAATTCGTGTTGTGTTGAGCGCATTTTGTTTTTTTTTCAGCTTCCCATCTCCCTCCGTCCCCCTCCGTCTCCGCTTCGCTCGCTCGCTCTCTCTCTCTCTCTCTCTCTCTCTCTCTCTCTCTCTATCTCTCTCTCTCTATCTCTTGCTGTCTCCCTTTCCCAAGCACCTTCTCTTGTTGCGCATATCCCTCACAGCTCACTTGTCAACCGCTGCGTCAGAAGGCCTCCCGTGTTGCCACAGCCCATTTCTGACTGAGAGCCGCCACTCTTCTGGACATCGAATCCGCTTTCATGATTAGCATCTGCTGCATCAGTCCAATCCATTTCCATGCAAACAAAAACGGATGGCTTTTGCCTTCATATCAAAAGTGACATATCTCCACAAGTGGAGTTTGTTCTTGAGTGAAAATTACTGTGTCTCGTTTCGATCTGGAAGGAATGCCAAGATCTGGCTGACTAACTCTGACAACGGCCAAGATGAGGTTCCATGGCAAAGTCTGTGGAATTCCTGCATTAAATCGCCATAGAAAATGGCAGCAGCCAAGCAACTTTTGACCACAGACGTGGATGCTCTGGAAACCATGTGTTGCTTGCTCACATCCATTACATCCATTGCATACTCACCACCCCCTAGTTTGGCGGGCTGTGACTTCTGGGGGCTTCACCACCCGAACGGCGCGCGCACTGCACAACATCACCCCCAAATGCAATCTCCCCCAGTCAAACAGCAAAGTGTTTAGGGTCAAAAACCATGAGCCCCCTGATACACCGTTCATTGGCTACAGTGTTGTTGGCAGACACGAAGGAGGAACAACAATTCGCTCCACAAAAGTCGCTCCAACAACTGCGATACCAACAATTGCTTGGGACCTTTGCCTGCATCAAGCGAACATCATTCCCTGTGCCTATACTCAGGAACTGGAGCAGGATTCCATGTATTCAGCCTCATATTGACAAGGGGGCACTTGCCGTTGATTCTGGGGTTCATTTTGTCCGGAGAGGCACCAGTTTCTGGCCCTGGTTGGGGCTATCTTCTGGCACACCTTGGCCAGAGCCCAGGGCAACAAATTCAAGGGTGGGGATAAGGTGCTCGCAGTGGAGGGCTCTGAGTGCACGATCAAGTGGCAGACAGAAAAGAAAGCCATTTCCCATTCTATTACAGATGTGTTTCTCACTGCTCTTCATAGCATTCCGAGTTCGGATAGTGCATCAGAGGCCCCTTTGTATCTGGAGTCCGAGCACGAAGCCACCGACCCAGAAACGTCCCTACGCTCAGCTGCCCAGCACAATACCCAGACACAGGGTGATCCAGCCAAGCTTTTTCTGCTCGTTTCTTCTGAAATACCACGTGCCACTCACGTGGCTGTGCTGCAATGTCTGACAGCCATAGTTATCAACTCCTTACAACCCTGCATCCCAGCACAAAATTTTGTGCATTTTCTGCGGCTTTCGCAGTCTGCCCAGTCAGTCCCAAGTTCCAGATTCCTTGCTCAGACTCTGAGAAGTGGTATTCAAGCACTACTCAGTCGGTGCACAAGTTTGCCCATAATTGCATGCTCAAGTGTTGCTCTTTCCAAATGTCTGCAGATGATGGGTCAACATAGGCCGACTAGGGTGCACACAGGGAGGGATGCTGGTTCTGTATTTGTTTGGGTCATGTCCAAGAATCCATGGCACTCCAGCCCTTGTCCACAACGAAGGCGTCTTGTGCATCAGTTACACAGTGACAGGTTCCCATGCCATCAAGTGGGTTGCATTATCCATCATCCTCACGTGGCCTAAAGTGTACTGCATCAGCACGTTCGGAAAGTGCATCCGGCATCAGGCAATCTTGTTGGCAGTGGTGTCATACTGGGCGTCATGTTGTCCCTAGATGCAACGCAGTGGGAATCAGTGGTTTCTATTGCATGTTGCCTGTAAGGGCAGGGCAGGGACCGGGGGGTAGCGTTATCCGTTATTTTTTTTTAGATGCGGAATATTTATTTTTAGAGGTTGTATTTTTTCTTAGATCTCAAAGTCTGTTCCTGAAACGTTGTGTTATTTTTTTTTAGATTTGCAGCGGATTATTTTTTAGCGAACCATCTAAAATTTTCATCACTTTCGACCTTCTTTTTAGATGTTTTGTATTAAATTCTAGATGTTTTGTATTTTTTTTAGAGGCTCTATTATTTTTTTAGCGCATCTAAAAAAAAATATTTTCGCATCTAAAAAAAATATTATCTCCTTTGGCTGGAGAGTATTTGAGGAAAGCATTCTGTTGACATGCCCTGCATGACATGCACGTGGAGCTCTTGTCGCCCCTTTCGAGCCACCTGGACCCAATTTGTGCCGGACTTTCCAATGGCAGCTGACGGAAGAGCAGCAACAGAACGGAAACAAGGAAGCTCAGGCTTCCTGAGACCGTCTTCTCACTCACAAAACGTCTTGTTCTTTCTGATCCTTTCTCAGCCATATGCATCAATTTCCGTTGTCTTCGAACAAAGCAGTACCTCAGCGCTGAGAGGGGGCCGTTTGCTTTCTGTCCCTGGCAATCGACCATTAATAGCACTGTCATTGATCACTTGTGCCAGTTTCTCAACTCACTTTTCCGGGGCTCGAGACGGTGGAGCCTTTACCGTCTGCGCAGGTGCTTTGCCAAATATGATAATCTTCGGCCCCCAGACCTGAGTACCCTGCTTCACAAAATTCAAACATTATGTATGATCCGTTCAAATGACCTCTCTGCATAGGTCCCCCAGTGAAGGAAGACCCCTGTTCTCTTAGCAGATGAATCTGGGCACATGGGCTCTGGCCAAGGTGGCTGGGTACCCTATTTTACAAAATTCAGATAGTACCTGTGATCCTTTGCGATGAACTCTCTGCATAGGTCCCCCAGGGAAGGAAGACCCATTTTCTCTGAGCAGATGAATCTGTGCACGTGGGCTCTGGCCAAGGTGGCTGAGTACCCTACTTTATGACATTCAGATAGTACCTGTGATCCTTTGCGATGAACTCTCTGCATAGGTCCCCCAGCGAAGGAAGACCCCTGTTCTCTCTGTTCTTTGAGCATAATATGAATCTGTGCACATGGGCTCTGGCCAAGGTGGCTGAGTACCCTACCATATAACATGCAGATAGTACCTTTGATCCTTTGCGATGAACTCTCTGCATACGCTCCCCAGCGAAGGAAGACCCTTTTTCTTCTGAGCAGATGAATCTGTGCACATGGGCTCTGGCCAAGGTGGCTGAGTACCCTTTTGTACAACATTCAGATAGTACCTGTGATCCCCTGCAATGAACTCTTTGCATACATCCCCCAGCGAAGGAAGACCCCTGTTCTCTGAGCATAATATGAATCTGGGCACATGGGCTCTGGCCAAGGTGGATAGTACCTGTGATCCCCTGCGATGAACTCCCTGATATGACCATGTGCATCCCCAAACGGAATTGCGCCCATGGACTGCTGGGCACTGTCTGCAGTGAGAAGGTGGGGGGGGGGGGGGATCGGTCCATAGAATGCTGTGCATTGAATGGAGTTAACCAGACAACTCAACGATGTCCGCTTCAGTCATCCATTTCCCAAAAACCGGAAGGAAAATGCATGTCAACCGATCAGCATTCACACGCTATGCAAAATCCTTGTTTTGGGCATCCAAGCAGCATGTGGCTTCTTCCGTGCCACCCCTACACGTCTCTAGTTGTGTGCAGGTTGCCTGGTCACAATCGAGGTTAACACCGTAGTTTCATGGCACCAGGTAAGCTCTCCAGCCTACCTTGACAACCGGTTGATTTTAGAACACCTCAACATCCCCTCCCTCAATGGGTACAAGGGCACCTTGAGTCTTGTGCTAGGGCGGTGGTGGTACCTTTGCGGGGGTTTCTTGGTGGGTAGGGGAGGGGAGGGGGGCTGGTTGTGTTGCGGATTCAGGAAACAAGGCCGGCTCTGAGGATGTATCAGAGTTTCCAGACCGAGTGCCCTTTGCGGAACCAGGAGATGAACTCATTTGGGCTTTGTGGAAAGCTGCCCATGCTGCTTCTTCGTTCTCGTGGACCTCCGAGGCGGTAACCTTTGTTTGGTTCCTATCCGTGGCCCACTTAACAATGAGCTCAGTGTCATGCACGGCAACAACATGTCCTTTATGTAGAAAAGTCTTCGGACCAGACGGCAAATGGTGCACATAAACAGCCCACACAGCCTGTCACTATCCATGGGGTCCACGCATATACAGTAAAGGCAGGCGTGTCAAGCAAACGGCCATCAAAGGCAACAACAACCCAATGTCTGCCTTGCTCCCCTGCACCCGCAACACGTTGTGCGGTAGTATTCACAATAGCAAAGTGGCGCCTGAGGCAAAAGGCCCCCCGGTCATCCTTATTCTCGCGATGCCTTACAATGGCCCCTACCAGTGAGTTCCAGTGCATAGGGTCGTCCACCTCGTTGTGGCAAAGGGTCTGCTCCCACCACTGCGACAAACAATTATCATTCAACGGGGTACCGTCACCGGGCACCTCCGGGTAGTAGTCTTCGTCTCGGGGCCGCTTGGTGCCACGTTTCGTTTTCTGTTTTCGAGCACGCTCAGGGCGTCCTGCCTTCGGGACTTCCGCCAAATGGACCGCCGGTTCCTCGTCAGCCTCCTGCATCGTTGTTTTCTGCTTCTTTGTAGGAGGATATTGTTTGTAACCCATCCGTTCTGCATTGCGGATGCGGACTACGTCCCAACCCATCCTCTTTTTGTTGCGCCCAAAATACATGCCAACACGACGCATAGTTCCAAAACTCAGTGCAAAGGCAATAATCCGCATTGAGGCGTCGGTACTCCTCAAGCAAGTTGCAAGCCTCATCGTCGAGCGGCCCCGCTTGCAATGCTTGCTGCAGCGTGATGGCCTCTTGTTCGGTGATGGCACACGGCACACCATTTGCAGACACTTTTGACCACCAATATCCCCTGCGATACACCATGTGTTCGTCACGCGCAGCTGCTATCCGCGCAATTTGCGCCTTGTTAGGATACAGACCGGGCACGGCCTCACACCGGTCATGTTACCAATTGCGGAGCATCCGCCTCACCGTGTCCAAAAATGGTATCGACCGACGCCGCTCGTGCCTCGTCCAAACACGCTTCACACCACAATTCATTCCCTCTTGCGCATTGTTTGTGGTGGGGTACCCAGCCGGAAGAGTGGCCACACACCACGAAGTACCAACGTACTCAATTTCAAATGCACGGAAGAATTGCTATGACACACTCATTGTTGACCATTCACGTAGCATGTCCCGCTTCTTTTGTTGATGCACAGTCGCTTATGGCAACTGAGGCACGCGACGAACTCCTTCGATCACGGGTTTGTAGAAGGACCCGAGCATTGGAGCCTTATCCCGGACTTTCTTGGCCACGTGGAAGAAGCGGTCTGCAACCTCCATGCCGGAGAACTGCGCAACAAGCTCGTCTCGGAAGGCGTCTGCATGATCGGCCATGCCCTTTGTCGGCGCCCAGGGCATACCGTCCTTCTGAACTTCTTCACGAAGGGCTGCCAAAAACGGACGCACCACTTCTTTGCGTTCCGCAGTGGCCACACACACGGCCAAGGGCAACAAGTGATGTGCCCGGTCAGATGTGCCCACAATTTGCATTGTGAAGCCTTCCACGGTTATCGAGAACTGCCCATCAATGGATAGGCAATCCTCTCCTCGACCTCTCCGCGCATTACGGATGAGGTTTGGTGTGGTAAGGCCCGCAACAAAGCATGACCCATCCTTCTTGATGGTGTGCATGATGCAATATGCGTCACCCCCGTCGCTCGTCTCAGGGGCCAAATCATTGATCCACTTCTCCAATGCCGCCTTGGTACTAGGGGGCGGAGGCACACGACGCTGCGACCAATTCGTTATCCACCGGGCGGTCATTTTGTTCACCAATGCGTCACCTGGCAATGCCTCCCGCATAAGAGCCAGTGCCCGCTGGGGACAATTACGAGCTAGCAAATCTTGCAGCTTCAATGTCATTGGTAGCGGCAAGTGCAGGGCTGTGCCTTGCATGTATGCTGAATGGGTGTTGTGCTCACACACCCCGACTTCTTTAACCCTCCAGCAGCCAGCATCGTGGTCGTGGTAGACCCATCGCTGGGTTCCGCAACCTTGCTCCGCACACTGATAGCGACGGTTGTGACCGGGTATGGACATAAAATGACCATTAATAGTTCTAGCCGCCGTGCTTGCAAGTTTTTTCCTAGGGGAAGGCTTGCGTGTCCAAGCTTGCAAACCCAGTGTCCTCGACACTTGGCGTCTCGGGCGTAGGTTTCGGTTGTTGCCGTCGTTGGTACTGCCGCGGTAGGTTGCGGGGACAGGGTAGCAGCAGAGAGGCTCCATAGGGCCGCTGCGTTGGCAAGCTTGAAACAGCCCATGCATGCCGTTGTGGTGTTAAGTGAGATGGCAGCAAACGCTTGCTGCAAGCCGGTTGCCAGGCTAGCAATAGGTAGCTCGCCAACTGCCCCACAAACACACTTGTCAGACATTGTACGGTTTTACGAGCTGTATGTCAAAACAGGGCACGGTAGGGTAAGAAATAGGAAAGTAAGGTACCCTATGGTTGAGGAGCCTCAGGTAAAGTCCTGGAAACCAACCCCTTGCATCTTAATTGGCACACATGGCAACACGACTACGTGCTTTGCGAGTCCCTAACCCCAACTCAAGGGGCCACGCAACAAAGGGTGGATTACGAGTCCCTAACCCCAACTCTAGGGGCCACGCAACAAAGCGTGAATTGCGAGTCCCTAACCCCACCTCAAGGGGCCCCGCCACAAAGCGTGGATTGTGAATCCCTAACCCCAACTCAAGGGGCGCAACAATACTGACCAATATGGGGTTGTGAAACAAACAAACAAGTGGAACACCCCGCATTTCACATTGTGTAGCGCAATTCCACTCCCGGGTTTCCACAACGGGCCACCAAAAGCTGGTGGCCAGGCGGTTCCACGCTGCGCCCACACTCATTGCTGAGTGGGCCACCGCTAGCAAGGCTAGCAGCTCCGCTTGAGGACTAGATGGATCGGACACAATGCTCAATGTGGGTGGCAGCATCCCGCGCCAGGGGCCCCTTGTACGCGCGCTGACGATTGCATTGAACATGTCTGGGCAAAAAACAACATTTGTATAGTGCCTCGTCTTGCTAATCTGGCGCTTAAGAGGGGGTCTAGAGGGGTGGGCGGGGGGTTGGTGGTCCAAGCTGAGGGGGGGTGGGGGTCAAAATCAAACGTGCCTCATCACCCGTGCTGCCATGGCGTCCCCGCACACACCACATCTCCCAGAGGTGTGGAAAGCCTCTTTGGGAAACACCTCAGAGCTCTCACCTATAAGCGCATCGAAGTTATTGCGCGATATATAGTCAGACAATTCTTTTTCTAAATCGGGGATATGATGAACTGTCAGCCTGAACTGGCTCAGGTAAGTCCACCACCGCTTTAGTTTTGCTTTCTGTGGTGGTGGGCCTTTCTGAAAAGACTTCACAGGTTCCTGGTCACATAGCCAGACAATAGGGTTAGATCCCAAAAGTCGGGATAGTGACGAAAGCACCAACATACCGGCCAGGAGTTCCTGGTCATAGGTGCAGTAATTCCAACGCGCTTGGTTCCATTTCCAATTCCAGTGTCCCAGTGGCACCAGCCGCCACTCACTGGTAAAATAGTGATGTTTCAACGAGCCATCACGGTTCAGTCCACTAGTACGATAATGGCAGTGGGTTAGTTCAGCTGGGTTAAGCTCCTGCCATTGGTAGATCGTTCCACCCCCCCCTACATCACTGGCATTAGTGATCAGGACTATCTCGCCCTTAGGACGGGGCACTCCTAGGCAGTTGGAGGAGGCAATTTTCTTCTTCAACTCCTGGAAACACTCCTCCTCTCTGGCGGTCCACCTCCAGTAAGAAAAAGTGCTTTTCCATTGCTTTAGGACATACTCTAGTTGTATTAGAGATGCACTGAGCAACCATGCATTTTTATCTTAGTATTGGTCCAGCCAAAAGTGGTGAGAACACATTTTGACCAATGGAACCAAACACCCAATCAGGATATGGAGTGGACCCCTTAATCCCCTTTCAATCAGAAGTAAAACATCTTTTCCTGAGTTGACTGAGCACTGACATACCAAAGGTAGAACCTATGAATTTATCTATGTTTTTCCATGAATACTTATCTGCCCTAGTGGTATGCACCCTAGGGGGTTAGGCACCTCTTTTTGAGAGGTCCTGGGTTCAATTCCTGGTCAGCCTAACTAAGTAGGAAGATCCCATGTGACATGGCAGTGACCTCATCGCCACATACCATGCCACCTCAGCACATATGGGACCCAAAACAAAGAGTGCACATCTCCTAAGATGGCACTATGGAGAGAGAGTGATCCTGAGGCAGTTTTCTAACTCTTTTCCCAAAACATTTCAGCTATCTCTGTGAATATGCATTCATTTGTATCCTGAGTTGCAGTTTCTGTGAATATCTAATCATCTTTCACTGTTTACACTGCAGCCCTTCATGCTTTGATCCTGAATTACCTTCTCCTTGCATACTATTGGCTTGGGCTATCCGGGATTGAGTTGGCTTTACTGTATTTCAACAAACAAAAGCTTTTCATCATCCAAAACCAGCAGCAGGACACCCTACAGCAACAACAAGCAGCAGGAGAAGCAAAAACACAGTGCTGAAAACACTATAAACTTTTCTGGTAGCAAGAGGCAGCCTGTCTCTGTGCACCGGCAGCGACCCCGCGCCGTACAACCAGTGCTCCGAGCAGGCAAACATAAGCAGAAGGGTGGATTAAGATGGATCCAGGAAGAGTGGACGCCGAGGTGAACACAGCGCCAGCGCCAGAGACAGCGGCAAGGCCGGCGCCTGACGCTGTACCTTCGGTGGAGCCCTTACATGGGCCAATGGATACGGCGGAGGACTCCTTGGATGGCCTCCAGACGGCCTTTGGGGCCCTGTCGGTGAAGGAAATGGTCTCTCAGCCTCAGCCTGTGAAGAGGAAGAGAGGAAACGAGAGCGAGAGGGATGCTGGAGAAGGAGCAGACGAAGGAGAGGAGCAAGGGCAAGACCCGACGGATGTCCCTACCTTCGAAGGCGCACCAAGCGCTTCTGGCCTCCAAGCATCACCCTCTCCCATAACCACCACACACCCAGCCGCCGCTACATCCACTTCCACAACCAACCAGCCTATGGCAGAGGGCACAGGCTTTACTGGCATGCCTCACTACCCCGCCTATGGCATGGGCCCACCTACCACTGCGCTCCTTGAGGCAACTACTGCCAGTGAGCCGGTGGCTTCCAGCTCTGCGCCGCGTTGGTATGCGGCTGACCATCCCCATCCACTCCACGCCACTGGAACCTACATGGAAGTTCCTGGGTATGCTCCTGGGTGTGCACCTGGGTATGCAGCCCTGAGTGGGTTGAGGAGAGGACCAGACTCTGTGGGAGGCAGGAGTAGAGGATCGGGAAGATCCTCCAACAGGTCCCTGACGCGGTCGGAGATCGATGAGGTGCTCCGAGGAGCCACTTCGCAAATCGTGAGCGACCTCACGCAAGAGATCAGGGAGAAACTGCAGCCCCTGATGATCCCGTCCCATGCGTCACCTACGACAGTGGGAATGTCACCCCACCGAGTACAGGCTAATCACCTGGCGGCAGGGTTGACGAATACCCTGGGGAGCCTGAGGAGCCGACCGATGCCGACTCCTGCAGCAGTACCAAGAAGCCCATTCGTCCCGAGGACAGCCCAGCCGCCCTACAGTCACGTGACGAACTCGACGAGGGCCGAGCTGGACCAGCTGGGGCTGACAGCCCTAAGGGCTATGGTGGACGTGGAGCCTTATGGCTCCAGTGATCTAGGCGGAGACCCCTCCGATGATGGGCCGCCTTCGATGACTTCTTCTTCGCCATCGGATGACGAAGACCCTGAGGACCCCGAGGACCCCAAGGGTAAGAAGAAGAAGAAGAAGAAGAAGAAGACCCGACGCCCTGAAGGACACCGAGCTCAGGAGGCGAAGGCTATTGCCACCTCCAAGATAGTGGTGAACCTGCCTGAATTCACAGGCAAGGACCTCAGCGAGTTCGCTGAGAACTTTGGCCGGTTCCTACGACTGACCGGCCAAACCCACGCGAGTGGGCGAGTGAAGTGCGACCTGCTCCTGCAGTGCTGCAAGATGAAGTACCTGGAGAAGCAGGTCAGGCAGATCGTCACCAACTCCGCCACCTTTGCCGACGTGTTGGTTGCCCTGGAGAGGCAGTACCCAACCTACGAGACAGACCTCTCCATCAGGGCCGAGATCCAGAACCTGCCCGTCCTGCCCAACAACCCCAAACCTGGCAGGGTCTCCGAGCTGTTGGCGGACCTGGACCACTGGGCTGGACGACTGACGCCCGGTTCCTACAGCAGCGACGACCTGCTGTTTTGGTTGTGCTCCAAGCTCCCCCGTGAGCTATGGGACGAGTGCCGTCTGACGGCTGAGCGCAAGGCTAGATCCCTCCGCTACGAGGATCTATGCGTGCTGCTCCTGGAGATGGCGCTGGAGAAGGAGAGCGACCAACACCTGAACCACTACCGTCCTGGTGGTGGAGGTTTTGGAGGCAAAGGGTACCAAGGGTCCCGACCTGGGCAGGGGACTACCCCCAAACACGCCCACGCCCGCCTAATGGAGAACGTGAAGGAGCTATTCTGGTGTGATGCCAGAGATGAACAGGGCCACCTGCAGCATGCCTCCGACTGCGAGCAGAGAGACTGCTTTGTTGTCCAGGGGAAGCAGCAGGAAAAGATCACCGGCGCCAAGGTGAAGATGCCGGATCATTACCGCTGCACCATCACGTGTGCATTCTGCGGTAAGCGGAAGCACTATGAGGACGAGTGCTACCATAAGCAACGCCTATCGGCGAAGCTTAAGGGGGAAGATCCTGGCAAAAGCTCAGGCAAAGGTGGAGGCAAGGCCAAAGGCAACGACTCCGGCAAGGGCAAGTCGAAAGGACGAGGTCAAGGTGGTCAAGACAAGGGTCAAGGCGGACGAGGAGGAGGCGCTAATCGCCAGAACGACAACAAGAACAAGGACAAGAACGGAGGTAACCCCAACCCTAATCCAGGGGGGAACTCCGAGCCCTCTGGAGGGCAGTCTGGACCTACCACACGCTCACAGACGCAGGCCCAGCAAGAACAAGGAGCCAAGCGTGAGCATGAAGGTGGTGACGACGGCAACGCCAAGAAGAGAAGCCGTTTCATGAGGATGGCCCGCAAATTGCGGAACAAGGGGTTCGAGGTGACCTGTCCCGCGGAGTTCTGACGGGGACGCTCTGGTGGCACCCAAGACCTGGTGTTTTGGGTACGTATCCGACTAGGGGGACGTGAATACCTGGGGGTACTGGATACTGGAGCCACAATATCGATAGTGGCCAAGAAAATTTTACCTTGTGGGAGCCTGAAGAACACCATGACCACCGCCGCTATACGGATGGGGGATGGACATGTGGTGCACAGCTGCGGGGACTGCGAAGTGGAGGTACCTATGGGCACCAGGACTATCGCCCATCGGTTCTATGTGATGGACACTGATGCCTTCGACTTTGTACTGGGTACTGACTTCTTCGTGCAGCACTCCCAGATACAATCCCTGACGCTGCAAGCGCCCTACCTCCTGTACGTGGACCACGGCAGTGGCAGAGAGTCTGTGCCACTGGAGCAGTCGGAACATGCCTCGAGTTACCTGAGACTATCGAAGGAGGAGCCCTCGAACATGATGGCGGCCTCCAAAACTGAGGACTATCAACTATTGGGGGAAGTCCTAGACCAAGGTCTGAAGGAGTTGGGTTACTCTCGAGAAGACCTAAGTGTGGAACTGTTCGCCAGCGACAAGCAGCATGTACTGGACCTATACTGCAGCAAGGGGAAGAACTGCAGCTACAAATTTTACTGGCCCTCTTTCAGGATGGCCTACGGGAACCCCAGATTCAGTGAACTGGGGAAGGTGCTGACCAAGGTGGCCTTGGAACGTTCCCGTATGGTCCTGTGTTCCCCCGATTGGGGAGCCCATGGGGGCAACGAGTACTGGCGAACCCTCCTTGATAAGCTGACTATCAGCTCTGTACGGTTACCTGATGAGGCCATCTACGTGCCTCTGGGACGCAAGACGCCCATTGGGAAGCCCGGATGGGGGAGTATGCTCAGCGTGGTGGACGGAAGTCTTACCACCATCCCCTGGGAAGACCTGGACCCTACTCTGGTCCAGGCTATCCAACGAGAAAGCGATGGACTCGCCTTGGGTGACTTGAAGGATCGCCTACGACCTCAAGATGCTGTTGAAACTACACCCGGAGGAGATGAGTACGTCGTGACTGACACCAACGCCCCCAACTCTCCCTGTCATGTACCTGTCCCTGATGGAGTCTCTGAGTGTGGACTATCTGAGCTACCTAGCTCTATCCACTCAGACGACGAAACTGAGCACGACGCCTTCTTCGTGCAGACTGCGGT
The DNA here is from genome assembly GCA_964036045.1 of Eutreptiella sp. 'Long Island Sound 2002'. Taxonomy (NCBI): domain Eukaryota; phylum Euglenozoa; class Euglenophyceae; order Eutreptiales; family Eutreptiaceae; genus Eutreptiella; species Eutreptiella sp. 'Long Island Sound 2002'. The sequence goes on from OZ038380.1 coordinate 158,174,900, forward strand.
GGAAGAAGTGGAGAACGCCGAGTACGTCGCCCCACTAAAACCCCTACTCTCCATGAGGGTGGAAGACCCCGTGGATGAAGAGCTGGACCCTCGATCCAGGCTCAGGGAGTATGTGGATTCCAAGAGGAAGTTGGTGGCGAAAAAGCTATGCTACGCGAAGCCTACCCGCAGCTCATGGCCACTGAAGCAAGGACGGATGGGAGACCTATCCCAACTGAAGGAGGACCTCGAACAGAAGATCACCACCTGGCGAAGGGAGGTAGATCTCAAGCTCATGAAGAGCGTATGGGGTGCCCATGTGAGGACCCCAGAGGAGGACGACCTCTCGGAGGAATGTGTATGTGAACCCCCTAAAGTGTGCCTATGTTGCCATCGTCCACCGGAGATGGTTGAGCAAGACCTTCTGTATGCCTACCAAGGGCTGAAGGATGCTACCGCGGGCGAAGAGTCGGTGGAGGACCACCTCCCGACGTCTATTCAAGGGGCAAGCAACTTACACTCCGACGAGGACATGGAGGACAAGATCAAGGTACTGGACCCGCGGGTACAAAAGCTGATAAGGACCTATCTGGAGGTGTTCGGAGAACTACCCCCTCCAGCCTCATGCGACAAGCTGGTACAGATGGACCTCAAGCTGAAACCCGAGTTCGTGGGTCACAAGATCCGGAGGAGACCCTATCCAGCTCCTAAAGAGCAGGCCGACGAGATTGAGCGACAGATACAAGAATGTATCAACGCTGGCCTAGTCCTGGAGTACAAGGACGGGGACTACCCCCTACACTGCAGCCCCTGTTTCCTGGTGGCTAAACCTGGGTCTACAGCCAAACGGCTGGTAGTGGACTATGGAGAGCTGAACAAGAAGACGCTGAACCACTCAGGGTCCATTCCCAATATGGAGTCTACCCTGGAGAAGATAGCCTCCTGTCGCTACAAGACCAAGATGGACAAGCGAAGTGGATTCTGGCAAGTGGACCTGACGCCCAACGCGCAGGAACTACTGGCCTTCATCACCCCTCAGGGGAGGGTATTCAAGTGGAAGGTCATGCCATTTGGCGTGGCTAACGCCCCCGCTCTGTTCCAAGAGCTGATGAACAAGATCTTGTCCATCCTACGAAGGAGACCTAAGGTGCAGGAGCTCATATCCCGTGGGGCCCAGATGGAGGCTCACATCGACGATGTATGCCTCGGGACCAATACCCAGGAGGATCACCTAATCCTCTTGGGTGAGTTCTTTGCGGTCTGCCAGGAGAACCACACACGACTCAAGCTGGAGAAGTGTGAGTTCATGCAGGAGACCATGCAGTACCTGGGGTTTGACGTTGGCTATGGGTGGTGGACCCCAGCGGCCTCTAAGGCCAAACCCCTGATGGATGCCAAGGTACGACACGAAGACCCCAAGAAAGGACTTCATGATGTACGCAGTTTCATTGGGGCGTGCAACTTCTATCGCCGCCACATCAAAAACTTCACCTACACCAGCGCGGTACTGACTGACTTGATCAAGAAGAGTACTACTTGGCGCTGGGGCCCACAAGAGCAACAGGCGTTTGACGAGCTCAAAGACAAGGTAGCCAACGCTAAGTGCTTGGGCATGCCTAGGGCACAAGGGGAGATTATCCTGGTGACCGACGCCAGCAATGTGGGCGGTGGTGGAACGTTGTTCCAATGGCAAGCACTAGAGAAGGAGGAGTTCGACTCGGCCATTTCCCAATGGGGGACGGAAGGTCTCAACCGAGATGGAACCCTCAAGCACAGCTACCCTGACGACAAGTGGGTCCTAGTACCTCTGGGCCACTGGAACTGGAAGTGGAACCAGGCCAGGGGGAACTACTCCACCTATGAGCAGGAACTGCTCGCGGGTATGCTGGTGCTATCCTCACAAGCACGACTGTTGGGGAGTAACCCTGTGGTCTGGCTATGCGATCAAGAACCGGTCCGCAGTTTCCAGAAGGGCCCCCCACCTGAGAAGGCCAAGCTACGTCGCTGGTGGACCTACCTCAGTCAACTACGGCTGACGGTACACCATATCCAGGGAGTGAAGAACGAGTGTGCCGACTACATCAGCCGCAACAACTTCGACGCCCTGATTGGTGCCCGGTCTGAAGCGCTGGCTAAGGAAGCGTTCAGCCGTATGGACGTACACCTGGACCTGAACATGACCATGATACGCCCCCTGGATGGACTCCAACAATCGGAGTACCTACAGGAGTTTGGGGATATCTACCGGCGCCTGGAGAAACGCCTTGAACCCCTCCTGGTCAACCAAGACCAGTGGAAGCGGGACAAGAGCTACCTCTGGCACGAGGACCGCATCGTGGTGCCTAGTGACCGAGTCCCAGCGCTGCTGAAGTGGACCCATGAGTCCAGTGGTCATGTGGGTGCTGACCGTACCCTGAGGCTGTTCAAGCAGTGGTTCCACACTACGTGGACTGACGACCAGCTGCGGAAGACGCTCCTGCCTATCGTGGACAAGTGCCCGTGCAGGTCCTGTAAACCAGGGGATATCAGGGACAGAGGTCTCTACTCGACCCTGCCCATCCCTCACTGTGCTAACAGTGTTCTATACGTGGACTACACGGAGATGCCGAAGTTCGGGGGCTATGACTTCGCCCTCGTGGTAACCTGTGGGTTGACCAGGTTTACCAGGGTGTTCCCATGTACCAAGCACATTACCGGAGAGGAAAATATCAAGATACTCCTGGAGGAGTGGTTTTGTGTCTATGGGGCGCCCAAGGAGATCAACTCCGATGAGGACGTACGAGTACGCTCAGATACTGGCTGGTACAAGAGGGTCCTGAGGTCCCTCAATGTCCAGGTGTCTACGGGGATTCCCTACTCTCACACGAGCAACCCCCTATGTGAGCGACAGATTCGTGTCCTGAAGGAGAACGTCAGGATATGGTGCAAAACTGAACGCACCAGAGACTGGGTGAGACTACTCCCCGTCATATCCTTGATGATGAACTCCCAAGAGAGTTCAGCTACTGGCTACTCGCCACATGAGCTATTCATGGGGCGCCCGGCATGGTTCCTACATGCCCCCTATCCAGAGGACACCCATTCTTCTGTGGGTGAATGGGTCCAAGAGCAACAAGCGAAGGTGGACAAAGCCAAGGCTATGCTCCAGAGAGTGAGGGAGCGTCAGTGGAACAAGAAGAACAAGCACCGTGTACCGGCCACCTACCAAGAAGGGGACTGGGTGCTGGTGCACCACAGTCGACTACCCGCCTGGCCACGCTCTACCAGCGATGACCCATACTTCGGGCCGTACAAGATCCTATCTGTGGATGGGCACCGTATCACCGTGCGGTGTTCTCCCCGTCTAGGGGGGACCCTGGTGTGCGCCGCTCAACACCTGAAGCGCTACCATGATCCTGAAGACCTCTGTGGGGAGGAGTGGGAGCTGAACGACGAGGAAATCGCCGCTCTGGACCTACAAGGGGCTGCCAGCCCTATGGAAGTTGAAGGTGAACTCCCCGACATGAACGCCGAGGAGATGGCTAAGGAGGGCTTCTACCTGGTGAAGTCTGTCCTACGCCACCGCTATCGCCAGGGTTGGCGCTTCCTCACCCTCTGGGAAGGGTTTGGAGTCAAAGAGGCCACCTGGGAGCCCTTCTCTGCATTTGTTCTACCTGAGGGACGCGTAAACTCAGTTCTGGTTGACTACTTGTCCCAGAACAACCTTGGTGAGTTGTTGAGGCTCGCTGAGACGCTTGCCTCCAAGAATAAAGCTAGGGACTGAACCTTACCCTTACCTGCCAAAGCGTATGTGTGAGTGTGCTAGTCCTAAGGTCCTGAGAGCAAGCCGCAGAAGTGGTGTCCTAATTATACCCAAGTCTGCGCCCTTGCTGAACCTGGAGGGTTGGCTTATTGATGCCACGGGGTACGCCCCGGGTCTCCCCTCCCCTATGCGCCCAATTTCTGTGCTGGCGCAAAACCTTGGGGGAATACCCAGAGTGTTAATCCAGGTATTGTTTTCCCTACCTACCTGTCTACTACAGGGAGGGGTGGCCAAAAGCTATGAAGGCATGCAAAACGCCTGTTTGCTATGTGGCCAAAAACACTAACCTAACCCACTGTCACAGCCCACCAACCCAGCTAAAATTGCAGGAAAAGGGTGGGACAGTGACACGCCCCCTACAGGTCCTACACACCCTACAGTGGCACCATCCTGGTGGGCGAGCGCTGGGCAACTGGCTCTAGCCCCCACGCAGGACTATCACTCCTACACGCACACTCTACTTGGCGTTGCGAAGAGGAAGTTCTCGAGGGTCCTAGCGACCCACCTGTGAAATGACAAGAGAACACAGCGCTGCTAAGCAACTGTGGCCTCACAGGGGACGCCACAACGCGTTTCCCCTGCAAGGGCTTGGAGGGAAGGAGTGCTCTCGTGTGCAAGGCGCAGATGTCGATGAAGTCGGACTCCCTGCTCTGCCACAGGCAGAGCGGAGTTACTTGTTTGTGTGATCTGCGCCCCTGTTTAGCAGGGCATAAAAAATGCTGCTGCACCACTCACCCTACCTGCCCACCTGTAAAACAAAGGCAAATGAAAGGGCGTTTGCGGCGGAGGAACCAAGGCACACTCCAGGTATTATACCCTTCTCAGTGTGCCCTATGATACGCTGTCCGCAAACACGCTGCATGGAGCAGCTACCCTTATCAAGCAAGCAAGCGTTAAGGGACTCCTCAGGTTCTCTTAAAGAACGTACCGAGGAGCCCCTGGGTAGCCTAAACAAGGTTTACCGTGCGCACTTCGCGTGGCCTACCCTTTAATGCGTGTGTGCATGCACGACTATGCACAATCACGTGGGCAAACCTGCCCATCTCCACAACAATCTTGAGTCCACCAGGGGGTGGCCCCGCCTGGGCGTACCTACCTTACCTACCGCTGGGAAGTGAAGCAAGGAGAGAAAACAAAAGGGGCGCACGCGAAGAACGTTGCTATGCACTTGTGTGTATGACTAATCACCCTGATCTGACCGCTAATCATCTGCAATCTTTGTAATCAATCCCTCTACCGCGCCCTATCGTGGTTATCGTTGTTAACGCTGCTACACGACTCGTTCACGGAGACACGAGACGAGCAATGTGTATGCGGCATGCAAGACGAGCATACCTGTAGTTTATACCTGATTCATTGAAGTCTTTTCAATTGATTTTCGAATTCTTGAATTTTTGAAGCTTCTATTAGTGTGGGTGGAATCTGTATGTTTGTTTATTAATGTGTGTCTCGTCATTTTCAAGACTACGTGATACATACGTTTATAATTCCATTATTTTTCCATTTTCCGGCGCTTCGCTAGGAGCCGCTCCTGCGCGCCGCCATTTTATGCGTATGAATTTCTGGACTTAAAAAATCCAGAGATGACTATAATTTCTATAAAAATGTGCCTTTGATGCACAATTGGATTCTGCTCAGGTGTGTCGTTTCAGAAAAATTCTACGCCGTCATTTGACGGATTTTGGTGTCGTCGCTTCGTTTTTGCGTGGATTCGTCCATAATTCTCCCATTCCTGCCTCTGCAGATACCCACGCGCAGCCTCGCCGAGTAGGCCGTGTTCGGGCCGAAACGCAGGTGCCTGGAGAGACTGAGCAGAACCAAGACCCCACCAAGGGGCAAATTAATTTCTTTTCGACTCCCTACGCCCTAAGACAGGTCACAGGTCGCCAGCAGGTTTACGAGAACCCATGCGAGTGTGTATAATGTGTCTTGCGTTTGGGTTGTGTCGACGCTGCGTCTTGGAGGAAGGGATGCATTGGCACATTTGGCATGCTCCCAATCTAACCCAACCAAGCCACAGGAGCCCCGGCAGCGCCAAGAGCGCTGAGTCTTCTGTAGGAAACTGTACAATCAGAGCAGCAAAAGGACGCCAGCCATGGTGAGCGCCCATTTTTCAGTGTGAGGGAGACTGTAGGTATTTTCAAGTAGATGTGGAAACCAAGGAAAGGCCAAGAAAAATTCCCTTTTTCCTAAAATGCGACAGTGGTGGCCACCACAGCACAAGGGGGGAGTAAGAAAAAGTGCTTTTCCATTGCTTTAGGACATACTCTAGTTGTATTAGAGATGCACTGAGCAACCATGCATTTTTATCTTAGTATTGGTCCAGCCAAAAGTGGTGAGAACACATTTTGACCTATGGAACCAAACACCCAATCAGGATATGGAGTGGACCCCTTAATCCCCTTTCAATCAGAAGTAAAACATCTTTTCCTGAGTTGACTGAGCACTGACATACCAAAGGTAGAACCTATGAATTTATCTATGTTTTTCCATGAATACTTATCTGCCCTAGTGGTATGCACCCTAGGGGGTTAGGCACCTCTTTTTGAGAGGTCCTGGGTTCAATTCCTGGTCAGCCTAACTAAGTAGAGAGATCCCATGTGACATGGCAGTGACCTCATCGCCACATACCATGCCACCTCAGCACATATGGGACCCAAAACAAAGAGTGCACATCTCCTAAGATGGCACTATGGAGAGAGAGTGATCCTGAGGCAGTTTTCTAACTCTTTTCCCAAAACATTTCAGCTATCTCTGTGAATATGCATTCATTTGTATCCTGAGTTGCAGTTTCTGTGAATATCTAATCATCTTTCACTGTTTACACTGCAGCCCTTCATGCTTTGATCCTGAATTACCTTCTCCTTGCATACTATTGGCTTGGGCTATCCTGGATTGAGTTGGCTTTACTGTATTTCAACAAACAAAAGCTTTTCATCATCCAAAACCAGCAGCAGGACACCCTACAGCAACAACAAGCAGCAGGAGAAGCAAAAACACAGTGCTGAAAACACTATAAACTTTTCTCCTCCAGGGAGTAGTTTTCTTGATTAGGTCAGTGAGGGGGGCAGAGGAGTAGGTAAAATTGTGGATGTGACGCCGATAGAAATTACAGGTGCCCACAAAACTTCTCACGTCGTGTAGACCCTTCTTAGGGTCATCGCGAATGTGCATGTCCTGTAGGGGCTGCATCTTGGACGCGGCTGGTTTCCACCATCCATACCCCACGTTGAAACCCAAATATTCCATCTCCTCTTTCATAAACTCACATTTTTCGAGTTTGATTCGGAGATGGTTTTCTTGACTAACAATGAAAAATTCACGGAGGAGAAGGACATGGTCCTCTTGGGTATTACTACCCAAACTCACGTCGTCGATGTGGGCCTCCATTTCTGCACCCGAGAAATCAACTCCTGTACTAGAGGCCTGCGCCTCAGCATGTACAAAATTTTGTTCATTAGCTCCTGGAAGAGCGCTGGGGCATTAGCCACCCCGAAAGGCATGACCTTCCACTTAAAGACACGACCCTTAGGGGTTATAAAAGCCAGCAGCTCCTGAGCTGCGGCAGTTAGGTCCACCTGCCAGAAACCAGAGTGTTTGTCGATTTTGGTCTTGCACCTGCATTTGGCAATACGCTCCACGGCATTTTTCATGTTAGGAATACTCCCTGAGTGGTTCTGGGTTTTCTTGTTGACCTCACAATAGTCAACAACCAGTCGTAGGGCAGTCGACCCTGGTTTAGCAACCAGGAAACAGGGACTGCAGTGATGGGGGTAGTCCCCCTTCTTATATTCTTCAACGAGGCCAGCATCAATACATTCCTGGATCTGGCGCTCGATTTCTTGAACCTGTTCTTGTGGAGCGGGATAGGGACGACGCCTCACTCGCGTCTTTTCAAATTCAGGTTTCAATTTCAGGTCCATCTGGACCAGTTGTTTACAAGAGAGGGGGGGCGGCAAGGCGCCGAACACCTCCTCATAGGTTATCAGCAGTTTCTTCAGTCGGGGGTCAAGGTTAAGACTCTCGAGTTTCTGCAGGAAATCCTCCTCAGCATGGAGGTTGCTCTTTCCATGTTCTTTCTTTTTCTGCCAATCAGCAGTTTCGGCAGGCACAGAACCATCGTCCGACTCAGATGGACATTGCTGCCCATAGTGCAAAGAATACACTAGCGTTATCTCAGGATCAGGCAGCGTATAGGAATCATGTTCCCCCTCAGACCAAATGGCGGATTTCCGGGTCTGTCTGAGGTATTGCAGCCGCTCTTGGCGCTCAATACCTTCGGCCTTCAGGTACAACAGCCGTCGGAGTTCCTGAGTGTCATGCTCAGACAGTGGCATGTTATTAGAAGCAGGCCGCGCTAGAGCATCAGGACTCCGGGCCACGGGTTCACCTGTGTGCATAGGCTGCATGTGTAGCACTGGCTTCCCAACAGGGGAAGCAGGTTCTGAGTTTGACTCTAGATCTACTTCCTCCAGCAACAGCTGGGCTAGGAAGGCACCGTGTTTTAGGTCAACACAGCTGGGATCAACAGGAGGGATAGTGCTGGCGATCTCAGACAGTTGGTGGTCAGCATCCTCCTTAACAGCTGTAGGTTCCTGATAGCCATCGGGAAATTCGCCAGGTATGGATGTCCAACTTGACCTGTCCATGCGCACTGCTGGAATCCTGGAGGTTTGGAGCCTAGCCGACTATCAGTCAGAGTATAAAGAAATTCTGCAAACCCTCAGCACTGGTCTCCAACCCCGTGTCATTGACGGGCACCAGTGGTATAAAAACAATCAGTACCTCTTCTCCGAGGACCGAATTGTTGTGCCTGAGGCACGACTGGATGGGTGCCTACAGTGGTCCCATCTCAGTTCTGGTCACACTGGCGCTAATCGCTCAGTGGACTTCTTCCTTGAGTGTTTCTACTCTAGTCTACCCCTGACTGAACTGAGGTCTCGTATGCAGACCATTGTGGATGCTTGTGGCTGTTATGCCAGCAAGCAGAGCGACAGTAGGGATAGGGGCCTGATTTCCAGCTTACCCATACCGTATCGTGCTAACTCTCTTCTCTATGTGGATTTCATCCACGGCCTACCACGCTTCGGCGGCTATGATTGTTGCCTAGTGGTCACCTGTGGCCTATCTCGCTTTACCCGTGTGTTCCCTTGCAATGTTGGTCGAACAATGGTTCCAACCCTATGGAGCACCTAAACAGGTGCACTCTGATGAAGATTTACGCATCCGCAGTGACACTGGGTGGTACAAACGAGTGCTAAGTGCCCTCAACGTAGAGGTAACCACAGGTGTGCCCTATAGACACACGTCTAACCCTCTCTGTGAGAGACAGAACCGTGTGGTGGAACAAAACCTAAGAATCCTGATGAAACAGGAGCGTACGAAGGACTGGGTACGCCTAGTGCCCTGGGCAGTGCTTACCATGAACTCACAGTGGAGCTCTTCTACGGGTTTCACCCCCCACGAAATGTTCCATGGAGGACAACCTGCTTGGTTCTTCAAAACCCCCTTTCCTGAGGACTTCAAGAGCCCTGTGGGAGATTGGTTGGAACACAAGCAGTCGCTGGCTAACCAGGCTGGGACTAACCTGAGACACATTCGTGACGGTGAACTGAGCCGACGGAACCGCCTACGGCAACCTGCCAGCTTCAAGGTCGGTGACCTTGTTTTCGTTCACCATTCACGCCTACCCTCCTGGCCACGTAACTGCCTACCCTTATTTTGGACCCTATCGTATCATCACGATAGAGGGATCCAGGATCCATGTCAGGTGCAGTCCACGTCTAGGTGGTGAACTGCTGTGTGCACCTAAACAGTTGAGGCACTATCACTCTCCTGACGATTTTGTCCTGGGATGAGTGGCGCCTCAGCGACAGTCAGGTCGAGCGTATACACCTAGAGAATGCTGCCAGTCCACAGGAGGCAGACGAACTCAAAGAGATGACTGCCGATGAGATTGCAGTCGATGGTTACTACGTGGTTGCAGGTATTGCTCGCCACGAGTATAAACCGGGCTGGAAATTCCTAACCCTGTGGGATGGCTATGGGTTATCTGAGGCGACCCCGGAACCTATGTCAGCGTTCATACAACCGGATGGGAGTATCAACCCCATCTTCCGCTCCTACCTCGTTGAGATCAACGAGGGGCAGCTACTAACCTGTGCTGAGACTCTGTCCCAGCGTAAAAAGAAAAAAATGTTTCCCTGTGTAAGTCTACTGACTGTGTTCTAACCTTACAGGTGCAGTGAGCACTCTTGTGCAGATGTGCCTGTGTATGGGTGTAAGAGCAGTTGTCACGGTTGCCCCGCATGGCATCGCAGGACAGGACCGTTAGCCCCCGGTGACAACCCCCCCCTGGCCGAAGGCCATTGGTTTTTCACAGTCCACTGCCTACTGAGCACTGCACTGCCCCTGTCTGTGCCGTGCAGTCCCATGCCTATGGTTTCCAGCGTGGACCAGGTGACCGCTTATCAGGTTTGCAGCCACCCAGCGAGTGTATGCCTTGTTTACCATGTGTTGCATAGGGACTGCCCTGATGTAATGACTTTGGGGAGCCAACGAGGAACGGTGGCTTACTACACCAGGGGGGAATGACGAGCAAGGTGTTCTGAGGCAAGGTGTGCCCTCCCTCCTTGGGAACAAGCGAGCCCACAGTTAGGACCTCTGATTGGTCCAGACTGATGGGGTTCTACCCTTTCTTACAGCGTTTACCTTACCCCTAAGTCTGCTACATATGTCTGTGTCTGTCTCTCTTCTCTCCCAGGCGAGGCTCCCGACTGAAAGGGGTTCGCTGATGTCGGACCAAAGGTCCTAGTCTGTTACTATTACCACTCCTATGGCGCCCAATTTCGGTGTTGGCACCTATCCTTGGGGTAAGATGGCAAAAGCCCTACCTACTAGAGGGGCGGGGTGGCCAAGTGTGCTAAGGGCATGCAAAACGCCCAGTTTTGCTAAAGGCCAAAAGCTGAGAAACTCCCCTGCCCACGTGGAAAAGTACGCGGGACAGGAGACACCACTACACTACACTCACTAATGCCAGCACCGGCCTTCGAAGGCAGCGTTAGCACTCATCACTTGCACTCAACTCTTGCCAGGCCTGCTGACCCTAACACGTACACACGCTACTTGGAGTTGCTGTTGAAGGAGTCACGGGTCCTACTGACCCTCCTGTGAGAAAGCAAGAGAACACAGCGCTATGTCACACGCTACTAAGCGGCTGTGGCCTAACAGGAACGCCACTACGCGTTTCCCTGTCAGGGCTTGGAGGGAGGGAATGCTCAGCGTGCGTGCACAGCGTGGATGGCGATGAAGTCGGACTGCACTCACCACTCCTGGTTGAGTTGCAGTTGTTTGTTTTGTGATTCGCGCAGCATATTTTAGCGCTGCCAAAGTGGGACGGCACCAATCAGCCTTACCTTCCCACCTGAAGAGCAAAGGCGGATGCAGGAGCGTTTGCAGCGGAGGAACCAAGACAGACTCCACGTGTTATACGCTTCTTAGTCTGCCCTATAATACGCTGTCCACAAACGCCCCTATCAAGCAAGCAAGCTTAAGGAGCTCCACCTGTCCTCTTAGAGAACGTAGGGTGCAGCCCCTGGGTAACCTAAACAAGGGTTGTACCGTGCGTACTTCGCTTGGCCTACCCTTTGATGCGTCGTATGCATGCACAGGTATGCACAAATTCTCCATTTCCTGCTGTTCTTACCTAATTTAACCCAACATAACCAATCACAAGCGTGACTCAACCAGGAGGTGAGCTCCTCCTGGGCCTACCCACCTTACTCACCACGCATCATGTGAATGCCGAGGAAAACACGAGCGCAAAACAACCCCACGCGCTTAAACAAACCTACGGCGAATCATGAACCACCCTAAGCGATCAATGCACTGTGTGTCATCCATGCTTCCCTTGTCTTGTTTCCTGCAGAAAGAGGAGAGAGAGTGGCGCACTGCACAGCGCAAGACAAGCCTAAGCGTTTTAAGCAACCCTACTTTAGCGCTACGGCAACACAAACACGAGCAAGCACTTTCTTTTCTTACCTGTGAAGAGAGAACAAGGGTGAATTGGGGTACAGGGAAAGCGCCACAGCGTGTGAATGCCTCAATTAGGCACATGCATCGCGAGCACTGCGCATATTCTAACCCTCCGTGCGCGCTGCGCGCTACATGCGCATCGCATAACTTTCATTCCTGTTTTGACCTTTGCAGAGCAAAGGAAAGGAGCACCCAAAACCCCAGCAAACACAGCGTTGACAACCATAACGTATTAACGAAGCAACCAACACGAATGCAATGCATGCGTGTGAAATGACACTGGCATACCTGAGAGGTGGGCTGTCCACGTGCTCTGTGGTGTGGGTTGATTATGGATTCTTTTCCCTAAAGTTTATAAAAATTTTGATGCAACTGTGCAAAATTTTCCTTTAGAATTTTGAAAACCACGGCTCATACCTTTTTTTCAAGAGCCTTTTACGCTTGCGCAACCCTGTTTTTGAAGTCCGCTTCTGTTGCGCTTGTCTGCGACTTTGAGTTTTGGTGTGAAAACGACGCTTTCTCGCGTGATTTCGTCAATTTTTAGCAATTTGACTTCTTAAATCGCTACACCTTTCGCTAAACCACAGGATTCACTCCCTGTTGGTTTCATTTACTATTTTTTTCAGCTCCTGGAGATTTGTGTCCTCCATTGGGAGTATTGCTCCGCCCTGGCCCTTGGTGAGGACGTTTACTGAATTGCTGTTTATACAGCGATAGCCGTCCGCATTAGAGCGTTCGACTGTACCCTAGTGGGCAAGCATATGTGCTCTAGGGAGGGAGTCCTGGATTCAAACCCCAATACCCCCAAATTTTTACCAAACGTTTTCGTCGCACGCTGGCGACTTTTGAGGAATGCCCCATCGAAGGGACATCATTCACGGTACATTACACTGTTTTTCAAGGGTACCTACAGTGTGATAAGCTTCTATGAACTGATGAGAATGTTTTTGGTAGGTTTAATGCATTTGCTGAGGTAATTTTGGGAATATTTCAGGCTTTTTCCTCGTTCCTACTAGCTTGGCTAACTAGTACTCCAGGGGGGAGTAAGAAAAAGTCACTGCCATGTCTTTCTTGCAGGGCTTGATCCAGGCCAAGCCCCCCTTAAAGCCCTTTTGTTGATGCTAACACTAACTTAAGTATTTTTATCACTCTTTTGAAGCTTTTAGTACACTTTCTCAAAGTAACTAGGGTTATAACCCTAGCCCCCCATGAAGTTCACCCCTACCACTCAACTCAGTCGAGGTATCTTCCTTCATGGAGGATATATTGAAATAAAATAGGCATTTAATGCCTTAAGCCTTGGAGGTTCAGCCTAATGGTCTCCCACCCCAAGACCCCTATACTCAATTGTCTCTACCACTTATTGTGGTTCTACGTTTTAACTGTTTCTGAATTCAGTTGCTTGGCCAAGTCATAATCTGTGTCTGGCCTAACTCCTTTGCCCCACATTCCTAACCAGCTCCATTTCATCCGGAAGAGTGCACATGAAGTGCTTGATGCTAACTTGGAGGCTAGAGTCAGGCCAGTTTTCACATAAAATCTTTTGTATAATACATTTGTGATTGAATCTTTGTATTTAAACCTGCTTTGTCTATCCGCAGCCCTTGTGTGTTACACTGGATTTCAAACTATTCATTGATTGGAACCATATCCTGTTCTTGCTCTACTTGCTCCTTTGCTTTTTGGGATTTCACCATCAAAAACCCGCAGGATTTCATCAAAAGCTATAGGGCACTAATCAAGGACATCTTTGTCCAGGTCTGTCTGATGTACTGCAGCCGCTGTAGGCGCTCAATGCCTTCCGGCCTTCAGGTACAACAGCCGTCGGAGTTCCTGAGGGTCATGCTCAGACAGTGGCATGTTATTAGAAGCAGGCCTCGCTAGAGCATCAGGACTCTGGGCCACGGGTTCACCTGTGTGCATAGGCTGCATGTGTAGCACCGGTTTCCAAACAGGGGAAGTGGGTTCTGAGGTTGACTCTAGATCTACCTCCTCCAGCAACAGCTGGGCTAGGAAGGCACTGTGTTTTAGATCAACACAGCTGGGATCAACAGGAGGGATAGTGCTGGCAATCTCAGACAGTTGGTCGTCAGCATCCTCCTTAACAGCTGCAGGTTCCAGATAGCCATCGGGAGATTCAAACCCTGTAAGTGTGGCAGATAGGTGCTCAGGAGATCGGTTTTTGAGATCAGAAAGAGTCAGGCCACGATTTTCGGCCATGACCTCTTTCAGTAGCACCTGATCTAGGTGACACAGGGGTACAGGATTGAGAGATCAATCGACGATTGATAAGAAACTGGCCCACTCAGGGGCCTGCATAGCTGTGTCTGATACCTCAGGCACATAGATGGGACCGTCGGGGAGTTGCACTCTTCCCACGGTCATTCGATCTAGCATACGGCGCCAGTAAGCGTGTTCACCAGAGCAGCCCAATTCAGGGGTGCACATGACAACCCTTCCTGCCTCATAAGCGATTTTTGTTAGAACATTCGCGAGCAGGGAGAAAGGAGGGTTAGCATACGCTAGGCCCCTTGCTTTCCAGAAGAAACGGAAAGCGTTGTTCAAATGTTTTGAGCAGTACAACTGCATGATGTGCTGTTGATGGCTCGCAAACGATTCCACCTGGATCTCATCCAGGTTTACCTGAAGGGCTCCCAGTCCATTTTCAAGAACGTGACGGGCCGTTTGGTAGTTTTCAGTACGAATGTTAGTCTTGGATGTGTAGCGCAGCCCAGACTCTTTTCGTCCTGACAGGGCAAAATTGGGTATCACCGAACCATTAGATTCGGGGCACGCGAGGCAGGCGACGGTGAAATGCAGCAGGAGCGACAGGAAGGCGACAGGGTGGCGACAGGAAGACGACAGGGTGGCGACAGGAAGACGACAGGCCAGCGGCAGGAAAGCGGCAGGGAAGCGACAGGAAGCGACAGGCAGGCGACAGGAAGGCGACAGGGGAGGTGCGACAGGAGGGCGACAGGAGGGCGACAGGGCGGCGACAGGGTGGTGACAGGGAGACGACAGGGAAGCGACAGGAAACAAGACATAGCGACAGGATACGCGACAGGAAAGCGACAGGAAGACGACAGGAAGGCAACAGGGCTAGCGGCGACAGGGAAGCGACAGGGAAGCGACAGGAGAAAGCGACAGGAGAGCAAAAGGAGAGCGACAGGAGAGCGACAGGAGAGCGGCAGGGTGTTTTTTTGCGACAAGAAGGCGACAGGAAGGCGACAGGAAGGCGACAGGGGTGCGACAGGAGAGCGACAGGCCTGTGGAAGACAACAAGTGGGACAAAATAGTACATGGATTTTTATACAGGTGGATATATGTAAAGAGAATGAGAACCAATGTTTTACATTTATTTGGATTCTTATGAAGATGTCATTTCATTGTTAGATGGATAAACTTTTAGCGTTTGGTGAATTTTCATCTTTTATCGATTCATTCCGCAGGTAGATTTCGCCTGAAACTGAGAACTAAATGATAAAGATAAGTGTCAACTGCAAACTTTCCCGATCAGAAATGACCCCGACAGGTCCCGACAGCAAGAACTCGTCCCGACAGCAAGAACTTTTATTTATGCAAGCATTTCATTGAGTTAATCCAAAAAATTCTGATTGCGTTTTTGTCCTCTTCTTTTCACATTTTCTGTTTATAGTTTCTGTTATGAACATGCTCTCCGTTATCTGAGACAAGGCCGCAAGAAGAAGAAACAAGAAAGAAAAGGTACTTGTGTGTGTGTGTGTGTGTGTGTGTACAACGCCCGCACAGCAGAGCGCAGCACCATTCAGCACCGTACGGCACAGCACAGCACAATTCAGCACCGCACGGCACAGCACAGCACAACTCAGCACCCCACTAATCTTTAACCTGCAGCGACACGCTGAAGCAACTGACGGAGCAGTTTGAGAACACACAACTGGTTGATCAAGTCCAGGTTACCACGTTGGGCGACAGGGAGGCGACAGGGAGGCGATAGGGAGGCGACAGGGAGGCGGCAGGAAGACGACAGGCAAGCGACAGGCAAGCGACAGGCAAGCGACAGGAGAGCGACAGGTTACCACGTTGGGCGACAGGGAGGCGACAGGGAGGCGACAGGGAGGCGACAGGGAGGCGGCAGGAAGACGACAGGCAAGCGACAGGAGGGCGACAGGGAGGCAACAGGAAATAGCGACAGGAGAGCGACAGGAGGGAACGACACGAGAGCGACAGGAGAGCGACAGGAAGGCGCCAGGCAAAAAGTAGCATGGCGACAGGAAACGACAGGAAGCGACAGGAAGCGACAGGCTAGCGACAGGAGGGCGGCAGGAAAGCGACAGGGAACCGACAGGGGAGCGACAGGGGAGCGGCAGGACAGCGACAGGGAAGCGACAGGCAAGCGACAGGGGAGCAACAGGGGGCTGAAAGTGCCGAAACAGCGACAGGGAGGCGACAGGGAGGCGACAGGATGGCAACAGGAGGGCGAGGTGGCCCGAATCTATTACCCAAGCCAGCGCTACTCTCACCTTCACCCGGATTGAGCACGTTGGCTGATGATCTCAAAAGGTCAAGGGTACCCAGGTTGCTACCCAAGGTCACTTGCCCCAGCCCTTTTCATCCTCGCGCTACAACAGTCCCAATTGCTGAATTACAGGACGTGCCTGTGACTGAGACTGAGAAAAGAGGCCTGTCAGCCCTGGCACACCTTGCCGGCATATCTCCCCCCTCTTCAGGCCTAACCCCAGGGGTTGGAAAGAGTGGCAGACCGATTGCCCAGGCGAACATCCAGCTAGAATTGCTGGAGTTCGACCCGAAACATCTGCCCGAATCGGCAGAAGAATTTGGTGAGTTTCTTTTGCTAACTGGCCAATCCCATGTGGATGTGGCCACCTAATGCTCCCTGCTGAAACCCTCATGCAAAAAGAAATTTTTGCAAAAACAGGTGAAACAGATTGTGAAAACCTGTTCAACCTGGGCTGAGGTACTCCAAACACTGGAGAAGACATTCCCAGTCTATGAGACTGACCTTAGTGTGCGCACACAGATACAGGAGATACCTATGCTCCCTGAGTTTCCTTCCGCTGCGCGAGTCTCTGAATAGGTGTGCGACCTAGAGTATCTGTTTTCACGGATGAACGTAGGCTCCTATGGAGCCACTGAGCCCCACCTGTGGCTCATGAGTAAGATCCCTCAACGTACGTGGGATGACTGCCGCGCTACCTCTGAGAGTAAAAGCCGGACCCACTCGTATGACGACCTGGTGGACCTGCTGATTGAGCTAGCTCTTGAGAGAGAGAATGACTCCCACATGGAGAAATTCCTCAAGAAGCACTTGGGTCGAGGTGGTACCCCTACCCCCGAACGTGGCGAAGGGGAAGGGCCTAAAAATCCCACTAACGCCAACCAGGGAGGTGGTAAAGGAAGGGGTAACCTATGTGCCATGAATGAGGTTAAACCTGATGCAGGTACACCCCCTCCGTTCTACTGTAAACCTGTTAATGACAAGGGGGGACCTTGTCATGCCCCTGATTGCGACCACCGCTGTAGTTATATGCTGCAGATGAAACGACAGCAGCACTCCAAAGATGGGAAAACTGTGACCCATCAGGATCATTTTAGGTGTACAATCACCTGTGGCTATTGTGGCAGACGTCGTCACTACGAGGACGAATGTCACATAAAGAAACGCGAGAGTGATAAACTCAAACGGCAGGAGGCTGAACGCCAGAAGAACCAAACACCCACCAGAAACCCCCAGAATGGGGATAAAGGTGGTAAAGGAGGTGGCAAGGGGGCTGGCAAAGGTGGACCCCCTAACCCCCAGAGGCGCTCATCAGCGCCCGCTTCTACTCCCCCTCCTGCCGAAGCTGACCCCAAGAAGCGCCCACAGGGGGATAACGCTTCCCCTGAGGGGAACAACTCCAAGAAGAGGCGACTGGCCTGGATGGCCAAGTCCCTCATGGCTGCAGGGGTGGATGTCAAGTTCCCTGCTGAGGAGTAGGGGGGCGGCTCCGAAGAGGAGGACTTGGTTTTCTGGATCCTCCTGAAAATCGGGGATCAAGTTTTTCGAG
Organism: Eutreptiella sp. 'Long Island Sound 2002'; assembly: GCA_964036045.1. Lineage (NCBI taxonomy): Eukaryota > Euglenozoa > Euglenophyceae > Eutreptiales > Eutreptiaceae > Eutreptiella > Eutreptiella sp. 'Long Island Sound 2002'. Next base: position 158,192,762 of record OZ038380.1, read on the forward strand.
CGGTGCTTGACACCGGTGCAACACTTTCTATAGTGGCCCGGCGCCTGCTAAAGACTTTCAAGAAAACTACGACCGTGGCCATAAGAGTAGGGCATGGGCGTACCATCCATTCCTTGGGGGGGTCGATGTGAAGAAAAGTTTATAGTGGTTTCAGCACTGTGTTTTTGTCTCTCCTGCTGCTTGCTGCTGGTGTAGGGTTTCCTGCTGCTTGTTTTTGGAGATGAAAACCTTTTGTTTGCAGAAATAGAGTCAATCCAGGATAACCCAAGCCAGAGGTGTGCAAGGAGAAGAGAATCAGGATCAAAGCATGAAGGGCTGCAGTGTAAACAGTGAAAGATGATTGGATATTCACAGAAACTGCAACTCAGGTCAAATCGGAATGCATATTCACAAAGATAGCTGAAATGTTTTGTAAAAGTGTTGGAAAACTGCCCCATGGTCACTCTATCTCCATAGTGCCATCTCAGGAGATGTGCACTCTTTGTTTTGGGTCCCATATGTGCTGAGGTGGCAGGGCATGTGGCGATGAGGTCACTGCCATGTCACATGGGATCTTCCTACTTAGCTAGGCTGACCAGGAATTGAACCCAGGACCTCTCAAAAAGAGGTGCCCAGCCCCCTAGGGTGCATACCACTAGGATAGCTAAGAATTCATGGAAAAACATAGAGAAATTCATAGGCTCTGCCTTGGATATGTCAGTTCTCAGTTAACTCAGGATAAGATGATTTGCCTCACAATGAAAGGGGATTAAGGGGTCCACTCCATATCCTGATTGGGTGTTTGGTTCCATAGGTCAAAATGTGTTATCACCACTTTTGGTGGGACCAATACTAAGATAGAAATGCCTTGATGCTCAGTGCATCTCTAATACAACTAGAGTATGCCTCAAAGCAATGGAAAAGCACTTTTTCTTACTCCCCCCTTGTGCTGTGGTGGCCACCACTGTCGCATTTTAGGAAAAAGGGAATTTTTCTTGGCCTTTCCTTGGTTTCCACATCTACTTTAAAATACCTATAGTTTCCCCCACACAGAAAAATGGGCGCTAACCATGGCTGGCGCTCTTTTGCTGCTCTGTTTGTAACATTTCCTACAGAAGACTCAGCGCTCATGGCGCTGCCGGGGCTCCTGTGGCTTGGTTGGGTTAGTTTGGGAGCATGCCAAAACATGTGCATGTGCATCCCTCCCTCCAAGACGCAGCGCGACACAAACCCAACGCAAGACACAATATACACACTCGCATGGGTTCTCGTAAACCTGCTGGCGACCTGTGACCTGTCTTAGGGCGAAGGGAGTCGTAAAAAAATTAAATCGCCCCTTGGTGGGGTCTTTGGTTCTGCTCAGTCTCTCCAGGCTGCTGCGTTTCGGCCAGAACACGGCCTACTCAGCGAGGCTGCGCGTGGGTATCTGCAGAGGCAGGAATGGGAGAATTATGGACGAATCCACGCAAAAACGAAGCGACGACACCAAAATCCGTCAAATAACGGCCTAGAATTTTTCTGAAACAACACACCTGAGCAGAATCCAATTGTGCATCTGAAGCACATTTTTATAAAAATTATAGTCATCTCTAGATTTTTTAAATCCAGAAATTCCTACGCATAAAAAGGCGGCGCGCAGGAGCGGCTCCTAGCGAAGCGCCGGAAAATGGAGAAATAATGGAATTATAAACGTATGTCTCACGTAGTCTTGAAAATGACGAGACACACATTAATAGACAAACATACAGATTCCACCTACACTAATAGAAGTATCAAAAATTCAAGAATTCGAAAATCAACGAAAAAGACTTTAATGAATCAGGTATAAACTACAGGTATGCTCGTCTCGTATGCCGCATACACATTGCTCGTCTCGTGTCTCCGTGAACGAGTCTTGTAGCAGCGCTAACAACGATAGGACGCGATAGAGGGATTGATTAGAAAGATTGCAGATGATTAGAGGTCAGATCAGGGTGATTAGACATACACACAAGTGCATAGCAACGTTCTTCGCGTGCGCCCCTCACTTGCTCTCTCTCTCCAGCGGTAGGTAAGGTGAGTAAGCCCAGGCGGGGCCACCCCCTGGTGGAGTTCGTGATTGAGGTTGAGATGGGCAGGTTTGCCCACGCTACACGTGCATGCTCGCGCATTCACACACGCATTAAAGGGTAGGCCACGCGAAGTGCGCACGGTAAACCTTGTTTAGGCTACCCAGGGGCTCCTCGGTGCGTTCTTTAAGAGAACCTGAGGAGTCCCTTAACGCTTGCTTGCTTGACAGGGGTAGCTGATTCTTCAGCGTGTTTGCGGACAGTGTATTATAGGTCTCTCTGAGAAGCGTATAATACGTGGAGAGTGGCTTGGTTCCTCCGCCGCAAACGCCCCTTCATTTGCCTTTGCTTTACAGGTGGGCAGGTAGGGTGATTGGTGCAGCAGCATACCATTTTTTTCATGCCCTGCTAAACAAGGGCGCAGATCACACAAACAAGTAACTCCCCTCCGCCTGTGGCAGAGCAGGGAGTCCGACTCCTTCGACATCTGCGCCGTGCACGCAAGAGCACCTCTTCCCTCCAAGCCCTAGCTGGGGAAACGCGTTGTGGCGTCCCCTGTTAGGCCACAGTTGCTTAGCAGCGCTGTGTTCTCTTGTCACTTCACCGGAGGGTCGCTAGGACCCACGACATGTTCTTCAACAACACCAAGTAGAGTGTGCGTGTAGGAGTGGTAGTCCTGCGTGGGGGCTTGAGCCAGTTGCACCAGTGCTCGCCCACCAGGATGGTGCCACTGTAGGGTGTGTAGGACCTGTAGTGCGTGTGTCACTGTCCCACCCGTTTCTCGCAATTTTAGCAGGGTTGGTGGGCTGTGGCAGTGGTTAGGTCAGGGTTTTGGCCATTTAGCAAAACGGGGTTTTCATGCCTTCATAGCTTTTGGCCACCCCTCCCTGTAGTATACAGATAGGTAGGAAAAACAATACCTGGATTAGTACGCTGGGTATTCCCCAAAGGTTTTGCGCCAGCACAGAAATTGGGCGCTTAGGGGAGGGGAGACCCGGGGCGTACCCCGTGGCATCAATAAGCCAACCCTCCAGGATTAGCAAGCGTGCAGACTTGGGTATAATTAGGACACCACTTCTGCGGCTTGCTCTCAGGACCTTAGGAATAGCAGACTCACACATACGCTTTGGCAGGTAAGGGTAAGGTTCAGTCCCTAGCTTTAGTCTTGGAGGCAAGCGTCTCAGCGAGCCTCAGCAACTCACCAAGGTTGTTCTGGGACAAGTAGTCACCCAGAACTGAGTTTAGGCGTCCCTCAGGTAGAACAAATGCAGAGGAGGGCTCCCAGGTGGCCTCTTCGACTCCAAACCCTTCCCAGAGGGTGAGGAAGCGCCAACCCTGGCGATAGCGGTGGCGTAGGACAGACTTCACCAGGTAGAAGCCTTCCTTAGCCATCTCCTCGGCGTTCATGTCGGGGAGTTCACCTTCAACTTCCAAAGGGCTGGCAGCCCCTTGTAGGTCCAGAGCGGCGATTTCCTCGTCGTTCAGCTCCCACTCCTCCCCACAGAGGTCTTCAGGATCATAGTAGCACTTCAGGTGTTGAGCAGCGCACACCAGGGTCCCCCCTAGACGGGGAGAACACCGCACGGTGATACGGTGTCCATCCACAGATAGAATCTTGTACGGCCCGAAGTATGGGTCATCGCTGGTAGAGCGTGGCCAGGCGGGTAGTCGACTGTGGTGCACCAGCACCCAGTCCCCCTCTTGGTAGGTGGCCGGTACCCGGTGCTTGTTCTTCTTGTTCCACTGACGCTTCCTCACTCTCTGGAGCATAGCCTTGGCCTTGTCCACCTTCGCTTGTTGCTCTTGGACCCATTCACCCACAGAAGAATGGGTGTCCTCTGGATAGGGGGCATGTAGGAACCATGCCGGGCGCCCTAGGAATAGCTCATGGGGCGAGTAGCCAGTAGCTGAACTCTCTTGGGAGTTCATCATCAAGGATATGACGGGGAGTAGTCTCACCCAGTCTCTGGTGCGTTCAGTCTTGCACCATATCCTTACATTCTCCTTGAGGACACGGATCTGTCGCTCACATAGGGGGTTGCTCGTGTGAGAGTAGGGAATCCCCGTAGACACCTGGACATTGAGGGATCTCAGGACCCTCTTGTACCAGCCAGTATCTGAGCGTACCCGTACGTCCTCATCGGAGTTGATCTCCTTGGGCGCCCCATAGACACAAAACCACTCCTCCAGGAGTATCTTGATAGTCTCCTCCCCGGTAATGTGCTTGGTACATGGGAACACCCTGGTAAACCTGGTCAACCCACAGGTTACCACGAGGGCGAAGTCATAGCGCCCGAACTTCGGCATCTCCGTGTAGTCCACGTATAGAACACTGTTAGCACAGTGAGGGATGGGCAGGGTCGAGTAGAGACCTCTGTCCCTGATATCCCCTGGTTTACAGGACTTGCACGGGCACTTGTCCACGATAGGCTGGAGGGTTTTCCGCAGTTGGTCGTCAGTCCACGTAGTGTGGAACCACTGCTTGAACAGCCTCAGGGTATGGTCAGCACCCACATGACCGCTGGACTCATGGGTCCACTTCAGCAGCGCTGGGACTCTGTCACTAGGCACCACTATGCGGTCCTCGTGCCAGAGGTAGCTCTTGTCCCTCTTCCACTGGTCTTGGTTGACCAGGAGGGATTCAAGGCGTTTCTCCAGGCGCTTGTAGATATCCCCAAACTCCTTCAGGTACTCCGATTGTTGGAGTCCATCCAGGGGGCGTATCATCGTCATGTTGAGGTCCAAGTGTACGTCCATACGGCTGAACGCCTCCTTAGCCAGCGCTTCAGACCGGGCACCAATCAGGGCGTCGAAGTTGTTGCGGCTGATGTAGTCGGCACACTCGTTCTTCACTCCCTGGATATGGTGTACCGTCAGCCGTAGTTGACTGAGGTAGGTCCACCGGCGCCGTAGCTTGGCCTTCTCAGGTGGGGGACCCTTCTGGAAACTGCGGACCGGTTCTTGGTCGCACAGCCAGACCACAGGGTTACTCCCCAATAGTCGTGCTTGTGAGGAGAGCACCAGCATACCCCCGAGCAGTTCCTGCTCATAGGTGGAGTAGTTCCCCCTGGCCTGGTTCCACTTCCAGTTCCAGTGGGCCAGAGGTACTAGGACCCACTTGTCGTCAGGGTAGCTGTGCTTGAGGGTTCCATCTCGGTTGAGACCTTCCGTCCCCCATTAGGAAATGGCCGAGTCGAACTCCTCCTTCTCTAGTGCTTGCCATTGGAACAACGTTCCACCACCGCCCACATTGCTGGCGTCGGTCACCAGGATAATCTCCCCTTGTGCCCTAGGCACGCCCAAGCACTTAGCGTTGGCTACCTTGTCTTTGAGCTCGTCAAACGCTTGTTGCTCTTGTGCGCCCGAGCGCCAAGTAGTGTTCTCCTTGATCAAGTCCGTCAGAACGGCGCTGGTGTAGGTGAAGTTTTTGATGTGGCGGCGATAGAAGTTGCACGCCCCAATGAAACTGCGTACATCATGAAGTCCTTTCTTGGGGTCTTCGTGTCGTACGTTGGCATCGATCAGGGGTTTGGCCTTAGAGGCCGCTGGGGTCCACCACCCATAGCCAACATCAAACCCCAGGTACTGCATGGTCTCCTGCATGAACTCACACTTCTCCAGCTTGAGTCGTGTGTGGTTCTCCTGGCAGACCGCAAAGAACTCACCCAAGAGGATTAGGTGATCCTCCTGGGTATTGGTCCCGAGGCATACATCGTCGATGTGAGCCTCCATCTGGGCACCACGGGATATGAGCTCCTGCACCTTAGGTCTCCTTCGTAGGATGGACAAGATCTTGTTCATCAGCTCTTGGAATAGAGCGGGTGCGTTAGCCACGCCAAACGGCATGACCTTCCACTTCAACACCCTTCCCTGAGGGGTGATGAAGGCCAGTAGTTCCTGTGCGTTGGGCGTCAGGTCCACTTGCCAGAATCCGCTCCTCTTGTCCATCTTGGTCTTGTAGCGGCAGGAGGCTATCTTCTCCAGGGTAGACTCCATATTCGGAATGGACCCTGAGTGGTTCAGCGTCTTCTTGTTCAGCTCTCCGTAGTCCACTACCAGCCGTTTGGCTGTAGACCCAGGTTTAGCCACCAGGAAACAGGGGCTGCAGTGTAGGGGGTAGTCCCCGTCCTTGTACTCCAGGACTAGGCCAGCGTCGATACATTCTTGTATCTGTCGCTCAATCTCGTCGGCCTGCTCTTTGGGAGCTGGGTAGGGTCTCCTCCGGATCTTGTGACCCACGAACTCGGGCTTCAGCTTGAGGTCCATCTGTACCAGCTTGTCACATGAGGCTGGAGGGGGTGGTTCTCCGAACACCTCCAGATAGGTCCTTATAAGCTTCTGTACCCGCGGGTCCAATACCTTGATCTTGTCCTCCATGTCCTCGTCGGAGTGTAAGTTGCTTGCCCCCTGAGTAATAGACGTCGGGAGGTGGTCCTCCACCGACTCTTCGCCCGTGGTAGTATCCATCAGCCCTTCGTAGGCATATAGAAGGTCTTGTTCAACCATCTCCGGTGGAGGATGGCAACATAGGCACGCTCGAGGGGGTTCACATACACATTCCTCCGAGAGGTCGTCCTCCTCTGGGGTCCTCACATGGGCGCCCCACACGCTCTTCATAAGCTTAAGATCTACCTCCCTTTGCCAGGTGGTGATCTTCTGTTTGAGGTCCTCCTTCAATTGGGATAGGTCTCCCATACGTCCTTGCTTCAGTGGCCATGAGCTGCGGGTAGGCTTCGCGTAGCATAGCTTTTTCGCCAGCAACTTCCTCTTGGAATCCACATAATCCCTGAGCCTGGATCGAGGGTCCAGCTCCTCATCCACGGGGTCTTCCACCCTCATGGAGAGTAGGGGCTTTAGTGGGGCGACGTACTCGGCGTTCTCCACTTCCTCCACACAGGTCTGCACGAAGAAGGCGTCGTGCTCAGTTTCATCATCTGAGTGGATAGAGCTAGGTAGCGCAGATAGTCCACACGCAGAGACTCCATCAGGAACAGGTACATGACAGTGAGAGTTGGGGGCGTTGGTGTCAGTCACGACGTACTCCTCTCCTCCGGGTGTAGTCTCAACAGTATCTTGAGGTCGTAGTCGATCCTTCAAGTCACCCAAGGCGAGTCCATCGCTTTCTCGCTGTATAGCCTGGACCAGAGTCGGGTCCAGATCCTCCCAGGGGATGGAGGTAAGACCTCCGTCCAACACGCTCAGCATACTCCCCCATCCGGGTTTCCCAATAGGCGTCTTGCGCTTCAGAGGCACGTAGATGGCCTCATCAGGTAACCGAACAGAACTGATAGTCAGCCTGTCCAGGAGGTTTCGCCAGTATTCGTTGCCCCCATGGGCTCCCCAATCGGGGGAACACAGGACCATACGGGAACGTTCCAAGGCCACCTTGGTCAGCACCTTCCCCAGTTCACTGAACCTGGGGTTCCCGTAGGCCATCCTGAAAGAGGGCCAGTAAAATTTGTAGCTGCAGTTCTTCCCCTTGCTGCAGTAAAGGTCCAGTACATGCTGCTTGTCGCTGGCGAACAACTCCACACTCAGGTCTTCTCGAGAGTAACCCAACTCCTTCAGACCTTGGTTTAGGACTTCCCCCAATAGTTGATAGTCCTCAGTTTTGGAGGCCGCCATCATATTCCAGGGCTCCTCCTTCGATAGCCTCAGGTAACTCGAGGTATGTTCCGACTGCTCCAGTGGCACAGACTCTCTGCCACTGCCGTGGTCCACGTAGAGGAGGTAGGGCGCTTGCAGCGTCCGGGATTGTATCTGGGAGTGCTGTACGAAGAAGTCAGTCCCCAGTACAAAGTCGAAGGCCTCAGTGTCCATCACATAGAACCGATGGGCGATAGTCCTGGAGCCCATAGGTACCTCCACTTCACAGTCCCCGCAGCTATGCACCACATGTCCATGCCCCAGGCGTATAGCAGCGGTCGTCATGGTGTTCTTCAGGCTCCCACAAGGTAAAATTTTCTTGGCCACTATAGATATGGTGGCGCCAGTGTCCAATACCCCCAGGTATTCGCGTCCCCCTAGTGGGATACGTGCCCAAAACACCAGGTCTTGGGTGCCACAGGTGCGTCCCCGTCAGAACTCCGCGGGACAGGTCACCTCGAACCCCTTGTTCCGCAATTTGCGGGCCATCCTCATGAAACGGCTCCTCTTCTTAGCGTTGCCGTCATCACCACCTTCATGCTCACGCTTGGCTCCTTGTTCTTGCTGGGCCTGCGTTTGTGAGCGTGTGGTGGGACCAGACTGCCCTCCAGAGGGCTCGGAGTTCCCCCCTGGATTAGGGTTGGGGTTGCCTCCGTTCTTGTCCTTGTTCTTGTTGTTGGGCTGGCAGTTAGCGTCTCCTCCTCGTCCACCTTGACCCTTGTCTTGCCCTTGACCACGTCCTTTCGACTTGCCCTTGCCGGAGTCGTTGCCTTTGGCTTTGCCTCCACCTTTGCCTGAGCCTTTGCCAGGATCTTCTCCCTTAAGCTTCGCCGATAGGCGTTGCTTATGGTAGCACTCATCCTCGTAGTGCTTCCGCTTCCCGCAGAATGCACACGTGATGGTGCACCTGTAATGATCCGGCAGCTTCGCTTTGGCGCCGGTGTTCTTTTCCTGCTGCTTCCCCTGGACTACGAAGCAGTCTCGCTGCTCGCAGTCAGGGGCGTGCTGCAGGTGGCCCTGCTCGTCTCTGGCATCACACCAGAATAGCTCCTTCACGTTCTCCATGATACGGGCGTGGGCGTGTTTGGGGGTAGTCCCCTGCCCAGGTCGGGACCCTTGGTACCCTTTGCCATGACCTCCAGAACCTCCTCCTCCAGGACGGTAATTGTTCAAGTGCTGGTCGCTCTCCTTCTCCAGCGCCAGCTCCAGGAGTAGCACGCATAGATCCTCGTAGCGGAGGGATCTAGCCTTGCGCTCCGCCGTCGAACGGCACTCGTCCCATAGCTCTCGAGGGAGCTTGGCCACCAACCAGAACAGCAGGTCGTCGCTGCTGTAGGAGCCGGGCGTCAGTCGTCCAGCCCAGTGATCCAGGTCAGCCAACAGCTCGGAGACCCTGCCAGGTTTGGGGTTGTTGGGCAGCACGGGCAGGTTCTGGATCTCGGCCCTGATGGAGAGGTCGGTTTCGTAGGTCGGGTACTGCCTCTCCAGGGCAACCAACACATTGGCAAAGGTGGCGGAGTTAGTCACGATCTGCCTGACCTGCTTCTCCAGGTACTTGGTCTTGCAGCACTGCAGGAGCAGATCGCACTTCACTCGCCCACTAGCGTGGGTTTGGCCGGTCAGTCGTAGAAACCGGCCAAAATTCTCAGCGAACTCGCTGAGGTCCTTGCCTGTGAACTCAGGCAGGTTCACCACGATCTTGGAGGTGGCAATAACCTTCGCCTCCTGAGACCTGCGTCCCTCAGGGCGTCGGGTCTTCTTCTTCTTCTTCTTCTTCTTCTTCCCCTTTGGGTCCTCGGGGTCCTCCGGGTCATCGTCCTCCGAGGGCGGAGTTGAAGTCATCGACGGCGGCTCATCGTCGGAGGGGTCTCCGCCTAGATCACTAGAGCCATAAGGCTCTACGTCCACCATAGCCCTCAAGGCTGTTAGCCCCAGCCGGTTCAGCTCGGCCCTCGTCGAGTTCGTCACGTGGCTGTAAGGCGGCTGGGCCGTTCTTGAGACGAAAGGACTTCTCGGTATCGGTGCAGGGGTCGGCATCGGTCGACTCCTCAGGCTCCCCAGGGTTTTTGTCAACTCTGCCGCCAGGTGGTTGGCCTGTACTCGGTGGGGTGACATTCCCACCGTGGTAGGTGACGCTTGGGGCGGGATCATCAGGGGCTGCAGTTTCTCTCGGATCTCTTGAGTGAGGTCGCCCACAATTTTTGAAGTGGCTCCTCGGAGCACCTCGTTGATCTCCGACCGCGTCAGGGACCTGTTGGAGGATCTTCCCGATCCTCTACTCCTGCCACCAAGAGATTCCGGTCCTCTCCTCAACCCACTCAAGGTTGCATACCCAGGTGCATACCCAGGTGCATACCCAGGAACATCCACATAGGTTCCAGTAGCGGGTAGTGGATGGGGATATTCAGCCGCATACCATCGCGGCGCAGAGCTGGAAGCCACCGGCTCACTGGCAGTAGTTGCCTCAGGGAGCGCAGTGGTAGGTGGGCCCATACCATAGGCGGGGTAGGGAGGCATGCCAGTAAAGCCTGTCCCCTCTGCCATAGGCGGGTTGGTTATGGGAGTGGATGTTGCGGCGGCTGGGAGTGTGGTGGTTAAAGGAGAGGGTGATGCGTGGAGGCCAGAAGCGCTTGGTTAGCCTTCGAAGGTAGGGTCATACTTCAGGTCTTGCCCTTGTTCCTCTCCTTCGTCTGCTTCGTCTCCAGCATCCTTCTCGCTCTCTCTCTTCCTCTTCACAGGCTGAGAGACCACCTCTTCGACAGACAGGGCCCCGAAGGCCGTCTGGAGTCCATCCAGGGAGTCCTCAGCCGCATCCACTGGCCCATGTAAGGGCTCCGCGGAAGGTACAGCGCCAGGTGCTGGCCTTGCCGGTGCCTCAGGCGCTGGCGCTGTCTTCACGTCGGCGTCCTCCTTCCTTGTGTCCATCTTCAGTCACCCTTCTGCTTATATGTGCCTGTACTCGGCGCACTGGATGTACGGCGCGGGGTTGCTGCCGGTGCGCAGAGACAGACTGCCTCTGCTACCAGAAAAGTTTATAGTGGTTTCAGCACTGTGTTTTTGTCTCTCCTGCTGCTTGCTGCTGGTGTAGGGTTTCCCGCTGCTTGTTTTTGGAGATGAAAACCTTTTGTTTGCAGAAATAGAGTCAATCCAGGATAACCCAAGCCAGAGGTGTGCAAGGAGAAGAGAATCAGGATCAAAGCATGAAGGGCTGCAGTGTAAACAGTGAAAGATGATTGGATATTCACAGAAACTGCAACTCAGGTCAAATCGGAATGCATATTCACAAAGATAGCTGAAATGTTTTGGAAAAGAGTTGGAAAACTGCCCCATGGTCACTCTATCTCCATAGTGCCATCTCAGGAGATGTGCACTCTTTGTTTTGGGTCCCATATGTGCTGAGGTGGCAGGGCATGTGGCGATGAGGTCACTGCCATGTCACATGGGATCTTCCTACTTAGCTAGGCTGACCAGGAATTGAACCCAGGACCTCTCAAAAAGAGGTGCCCAGCCCCCTAGGGTGCATACCACTAGGATAGCTGAGAATTCATGGAAAAACATAGATAAATTCATAGGCTCTGCCTTGGATATGTCAGTTCTCAGTTAACTCAGGATAAGATGATTTGCCTCACAATGAAAGGGGATTAAGGGGTCCACTCCATATCCTGATTGGGTGTTTGGTTCCATAGGTCAAAATGTGTTATTACCACTTTTGGTGGGACCAATACTAAGATAGAAATGCCTGGATGCTCGGTGCATCTCTAATACAACTAGAGTATGCCTCAAAGCAATGGAAAAGCACTTTTTCTTACTTGTGACTATATGCCTCGGCGACGAAACTGTGACCCAACACTGCAGAGTGTTGGACACCGACGCCTTTGACATCGTCATTGGTACCGACTTCCTACCAAGACACCCGAAGGTAAAAATGCTGTCTCTGCAGTGCCCCTATTCTTTGCACTGCGACTTTCGCAGTGGGCTCTTCTCCGTACCTTTGGAGCTGTGAGCCTCTGACAGAGCTGTCACATCCGGGTCTTCAGATCCGGATAGAAGTTTGGCCAAAGGTTCGGCCGTGCGATCCAGAGCACCATAGGTGGGCTCTGGGTGAGAAGGATCCAGACTCTTTTCAAGAGCCCTTAAAGTTGTCGGCAGGTCTGGATGCCGTGCTCTCGGGTGCTCGTGTACTCTTGGTCGTCTCCGTAGTAATACTGTGTCCGCCATGTCTGTAGATGGCTCCAAGAAAAGGAAGGAACCCATCTCAGTTAGAGGTGGAGACCCGAGGGCATCAAGAGGTATTTCTCCATATTCCCCTACGGTTGACTTGTGGTACTCCTCATGGAGCATAAACTCGTCCATCCTCCTTCGTAGGTCCTCTTGTTCTTCAGGACCACCTCCAAGAACAGTAGAAGAAGAGGCCGGACAGGCCGACCGGGCGATGGAGGCTTCGACTCGCCTGCGGAGCCTTTGCAGGCTGTCCTCACCATGGGCCGCTAAGGTCTCCATGGTTAAAGGGGTTTTTTCTCGGTGGATTTTGATTCGCCCTTCTGTGCTCTGGATCTTCCTGAGACCCAAATGCTGCTCTGAGTGGCAGTTCACTCTTTCCGTGGGCTACACTGCCACGTTGTACTTGTACACTTCTGATCGGCCAGGTTCTGGACGACAGTTGAGTGGACATGTTCAATGTGCTTTTCAGTGTGCTTTTCTTGTGCTTCTGCTCAGAGTCGGTTCGAAAGGTACTCAGGGTTGGCCTCTGCTACCGGAAAGATGTCCTTGATTAGTGCCCTAGATATTTTGTTGAAATCCTGCAGGTTTTGATGTTGAAAACCCAAACCAAGGCAGTAAGTAGAGCAAGAACGGGATGTGGATCGAATCAATGAGTAGTTTGAAATCGAGTGTAACACAGAAGGGCTGCAGATAGACAAAGCAGGTATAAATACAAAGATTCAATCACAAAAGAATAAAACAAATGATTTTTATATGAAAACTGGCATGACTGTTGCCTCCCAATTGTCCTCAAGCATTTCATGTGCACTCATTTGGATGAAATGGAGCTGGTTGGGAATATGGGGCAAAGGAGTTAGGCCAGACACAGATTATGACTTGGCCAAGCAACTGAATTCAGAAACAGTTAAAAAGTAGAACCACAATAAGTGGTAGAAACAATTGAGTATAGGGGTCTTGGGGTGGGAGACCACTAGGCTTAACCTCCAAGGCCTAAGGCATGAAATGCCTATTTTATTTCGGTATATCCTCCATGAAGGAAGATACCTCCGCTCAGTTGAGTGGTAGGGGTGACCTTCATGGGGGGCTAGGGTTATAACCCTAGTTACTTTGAGAAAGTGTATTTAAAGCTTCAGAAGAGGGATAAAAATACTTAAGTCAGTCTTAGCATCAACAAAAGGGTTTTAAGGGGGGCTTGGCCCGGATCAAGCCCTCCAAGAAACACATGGCAGTGACTTTTTCTTACTCCCCCCTGGTTGTTGCCTGGTTGTGGGGCGTCCTGGGTTGGGCGCTCACCAACGCCCAACCGCCCGTGCTTGGGGCGTGCTACCAGGACCCGCTACCCACTGGCTGCGGGTGCGGGGGGTGTGGGCGTGGGGACCCCTCCCCGACCCCAACCACACGCGCTCTTGCGTGCTCGCTTTGCGCGCTATGGGGGCGGCACGAGGGCAACCGGGGGAGGCGCCTGTTGCTTCGGTGTGGGGCATCTTGGGTTGGGCGCTCACCCACGCCTGACCGCCCGTCCTTGGGGCGTGCGACCGGGGCCCGCTACCCGTTGGCTGCGGATGCGAGGGGTTTAGGCGTGGGGACCCGTCACCAACCCCGCAGCGCGCGCTCTTGCGAGCTGGCTTTGCACGCTGTGGGAGCGGCACGAGGGCGCCCGGGGGGGGGGGCGTCTCTTGCTTGGGTGTGGGGCGTCTTTTGTTGGGCGCTTACCCACGCCCGACCGCCCGTCCTGGGGGCGTGCGGCCGGGGCCCGCTACCCGCTGGCTGCGGGTGCGGGGGCTGTGGGCGTGGGGACCCGTCACCAACCCCACAGCGCGCGCTCTTGCGAGCTGGCATTGCGCGCTGTGGAGGCGGCACGAGGGCCGCGCGGGCGGCCCCGGTTGCCTGGTCGTGGGGCGTCCAGGGTTGGGCGCTCACCCATGCCTGACCACCCGCCCTTGGGGCGTGCGGCCGGGGCCCGCTACCCAGCGGCTGTGGATGCGGCGGGTGCGGGCGTGAGGACCCGTCACCAACCCCAATACGCGCGGTCTTGTGTGCTGGCTTGGTGCGCTGTGGGGGCGGCACGAGGGCGCCCCGGGCGTTGGCGACTGTTGAGTGGGTGTGGGGCATCCTGGGTTGGGCGCTCACCGACGCCCGCCCGCTCGTCCTTGGGGCGTGTGGCCGGGGCCTGGTACCCACTGGTTGTGGGTGTGGGGGGTGTGGGCGTGGGGACCCGTCACCAACCACACAGCGCGCGCTCTTATGTGCTGGCTTGGCGCGCTGTGGGGGAGGTGTCTCTTGCCTGGGTGTCGGGCGTCTTGGGCTGGGCAGTCACCCAGGTCTGACCGCCTGTCCTTTGGGGCGTGCGACTAGGACCAGCTGCCCACTGGCTGCGGATGCGGAAGATGTGGGCGTGGGGACCCGTCCCCGACCCCACAACACGCGCTCTTGCGTGCTCGCTTTGCGCGCTATGGGGGTGGCACGAGGGCACCCGGGGGGGGCGTCTGTTGCCGGGGGCGTCCTCGGTTGGGCGCTCACCTACACCTGACCGCCCGTCCTTGGGGCGTGCGGCCAGGGCCCGCTACCCACTGGCTGCAGGAGCGGGGGGTGTGGGCGTGGGGACCCGTCACCAACCTTGCAGCGCGCACTCTTGCGAGCTGGCTTTGCACGCTGCGGGGGCGGCACGAGGGCGCCCCGGGGGGGGGGGGGGGGCGTCTCTTGCCGGGGTGTGGGACGTCCTGGGTTGGGCGCCCACCCACGCCTGACCGCCCGTCCTTGGGGCGTGCGGCGGGGGCCCACTACCCACCCGCTGCGGGTGCGGGGGGTGTGGGTGTAGGGACCCGTCACCTACCCCACAGTGTGCCCTCTTGCGAGATGGCTTTGCGCGCTGTGGGGGCGGCACTATATCATTGCACTAATTATTGCGGGACCTGCGAGATCCCGTTAATGCATTTCAGGATTTCGGCGGTGGTTCGATTGCCACCGATCAGGGCGATTTTAGCAGCCGTGCGGCCGACCTGCGGATTAACAGCGCAGGTTCGAATCCCTCAGTGAGGAATCAGGTGATGTCCCATCATTGAATGTTCTTTGTAGTTTTGTGAGTGCTACGTTCGGCTTGGGCATGTACTTCCTGCCCGTGGCAGTCCTTTTAAGTGGGGAGGTGAAGCAGGTCACAACCCTACCCTAGCATATTGCCCCTAAGGGATCATTATATGACCCTATGTATGGGACCATTGTATATTATACTCCATTTCTTTGTTAGAAACATAGGATGTGAGATAGATAAGGCAATCTTGGATCCTTTGTAATTATAAGAATTATCGGATGATAGGGTGGATTTTTCATATGTGCATATCAGGTATTTCAAGGGCTATTTGTACCACATCTGCTTGCACGATACTATTCAGTGTTCAGAAATTGTTACGTCCCCTTTGCCAAGCAACGTTGCTGCCCATGCCACTGCGACCTGTGCTCTTGACAATTGGGTCCGGTATCAAGGGACTCTAAACTCACGCTTTGTGGTGTTGCCCCTTGAGTTGCGGTTCGGGACACTCAATCCATGCTTTGTTGCGTGGCCCCTTGAGTTGAGGTTAGCGACTCGTAATCCATGCTTCGGTGTGGCCCGTCAGGTTGAGGTCTAGGACAAGGTTGTTCTGCTGTTTGTCCTTTGCACACGGACCCTACGGTGCCTTGAGCCTGTTGGCCGGCGGGGAACGGCTCATCGCAGCATTACGTTTGCCGTGTTGCCCTCCCACCTTTGCTTTGCAGAGGGGGCCGTGTCAGACATACCCATTTTATATTGGCATTTTCTCTATTTCTCGGGGATTGGGCCGAGGCTTGTGTGTTGCACAGCTGGTGTAAGCGGGAAGCGGTAATGTACTCTTGTCGACTATGGTCTGCGACTACCATTTCGAATTGTTATGAGCACAAGCCGTGCGAGCGAAAAGTGTAACCGCGGTGCATGCTCTTTGAAGGCCATGATTTTTGCTTGACCACAGTGGAGTGCCTAATGGGAGGCTGCATCATTCTTGTTGAGGATGCATGGTTGTACCACATGTGGAAAACAAAGGTTGACGTGGATTCCCTCTCGCTTGCCACCTTGCCCTCTTGTCTTGATGACGGTGAGTTGGACTCATACGAGCCGTTCATACTAGATGGTAGGGTGAGCGAGCTTTCGAATGCTGCCACTCCAGGGCGGGATGATGTGGTGCTCGTCCTTGCCAGTCTCTCCATGATAGCCAAGCCGTTAGATGCCGGCATTTTTGAAGGGGACGACATTGCTATCGCCGTGGCTCCAGCACAGATGGCAACCCGCAGGATGCCCGTCGATGCAAGCAATCCTCTTGTTGTGGGAGATTCGTTAAGCGACACGGACATTCTTGCGTGGCAGGACGACAAGTTGTACCACAATGTGGTCGAGCACCCACGGGCATGGACTATGGCGGTGACATACATTGCGTCCTGGCTGAAAATGATGACGAAGTACAAAGACAGTAAGGGCAACAACCATACAACCATGGGTTAGGCTTGGAGGCACCGCCAGGTATTCATTGTTAATAGCGATGATCGCGAAGGGCTCCATTGGTTTCTTTGTGCCATCAACTGCAAAGTCCTAGTATGGGCCTTCGAAGTCCACATTACGGAGCCAATTTGTGGTAATTCTTTAGTCCGGCCAACGTTGAGACGCCTGTGGTCAAAAGGTGTTGCCGCACATGCTCGGGGTTCGGGTTTTCAAGAAGATGGTTGGTCATGTGGCTATCAATCGCTGCATCTTTATGATGAGGTGGCTTGCCAAAAGGGGAAGCCTGGACGATGTGTTTTGTTACACCTTTGCCGAAAGGATTCATCAAGGAAGCACTGCGCAGCATCAATGAAGATCGCTCCGTCTGAGTCCCTGGCACCATCCCGGAGAATGGGTGGGAGGGGGAGGTGACTTGCTACAAGCCTGGAGATTTTCCTCCTGCTTTGGCCTCCAACCCTGAGTCCCTGCCCCCATCTACTTCCCCTCTCTTTTTTGATGAAGAGGATCCTCTTTCGGAACCCGGGAGCAACATTGCAGCCTCCTCCTCGGAGCCAACAGTTTGAGAATCACCGGCCTTCTTGGCCTCCAACTCTGAAGACGTGCCCCAAGAGGGCAACAAGATGGCGACAAGGGCAAGGCTAAGGCCCCTTCACAGACTCCGCAGTCCACTTCCTCTTCTAACTCCCCCACAAATGATGATGTCCGTGTATAAGTGTTCTTCTGTGGGAAGCTTTTCGAGGTGCCCGAGGCGTACCCAAAAGGCGCAAAGGTTCGGTTGGTGAACGACAAACGCTTTATCCAAGAGCTGGAAGAGTTGCTTGCAAAGCACATCCGGAGCGCTTGTGCGCGGAACACGAACCCGCCTCCAAAGCGGAAGTTACACAACTTGCGCAAAAAAAAAATAAGAAAGCGACTTGCGCTTATTTCCACAATCGAGCTACGCTTTCCTCTGCAACGGGCCACCTTAGTTTCCGATGTGCAGCCCGCCGCAAATGAGGATGATGCTGACCTGCCCACTTTGCATAGATGATGATGCATAGATGATGAAAACCGCTGGTGCCCATTGACAGCACCAAAGGCAGCAGCGAAAGCGGGCTCAAGCACGAAAAGTATCTCTGAGGGGCTGAATGTGGCTAAACGTCAAGGATGTGCAGTGTGTTGACGTTGGAACACAGGATATGGGCTTCAAGGTCAGGGATTGGCAGTGTGTGGGCGTTGCGGTGCATAGAGCTGGGCAATAATGAGGAGATGCTTCTGCATGTTTTTGGTTTCGTGAAAAACAGACAACATTTCTATGTTTTGTTTGCCTGTTTGCAGATGCAGTTACAGCCTTGGCAAGTTGAGGAGGCCATGAACTGTGTTACTACCAAGGTTGGACGGGATGGCAAGGTACCATGGCAACAGGTCTCCGAACATTTTATTCATCGTTGGCGTTTTCAAAATGCCCTTGTGGATTTCAAATCATCAAAAGAGGGCAAAGTGTTAGCGGTTCGGGTGGCTGACCTTTTGCGGACTTGTTACAGAACTCTTAAAGTCTGCTGAAAATTCACCGTGGAGGGTGCTGGCTGTGCGGTGCGGCGCGCAGTGCGTTTCGGCACCCTCTTGGACTTCACTTCTCTTTGCAGTCCCGTACCCTTCGCCACGCTGTCCAGCAACGGAACAGTGTTTCATTCCCTGTTGGCCCCATGTCATTCAGTACGATCCGCCCCTCATATTTGCACCTTTGCGGTCACGGACAATGACCCACACAAGCAAAAACATTTCCGCCACGAAAGGGTGAATGCCTCCGGCCCCTTGTTGAATTTTCAGATTTCCGCGCCAAACCTCATGGTGTCACATTTCGTACATTTGCCCCCACCCTCTCTGACGGTGATGTCCAAACCCTCCTCACTTGGCCAACGAGTGCTAGCGCAAGTAAAAGTTGAAAAAAACGAAGACTGATGCCCGAGTGTGCCCAACCTGTGTTGTACGATGAAAACACCCAGGTCTCCCTACCTCCATGTGAGTCTACGGAACCGTCCGCAATTGTCATTTGCGGAGGTATGCCGCCCACCCCGGCAAGGAAATGGGTGCTCCAACGCTGCTGAACATTTGCTTAGGCGGCTCAAGTTGCATGGTACAAAACGACAGAAAGTGCCCAAAATACACGGCCTGAAAAAACATCAAAAGAACTATTGTTTGGCTTGCAAAAAATCAAGCCGTTTTTGGAACACCAAAAGAACTCTTATGTAAGGAATTTGGCCTTTTCTTGGTCCTGATGGGTCCAAAAAATGCTTTTTTGGGGGCAATGGACTGTTCTCTGCGCGAGGCCTCGCGCAAGGAGCAGTCCATTGCCCCTCCAAAGTCAGGTAATGATGGTAGAATTGAGGAATCAAGCAGGCGCCTACACTGGAGTGACATTACAGGCACCCTTGACTTGATCATATTGTACAATATGTTTACGCGGGCGGACATTCAGTGCTCTAAACAAGCCTTGCAAATCTAATTGATGACTCAAGAAATCATTTCAAATGTTGTTGCATTCCTAACAAAAGGAGCACATACATTGGAGGTGTTGCACAGGGTGCATCCTTCAGCATTGCTCATGATGCACACCTGCCACAACTTATGGGGAGTGTCAAGCAAAAAAAAGAGTATCGCTGGTAACACATGAAGCATGTACACTCAACCAATGACGCTGAGCTGGACAGGGACCCCCCTTGTAGCTTTGGCTGAAGAAAAATTGATCCTTCCGTTGTTGACTATAGATCAAAGTAAAATGTGCAAAGAAAATATGAATTTGCCATGCGTGGCACTTTTTTGAGCGTTTGTTTGGGCCAAAAAAACTGATCTTTTGGAGAGTAAAATGCAATGTAGTGCAAACGACACCAATTATCAAGATGATGTTCGATACCTGGAGAAAGAAGGTGCCCTAGGGGAAGCAGTCTGCCAAGCGCAGGGGCTGACCAGACCCAAAAAGAGTTTTTCCGCCTCCGGGGGGGGCAAGCTTCTGCTAAATTTCAATGACTCAACGACAATTTAGGTACTCGTTGCTTCAGTGAAGGTTGTGCACAAGCGCTATTAGATGAAAACCCATCACAATGGTACAAAGAATATATTTTCTGGGCCTTTTTTTGCGCGAGGCCTCGCGCAATGAGGACTGCAATGCAGTCCCAGAACTTGAAAGTCACAACCTATACCTCTTTTTTCAGGCAGTGCAAATCAAAAATCAATCGTGTGGTGGGTACTAAGACCACTCGACCGTGAAGCCATCTTTCCAAAGGAAAATGAATCGGGTGAGGTTTTTGGTTTAGTAAGTTATACGCGAGGCCTCGCGCATGGGGCAACCCTTGAACCACATGTTGCATATGTTTTGCATTGATATTTAATCCGCCGTGCTTCTGTTTTAATGATCCTTGGTCTTGTTTGCGCGAAGCCTCGCGCATAGAATTCGATCAATAAATCATTTTTCCAAGTATGCAATGAACATGCAGAACAAAAAAATGATGTTGCAATCATTTTTTCTGCGGACCATGTTCATCCAAAAAACAAGGGAAACGCAAAATGTATTTCTTGGCCAATTTCCGCTAAAAACACATCATTTTCCACTGAAATCATAAGATTTATTTATTCTTTTTATAGTTTTTTTTTTGTTTTCGGCTGTCCGAAAAAAGGCACGAAATGGCACAAATGGTAAGAAAGATACTTTCTTTGGACTAATATTCTGTTTTCAAAAAACAGAGCCTGTGAAAAACTATTTTTTGCATGGTCCAAATTGGGTGCATTTGGTGTGATTTTGACCATGCAACTTGAGCCGCCTAAGATTTGGTTTTTTTGGTGTTCATTGGGTCTCCTGGCTGCCCCTGAAGGGGTTACTACGAGTACTGCGACGCGAGCAGGCTACGCCAGCTCATCTTGGTCTGAGAAAAAAAAACACCATCATGTTGACAAAATACCATTGTTGGTGAAAGCAATTGTATGGTAGCACACATGTATCATAGTGATGATCTCAGTGGAACTGCCGGACATTGCGGCATATGGAGACCAGGACGTGCATGTGTCGAGCGCTATGTGACCTGCTTGCAGCCCCCGGGCTGTGACCAACTCCTCAGTTCCTGCTGACCACATGTGTGGCCTGCGAATGCTGGTGGCCGGTCCAGACCGCACAGGTCGTGCCCTTCTGCAAAGGTCCACAGGGCAGTGCACAAATCCGCTGCCATGAGAGTTGCCCTACTCTACGCCCCCGGGGCCGGCCCTTTGGGGCAGGTGCACGAATGACTAGAAGGAAGGAGCGGGCTGTGTCCTTAAGAGGCGTCCTACATCCCACGCCCCGATGACCTCCAGAGCACCCCTTGCCAGTCCTTCCGGGCCCCTTGGCACGCCTCCTTCCATGGGTGCCAGTGGCGTGCGTGTCTGCGCCTTCGCAATTGCTCGCAGCACGATGTACGCAAAGGCGCTATGATGGACCGTGCGGTGTGCTGTCCCGATGACAACACGATGTATGGGACCATGCTTTGAACGTGAAACTGAAATATGACAAAACTGGCGCCCACTTGCTCTACGGACAAAAGAATCTTGGAGATGGTTTTAAACTTTACAAAATGAGCATTGCTCAACATCCTTTGGTATGTAAGGGTAGCCCGCCTTCTCAGTTCATCATAGATCATAATGCATCAGGATGGTATTGGCATTTTCCATTGTGAATTGCTCACCAATGGTCAGCCCTGTTAGCTGTTATCCTATGTCTGCACCCATATGGAAGCGATTGTTGAGATCTAGACATCTAGACACGCAGTTGGCCAAAACCGCCCGGACAGAACATGCTGATAATTCGTAGACTTGCGCCCCACGGTGCCCAGTTTGGTATCTGCAGCCTTAGCAACTGAGAAAAAAATATAAATTTCCATGTTTTTGCTGCAATACATGCCCTAACCACGATGGAATAAATTTGTATAGGCACGTTGAAGCTTGCACTTTGAGCTCGGAAACATACTCAAAGTCAAATTCAAAAACTGCCACATCAATATTCAAAATCTCTAAAAGATTCTTGGGCAAGAATGAAGAAGTGTTGTACAAACTGTTTTTGGTTCAGCACCTGTAGCGTAAAGGAAGGACTGGAAAACTGTGCAGCCAAGAGATGCACCACGTCTTATAATGCGAGAGTACAGCCGCCACGGGTGGGCGCCATTTGTTACAACCTCTCTTGTGGCGAGAGCCGATAGTGGGGTGGAGGAGGCATAGGGTAGGCTTTTGGCTTTGATGGCGAGAATAACCCAAAGCAGGTAGACAGGCTTTGGTTTTCGTCTGCCTTACACCATACGGCGGGGGGGGGGGGGGCTGGCACAACCAGGACACTATTTGTCTGAGCAATAAAGTCCCTTGGTGCACTAAAAAAAGTTCGCTTGGCTGCCAACAATGTGGATGCGGTAATCGGATAAGGTGGCATTGGAAGATCCAGACATTTTACCAAAATACCGTGAAGCACCGGAATTTGCAGGGAAAGATTACGCACAGACACACATATCGGCATTTCGGCAATGGAATCCTCAAAGCTTCGCGTCCAGAAGCGGTGCATCGAGCGATTCTTTTGTTGATCATAAATGTGTGTGTGTTTGCCAAAATCTTGACATGGACAAAATCAAAATTGCACAATGCAAAGCAACATGCCCCATGAATCCAACGTTTCCACAGATCAGCTGAACAGCTCCTAGCAGGGCAAATGACCCCTAAAAAAATTGCGCCACTTCTCACATGCTCCACATTCTCGACTTCAGCAAACTCACCATTTTCCGTTCACCTTGGGTGTGGTTAGAAGGAGGTTAGGAACATTTTGGTGGGGTGAAAAGGTCCACACAGGCTACAAGATTTAAGAGATCTGTCATAGCAGAGAATACAGCACAGGCATTGCCACACCAACACCATTACCAGTGACCATCCATTTTCAACCAAAAGAAATCTTTTTTTTGGCATGTATATTGCCTTTTGATGCCTGCTTGCCATCGATGAGGGAGTAGTCCGCAATGGTTTCAGGAGTGTTATTTTGGCTGTTGTGGTTGTTGTTGTTTTTGTCTTGTGCTCTGCTGTGCCGCACGGGGGGGCCGTTTCCTCGCTTTTGTACGCGACTCCCCCTCCCAGTAGAAGTGGGCCGAAGGCCCCGGGGGGGGGGGGGGGTCCAGGTGGGGCAATTTGGGGTGGTTGGGGGGGGGGGGGGTTGGCACAAGGTTGGGCTGAACATCATCCACCAAATTTCATTCATGGCTGCTTTTGCCACATCATTGCTCTCCATTTTGGACCCCAATACTCACTCTAACCCTAGCCTAGGGTGAGAGCTAGGGCTAGGGTCACCGAGCTGGTGGAACCAGTCTTGGTTTTATAACCCTTTTTAGTGTCTAGGGTGGACCTACCAGGTTTAGCAGCAAGCAAGCAAGCAAGCAAGCAAGCAAGCAAGCAAGCAAGCAAGCAAGCAAGCAGCAAGCAAGCAAGCAAGCAGCACGCGCGAAATGGGGAAAAATCAGAACTATGTCGTGGTGCTTCAGATTCGGCTGAAATTTTGGTGGATGATACCTATGGGTGTGAAGTACAATCACACAAAGTTTGAGCAAGAAACTCAACGGTGGCGGCCAGGGATGGGATTCGCAAGTGGCGGACCCCAGTTTCAAAAACTGCAGTTTAGGGCCAAAAACAGTCATTTTTTTGCCAAAAAAGCCCTGGAACGCATTCAAAAGGGCCAAACGAAGGGAAACCGTGGGTACACTCCACGTGCGGCTTGACTTTCCCGTGTCAACGAGCTCTTTGCAGCCCTCTAACTCCATGATATGTCCCAGAAACGGCCCAAAAAGGCGCCCGGAAGCTCCAAATGCCGACAGCCACAAACCAAGAATAGGCCATATCTTTCCCTACATGGCTCAAAATGCTATTCCGAGGGCACCTACTCCACCCACAACCCCCCACTTTTTGTGGTTTCCAACCCTCAGAATTGCCCAAATGGACGCCTAGACCCCAATATCTAGGCCCACTAGACTGCGGCAAGCTGCAAGCTCAAGCCCAAACAGGTGGGTGCCCAAATGGGTCAACAGGGTGCAGTAGGGGCAAAAAGATGATTTTTCTCAAAAATGATCCTAGACCATGTGCGACGCTAAAACAAGTGTTTTTGGACTGTTTTGAGCTTGTGGTGGCCCATTTTGGTCCTCCGAAAATCCCAAAATGCCTTGAAAATGGGCTGTTTTGGGACCAAAAATGGGTC
The DNA here is from genome assembly GCA_964036045.1 of Eutreptiella sp. 'Long Island Sound 2002'. Lineage (NCBI taxonomy): Eukaryota > Euglenozoa > Euglenophyceae > Eutreptiales > Eutreptiaceae > Eutreptiella > Eutreptiella sp. 'Long Island Sound 2002'. Next base: position 158,216,382 of record OZ038380.1, read on the forward strand.
AAAAATGGGTCAAAAACGCATTTTTCCAAAAATCATCCTAGACCATTTGGGGTGCACCAACGGGTGAAATGAGCCCATTTTGAGCCCATTTTGGGGCATTTTGGCCCCTTAGAAGACCAAAAAGCCTTGAAAGTGGGCCTCGTGGTGATGGGGTTCACTTGCAAGCATTTTTGTCAAGAGCCATCAATGTGTGAATCATTCTTGATGTCCCTCACAAGTCATAGCTGATGTTCCCTCCCCCACCAGCTCGGTCCAAATATTCAGTCTTGATTAGGGCTAGGGTTAGGATTAGGGTCACCGAGCTGGTGGAACCAGTCTTGGTTTTATAACCCTTTTTAGTATCTAGGGTGGACCTACCAGGTTTAGCCGCAGCAGCAAGCAAGCAGCAAGCAAGCAGCAGCACGTGCGAAATGGGTAAAAACTCCATCGTGGTGCTTCAGATTCGGCTGAAATTTTGGTGGATGATACCTATGGGTGTGAAGTACAATCACACAAAGTTTGAGCAAGAAACTAAACGGTGGCGGCCGGGAACCGGATTCGCAAGTGGCGGACCTGAGTTTCAAAAACTGCAGTCTAGGGCCAAAAACAGCCATTTTTGGGCCAAAAAAGCCCTAAAACACATTCAAAACGGCCAAACGAAGGGAAACTGTGGGTACACTCCACGTGCGGCTTGACTTCCCCGTGTCAACGAGCTCTTTGCGGCCCTCTAACTCCACCATATGTCCCGGAAACGGCCCAAAAAGGCCCCCCAGAAGCTCCAAATGCCGACAGCCACAACCAAGAATAGGCCATATCTTTCGCTACATGGCTCAAAATGCGATTCCGAGGGCACCTACTCCACCCGCAACCCCCCACTTTTTGTGGTTTCCACCCCTCAGAATTGCCCAAACGGACCCCAATACCTAGGCCCACTAGGCTGCGGCAAGCTGCAAGCTCAAGCCCAAACAGGTGGGTGCCCAAATGAGTCAACACGGTCCAGGGTCCAGTAGGGGCAAAAAAATGACTCTTCTCAAAAATGATCCTACACCATGTGCGACGCTAAAACAAGTGTTTTTGGACCGTTTTGAGCTTGTGGTGGCGCATTTTGGTCCTGCGAAAATCCCAAAATGCCTTGAAAATGGGCTGTTTTGGGACCAAAAATGGGTCAAAAACACATTTTTCCAAACCTCGTCCTAGACTATTTGGGGTGCACAAACGGGTGAAATGAGCCCATTTTGAGCCCATTTTGAGCCCATTTTGGGGCATTTTGGCCCCTCAGAAGTCCAAAAAGCCTTGAAAGTGGGCCTCTTGGTGATGGGGTTCACTTGCAAGCTGATTCCACTTTGTCAAGAGCCATCAATGTGTGAATCATTCATAGTTGATGTTCCCTCCCCCACCAGCTCGGTCCCAATATTCAGTCTTGATTAGGGTTAGGGTCACCGAGCTGGTGGAACCAGTCTTGGTTTTATAACCCTTTTTAGTGTCACGGGTGGACCTACCAGGTTTAGCAGCAAGCAGCAAGCAGCAAGCAAGCAGCAAGCAGCACGCGCGAAATGGGGAAAAATCAGAACTACGTCGTGGTGCTTCGGATTCGGCTGAAATTTTGGTGGATGATACCTATGGGTGTGAGGGACAACCACACAAAGTATGAGCCAGAAACTCAACGGTGGCGGCCGGAAACAGGATTCGCAAGTGGCAGACCTCAGTTTCAATAACTGCAGTCTAGGGCCAAAAACAGCCATTTTTGGGCCAAAACAACCCTAGAACCAATTCAAACGGCCAAACAAAGGGAAAGTGTGGGTACACTCCATGTGCGGCTTGACTTACCCATGTCAATGAGCCCTTTGCGGCCCTCTAACTCCACCATATGTCCCGGAAACGGCCCAAAAAGGCCCCCCAGAAGCCCCAAATTTTGTGCAGATTGGCTGGCGACAGCCACAAACCAAGAATAGGCCATATCTTTGGCTACATGGCTCAAAACGCGATTCCGAGGGCACCTACTCCACCCGCAACCCCCCCACGTTTTGTGGTTTCCAACCCTCAGAATTGCCCAAATGGACGCCTAGACCCCCGTACCCTGGCCCACTAGGCCGCGGCAAGCCGCAAGCTCAAGCCCAAACAGGTGGGTGCCCAAATGGGTCAATATGGTCCAATAGGGGCAGAAAAATGACTTTTCTCAAAAATGATCCTACACCATGTGTGATGCTAAAACAAGTGTTTTTGGACTGTTTTGAGCTTATGGTGGCCCATTTTGGTCCTCCGAAAATCCCAAAATGCCTTGAAGATGCGCTGTTTTGGGACCAAAAATGGGTCAAAAATGGGTCAAAAACGCATTTTTCCAAAACTCATCGTAGACCATTTGGGGTGCACAAACGGGTGAAATGAGCCCATTTTGAGCCCATTTTGGGGCATTTTGGCCCCACACAAGTCCACAAAAGCCTTGAAAGTGGGCCTTGTGGTGAAGGGGATCACTTGCAAGCTGATTCCACTTTGTCAACGGCCTTCAATGTGTGACTCATTGGTATCCCTCACCATTCATATCTAATGTTCCTTTCCCCACCAGCTCGGTCCCAATATTCAGTCTTGATTAGGGTCACTGAGCTCGTGGAACCAGTCTTGGTTTTATCACCCTTTTTAGTGTCTAGGGTGGACCTACCAGGTTTAGTAGCAGCAGCAGCAGCAAGCAGCAAGCAAGCAGCAAGCAAGCAAGCAGCAGCACGCGCAAAATAGGGGAAAATCAGAATTCCGTCGTGGTGCTTTGGATTTGGTTGAAATTTTGGTGCATGATACCTATGGGTGTGAAGTACAATCACACAAAGTTTGAGCAAGAAACTCAATGGTGGCGGCCGGGAACAGGATTCGCAAGTGGCGGACCTCTGTTTCAGAATTCGTCGAAAATGGCCCAAAATTGCCATTTTTTGGGCAGTTTGGGTGCCTAGGATGTCCAGGATGCCTAGGGGTTCATTTGCATTGGAATCAATCTAAATGATAAACAAACACCTTTCATCATGGTTTAGTGTGTTATGTACCCGATTACGGGCCTCAACGAGCTCTTTTTGGGCCCAAAACACCACAAAATCGGCCTTGAAAAGCACCCTTTTCGCATACCTTTTCAAATTGCACCTCCTCGTGCCGTGTTTTATTGGCATAGATTGCATTGGGCACCCTTGTGGTGATTAATAACGATGAATGGGATCACTTTTGAGCCTTTTCCACATTGTCATCACCCTCCAATACCCCATTTTGGCACGATAGAGTGGTGTTGAGCACGCGCAGTGCAGTTTGGCACGCAACAGCAAGCAGCACGCGCGAAATGGGTAAAAATCAGAACTCCGTCGTGGTGCTTCAGATTCGGGTGACATTTTGGTGGATGATACCTAAGGGTGCGAAGTACAATCACACAAAGTTTGAGCAAGAAACTCAACTATGGCGGCCAGGGATGGGATTCGCAAGTGGCGGACCTCTGTTTCAGAATTCGTCGAAAATGGCCCAAAATTGCCATTTTTTGGGCAATTTGGGTGCCTAGGATGTCCATGGAGGGGCCCATTTGCGCTGGAATCAATCTAAATGATAAACAAACACCTTTCATCATGGTTTAGTGTGTTTTGTGCCAAATTAGGGGCCTCGGCGAGCTCTTTTTGGGCCCAAAACACCGCAAAATCGGCCTTGAAAAGCACCCTTTTTGCATACTTTTTCAAGTTGCACCTCCTCGTGCCGTGTTCTATTGGCATGGATTGCATTGGGCACCCTTGTGGTGATTAATAACGATGAATGGGATCATTTTCCAGCCTTTTCCACATTGTCATCACCCTTCAATGCCCCATTTTGGCACGATAGAGTGGTGTTGAGCGCGCAGTGCACGTGCTAGGGTAGGGTCATCTATGGGTCCAAAAATGGTCCAAAATCATTTTCTCCAATTTTGTTCCTAGACCACTTGGGGTGCTCAAACAACTGTTTTTAGCCCGTTTTGCGGCCCGTTGTGACCCTCCAAAATTACGAAAAAGCCTTGAAAATGGGCTTTTTGGGGACCAAAAATGGGTCAAAAATGGGTCGAAAACCCGTTTTTGCAAAATGATAACTAGACCGTTTGCGGTGCACAAACAAGTGAAATGAGCGAATTGTAAGGGATTTTGGCCCGTCTAAAGTAATAAAATGCCTTGAAGGTGATGTTCCTTTCCCCACCAGCTTGGTCCCAATATTCAGTCCTGGTTAGGTGTAGGGTTAGGAGCAGGCTGAGGGTTGGGATGGAGTCAAGGTTGGGTTCAAGGATGCACCACCGCCTGGGCGGGGAGGGGTGCTACGTGGGCAAGGGAAAAATTCTATTGCCTTCGGCAGTGCACCTCGAAGAGAGGTTGACAGTCAGCCAATCAGTCCCTGAGCCAGCAAGCAGGCAGTCAGACAGATACACACAGTTTGGGTTTTTTGTCAGTGGCAGATGCGGGCCCAAGCAGCGGGGAGGCCCTTCATCTCAAACCAAGCAGTGGCCGAGTGGTAATGCAGCGGACCGGCGTCCCTTTGGTCGGCGGTTCGAACCCCGGTCGGGCGAATTTGGCGCCGCCGCCGGCGCCAAAAGTAAGCAGACCAGGAATCGAACCGCCGACCGCAGACTTCGCGTCGGCTGCGTTACCATTGGACCGCCGACTGTGTGATAAGCGTTATGCTTCCCCACTGCTTGTAGCCTTTTGAGCAAAAACTTTTGACCCCCCCCCACCCCCCCCCCTCAAAAAAGTGATATCCAGTTTTAGGGGGTAGAGGCCTCAAAATCAAAAAATCCATTGGGGGATGGTCTTATTGGGCAAAATAATGATTTTACAAGGGGTTGGACATCCAATATCATGCCTTGGGGTATGCTACGCGAATGACCCCAAAAAAAGGGGGGTATACGACGCCCGTGCCTGCGCTTGATCTAACAACCTCTCTTCGAGGTGATTTTTCGGGCGCCTTAAGCGCCACCCTGTGTATGGCCGGCAGCTATTGACCCTTGGTGACTAAGTGGGCCTGGAGGGCAGGGAGGGGGGGGGGGGTTGGCATGACGCCATTGTGTGATGATCTCGTCTCGGGGGGGGGGGGGGCGTGTACCCGAACTGAGGAGACGGCCCAGCCGTGCTGTGCCGCATGCTGCGTTGTGTTGTGTTGTGCTGTGTTATGGCGTTTGGTGTGTTGCGTTGTGCCGTGTTGGTTTGTATTATGTCATGCCATGCTGTATTTTGCTGCGCAAAGGCTGCAGATGTGCTCAGAGAGCAGTGGCAAAGCTGACACTACGTACTGCACTGTGGGGGCAGAGGTGCGTGCAGCCATGTCCCTTGTTGTGGTGGCAGCAACGGGGGCGATGGTGTGGGAGACTTCGTGTACCCCGCCCCCCCCCTTGCGCAAGCACGGCCACGGTCCCAAAAAACCAGCAAAACAGCGGTTCAACGCCCACCCCGTGCTTAGACAAGACCGTGCCTGCAAACACACATGATCGCCCACATCCAGGAGATCTCTCAGATGCAGATGGCGATAGGCTGTGGAAGGGAAATAGCAGGAATGGCTAAGAATCACATCAAAACAAACATCATCGGGTGGCAATGTGTGGTAAACTGTTTTTAAACCCCATGTTACATCTGGGACCACAAAAACAGTGGTCCCAAAAATTCCTGAGAACGGCGGTTCAACGCCCACCCCGTGCTTAGACAAGGCCGTGCATGCGCAAGGGGGAGGGGGGGTATGAAACAGTATTTCTCAGACTAATGGTCTTCTGCGGAAAAAAAAGTTAATGCGAGGCCCATTGGATGCTGGAGAGGTCAATGCCAGCCTGCTTCATATCCCACAATGGTGAAAGATCTCGCAACCGAGACACTTCTCGAGCACAAGCCTCGATGGCATGGTCAATCTCCTGCTCTGTGGTAAAGCGCCCAATACCAAAGCGCAGGGACGTGTGGGCGTTCTCTTCACTAACTCCAAGAGCCCTCAGCACATATGATGGTTCCAATGTTGAGGACGTACAAGCGGAGCCACTGCTCACTGCAACGAACAGCACAGCGCATGAGCCAGTTGTGTGTTGTGCACTGTAACACACAAGCAACACATGTGGTTGCCACGTCCACCTTTTCTGTGACCGTCTTCATGGTGACGAGTTGTGGCTGCAACTTTGTCATTCATTCAGGCAGAGCCACCTGGTCATTTCTGATGCGGATGTCCTGCCTTGGGGCATGCTTAATTGGCTTTGTCAGTCACACAACTACCCCCCCCCTGTAAAAGTCCAAAATTACCGTGCAAACTTTGCAAAATTTGCAAAGCCTGCATTTTTGCGAAGGCCCCCACCTTGGAATTAATTTTTTTTGCGATTTTTTTCAGTTTTGTGCACATAAGTTTGAATGGTCGGCCAAAAAAAAAATTGCGATTGTTTTTCCAATTTGCGTTCACAAACAAAACTAGTGCATCCTTGACCATCCTTGAACAGCAGATTCGTGCGGGATCACAGAGAAAAAATGTTGCAGAGTGAACATAGTGGAAATGGTGCTGAACACAAGGAAGGAAAACACACAAAGGAGACCTGGAACGAGAAATACCTGTGACTTGATGCTTAGAATTTATTAAATTTTGCGATTATTCTGATTTTTGCGTTGTCATTTTTGATTGTACGGCTGGAATTAATTTTTTTTCGTAATTAAATTTTTTTGCATGCGACTAACTTTATACGCACGACCTACCCCAGAATTAATTAGCTTTAAAATTCTCAAAGTTTGCACGGTAATACGGTCCCTACGCCTACTGTAGCTTCGACAACGCCATAGACACCCAGGTTCAAAAAGAGAAGATTGCATGGTGAGCTGGTGCAAGAAACGGGAATATAATGCTCAAATATCCCCAAAATAAGGGCTATGTGGGGGGTCAAGTGGGCAAATACAACAAATGTGCCCATGAGCCTACGTAACTGGCAATTTCGTCACCACACCCATGTCTTATGTGGCCGCACTACATTTGTACCGAATCAAATTAGGTACCAAATTAACACGGTCCCTACGCCTACTGTAGCTTGGACAAGGGCGTAGCTGAAACAAGGGGGGGGGGGGGGGACCAAGATGATTGGGCCAGCTGATGGGGCCTGTTTGTCGAATTCTGCTTCTGTTACGCTTGCCTGAATCACGCTGGAACACTATGTTGATGACGTTCCTCTGCAACACAACATGAAACTTTCCTGACCAGTGTTGCCCACCATCCCAAGGTTCCTGCGCCAAGATATTTCAATTTCAGGCAGTGTGGATTGGCCGTAACTATTTGCACACCCCTGGTGCTGACAGCAGCAGGTTTCCCGTTGCCCACGACTGACGGGTCGGAGCCATTTTAAACTGCTTCTCACCATCAAGCTGCAACGCAAACAGCATCAGCATGATGCTCAAGAACACGGGCAAGATGCAGGTCGAAAGCGCACAAGAGAACACCTGCAATGCTCTTGAGTGCCATAAGCAGACTCTCACCTTCCACGCATTCAAAACTGACGTTCAAATTCCCTTTGTATCTCTTGGTGGGGTGCCCGTTCAAAATGATTGAAGGGATCTTTTCCTGCGATGGAAAACATGGCCGCTCGCACCCTCACCCGCTGTCTGTCTGTCTGTCTGTCTGTCTGTCTGTCTGTCTGTCTGTGGGTCTATTTCTGTCTGTCTGCCTACTAGGGAGTTGCGGCTACTACTACCCTGCAGGCTAGACCCTGCAGTATTGCCTGCTTACCGCTTGCTAGCAGCAACAGGACATAACCAGACTGTGGCGGACCCGGAGGGAATGACCGACAGGGAAATCCCAGAGGAAGGACAATACAAAAGAAGAGGGGCACAGGGGCTCTGGGGGCAAAGATTCTATTGCTACCCCCGTCCTAGAACGGACAAGAAGAAGATTATGCTGCAACAGCCAGCCCCGACAGGGATCCCGGGGTGGGGGGGACATACCGCCCACCCGACTTGATGGCCTTACGCTGGGAGGCCTGAAGCCCCCCACACCATCACTTCCCAAGCAGCGACGTCAGGCGGCCTCAGGGGGAACGTAAGGTCCTCCCTACCTGATAGCCCCGCGGCAGGAGGCCTGAAACCCCCCATACCAGTGCTTCCCAGCGTGGCTGTGGACCGCACGAGTTCTACTGCTCACTGCCCCGGGCATTGTAGCTGTGCACAGCACAGATGCCATTGTGTACACAATGCACAGCAAACGAGCAGGGCTCAACAAAACGAGCAGGGCTCAACAGTGTCAAAAAAAAAAAATCAAAAACGAAAAAATAGACACTCAGAAAATTGCAGTGTGGCGGTGTGCAACAAGAGTTCTGCAGCCCACTGCCCCTTGCAGTCTGGCAATGCAAAGCACGAGTTCCACTGCCCGATGCCAAGGATGTGCTTATCTATGGCGGGGGGATGAATTACGAGACCCATCCATCCAGAATTTGGGAAAACCCAGGGACCCAGACTGGTCCCGCCCCAGGTCGGTGAGACCTAATTAATTTGAGAGGATTGAATTGTTGAAAAACAGACATGCAGTGTAGCAAGACTGCAAATTGATGTAATGCACTCCACAGTAAGGCATAGGTGCATCTTTATTCTTTATGCCAAACCTGATTAAACCTCAGGACACATTCTGTGTCAGAGACAGAAAAACGGAAAGAAAGCAATATCAAGTCATGTCTGCTGCCCGGTAGACACGGTAGCTGTTTGCCCTAGTGTAGGGTGCATGCTTGTCTTTTTGAGGTGTGCGCTCATGTGCCTTTCGGCGTTGTTCTTTCTCCTTAGAGCCTTCCTCGGCGCTGATACAGATGAGTACGAGCAGTCGTTCTTCGGGGGCTTGTGGCATGGGGCTATAAGTGTCCACATGTCACTAGTCTGTGGCACTGCCTTGTGTTTTCTGATTCGGAGAGGACAAAGCGTGGAAAGAAACAAAGCTAGACCTGGTGGGAGTAACAAGCATATCAGTGCTTTCTTGATTGTGTGATCGGTCTTGCACACGTGCAAGGGGTGTGAACACTGTTTCTCAAGTGAGCACTAATGTCAGAGAAAATTGCTAGAGAAAATTGCTGTGAGATTCCTGGGCTTGGTAGGGGAAATCTTTGAGCGCTCGGGATCTTCGAGCTCTCTGAGCTCCCTGGGGCTGCACGTTCTGGGGTGAAACTGTCAATTAGGGCTCCTATGTACCCTTTGTGAATGGGCAACAACGTTCCTTTTGAATGGGCGTTAGACCTAGTGTGAATGTGGCCATGTTTTGCCATAAAGTCCCCCTTCCCGCCCCTCTTACAAGGTAGCTATGTGCCCAAAAATTCTAGAAACATATTTCCTAGATAACTACAAACAAGGATGACCTATCCTTGGTGCACTATAGCTTCACTGCCCCCATTTCTCTTCCATTAACATGGGTCCAAACCTGCATCCTCCCTGTCAGCTCGTGAATGCGAACTTAATGTGAATTTCGCGCGAAATTCACATTAAGTTCGGTGAATTCCCACATGACAAAACACAAGACAACATGGTATGCGAAACAAGAGATACCATGTCCTGATATAGTTCGTGTGTCAACGCCGCCTCTTCCGGGCCCGGAATCGCTACTGCAAAATCTTAACATAGCCTAGGTCACTAAGCGCCTTTCGGCGTGCTTGAGCGGCAAGGAGTCGCACACTTATGGGCCCTTGGCCGCGCATGCTCCGCTTGGTGGGATCCCATCCCTCGCGGCGGAGACCGTCATCAATGGTGTGGTCATCCACAACAGGCCCAACCTGCCCCGCAAGAGGCTTAGGCCCCCACTATTGCGCAACATGCGCTTCAGTCGCCGGTGGCTCCCCTCCATTGCAAAACATGCAAATTTGGAGAGGATTCGCGAGCAACTAGCACGAGCGAGCAAAAAAATTACATGTGGTCTATCCACAAGTGGGACCACAAAAGTTTCCCCCCTGCAACTGTAGATGGGCTTCACCCATTGCAAGATCACACTCCCTCAACCGCTTTAGGTCACCCCCAGTGAACCACCGTGTCTGCCATGCAAACACACACATGGCACTAAAACTGGTCCACCACTTGCGGCATACATCCACCCAAAGTTGTCCTGCTACACGTCCCCCTTACACCCCCCCCTTATGGACACACTCATCTATTAGGGTTTTCCACCACTTGTTCCGCATAACAGCATAAGGTGCACTGCTTCAGCACACTCAAGTCGGATCTTCCCCGGTTTGTTGGCCCCCTCAGAATTTACAGTCCCTCGTGTACATGTTTTCGCCGCTATCCGGGCCACGTTTAGTATAGGTTGGAGGATGGTGCGGGCCACCACGGCAGGCGACTTGCCAGTGGCTACCACTAAAGCATCCCTCATACCATATATACCACATGGTGGGGGGGTAACCTGGTGGGGGGGTAAGCTTGTTGAATGACAAGTCAGGGTTGCAGTGTGTGGTGGACAACCACACATGGGATGATCACCTGTGGAAGGAGCGTTGGGAGGTTGAGAGTAGGGCGGTGACCAAGCAAAGGGGGTTCCGACGCCAGTGCACGACTTGGTCACGTGCCTGGCTGGAGAGGAAGGGGAGGCAGAACATGGTGAGGAGAATTGTGGAACGTGCATTGCAACAAAGAACCCGTTGAGAATGTGAAAGTAGAAGTTTTGTGCCCGTGCACGCTCAGTGAGCCCTGAGTGAGCCCCTAATTAGCTCTCAGTGAGCGCTCAGTGAGCCGTTTCGCGCGCTCAGGGAGAGCTTAATGAGAGCTAAATGAGAGCTTGCTGAGCCGGCTCACTGAGGGCTAAGTGGCGGCTCAGTTGGGTTGCTCACTCAACTGAGCCGCGAAAAAAAAGTCCCCCCCCTAGCCGCAAATCTTACTAAGTGGGTGCAAGAATTGGAAGGCCGAGTCCCCACACGCAATTGTGTGTTGGGTATGTGGCCGTAATAGGGCTGATTGCTTGGCCAATTTTGGCACCAAGCAACCAATACAAATGATGTGGGATGCCAACCTCCCCATTAGTGCTGTTTACCGGCACATCTCCACCGCACGCCGCATCCCCGATTATGGGTTGCACGGTGTTATGCGGGTTTGTATGTGCGGTATATATGGTATGAGGGATGCTTTAGTGGCAGCCACTGGCAAGTCGCCTGCCGTGGTGGCCCGCACCATCCTCCAACCTATACTAAACGTGGCCCGGATAGCGGCGAAATTATGTACACGAGGGACTGTAAATTCTGAGGGGGCCAACGAACCGGGGAAGATCCGACTTGAGTGTGCTGCAGCAGTGCACCTTATGCGGAAGTGCTGGGCGAATTTTCGCCCAGGCGCCCGACATTCATGATTTTGAGCCTGGTATTATTTGAAACTGCCAGACCTGGGCGAAATTCTATTGCCTTCGGCAAGTCCACCTCGCAAAGAATCTACCCCGAGCAACACACACCCAAAATAGGGTGGAAACTACATAAATACGGGCTAAAACATGCTTTACATAACTTGGATGGTCATTTTGTGTGGTCACGGTATCAAAGAAACAAGTTTCGAAAAATTCGATTTTTGAGCTGCCTAGGGTGGAAAGCTGCATAAGCAGGTTGTGTACCAATCCCTTGGGAGACCCCCCTGTGTGACATTCCGTCTGGTTGTTGCTCCTTTACGGGGCCCTGGACGGTCACCCGTTCTTCCCTTCGCATGTTGCGTCGGGTCGCTACTTTCTGTCGGCCGCTGCGGCCGGTGCTCTTGCTGGTGTCGTTTCCGCGTTCGCGGAGCCCAGTGGTTGGTGTGTTGGGACTGTGCTGAATGTGGCATGGTGTGCCGTTTGCGTGTCAACGGCGCCCAATAGTTGGCGTATTGAGGATGTGCTGGTTGTTGCCGAGGTCGTTTGACTGTTTTTGCTGTCCACACACCTCTGTCCACAGGCCGTCCATTGCCTGCCTCGCTGTGTTTCTGTGCGGCCCAGGTGCCCTGTTCCTCCACGCGCTGTCCGGGCCGTCCACCATATGTTCTAGGTTGGCCTGCCCCTGATGGGCTCCCACTCCTGTTGCGCAGACAGCCCATCTGGGCTGCGGGAGACACCCCCCACCTGATGCCGGTTGAGCAGGGGTTGCCCTGGCACCCGGTAGCGACGGGGTTGGCTGGCCAAGCCATCCCCTTTATTGTCGCTGCCTCCCATGCGCACGCTCTGCCATCCGCTCCATTCTGGTTCTCTGTTCCCGCTGTTCCAGTTGCCTCTCCCGCCTTGCTGTGCCCCTCCTCCTTGTCTGCTGTGCCCGCCCTTGTCCCTCCTGGTGTGGCTCCCGCGTTCTGTGTGTCTGTGTTGCTCCTCCCCTTGTCTGGTGGCGCTCCTAGGTGCCCATGTCGCGCACCCCCTCCTGTCCCACCCGCCTGCCCCCCCATACGAGGATTTCACATCTCCATACAACGTGGACTGCTCCGTGCCCGGTTGGCTGTTCACGGCCCTGTTGCCACCCCCGTGGCGGGCACCTCCCGGAGCGCGGGGCGCAGCCCCCGCCCTTGTGGAGTACGTGGGCACCTTGTAGAGGGAGGGGGGGTGTTTGCTGATGGCTCGCTCGGCGTGCGCTGCATTTGGTGGTTGCTGCAGTGCTCGCACCTCATAGTTCCCTTGTGTGTCCTGTTGGGGCTCGTCTCCCTGCCGTGTGTAGGGCGGCCTTGTGCCTAGCTGTTTTGCTGCATGCGTTCCTCCCAGTTTCGGGCTCTTTCTTTTTTTGCTGGCCTGCTCACTGCTTCTGGTCTGCGGCGCCAGGGGGGTAGCATGTCGCTCCCTGCGTCCCATTGTGGTTGTTGGGTTGTCCCACTCGCAGTTGGGTGGTGCAAGGGGCACCAGGCACTTTTGCACATGTCTCCAAATCTACAAACTGACCTGTCACTGGTGTTTGTTGGGGTTGTTCTGGGGTGAATGTGTTGCGTTGTTGCTCTTTTGCTTTCTGGGCTACTGAGGGGCTCCCCGTTTGAGGACTTCACTCCGGGCTGTCCACGCCTTGGAGCTAGGGACTCGTGTGAGTCCACCCCCTGGTTGGTCGTGTGCAGTGACCACCAATGGTTTGGACGTTGTGTCTCATAAGCGTGCCCAAGGCCCCCCCCGGACCTGATACCCAAACAGGGTGAGAAACACGTAAATACGGCCTAAAACATGCTTTACATACCTTGGATGGTCATTTTGGGTGGTCACAATATCAAAAAAACAAGTTTCAAAAACTTCCCTTTTTTGAGCTATCCGGGGTGAACAGCTGCAAAGCAAGTTGTGTACCCATCCCTTGGGAGACCCCCCCCCCCCCCCCCGGGACCTGCTACCCAAATAGGGTGAGAAACGCGTAAATACGGGCTAAAACATGCTTTCCATAGCTTGGATGGTCCTTTTGTGTGGTCACAATATTAAAAAAAAAAGTTTCGAAAACTTCGGTTTTTGAGCTGCCCAGGGTGAAAAATTGCATCAGCAGGTTGTGTACCAATCCCTTGGGAGCCCCCCCCCCCCCCCCCCCGGGACCTGATACCTAAATAGGGTGAGAAACGCGTAAATACGGCCTAAAACATGCTTTACATACCTTGGATGGTCATTTTAGGTGGTCACAATATCAAAAAAACAAGTTTCAAAAATTCTATTGCCTTCGGCAAGTCCACCTCGCAGAGAATCTACCGGGTTGTGTGCAACACCGCTATGGCAGTCACATCTAGACAGACATTGGGTTTCACCGGATTGGCCCGAAACTGGGCATGCCACCAGTTGTCCACCCACACCACAATATCACGGCGAACAATGCTACGCCACAGTTTCCGGAACTGTAATGCCCCGTGGTCTGCAATAGACAACCGGGATGGCTTGGTGATACCAGCGTGCACCAGCTTGCGGCTGTCTGCCCGCATTACAGCAATGGTGCTCTCACCACTGGGGACGGCCGCTTGTGGCAAGGCCATGCGACGCATCCCCAGCCATACATAATAGGCCTCCTTGGAAAAATTAGTTAGCCAACGGAGCCATTGTTTTCGTGCCAACACCTTGCGAATGCGGTCGATCGTAATGCGGGTCCGCTTGTTGACACGTAGACCCGCACAGAATCTTATGAATTCCTTTGCCACACCATGGCGCACAGCCGACAATATCATTTGGCGACCAGTAGGCCATTCTGTCTTACAAAGAGACCGCATGTAGCTGACATGCAACGACATAGAAACCGGTGCCATAGTTATAAGACAATGTGGGTGGCACAACAGGAAAAGGTGGTGACCAGAACAGGTAACTAGAGGCGTAGACTAGCACACAAGAGGGGGCAAAACAGGAAGTGGTGAAGGTCTGGGCTCTGCAGAGCCCAGCCAACAGAGAAACCCTAATAAGCACCCCTCAAGTACCAAGGTTCTGAGTGCTGGGCTCTGCAGAGCCCAGCGTCCCGTAATCAGTAATGGCGGGCCGTGTAATAGACAGAGGAAAAAGAGGGAGGGACGTGCCACAAGCAAAGAATTGAGAAGGGGTAAAAGTATCATTTGGCGCAAGCTGGGCTCTGCAGAGCCCAGGGTCCCAAGAAATGATAGTTGGGGGTGCATACCACCCATTTGGGGAGTAGACCAACCACTTAATGCATCACAGAGTTTTCCGGTATTTGGCCGGGGGCATATCAGGTAGTAATGACCACCGTGACCGATACCGACCATCCTTCTTTACCGGGATAGTAGATGGTTGTGGGGGGGCAGATGGAGCCACATCCGGCGACAATCCTACATGCGCATGTGGCAAAAGTGAGTACCTGGGGGTATGTCGGTTGTCCGCATAAGCGGCAGTGGGCAACAGAGAAGTGCGCGGGGGGGGATGCAGGAGGGAACTCCTTGGGGGTAGTGCATTATCAGACAGGGGCAGCGGGGCGCTAACTGACCGCCTACCACTGGAGGTGACTGAACTGTGACTCAGGGCGGGGGGGTTACCTCGATGTGGTACAGTCACTGGTGGCAACAGGCTGTATTTTGACTGCCCACCGGTGCGGTTTGCTTCCACAGGTAATGGAAGGGACCTTACGTGCTGGCGATCGGAGGGGTGCCGATCAATCTGTGTAAGTGTGGGTTGGTCGGCATCCGGGGGAGGAAGTGGCCGAGGAGGTGGGATACGGGGATGGGGAGACAACTCAACAGGGGGACGTGATTCTAGATTCAGTGTATCCAGGATCAATGCAGCCCGCTCCTCGCTGCGTGACAGAAAATGGGATCGGCATATCTGATCCCCTTGTTGCCATGTGACGAGGGGGTTGCGCATTGGGTTCCGCAATGCAAAACGGAACCGTGCACGAAGCCCCCAAATGTACTGCACGAACCATCGTGCCTGGTCACCACTGTTGTCCCTCAGCAACTCCCTTGTCTTTGGAGTGAATGGGTCATTGAGGGAGGCCTTTGGTGGGGTTGGCTGGTCCTTGGGGACAAGCTTTGGTGGCCGCGGTGGGGATGGGGGTGCTGACCCCGTAAACATAATCGCCTCTTGCAAGGCGAGCGTAGCTGCAGCACGCGCTGCTGTTCCACTGGTTGATGGGACCGGTAAGGGTACAGGTCCTACAGCCTCATCTCCTTCAGTATCCTGGCCGGAACCCGGTACATCCACCTCCGTACGTCTAGCATGTGGGAAATCAGCCATGGCTGTTGTAAAAAGAAGATGGCATGTTACATGTACTTAATATACGGGACGTATGACCAGATAGTAAATGTACGAGCACTGCACAGTATGCATAAAAACCAACTGCAAGAGATTAGGGTATATTGCAAACAATGTGTCCTAAAACTCCCATAGTATCGGACGGACCACAACAATAGAAACACTACCCCATTGGACCCTGTTGGACCACACTGCGTGCAAACAGTCCAAGGCTTGTTGCAGCGTACTCCTGAATGGCGACTGTCATACTTACACAATGCCATGGGTGCACAATTGTAATACACGATACGACAGCAACGCGGCAGAAAGGCATAGAAAAAAATACTACCAGACCACATGTTGAATAAGTTTCGGAGTGTCATAGCGCTATTATGTCACACAAAAGGGGGCAAAATGGGAAGTTGTGAAGATCTGGGCTCTGCAGAGCCCAGCAAACAGGGAGACCCTAATAAGCACCCCTCAAGCACCAAGTTTATGAACTCTGCAAAGCCCAGGTTGTTGAAAAATCCTAATATAAGCCTTGTTTAGGCATTTCCATCTAGAATATGTGATGCCTGGTGTGGTAAGCGTCTTGGATCATTGCCCACGGGTAATGTATGTAGGAGTTGTATCCTTCAATACTGTTATTGCTGACCTGTCCGGGGACAATGTTTAGGTTGAATGTGTTACAATGTCAACGAGAGTATACCACTTAACCCAGCGCCATGTAGCGTGGCCACTTGACCACCGTATACAGGTGCCGAGTGTTGTACCGGGGGTAGGTACAGAGGGTATAACTTGTAACTTGGGCTTTGAAGAGCCCAGAGATCTATGATGTGTAATATTAGGGCCAGAAATGGCTTACACGGCTGGTCTGGGCTCTGCGAAGCCCAGCCTGATGAAAAAATATATATTTGAACCCCCATTTTACCATACGCAAAACACCACCCATCACCCCTTTTTTCGCTAAAACGATAGGGGGCACTATGGGCCTCCTAAGAAAAACACCCCACCCAACCAGGAACTTTTTCAACCTTGGGTGTTTTTTTTTTCAACCTCGACACTTGTCCCCCCCCTACTGGGTTGAAATTTCGCCTGCCGGGGTGATTTTTTTCCTGCCCCCCCCCCCTGCCTGCAAAGGTCATCGTCATTGCCGCCACCATCATGCACTCGATGCCATGGCAATAAATAGGGAAGGCATGGCAAGGGCAGGGCAAGGGGACGCGACAGGCAAGATAAGAGAAGGGGTTGGCATGGGGTAAGCGGGGGGATCAGGCATGGCAAAAGGGGACGGGGGGGGGATAAGGAGGGAGGGGAATGAGTGTGTCATGGTGTAGGTCACGATGGTTGTATGATCAACCTCACAGAAGCGAGCAATATCCTTTGTGCCCTATTTGTGCTTCATGGCGCGCGCGCCCGTGTGTGTGTGTGTGTGTGTATGGGGTGGGTGGGTGCCATTTTCATGAGGCAACAAGGAACACCCTCGCAAATGGTTAGGTTCATATCCCCGAACCCCAACCCCGTAACCATCTCTCCCTAGCCCTTCACTTCACATGGTTCAATGTGGCCATGTGTTTATGTACACGCAAGATAATTGCACACAAGAATGAATGTGGTTGTCAATTTGTGCATGTGCATGTGTGTGTGGACGTGTGTATGGTGTATGTGTGTGTATGTGTTTGGATATTTGTGTCCCTGACGAAGTGTGTGTGTTTGGATGTTTGTATGTTTGTCGCCACGGGTACATGTATGCAAGTATGTATGTGTGCATGCACGCTCAAGTTCTTGGAGAAAAGACGTGGTGAGAACTACGGACCAATGTTGGTGTGAAAAGGGTGAAGTGTGGGCCAGCAAGGGTGGGAAGAGAGGGCGGAAAGGAGGAGAAACTCCTGAGTGAGCCCTGAGTGAGCCCCAAATTAGCTCTCAGTGAGCGCTCACTGAGCGCTCACTGAGCCATTTGGCGCGCTCAGTGAGCGCTCAGTGAGCCGGCTCAGTGACGGCTCAGTGACGGCTCAGTCGGGTGCTTAGTCAACCGAGCCGTCGAAAAAAAGAAACCCCCCCGGTCAAATCCTCTTGGCCTAGGGATTTGTGTCCCTTTGGGGACATTCCAAAACCCCAACCCACCCCCGAAAGCCACAACTTTTCACATTAAACCCCTTCAAAAACACCACTTAGCCCCAAATGAGCCGTTTTAGCCCCAACTGAGCCTCAACTTCACATTTCCAAGTGAGCCGCAGGTACATTGTGTACCAATCCCTTGGGAGGACCCCCCCCACACACCCAATACCCAAATAGTGAGCAAAACACGTAAATACGGCCTAAAACATGCTTTACATAGCTTGGATGGTCATTTTAGGTGATCACAATATCAAAAAAACAAGTTTCAAAAACTTCGATTTTTGAGCTGTCCAAGGTGAAAAACTGCATAAGCAGGTTGTGTACCAATCCCTTGGGAGACCCCCCCCCCCCAACGTGCACCCAATACACAAATGGGGTGAGAAACACATAAATACGGCCTAAAACATGCTTTACATACCTTGGATGGTCCTATTGTGTGGTCCCAATATCAAAAAAAAAAGTTTCGAAAACTTCGATTTTTGAGCTGCCCAACGTGAAAAGCTGAATAAGCAGGTTGTGTACCGGCCCATTCACTAGGCCATTATGGGTCGAAACAGCCATTTCGCGTAGTTGGCACGGGCATTTGACCGGCCCTCGGCACAGCTACAAACCGCAAAAAACGTCCTTCTGTATCCTAGTAGGCATATATTGTCACAATATCCCCACTCGCAGACTCGGGGTGGGTACCATGGGGTCACCAAGGTCGCCAAAACCGCCAACATACCAAAAATGGCTGAAAAGTGCATAAACTGCATCAGCGCTCGTCCCACTCCAGCCCATACAAACCTCATGGAGTCGGGACCCGGAAACACTTTTTCGGCTCCAAATCGATAAAAACCAAAAGATACATGATTTTCGACCCAAAAAAAAGGGGGGGCCATCCTTTTCGACATTTTTGACCCCCCCCCCCCGCCCCTCCCTCAAAACCTCAAAAAAGTGGGTTTCAAGTGGGGGGGGGGGGGGTCCGGGGAGGTCCGGACCAAAAAGTCATTAGGGGATGTGTTTATTGGACAAAATAATGATTTTACAAGGGGTTAAACTAACAATGCAACCCCTTGGGGTAGGGTACGCGAATAGGCCCAAAAAGGCCAAAATGGGGGGGTATGTGGCGTTTTTCCCAATATACGCCTGCCTGGCTTTGATGTAACAACCTCTGCGAGGTGATTCTATTGCCTTCGGCAAGTCCACCTCGCAGAGAATCTACCCCAAGCAACACACACTCAAAATAGGGTAAAAACTACATATATGCGGGCTCTACATATCTTGGATGGTCATTTTAGGTGATCACGGTATCAAAACAATAAGTTTCGAAAACTTCGATTTTTGAGCCGCCTAGGGTGAAAAACTGCATAAGCAGGTTTGGCACCAATCCCTTGAGAGCCCCCCCCCCCCCCCCTAGTTTGACCTAATACCCAAATAGGGTGAAAAACAGGTAAATACGGCCTACAACATGCTTTACATACCTTAGATGGTCATTTTAGGTGATTATGGTATCAAAAGAACAAATTTCGAAAACTTCGATTTTTGAGCTGTCTAGGGTGAAAAGCTGCATAAGCAGGTTTGGCACCAATCCCTTGGGAGCCCCCCCCCCCCCCCAGCTTGACCTAATACCCAAGTAGGGTGAAAAACAGGTAAATACGACCTACAACATGCTTTACATACCTTAGATGGTCATTTTAGGTGATTATGGTATCAAAAGAACAAGTTTCGAAAACTTCGATTTTTGAGCTGTCTAGGGTGAAAAACTGCATGAGCAGGTTGTGGGCCGGCCCATTCACTAGGCCATTATTGGTGGGAACAGTCATTTCGCGTCCTTGGCACGCGTTGTGAACGGCCCTAAGCAAGGCTAGAGACTGCAAAAAACGTCCTTCTGTATCCTATTAGGCATATACTGTCACAATCTCCCCACTCGCAACCCTAAGAGTGGGTACCACGGGGTCACCGAGGTCGCCAAAACCGCCAACATACCAAAAATGGCTGAAAAGTGCATAAACTGCATCAGCGCTCGTCCCACTCCAGCCCATACAAACCCTATGGAGTTGGGACCCGGAAACACTTTTTCGGCTCAAAATCGAAAAAAACCAAAAGATTCATGATTTTCGACCCAAAACCCCCCACCTCCCTCAAAACCTCAAAAAAGTGGGTTTCCAATGGGGGGGGGGGGGGTCCGGACCAAAAACTCATTGGGGGATGCGTTTATTGGACAAAATATTGATTTTACAAGGGGTTAAACTGACAATTCAACCCCTTGGGGTAGGGTACGCGAATAGGCCCAAAAAGGCCAAAACGGGGGGGTATGTGGCATTTTCCCCTATATACGCCTGCCTTGCTTTGATCTAACAACCTCTGCGAGGTGATTCCGCCCAGGATTACTGATTGGTGTTTCTGACCTATACATTTTGCAGAAGAGGCGGAGCTGGGGGAAATTTCGCCCAGGGTTATCAAGACATCAAAATATGTATGCCTTTTTTGCTATCCGGGGGGGCTGGGGCAAATTTCGCCCAGGTCTTGGCAAATTGGCAAATAGAGACAGTGACTTTGAGTTTCAAAGTGTGTATGCATAGGACATGCAAGAAATGTCGAACTATTCTTCACCACCTATTACAGTACAGGCGACACATGGAAAACATAGGCACAAAAACAAGACACAGAAAAGGCGACAAAGTGCACATGTTTGGGTCGTAAGGGGCGGGTAGTTAGCGTGGCCTAAGCCCTTTGCCCCTCTCACGCTCAAACCATGCTTCTTGCAAATAGCGTGGAACTCAACGTTGGTCCACTCATGCAACTTACCCCTCTCCATGTCCCTCATCACCGCCTCATCCACATGATACTTAAAAACCAGCCATGCGGAAGGGTTAGCGGAGGGAGCGGAGGTAGAGGATAGGGCTGGTAGGTTAAGAAGGTCAGAAGAAGAGCTATTGGCAACTTTACTCGCCCTATCCAAATCTTCCTCATCAGTGGCCTCGTCCTCATCCTCCAAGGCAACACCACACACATCCCCGATGTCGGCGTCACCGGTTGCCCTCTTGGGGACAACCCACAAATCTAAAACCTCCAAAAGAACTTCTGCCTCTGCACCTGCTTCCACCGAAACTTGCAAATCTTTGAAAGCTGCAAATCCGAGCAAAGTATCCTTCACCTCAGCGACATGCCTTTCCGTCCCCTTCCGTGGACGAAAAGGGGTCTTGCGGAGCTCATCGAACACCTCAAAAGGCGCCCAGTCCTCCGGAGCTTCCCCATTACACCTCACACATGTGCTCCTTGCTTTGCCCAAAGTCAGTGGCATTGACATAGCTAAACACTCTCTCACAGGAACATGAGCTTGCCGCAACCCAACTCTCCACTGCAACACCAACACCCCACTTAGATTCATTAAACCGTTTTCGCACATCTTCAATGAGAGTGCAAAGAAACTTGGTCCGGCTACCCCGGATGGGGTTGCTCCCTACCTCAACACCCAACCCTTCCTCCGACCCCCCTAGAATCACGTGACGCATGGTGTGCATAAGCTGGGTGCACATCGCGTTCATCAAACCCCGCACTGCATCAACTTGTGCACCCTTGGTTGCTTGGATTCTCTTGCTCGTGGCACAAACCACAGCAAAGACATCGCAAAAAAAAAAATGCAGCCGTCAGCTTGAAGAGGGGTTATAACGGAGCCTCCAACAGGCCCTCGGCCTTATCCCTATCAGCCTCAATCTCAATACATTCGGGAAGGTGCAAGAGGATAGTGGGGAGGTTCTCAAGAACAATACCCAACTCAATGCGACGGGAGAAACAAAGCGTGGATTGCCACTCCCTAACCCTAACTCAAGGGGCCGGACTGCGACCCAAGGTGGGACCGACTGGAACTGTCGGCCTAGTGCGCAGGCCCCTTGTCAGGGTGCTGTTGGGTATGGGGCTTGAAGCGCCTCTCAGCGTGAAAGGAGCTGGGGTGGGGGCTCCAGCAATTGAACTTCTCCTGTGAGAGGTGTGCAGTAGCTATGTGAAGTTCGTGCAAAACTCGTGCGAAATTATTGCGAAATTCGAGGTACACGTCATTCGTGTCGAAATACGGTTTATGCGGAATTCGGACACCCTTCGTGCGAGATTCGCACGAAAATGGCATGCAATGTGTTTACCCAACCAAGTATGCAACCCAAAATGAAATTCGTGAGAAATTCGTGCGAAATTCGCGTTCGTCTAAATCGTGTGAATGACCTGTGAATATGTGTGTGAATGGCAGTGTGAATGTATTTTTTTTTGTGAATCGGTCACAGGGGGGGCGACCCCTCGGTCCTGGACGCCAACTACCCCCCCAACTAACTGTCGGCCGAAGGCCCCTAGGGGGGGGGGGGGGAGGGGGGGGTCTAGGAGGGGCGCCGGGGAGGGCGGTTCCCGGGGGGGGGGGGGTGTTTCCCGGGGTTCCCGTGGGGGGGGGGGGGTGTCGGGCACCTCCGAACAGTTGGGTATGCGGCCCAGGTGTGATCCGACAGTTCGCACCGCCCCTTCCCACAATAGAGGGTAGGGCATCATCCGCTTGGGTATTCCCAGCCACACTGGGAACCTCAGGGGGGTGGGCTCCTGAGGCGGCCATGGGATTAGAGTTACACCATGCCACAAGACATACATACATACATACAAAGATATATATATATATATATATATATATATATATATATATATATTTATATTCATATATATAGGGGTTGGAATGCAACTGCAAACGTGTGGTCATAGCAACTCGGGGCGGTGGCCTCGGACCACACCGCCATGATGGTACATCACCCCTCCCCGCTTACACCACACTTGCAGCAGCCTTCTCCCCAAACGTTTCGAGGAATGAAAAAGAAGGGCCTAAGACCAAGATTGACTCCTTGGAACACTTTCTACGGATCGACCTAAGGAGGGAGGGGCCTAAGACCAAGAGTGGCTCCTTGGAACACTTTCTACGTATCGACCTAATAAGGGCACAGGAAAAAGCCCTTACTTAAATAACTCACCTTCACTTGATGAGCTATCAGAATCATATGCTGCGGCGGCCGACCTCTTCTTTGGCTGCCAACTAAAGACCTGGTTCCTCCTCCCTACACTCTGCAACGGGCGAGAACGCTCCGCCCCGGAAGATGCCTCGGAGGAGGAGGAGGAGGAGGAGGAGGAGGAGGAGGAGGAGGAGGACTTGATCCTCTTGGGGTGCGGGGCTGGTGCTGTGCTGGCACTAGGAGGGCCCTCAGCTACGTCCCCTCCATCCTCAGCATGCATCTCATGATGAGACCGCTTGCTGTTGTTCTTCTTTCCCGACCAGTTCACCACCATTTCCTTTTCCTCTGCCTTGACGCACAAGGCACTCGGAGGTGCAGAACCGGCACGCTTTGAATCAAAATGATGGGCCATGCCATACAACCAGATGGTATCTCGGCACAACACGCATTGCATGGGCCGGTTGGTGCACGGATTTCGTGCAGAGCCACGCGCCATTGCACCATACCGCACATTAGTGGGCTCCAAAGGACAATTAGTTACGATGACGGACGCAAGCCTCCCTTGCGTATTCCGCAACAATTGTGTGGTGCAATCATGGCCACCACAATAACCACAAACATCGCGAGCGCACTCTCCGAGGAGGACGTGCCTACCAATGTGTGTTCGCATGGAATGCAGGGGTACACTCTTCTGACACACTTCACACAACCGTGAGGTTGGTGCTGCACTCCCAACCTTAACAGAACATGTCTCATCGTTGTGATCAAGGAAAGGGAGGTTGGGGTACGGGTCAATCCGAAGTGTTGGGGCACTGTCGGGTGGTGTGAGCAATTGCTCTTGTGTCAAAGCAATGACGCGGTCTGCTTGTTCGTACCACATATGGTCAACATTGGACCTCAACTTGACGAACTGGCAATCTTGCCCTTTGAATTTCAGTACTTTCTGTATCAACCTCCCGTTCCAAGCATATAGCTTTGGGCCAGGGTACTCTTGCATGGACATGAATTGTCCATGGCACATGACCACGCTGGAGCTCTCAACTTGAGCTGCTGACAAGCCGTTCACATTGCGGCCGCGCTCTGAGAGTGTCCGCAAGTAAAATAGGCCGAGAGACAACTTTCCTGCGTACCAGACCAGTGTGGCAAAAGTGTCGCCAACAATTGGTCCGGACTCAGGGTCCACATTTAGAGTAGGCTGCATGGGGAGGCCCGGGCGTGAGCCTTGGATGGCACGCATCATACGCCGGGGGTCACCATGATGCCCCTAGGGGCCCCTAGTATCTCAAAGTATGGGTCTCTAGTACGGCCAGACGCCCAAATAGCCACCGCTATAGAGCGGGGGGGCAGAATCAGAATTGGCCCACTTGTGGGCAAGGTGGCTACATAACCCCTGCCGCCTAGGGGATCCCCACCGCCTCAGAGCGGGGGGCAGAATCAGAAAAGGGCCCACAAGTGGGCAAGGTGGCTACATAACCCCATTGGGCGCCTTCGGCGCCGGGGCGCCTTCGGCGCCCGTTGGCTCCTTGGGCTCATACCTTTGACAACTAACTGTCGGCCGGAGGCCCCTTGGGGGGGGGGGGGGGGGTAGTTGGCGTCCTAGGACCCGCGGAGTCGCCCCCCCCGGGGAATCGGTGTGTGAAGTTCAACGCGGATCTAAAGTGCATTTTCGAAGCCCTTAGTTTTGTTGAATTTTAGGATAAGAGAGCACGGCAAAGGGGCACGGTAGCAAGGCACAATGTAAAGAATGAGTCAAAAATAGGTCAAATACGACCCGGATTCAAAAGGACGGTTCACAAAGGGTACATAACATGTCTGCACTTTGCTGTGACGGAACGGGTGCGGCTTCTCGCCGTTGCAGCCGATTACTTTTACCGAATTGGAGGACCGGGCTTTGGTTAAAATTTGCAGGAATGGTGGCTGTGCTGACGGAACATTTTGCATGTGCTTGCAAAATGTATACCAGGAGTGGGGAACAGTCCCTTATATTAAGCTTCAATTGACTCACTGCCGGGGTTGATTAATCTGCGTTTGTGTTCATGAAGCGGGGTGCCAATGTCAGCAGCTTGAGGGATGAACATGAAGGTTGAAGGCCTACCCTTCTTGTTTTGATTAGTCATGTGCAAGCCTTTGCTTAACAACGGGGGAGGGGGGGATTAAATGAGAAGGGCACCCACCGGGCCCTTTTTGGCCAGAGACACAGCTCTTGGCCTACCCCTATGGGGGAATGGGGTCAACCTCACAATGCACCCACCCACCAAACCACCAAGATCACACAAGGGAAAAAAGATACAAAACAAAGAATACAAAGGAAAAAAGTTTTCCGCGCCATTGGCGCCTGGAATATATAGGGACATGGGACAAATGAGACCCACCAGTGACCTACTCCTACCCCGGGGGGGGGGGGGGGGGGGGCGGCTGAAGGAGCCACCCAACTTTTTCAAAAAGGCACCTCCGCCCCCGTTAGGGTAGGCAGCACACTAACATGACCAGGACACTAACATGACCAGGCCACAAAGGCCTGGTCATGTTCCAGCTGTTGACGGTACACGCTGTGGGGCAGGGACGCATTGGAGTAGAGGAGGGGGGGGGGGTTGGGGGACCTGAGAGGGCTGGGGGTTGACCCTCCTCCTCAACAACTGCTTGAGAAATTTCAGCACCGGAAAATTTCTTTTGGCCTACATTGCTGGTGGGCTGTGGATGGATGCTGTTGATTCCTGTTGATTCCTGGTGGCCTGTGGATGGATGCTGTTAATTTTTGGTGCGCTCTGAATGGTTGACGTTGATTCTTGGTGGACAGTGCACACCCAACTCGAAGCAATAAATCAATATTGGGCGGTGGTCCTTGGTCTAAATCAGACCCAGAAGAAGACGATCTTGATGAGGAGGACCCTGATGATGACCCTGACGATGATGTGGAGGAGATTGATCCATCAGTGAGGCATTCAACATCCTTTGGAATAATCCCCTATTCGTCAAAACTGCTGTCATCCTTTTCAAAAGTCCTTATCCTTATCAAGAGTCTGCGGCATCTGTAGAGGACAATGGGCAACATGACACAAAGCACTCTACAGATCCCTCGGACTCTTGACTGCCTCGCAAAGTTGTGCCCCCAAGAAGCTTCAGCATCGAGAGATGCTACCACCAGGCACATATTCACCCTCGAGTTGCACCTGAAACTGTTTACCTAAAAAATTTTCCAGGACCCCAACTCAGGCTTCCACCTGCATTGGAAGAGGGGGAGGGTAGGGGTGAACCAGTGGTGGTGGTGGGGTTCTTCCTTCCTTTTTTGTTCTAATGCGTGCCTTGGGGGGCTGTTGGACAGCCACCCAGCCACCCACCAAAGCAGTACACAAGACACAAGCATTGGACGAGTTTTCAGAACCTTTTGAAGCATATGAGCAGTCTATTCATTGTCGCATGATAACATGATAACGTCGGGCTCAATGATGAAACGGGGAACCTTCAGCAATCTGAAGAATTGCTTTCCTCAAATGCTCGTGTCGAGTTTCTCAATGTCAGCTACATGGAGATCATACACACAAAGAATCACCTCGCACGGGTTGTTAGATCGAAGCCACGCAGGCCCGTATATCGGGGAAAACGCCAGTTACCCCCCCCCCCCCTTGGGCCTTTCTGGGGCTATTCGCGTACCCTACCTCAAGGGGTTGAATCATTTGTTTAACCCCTTGTAAAATCATTATTTTGTCCAATAAATGCATCCCCCCATAAATTTTTGGTCCGGACCCCCTAGACCCCCCACTTGAAACCCACTTTTTTGAGGTTGTGAGGGAGGTGGGGGGCAAAAATGTCGAAAAATTGACCCCCCTTTTTTGGGTTGAAAATCATGAATCTTTTGCTTTTGTTCAATTTTGAGCCGAAAAAGTGTTTCCGGGTCCCGACTTCATGGGGTTTGTATGGGGCAGAGTGGGACGAGCGGTAATGCAGTTTACGCACTTTTCAGCCAAGTCTGCTTTGTTGGCAGTTTTGGCGACCTCCGCGACCCCGTGCTATCCACTCTAAGGGGTGTGAGTGGGGATGTTGTGACAGTATATGCCTACTAGGATACGCAGCGACCTTTTTGCAGGCTACATTTTAGCCGGTACTTGTGTGGTTTTTACCCTATTTTGGGTGTGTGTTGCTTGGGGTAGATTCTCTATGAGGTGGACTTGCCCAAGGCAATAGAATCACCTCGCAGAGGTTGTTAGATCACAGCCACGCAAGCCCGTATATAGGGGAAAACACCACATACCCCCCCTTTTGGGCCTTTTTGGGGCTATTCGCGTACCCTACCTCAATGGGTTGAACCCCTTGTAAAATCATTATTTTGTCCAAGAAATGCATCCCCCCTTGAGTTTTTGGTCCGGAAGCCCGAGACCCCACCACTTGAAACCCACTTTTCTGAGGTTGTGAGGGAGTGGGGGGGGGGGGGATGTCGAAAAATTGACCCCCCCTTTTTGGGTTGAAAATCATGAATCTTTTGCTTTTGTTCGATTTTGAGCCGAAAAAGTGTTTCCGGGTCCCAACTTCATGGGTTTGTATGGGGCGGAGTGGGACGAGCGCTAATGCAGTTTATGCACTTTTCAGCCATTATCGCTATGTTGGCGGTTTTGGCAACCTCGGTGACCCCATGCTATCCACTCTAAGGGGTGTGAGTGGGGATGTTGTGACAGCATATACCTACTAGGATACGATAGGGCTGTAGCCTTGCCGAGGGCCGGTCAAAACCCGTCAAAGACGCAAAATGACTGTTTCCACCAATAATGGCTTACATGAGTGAACGGGCCGGTGCACAACCTTGCTCATGCAGTTTTTCACCCTGGACAGCTCAAAAATCGAAGTTTTCGAAACTTATTTTTTTTTTTGATACTGTGATCACCTAAAATGACCATCCAAGGTATGTAAAGCGGTGTTTGTTTGCAGGCCGTTTTTTACCCTATTTTGGGTGTGTGTTGCTTGGGGTAGATTCTCTATGAGGTGGACTTGCCGAAGGCCATAGAATCACCTCGCAGAGGTTGTTAGATCACAGCCACGTAGGCCGGTATTTAGGGGAAAACACCACATACCCCCCCTTTTGGGCCTTTTTGGGGCTATTCGCGTACCCTACCTCAAGGGGTTGAATCGTTTGTTTAACCCCTTGTAAAATCATTACTTTGTCCAATAAATGCATCCCCCCCACCTAAAATGACCATCCAAGCCCGTATTTATGTAGTTTTTACCCTATTTTGGGTGTGTGTTGCTTGCGGTAGATTCTGTGTGAGGTGGACTTGCCGAAGGCAATAGAATTTCCAAGAACCCCCCCTCCCAATCGGCCAATAGGCGGCGCTAGCTGGAGACAGTCACAACACATGGCGACATGCCAAATCCCCCTATCTAGTAGGCCAAACACCGAGGACATCCCTGCCCACTGCCCCTTGCACCATGCCGGCATTGCACAGCACCAGTTGCAGTGCCACTGCTCCCTCCAGTGTGGCTGTGTGCAACCGGAGTTCCACTGCCCACCACCCGTAGCATGGTGGCATTACACAGCATGAGTTCCATTGCCCACTGCCCCCTTCCGTGACGATGATGTGGAAAACGTGGCAAAGGACAGACAACCAATCCAGGCACAAGTTCACAGATAACAAATTGTTTCCTGCAACATGGCACGATCTTCCTGATGATCAAGCAGTCTTTGAACATGGCAGAGGAAGCCTATCGCTCCCAAATCTTGGATCGTGTGACATGCCCCAACGAAAGAAGAGGTGCGACCTGCAACCCATCGTACAGTCGCTTGCTGAGCCTTTCTACGTGCCTTAGATCCCGCTCCATTTCTCGTTGTGCCACTGCGCAGGCCTCGCCGAAGCCCACTGCCAGGGGAGTGGGCACAGTTCCACTCCGGAATCCGCGCTCTTGGCCGCCCCCGCTGACTGGGGACTTTACGCGAACACGAGGGCGCCTGTGATAGAGAACGAGAGAGGAGGTTGCGACCATTGGCGTGTCAAAACCGAGCGAACAGTTGTGGCATAGGGCCGGACCTGTTTGCCCTGCCAAACCACTGCAAAACCCCAAAACTCCCATATGCAAAACAAAGCAAGGCCAACATGCGCAACATAGCGGTGGTCTGTAGTATGGACGCGCCCGCAGCCTGCTTACGCCCTGAGCACTCCATGTGAAGCAGGACATCAAAAGGGTTGCGCACATCTGTGAGGCAAGCGCACAAAGGAGGGTTGTACAGAGAGGAACCGACAGCCTAGCTGAACCAAAGCCTGGCCGAACCTACAAGACGGGACTGTGTTGGCATTCCCACTGGAGAAGTTTGCCCTCCTAACCTACAAGACGGGACTGTGTTGGCATTCCCGATGGAGA
This sequence comes from Eutreptiella sp. 'Long Island Sound 2002', assembly GCA_964036045.1. NCBI lineage: Eukaryota > Euglenozoa > Euglenophyceae > Eutreptiales > Eutreptiaceae > Eutreptiella > Eutreptiella sp. 'Long Island Sound 2002'. Next base: position 158,245,349 of record OZ038380.1, read on the forward strand.
AGTTTGCCCTCCTCCCCCTGTCGTAACCAGGGGGCTCAGTCACCTGCAAATGCTGTTACAAGGTTTGCATACCTGCGAACGTATAGTGCGCCAACCCCTTTGGGACCGTATACCTTGTGGCCGGATAATGACATAAGGTCAATGTGCATAGCGTTCACGTCAAGAGGAACCTTTCCAAGTGCTTGTGCACAGTCGGAATGAAAGAATATTTTGTTGGAACGGCAGATTTTCCCAATTTCCTCAATAGGTTGTACTACACCAACTTCGTTGTTAACATACATCACGGAGACCAATATTGTGCTGGGCTTAATTGCGGCTTTCAGCTCCTCCACGTCTATGAGGCCGTCGGTTTGCACAGGCAGATAGGTCACCTCAAACCCTTCCTGCAAAGTGATATCGTTCCTGAAAGCTTGTCATGGACACACTAATGTGCGTCGTTGGACACCGCTAAGGACAACGTGGGGCACACCTGTTCTAAGTGCCGGCATGACTCCAGAACGCACTTGTGTTCAGTTTGAGTCGTAATTATGTGCTTCCCCTTCGACTTTTCATAAAACTTAGCAACACCCTTAACTGCAATGTTGTTGGATTCCGTTGCACCAGAGGTGAACACCACCTCTTTGGGTTGTGCACCAATGAGGGATGCCACTTGCTCCCGGGCACGTTCTGTTGCACTCTCAGCTGTCCAACCGTAAGAATGAGTCCTGGAGTGTGGGTTGCCATACTGTTCCGTCAGGTATGGCAGCATGGCGTCCAGAACTCGCGGGTCCATTTGGCTGGTGGCTTGAGAGTCTAAATAGAGGGCTCGGTCATGTGGAAGGCTGAGGGCACGGGTAGCTTGCATCACCCGCATCGTTGGCAAGCATCGAGACAGCTGACGTTTCATTTTCGAAAAAGCTGCAAGACGCTGCAAGACTGGTCACACCTTGCCACAGTTTGGCAGTAGGATTCACTGATCGAGACAACGTAGTAAACCAGCAAGGGAGATTGACGACCGTCAACGTTGAGGTCTAGCTTGGACTGCCCGGGCCTGGCTGAAATTCTCGAATCGTTTTTGCAGTTTGGGAACTTTTTGAACCCAAGTTAATGATGAATAACGCAACACGAATTAAGTAAGTGAAAATCTCGGGGAATGAGACTCGCGCGCGGGTTCTGGGGTTTTGCGAATCTCTGGAATGCTGTAGAATTGGGGTCGAAGTTGCGAACGCAAGGAGTTGAAGGACGCCGGCGCTCCATGCTCCCTCCCTTGCCTAAATAGATATGGACACCACCCTAACCAAAAATGACAACTCTTGAGAGGGGTCCCATAGGGTTCTAAAAATGTCGTGATATGACATTCTAACTGATTTTGGACCATTTTTAGGTGAGGCCCAGGCATGGTTGTGACTGATGGCGGGTTTTCAAGCTATGCGCTGTCCTGGGTGCTGAACGGCTGTGATGACGCGTATTGGTACGCCCTTGGATCTTGGATGTCCAACTTGCCTGTATGTGGGTGAAGACCTTGATTTTGGATTCCATTTTTGTCATCAAAATTTGTGTCTTTCAAACCCATTTTTGGACTCTTTTTGGGGTCCTTGTGAGAGCCAGCATGCACAAGAGAATCCGTAATACCATGCATTGACAAATTGTTCTAGGAGCTTTGCTCCCCCCATGACACAATCTGGTGTCCTATGAAAGGAAGAGAGGGCAAACAAGGCAATAGACTATGTTAATAGACATGTAAACATACCTAAGTAACAAACCATGTCCTAAGGTTAGATTTTTAGGAAAAATCGCACTAAATCAGGGCACCACAAGCCCTGCGGCCTGAAAATCAGGTCTTCGACGAGTGTTGTCGACAAGAACTGTCCTATGGTCAATAGGTCTAAGTTAGTTCTGGGTCATAATAGGGTCAAACCAGTCAAACATAGTCAAAAACATCTGAAAAACAAGGTTAAAACTTGAAACATGGGTGTCCCCCCAGGCGCCAGCCTAGGGCCCTTAGGGCAATCTGGCGCCATATACCATATGCTGAATATCGCCCATAGGGGAAGGAGTGGCCGTCACTCAAGGCCACATGTGGAAAATTGGCAACTTAGTGCATTTTTATGAAAAAATCCCATATTGTACAGTAAAAATCTACCATAATTCAGCTTTTCTGTAGCTTTCTACGACATTTTTCATCAAGAAAATAATGTCTTAAAAATTGTTGCGGCGACTGGTGCCCGCTGCCGCGCCGGCAGTTACTTTGAAGGTTCAATGAACCTTCAAATACATTAGAAACTTAAAAAACCTTAGAAAAGTGAAGAAAATAGCTATTTTCAAGCCAAGCCGGAGCTATTTCCTGCTACTGTACACCAGCTGGCAATTACACTGGAGTGTCAGCGATCTTCTGGAGCTTGTTTGGCTTCGAAAGAGATACTTTTACCTACTAAAATATGCCTACATATGAGGGCAAGGTCCCATATGCACCACCCCTATCCTAAAAAGGTTTCTATGATCTTTGTTTACAGAAACCTCTAACGGGTAAAAGTAACTCATGCTTTGCCCTATTTGCTTTTCGTGCTGTAGTGTTTCGAAAAAACACCCATGCTGAAAAAACAGAGTCCCCGGGCAAGAAGACATAAGCAAAAGAAACAAGTATATAAACACTTTCGTGTATGTAAAATGTGTGGTTCAAACAACGTTAAAAATAAGTAAAGTACAACCAAATAAGCAAGAATCGCCAGAAAACGGAAGTATCTACAACATATGCTCCCGAATATATATCATTTGGACTCTGGCAGGACTGGCAGGACTGGCAAAGGGCTTAGGAAAATCAGACAAATAAGATTAGAGAGGGTTAGCCACTCTCGGAGCCAATGGGGCCGTTATAATTCTTGAAGAACTCCTTCATCTCGTTGGCAAACTTCCCCACCTCCTTGACTGTGAGTTGACGACGGTCTTCTCGACGCGACGTCGTCGTTTGGCGCCACCTACCTTCGTTGGAGCTGTCCTACATGTCAAATTCTTGGTGCCCTTGTGGTTGGGCTTCATAAAAATCAAATGCTGGTGGAAACTTATTGAGGGCGTGATCCCACCATTTATTTGGGCTGGTTTCTGGCCCAAAGTCGTCGCTGAATGTTGCTGACAAACTTGTCGCAAAATATTCGGCGATCTCCGCCGCTTCGGATCCGGAGTAAGAGGCCCACCAAGCCTCATTGTCTTGGTCAGTGTGGTAAGCTTGTTGCTGCTAGTTTCGTTCCCAGCTGCCCAGAGTAAACATCCAGATCACCGTAAGTGTGGCGAAATGCAAAGCACAACTGCAATGAATATTCTTTGACTCCCCAATTTAGTAAGCTACCAATTGAACACCTCGGTTTAAGCCCGAAGAGGGCTCAGTTCATTATGTCATTTCTGCATAGGGAGAACACACATGAGCATTTGATTCTGAAGAGCATGCTTCAACGACACCAAGCGTGGACGAATCTCCTAACGCAGCACCGACACCATCTTCACATCAATTCTTAATGGGTGACCAACGGCTAAAACGACGACTTCATCAACTACTACACGAGAGACCAAACTATGAGCGGCTCATGCCTGCTGCTTGGAACGACACGACCACCTCGCTCGGTTTGGACGTAGGAGCTCAATACTTTAATGCCAGGGCAGCGCTGTACCTTACCCAGGAATATGAAAAACTTCGTTGCTCACATCCTGAACTGATTAACAACTAACTGCGACTGTTTGCACATCCGGCCGAAACCCAAGACCGCCGCCAAGCAGCCACCCAACGCCGTCGCCGCACCACGGCCTCAGCCCGCTGCCACACCCAAGCCCAAGCCCAAGCCCTCCGCCACGGCGACAGCGCGAGCCCAACCCCCCGAGAAAGTCCTATAGGACCTCCGACCCCAGCCATCCCAGACCCAGCAACAGCAACGCCCAGCACGGCGCCCGTTCACTGTCACCAACGCCGCCGCCACCAACTTCATGGCGCAGCGCGCCGCGGCCGAGGCGCGACGCACCTCGTCCCGCTACCACTCAAAGCCCGCACCCCAGGGCCACGGACCACCCAAGACCGGACCGGAGTAAGGTTTGGAATCGATTTTGGCGATTAATTGATTAATCGATTAATCGGCAATGATTGGCAAGCCAAACAAGATAATTGCAATCTACCGATTATTTTGCTACCTGCATTGAAATGGAATCGATTATTTCGGCGCGCAGTGGCACACCACAGTTGAGCCGCCAATGCAATCAGCAAGGAATCAAAAATGGCAAACTGTCGTTGAACTGCAGAAGAAGCGAAAAGGTATGATGCACACCACTGTGGTTCTTCTTTTTAAAGGCACCGGGGTTATGAGCACCAGGCAAAACGCAATAAACACAGAGTAAGAAAAAGTCACTGCCATGTCTTTCTTGGAGGGCTTGATCCAGGCCAAGCCTCCCTTAAAACCCTTTTGTTGATGCTAAGATTAACTCAAGTATTTTTATCTCTCTTTTGAAGCCTAAAGTACACTTTCTCAAAGTAACTAGGGTTGTAACCCTAGCCCCCCATGAAGTTCACCCCTACCACTCAACTGAGTGGAGGTATCTTCCTTCATGGAGGATATACCGAAATAAAATAGGCATTTCATGCTTTAGGCCTTGGAGGTTAAGCCTAGTGGTCTCCCACCCCAAGACCCCTATACTCAATTGTTTCTACCACTGATTGTGGTTCTACTTTTTAACTGTTTCTGAATTCAGTTGCTTGGCCAAGTCAGATTCTGTGTCTGGCCTGACACCTATGCCCCATATTGCTAACCAGCACCATTTCTCCCAAAAGAGTGCACATGTAGTGCTTGATGCTATCTTTGAGGCTAGAGTCAGCCCAGTTTTCATATGAAATCTTTTGTATTATCCATTTGTGATTGAATCTTTGTGTTTATACCTGCTTTGTCTATCTGCAACCCTTCTGTGTTACACTAGATTTCAAACTATTCATTGATTCGATCCACATCTTGTTCTTGCTCTACTTGCTCTTTTGGTTTTGGGATTTCACCATCAAAAACCTGCAGGATTTCATCAAAATCTATAGGGCACTAATCAAGGACATCTTTCCGGTAGCAGAGGCAAACCCTGAGAACCTTTCGAACCGACTCTGAGCAGAAGCACAAGAAAAACACACTGAACATGTCCTACCGAACCTGGCCGATCAGAAGTGTACAAGTCCAACTATCTCACCCAGTGAGTGAACCGCCACTCAGAGCAGCATCTGGGTCTCAGGAAAATCTAGAGCACAGAAGGGCGGAACTAAATACGCCCAAAACAATCCCATGAACCATGGAAACCTTAGCGGCCCATGGTGAAGACAGCCTGCAAAGGGTCCGCAGGCGTGTCGAAGCTTCCATTGCCCGGTCGGCTTGTCCAGCCTCGTCTTCTTCCGAACTTGGAGTTGGTCCTGAAGAACAAGAGGACCTACGAAGGAGGATGGACGAGGTCATGCTCCACGAAGAGTACCACTTGTCCACCGTAGGAGTAGATGGAGAACTACCTCTTGATGCCCTCGGGTCGCCGCCCCAAACTGAGATGGGCTCCTTCCTCCGCTCTGGGCCATCTACAGACATAGCGGACACAGTATCACTACCGAGACGACCGAGAGTACACGAACACCCGAGAGCAAGGCATCCAGACCTGCCGATAATGGATCCACCTCGCCCAGAGCCCACCCATGGGGCTCTGGATCGTACGGCCGAACTATTGGCCAAACTTCTATCCGGATCGGAAGACCCGGATGTGACAGCTCTGTCGGAGGCTGTCAAGGCTAAATTGGGTATCACTGAACCCTTACCCAAGCCAGCGCCACTCTCACCTTCAGCCGGATTGAGCACGTTGGCTGATGATCTCAAAAGATCAAGGTTGTCCAGGTTGCTACCTAAGGTCACTTGCCCCAGCCCTTTTCATCCTCGCGCCAGGACAGTCCCTATTGCTGAACTACAGGACGTGCCGGTGACGGAGCCTGAGAAAAGAGGGCTGTCAGCCCTGGCACCTCTTGCCGGCGTATCACCTTCTGGGCTAACTCCGGGGGCTGGGAAGACGGGCAGACCTATTGCCGAGGCGAACATCCAGCTGGAACTGCCGAAGAATTTGCTGAGTTTCTTTTGCTTACTGGCCATGCCCATGTGGATGTGGCCACCAAATGCTCACTGCTGAAACCCTCATGCAAAAAGAAATTTTTGCAAAAACAGGTGAAACAGATTGTGAAAACCTATTCCACCTGGGCAGAGGTACTTCAAAGACTGGAGAAAACATTCCCCGTCTATGAGACTGACCTCAGTGTACGCACACAGATAGAGGAGCTACCCATGCTCCCTGCGTTTCCTTCCGCTGCGCGAGTTTCTGAATACGTGTGCGACCTGGAGTATCTGTTTTCACGAATGAACGTGGGCTCCTACGGAGCCACTGAGCCCCACCTGTGGCTCATGAGTAAGATCCCCCAACGTACGTGGGATGATTGCCGCTCTACCTCTGAGAGGAAGAGTCGGACCCACTCGTACGACGAACCGGTGGACCTTCTGATTGAGCTAGCTCTTGAGAGGGAGAACGATTCCCACATGGAGAAATTCCTCAAGAAGCACTTGGGTCGAGGTGGTACCCCTACCCCCGAACGTGGCGAAGGGAAAGGGCCTAAAAATCCCACTAACGCCAACCAGGGAGGTGGTAAAGGAAGGGGTCACCTACGTGCCATGAATGAGGTTAAACCTGATGCAGGTACACCCCCTCTGTTCTACTGCAAACCTGTCAATGACAAGGGGGGGCCTTGTCATGCCCGTGACTGCGATCACCGCAGTAGCTGTATGCTACAGATGAAACGACAGCAGCATACCAAGGATGGGAAACCTGTGACCCATCAGGATCATTTTAGGTGTACCATCATCTGTGGCTATTGTGGCAAACGTCGTCACTACGAAGACGAATGTCACATAAAGAAACGCGAGAGTGATAAACTCAAGCGGCAAGACGCTGAACGCCAGAAGACCCAAACACCCACCAAACACCCTCAGAATGGGGATAAAGGTGGTAAAGGAGGTGGCAAGGAGGGTGGCAAAGGTAGAACCCCTAACCCCCAGAGGCGCTCATCAGCGCCCGTTGCTACACCCCCTCCTGCTGCTACGTCCCCTCCTGCCGCAGGTGATCCAAAGAATCGCCCACAGGGGGATAACGCTACCCCTGAGGGGAATAACTCCAAGAAGAGGCGATTGGCCTGGATGGCCAGGTCCCTCATAGCTGCAGGGGTGGATGTCAAGTTCCCTGATGAGGCGTAGGGGGGCGGCTCCAAAGAGGAGGACTTGGTTTTCTGGATCCTCCTGAAAATCGGGGATCAAGTTTTTCGAGCGGTGCTTGACACCCGTGCAACATTTTCTATAGTGGCCCAGCGCCTGCTAAAGACTTTCAAGAAAACTAAGACCGTGGCCATCGGAGTAGGGGATGGGCGTACCATCCATTCCTTGGGGGGGGGTCGATGTGACCATATGCCTGGGCGACGAAACCGTGACCAAACGCTGCAGAGTGCTGGACACCGATGCCTTTGACATCGTCATTGGTACAGACTTCCTACGAAGAAACCCCCAGGTAAAAATCCTGTCTCTCCAGCGCCCCTATTCTTTGCACTGCGACTTTGGCAGTGGACTGTTCTCCGTACCTTTGGAGCTGTCAGGACGAAAAGAGTCTGGGCTGCGCTACGCATCCAAGACTAACTATTGTACTGAAAACTACCAAACGGCCCGTCACGTTCTTGAAAATGGACTGGCGGCCCTTCAGGTAAACCTGGATGAGATCCAGGTGGAATTGTTTGCGAGCCAACAACAGCACATCATGCAGTTGTACTGCTCGAAACAATTCAACAATGCTTTCCGTTTCTTCTGGAACGCAATGGGCCTAGCGTATGCTAACCCTCCCTTCTCCCTGCTCGCGAAGGTTCTAACCAAAATCGCTTATGAGGGAGGAAGGGTTGTCATGTGCACCCCTGACTGGGGCTGCTTTGGTGAACATGCTTACTCGCGCCGTATGCTAGATCGAATGACCCTGGGAAGAGTGCAACTCCCCGACGGTCCCATCTATGTGCCTGAGGTTTCAGACACAGCTATGCAGGCCCCTGAGTGGGCCAGTTTCCTGTCCATCGTTGATGGATCTTTGACCAGGTGCTACTAAAAGAGGTCATGGCCGAAAATCGTGGCCTGACCCTTTCTGATCTCAAAAATCGATCTCCTGAGCACCTATCTGCCACATTTACAGGGTGTGAGTCTCCCGATGGCTATCTGAAACCTGCAGCTGTAAAGGAGGATGCTGACGACCAACTGTCTGAGATTGCCAGCACTATCCCTCCTGTTGATCCCAGCTGTGTTGACCTAAAACACAGTGCCTTCCTAGCCCAGCTGTTGCTGGAGGAGGTAGACCTAGAGTCAACCTCTGAGCCCGCTTCCCCTGTTGGGAAGCCAGTGCTACACATGCAGCCTATGCACACAGGTGAACCCGTTGCCCCGATTGCTGATACTCTGGCGCGGCCTGCTTCTAATAACATGCCACTGTCTGAGCATGACACTCAGGAACTCCGGCGGCTGTTGTACCTGAAGGCCGAAGGTATTGAGCGCCAAGAGCGGCTGCAATACCTCAGACAGACCTGGAAATCCTCCATCTGGTCTGAGGAGGACGATGATTCCTATACGCTGCCTGATCCTGAGATACCGCTAGTGTATTCTCTGCACTATGGGCAGCAATGTTCCCCTGAATGAGACGATGGTTCTGTGCCTGCCGAAACTGCTGATCGGCAGAAAAAGAAAGAACATGGAAAGAGCAACCTCCATGCTGAGGAGGATTTCCTGCAGAAACTTGAGAGTCTTAACCTTGACCCCCGACTGAAGAAACTGCTGATAACCTATGAGGAGGTATTCAGCGCCTTGCCGCCCCCCCTCTGTTGTAAAAAACTGGTCCAGACGGACCTGAAACTGGAACCTGAATTTGAAAAGACGCGAGTGAGGCGTCGTCCCTATCCCGCTCCACAGGAACAGGTTGAAGAAATCGAGCGCCAGATCCAGGAATGTATTGATGCTGGCCTCGTTGAAGAATATAAGAAGGGGGACTACCCCCATCACTGCAGTCCCTGTTTCCTGGTTGCCAAACCAGGGTCGACTGCCCTACGACTGGTTGTTGACTATGGTGAGGTCAACAAGGAAACCCAGAACCACTCAGGGAGTATTCCTAACATGGAAAATACCCTGGAGCGTATTGCCAAATGCAGGTACAAGACCAAAATCGACAAACGCTCTGGTTTCTGGCAGGTGGACCTAACTGCCGCAGCTCAGGAGCTGCTGGCTTTTATAACCCCTAAGGGCCGTGTCTTTAAGTGGAAGGTTATGCCTTTTTTAAGACGTCACAAAATTTATCAGTGCGGAACAGTACGGAGAATAAGATACACACTGAAATAGTATGCACAATGTACTGAAGTAACTGATGGGCTTTGGAGGCCCGAGTGTGGATGTGGAGAGATATGTGCCGAATAGCATAGTAGTTGGAATAGAAAATGGGGAGTGCTTGGCTTTCTTAAGGCCACTGGGCCACCAGGGTGCACCCAGGATAAGCAGCGTAGCTGCAGAAATTTGAGTTAATGACAAACGATGGTGGCGTGGTAAAATTGATTGATGGGTTGATAGTTTATTTCTGAACAAGGTGTGTACTTGGTGTGTACCTGGTGTGCATCTGGTGTGTACCTGGTGTGTACGTTGTGGACTTGGTGTGTACCAGTGTACGTGGTGTGTACTTTATGTACCTGGTGTACACCTGGCGTGCAGCCGTTGCGTACCCGATGTACCACCGGCTTAGACCTGGTGCGAGTGTGTCAGTTGTGAGGTATAGATTTTGGGTGTGAAAAGACATAATGTGAAGTGATCATGGAAGTACCCCTGTGGACTGCATCTCCACTCTGTTTTTGAAGACCACCTGTAGTTTCACCCCTAGGGGAAAAGCCACACCATGGTTTTCAAATGAAATACAGAGGGCAAAGCAAACTGACATAAGATGAAAAATTCATTATATAATCAGTCTCACTGTGATTGAGTTGCAGAAGACAAAGTCATTTCACAACATGGAGTATTAGATAGATAACCAACATACTTGTGTGAGCTGGTGTGTGTGGTAAAAAATTCACTGCGGCAAATTGGCAACTCAAGCCACAGCATACATAATCTGACACAAAGGTAGTTGTACTTGGGCGGGGGACCGCCATGCCTCAAAAAAAAAAAGGTAGTTGTACTTGCACCTAGAGAAGGCATGCTGCGAGGCCCTTTTTCAAAAATAGGCCGTTGCTGACTGAGCCAAAATTTACATCAGTAAATGAGAGATTATTCATGATGTGGAGAGGTCTTCTGACCAGTAATAACAGTTACCGGTGTTACATGGTTTCATATATCTGAGTTGAATCAGAAGGTCGGTCTCTTCCTTGATTGGACTCTCCTCGACTTCTGCATCCGTTAGCCTTCGATGAAATAAGGTGAAGGTGTCCACCTCCGCTTCGCTGCAGAGATGGTAGTCTCCTAAGTCGTCCTTAAACCAACTCACTGATGTGCGTTCGTCACCGAGATCGGATACTTTGGTGTCTCCTTCGTGTGGTTTTGTGGTTGGCGTCGAGTGAGAGGCCTCGAGCTGTTTCAGAGTATTGAGTGCTGGCCGCGACTTGTTTTTAGTCGGTGTGGCGAGTTGAGGCGCGCTCAAAATGGCTGCGCTAGCGTCCCAGACGTTCAAGGGAGGGCCTGCTAGGCTGTGTTGATGAATTGTCGGACCAATTTCGGCGCGCGTCCTGCAATTTGGAGCTCCTTTCTTAGCACCGAACTTCCTAGCGTACTTGTTACTGCGTTGGACTCGCTGTATTCTTTGAACGCAGTGTGTACCCACTTGTGTGGTCGTAGCTTCTCCTTCTTTCGCTGCGGTACGATGTTTACCACTCCGAATTGTCTTGTTTGCTGTCTGTGTGTCCCATGCCGACGATGTCAACCGTTTGGCGCTTTGAGTGTTCAGCACAGAAAACGGGTTTGCTGTTGCGAAGGTGGATTCCGTGATTCGAGTATTTTGTTGCCTCCTTGTGCTCACCGACGCGAAAGTGTTAGACTCCTTGTCGTGATTTGCTTTGATACTGAGTGAAGGACAGGAAGTAAACCGTGGCGACGAAGTGGAAAATGATTTGCGCGTCCTTGTACTCGGCACTGCTTGTTTACTGTCAGTGTGCTCCTTTTGTGTTGACGGCGTTTCTGTAACGGTTGCCGCCAAGCTCTTGTCGTTGTCCTGGGGGCGGTCATCTGGAGACTCATTCTTGACTGAAGAGGCGACAGCAGCGGTGTGACAGTGCGAGGCAGTTATAGTAGACACTGACAGTCGTTGGAGACGTTGTACAGGCACTCTGGGAAAACGCGATAAGTTCTTCAAAAGCGTTGCTGTGGTTTGTTCTTGCTCGAGATACAGTTGCAGTTGCTGTATTGCTTGCAGTAGCGTTTGACAGGCCACAGAAAGTTGCGCAGCTGCGGCTTCGTGTAGCAGCACCATTTGCCGCTTGCGATATTCTGCACTGGTAAGTACTGAGGCTGGAAGTTTCGTTCAGGCAGCTGGCGAATTGGGATCAGCGGCTGCAGTTTTTCTGGACTTGCCCAGGTCCCTGCATTAGAAAATCGCTGAAATCGAAAAAAAATAGACACTCAGAAAGAGAGGAAGGTTATGCCTTTCGGGGTGGCTAATGCCCCAGCGCTCTTCCAAGAGCTAATGAACAAAATTTTGTACATACTGAGGCGCAGGCCTCTAGTACAGGAGTTGATTTCTCGGGTGCAGAAATGGAGGCCCACATCGACGACCTGAGTTTGGGTACTAATACCCAAGAGGACCATGTCCTTCTCCTCCGTGGTTTTTTCATTGTTTGTCAAGAAAAACCATCTCCGAATCAAACTCGAAAAATGTGAGTTTATGAAAGAGGAGATGGAATATTTGGGTTTCCACGTGGGGTATGGTTGGTGTAAACCAGCCGCGTCTAAGATGCAGCCCCTACAGGACATGCAGATTCGCGATGACCCTAAGAAGGGTCTACACGACGTGAGGAGTTTTGTGGGCGCCTGTAATTTCTATCGGCGTCACATCCACAATTTTACTTACTCCTCTGCCCCCCTCACTGACCTAATCCAGAAAACTACTCCCTGGAGGTGGACCGCCAGAGAGGAAGAGTGTTTCCAGGAGTTGAAGAAGAAGATTGCCTCCTCCAACTGCCTAGGAGTGCCCCGCCCTAAGGGCGAGATAGTCCTGATCACTAATGCCAGTGATGTAGGGGGGGGTGGAACGATCTACCAATGGCAGGAGCTTAACCCAGCTGAACTAACCCACTGCCATTATCGTACTAGTGGACTGAACCGTGATGGTTCGCTGAAACATGACTATCCTACCAGTTAGTGGCGGCTGGTGCCACTGGGACACTGGAATTGGAAATGGAACCAAGCGCGTTCCAATTACAGCACCTATGACCAGGAACTCCTGGCCGGTATGTTGGTGCTTTCGTCACAATCCCGACTCCTGAGATCTAACCCTATTGTCTGGCAGTGTGACCAGGAACCTGTGAAGTCTTTTCAGAAGGGCCCACCACCAGAGAAAGCAAAGCTAAAGCGGTGGTGGACTTACCTGAGCCAGTTCAGGCTGACAGTTCATCATATCCCCGGAATAAAGAATGAACTGTCTGACTATATATCGCGCAACAGCTTCGATGCGCTTATAGGTGAGAGCTCTGAGGCGCTTGCCAGGGAGGCTTTCCAGCTTATGGATGTCCAGCTTGACCTGTCCATGCGCACTGCTGGAATCCTGGAGGGTTGGAGTCTAACCGACTATCAGTCAGAGTATAGAGAAATTCTCCAAACCCTCAGCACTGGTCTCCAACCCCGTGTCATTGACGGGCACCAGTGGTATAAAAACAATCAGTACCTCTTCTACGAGGACCGAATTGTTGTGCCTGAGGCACGACTGGATGGGTGCCTACAGTGGTCCCATCTCAGTTCTGGTCACACTGGCGCTAATCGCTCAGTGGACTTCTTCCGTGAGTGTTTCTTCTCTAGTCTAACCCTGACTGAACTGAGGTCGCGTATGCAGACCATTGTGGATACCTGTGGCTGTCATGCCAGCAAGCAGAGCGACAGTAGGGATAGGGGCCTGATCTCCAGCTTACCCATACCCTATTGTGCTGACTCTCTTCTCTACGTGGATTTCATCCACGGCCTACCACGCTTCGGCGGCATAATAGTTGCCTAGTGGTCACCTGTGGCCTATCTCGCTTCACCCGTGTGTTCCCTTGCAATAAGAAAATCACAGGTGAGCAGACTGTGAAAATGTTGGTCGAACAATGGTTCCAACCCTGTGGAGCCCCTAAGCAGGTGCACTCTGATGAGGATGTACGCATCCGCAGTGACACTGGGTGGTACAAACAAGTGCTAAATGCCCTCAACGTGGAGGTAACCACAGGTGTGCCCTATACCCACACGTCTAACCCTCTTTGTGAGAGACAGATTCGTGTGGTGGAGCAAAACTTAAGAATCCTGATGAAACAGGACCGTACCAAGGACTGGATACGCCTAGTGCCCTGGGCAGTGCTGACCATGAACTCACAGCGGAGCTCCTCTACGGGTCTCACCCCCCACGAACTGTTCCATGGAGGACGACCTGCATGGTTCTTCAAAACCCCCTTTCCTGAGGACTTCAAGAGCCTCATGGGAGATTGGCTGGAACACAAGCAGTCCCTGGCTAACCAGGCTGGGACTAACCTGAGACACACTCGGGTATAGAGCTGAGAAGTATAATGCGGTGCGCATTTTATGTTGGGGGTGGTTCATAAGGGGGTTGTCGGCTTGGCTGCCTCGAATGTGCGCCATGGTGCGGATGGGTTGTTGGTAGTGGTATGCCCGCCCTGTGTCGTTTTAGATTCAATCGTCCGGTACCCAGGCTGGTGGTTCCCCGGTGTGTTGGATTGGCGGCAGGTGTTGGAGGTGCGTGTGCATGTGGTCCTGTAGCGGCGGGGCCTCGCCGTCCGGCATATGTTCGGCAAGCTGGTTGTCGGCGTGTAAGTCTATGTGTCCGTTGCCCAGGCTATACCGATGAGACTCTTGTTTGATGAGATGTAAGACGATGTGTTTGGGGAGGCGCCGCAAGGCTGCCCACAGGTGTTGGGCCTGGGTGCCGAGGCTAGATTCGGTCGCCTTGTGCAGGGGCTGCCGTGCCAGTTTGCGGACGATCCGGAAGTCCACCGCTGCGTCTACTACTACCCACACATGGTGCGTGTGGTCACGCGGTTCCTGGTGGGTGTCATTGACGGCGTCCACAACAATCGCCAGTGTCTTCAGGTCCCCGTGAGAGGAGGCTCCGAAGATGGTAGCTTCTGTGAGGTGGTGTTGGTGCAGTCGGCCTGTCGTGTCCGCTTTCAACTCCAAAGCTGCCCCCCCGACCGCTGGGGTGAGGCTTGTGGTGCCCGAGGCATCCGCGAAAATCACGGTGTTGTGGTCGTCCGGGTTTGGTAGGCGGCACGGTGTTGTTGGTTGGTAAGCATGGATGCGTGCCCCCTGTTCCGTGGTGGCCCACGGCGTGTTGGCGTCCGGTCGGAGTCTCCGGGTAGCATACACGCCCACCCCCTGGCGGATGATCTGGGTTGCCGCTGGGTTCATGCGGACATACTTGTTGTTCGCCTCGTGGCCCTGTGTCAGGTAGCCGTACACATACTGGAGCAGGTACGCTTTCTGTGGGTGGAATGTGGTCCACTCGACCGTCTGCCAGTCCTGTACTTAGGAGCATCGGTGTTTAACCGGGTAGGCGGGGGCCTCCGGTGTGGCGCTGCGGTGTTTGGCCAGCACCGGGAAGGTGATGGCTGGGTGCTTGGTGTCCCACGTTCCCCGGTGGAATCTCCATTCTGCCTCAGCGCTGGGGCCCCAACCCACTGTGGCCGTGTCCCTCTCCGCGGCCCATTGGAAGTGCGTGTGTAGCCACCGGTGTTGTTCCGGGGTAGCGTGGGCCGTTGGCATGGGGTGGTAGCGCGCCAGTAACGGGAGGAGGGGCCACGGGGTGGCTAGCGCTTGGGGTCCACATCTCCAGCAAGTGGTGGGGCCGCCCGTCAGCTTGTCTTGCGACAGTGGTGTCGGACAGAAGGGGCGCGCCGTGGGTGGTGGTAGCATCCACAAGTTGCCCCGTGCTCGGCCTGGGCGCAATGTGGCCTTGAGTTCGTTGGGTGCCAGGAGGAGTACTGCTGGCACCGTGGCACCGGGTACATACTCCAGTTGCTCCGGTGGCCGGTGGTAGGCCTGGTTCCTTCGCGGTGGGCCCGGTGGCAGTTGCCGCTTGTGCGTGCTCCAAAACAGGTTGTACGCCTCACGTACTTCCCCATCGGTCCGTTGGAGGTGTCCGGTTTGTGTGGCCGCGCTGCGCATGTGACTCTCCAGGTGCGATTTGTTGGGCCAATCCGGGTGTTGCAGGAATGGGACGTGGTGTGTGGCCACCCGTTGGAGGGCTCGCATCTAGTTTGGGTCGAGCCGTACGAGGTGGAGGGTGGTACCCACGAGGTCTAGAGTGGTGGTGCTTCCCGTTGGCCCTCCCCCCACATCGGTGTGTAGTACCGCCAGAGGGCCGGTTTCCCTGCATCGATGGTTTGCTTGGTGGGGAGGCCCCGCTGGTGAAGTATGTATTGCGGGCAGGAGTTGCGATGGTACTGGGCCTCTCGCAGTGTCCGCGTGAAGACTTCTAGCACCTCCGGCTCATGATTGTGCAGGAGGCGGTGCAGGTCGGCCGCGGTGTGAGCTGTGTACGCGTTGTTGACGAGGTGATCGGTGTTGTCTCCGTACTACGGTGGCGACGCCGCGCACACCGCTGCAGGTAGTGATGTGGGCCGTTTGCCGTGGATGGTCCACGCTCCCCGTACCGTGGTAGTGGCCGCTTGTAGCATGTGTTGGGGGTGCGTTAGGTGCAAGGCCTGGAACCCTAAAGCGGCGTTGAGCACGGCTTGTACGAAATACGCCAGGGCCTGGGTGGAGAGTACCACGGTGCGTGTTATGACCAGCATCCCTGTCAGCTGCCATATCAGGTTTGGTGGTAGGGTGACCCCGCTTGCGGTGGCCGCTTGTTGGACCCCCAGGTAGGTGGTCTTCTTTACTGGGTTCATGGGCGGGTCCCCGGGGCGGAGAAGCGGCGGCGGTGCATTGTGCGCCATGGTGGCAGATTTGACGTTGTGTACCAGCAGCTGGTTGCCCTCCAGATAGTTGGTGACGGCGTGGAATACTTTGGTGGCCCTCGTGGGGTCCGAGGTGGTCGACAGGGGTTGACGTGCGGTGGCGGTCACCACCACCATGTCGTCCGCAAATGCCAGGAGCGTGGTCCGTAGGGGGTATGGTGCCACGTCCGGGTATGTGCGTCGGATGTAAAACGCCAGCGGGAGGGTGACGAGTAGGAAGAGGAATGGGCCTTCCGCAGCCCCTTGCGGGACTCCACTGGCGGGTCGGACCCATGGGGTGGTGCCCACATCGGTTGTTACTGCGTACATGCGGGTGGCGAGGTACGCTTGTAGGAAGCCCTGGAAAGGGAGTCGCATGTGCTCCCAGACAGCCTGTAGGAGGCGGTGCGGGGTGTTGGGGAAGTCCCCCTTGACATCCAGGGACGTGATGATGAGGCTGATCGGGTCCACGTCCACCACGGCGTCTTGCATATGAATATGGCCTCCAATGGCGACCTACCCGGTATGGCTCCCCACATTGCGGTCGGTATAGCCCGGTACACTGCCGGGGCCACCCGTTTGAGGATGAGCATCCATATGAGTTTGGCTTCCGTGGTGGCGCATACTATGGGTCTCCAGTTGTCTGGGTTCGCCCAGTCGCCTTTCGTATACAGCGGGTGTACCAGGCTTCCCAAGTCAGGCGGTACGTCCGTTTTCCCGATTGCGATATCCCACAGGCGCGCGGCCAAGTGTCTCTCAGGTTCAGCGGGAGCCTGCGGTAGAGTTCCGCCGGGAGTCCGTCCACCCCCGGGGTTTTTCCCGTTTGCAGTTTGTACAACACCTCATGGAGTTCCCGAATGGCGAACGGGGTTCGGTGCATGTCTGGTCGCTGTGTTCGGTTGTAGAGTTTTGGCAAGTGCGATATCAGTTCCTCCGTGTACGCTGACAGCTTTCCATCCTCGGTGTTGTAGTGGCACAGCAAGCTGTTGAGGACTTCTTCCAGGACCACCTTGGGATCGTTGGTGACTGTGCCGTCCTGTAGGCCTACCGCCTTGATGCCTCGGTGGCCCGTCTCCCCCAGGACCTTGTCCACGTGTTTCAAGGATTTGTAGGGTTGGGGGTTTTGAAGGTAGCGTTGCTGTTCTTTTGGCAGCTCTTTTGCCCGGCGGACGTGCCATTCCCTGAGTTGCCGGCGCGTGGCGTCCAGCCTTGCGGTGATTTCCTGGGAGTCATGTTGGGCTTTCAGGTCATGTGAGTGTACTGCCGTGTGTAGTGCCCGCTTGTCGCGCCATATGGCTATAACTAGGGACCGTAGGTCTTGATGCGGGGTGGCGTCATCCTGTGTTCTGTGTTGTCCGTGGAGGCCGCACGCCGTGGCCGCTCGTCGCATTGCAAGGTTGAGGTCCGTCTCGTCCTGTCGGCCCAGGATGCGCTGTACCGTGCGGTAATATGCCATCCATTGGTGTGTGTTGGGCTCTTCTGGTGGCCTAATGGGTGGTTGCTCTTCGTGGTCCATGTCATTTCTGGAGGCCGGAGGTACCTGAAGTACCTTGATTTGTACCTCCAGGGGTCGATGTGCGGTGATGTTGGACGGTAGGTCGTGGTATTGCGTCCGTGCCACCTTGACGTGTGCCAAGTCCGCGTAGCAGAGGTCGATGCGGGAATCTGCCGAGCCAGTTTGCGGTGGTCTGTGCGAGGTAAAGAAGGTCCCTACCAGGACCGGCCCCCGCTGTGCCCCTTCCGCCTGTAACCCCTGCTGACTTGCTCCTGATCAACGATTGCATTTATCAAAACCCAGGGTTCCAAATCCAAAAATATAGAAAATACTATCCTCCTTCAGCCCTGAACAGCAACCAGATCCCACAAATACAGCAATGGCCCAATTCACAATCCAATACGGGCTGCGGGCTTCCGTTCAGCACACCCGTCGTCTCACGGTGGCGGGCATGTACAAGAATTGCACCAAAGAGGAAAGCCCTGAAATTGGCATATGAACACAAATAAAGCAAAGTTGGGGAAAGAGGTAAACATACACATTCACAGCCATAAACCCCTCTCTCCCTGGAAACCAGACCCTCCCTTGACTCACCAACATATTGCCCTGAACCAGGTCAAATGAGATGGCTGAATGCGATGTGTCACAAGTCACCATACAAACCCCAAAACTGTGTTCACTCCCAAACCTCTAAATCCTAGCCCAATAGGGGAGGTGGTGTGTCATGGCCTAGAGTGGCACTCAGGACCATGCCCTACCCTGACATAACCTTGGTTGGACTTGGAGTCGATTGGGCTTGGAGAACTGCCCCATGATGTTGACCTCACAACATGGCAAAATCAGGCAAATCACACCTTTATGCCCAAAAGTCAATTATATACTCAAAAATGCATACGGCAAATATCCAAATGCGCCAAGCATGTGTCAAACCGGAAAGTAATATACAAGGGTGATATAGACCAAAGGTCCATGCCCAAGAATATCCCATCATTGGCTCCGAAACCTCTCCAGTTATGTACATGGCATGCTTCACAAGTCAGCTCATGAGTTTGAGACCTAATTTTGTGAGGCCTCGTGTGCCAAGCCAAAGTGACCATGTGATCCGGCATATGGTGAGGTACAACACCGAAGCATATGCCAACATATAAACAACATACCATAGTTCACGGATCTCTAGGCACTTTACTGTTAGCCGACCAGTTGAGCACATAAAACACAAAAATGAGCATAAAATGAGGTCAAAAACATGCAAATAATGCCAAATTCAAGATAATTACAATAGTATATAACTTCGCTCACCCATGGTGTCAACCTATGACTCAAAACACAATTGCTTGGGACCATTTGCAAACAATCCCCCCACTTGGATCCCCATATGGACGCATAAGGACACCTTCGAACCTCCTCCCAACACGCACCATGAAAATGGGAAAATTGATATTGGCGCTTGTGGGTCGCTCCGTAAGCCCTCCCACATGCACTACATGAGCGGTAGACTTAGTCTAGCGCTATGAAGTTCACCATTGGGACATGGGCAAAGCCCTTGCCACGTATGACTCCATATATCTTCCTACAAACGGAGATATATAACATGGGCGTGAGCATATCGAAGCACATACCATGCATATAGCACATACCCTCAAAAGTGGCTCCCACCATGATATGCCATGACCCTCCATGGACATAACTTCACGTTAAAAATACGTAGGAACCCAAGGAAAGTTGCTATGCAACCCCAACACTCATGCCGTACACTCGAAAGTCGCATTAAAATATTCGGTTGCACGGTCCAAGAGTTATATATCACTTTCTACTTTCTTGACCATTATCCCTTGCTATACCGGGCATGTGTGCACACCAAAGGCGTTTGATGCTTCCTAAATTAAGTTGAGACCAATGCGGTTGCAACCCAATTCTCGAAATTGAGATTACTCGCGGTGAGCCGGAGATATGACCTTTCAAAGTGGCCGCACGAATCAACTTTGTTTCGCCTATATCTCTAAGCAAAACGAAGGGCATTACAAAAGGAAGGTTGATTCGTGATCGGAGAAAAATGTCGGACCACTCGAGATTCGTCATATCGAGTGCGGTCATGTGGAAGTCGAAAATCCGATTCTGAAAGTCTGAAAAAATCGGATTAATTTTGCGAGTGTCTAATATGAAAATAGCGGAAGCAACGAACCCTTTACTGATGAAATCTCACCCTTCATCGGGGTTTCGGCCAAAATATCTGTAAATAACAGTTAACCATTCGGTTACCGCAAAATCGCGAGCCAACTGACAGTCGCCGATACATTGACCATCAGAACGGAAGGCTGAAAAATTACGGAAACATTATGAATAAAAAACCCTGTTGATTCCTGATATTCTGATATATAGATCTCCGCTGGCGGCGCCTCTGTACTGAATATGGCCGCTCATCGCCGGAATGGCCAAACCTATCACACTATCACATCGGGTTGGGTCAGGTAGATGGGAGAGTATGATATCAGCCAATGGCGGCTTGCTGGCACATAGATACGCACCCCAAGTGACCCAAAGATGGCCAGGGGGGTCCGAACCGGCTTCACCCCCCTTCTCAGAGCGTTGTTACCGCTCGGAAGTCATTGAAGAGAGGACGGCAGGACCCCAATGGGCTCCAACCCCCCCCCCCCATGTCCCAAGGACACATGGAGGCCCCACACACGTCGTAGGCGTCCCCCACGCCCCAAGGGAGGGGTGAGGACACTGATAATCGGTGCCCTACGCCATATCCGGTCTCCTCTTGATCTACAACATGGACCAAGGGGATCAAAGATAGAGAAACGTCGTCGATCGATCTAAATACGTATACCACGATGAAATATGTACGTGGAGATCCAGTGAAGGGGGTATATGGCCAATCAAGGCCCAAAAATCCCCGGATGAACGCCCTCACCCGTCTCCCAAGCACAGAAACAAACAGAAATGCCAAGGGGGATCCATTACGGTGCTACAGCAGCAACCAAATGGACCAACACGTCCTTGACATCCAAAGAAATGTTCTTTTTCTTCAGGTAGTCCATCCATACCGTGGTGTACCTCGGCACAAAGCTGCTCGGAGGCTCCCACGAATCTGTTGTGGTTTGTTTCTTGGGAACTCGACTGCACTCCTGCGCCTCTTTGTTTCTCAAAATCCGAAATCCAAAATCCCAATCGACAAACCTCGCCGGATCTTTAGACGGGGCACCAATAATAACACAATCTCGAAGACATAAACCCTGTTCAAAGATCGAAGTATCTTACAGCGCTCATTCACAGTTGGCATTCGATGCTTCTTTATTATTCACAGACTGTCAGCGCGATTGCGACTGCGACTTGCGATTTGCGCGCTGCTGCGCTGCTGCTGTTCGAAGCCATAACACTACCCCCCCGTTGAGACCTCGAAGAGGTCTCACTCACCTGGGCGGGCGTCACAATGTCGAATACAGAGCAGGCCCAGAGAAAAAAAAATTTTTTGGGCCTCGAGATGTGTTGGCTACAGAAGCACAACAGTGGACCAATCCTGGTCGAAACAGTGGACCAATCCTGGTCGAAACTCACACACCGAGGTGCAGTCATGGTACACCCATCGTCAGCGCCTCATTCACACGCCGTGTTCGACTCTGCCACGGCTGTGGCTCTCGGCGGAAGCTGCAGAAGACAACCTCGCCAGGCACACTGCACGGGCGCTGTACCCGCAGCAAGGCTGTGGGCACGTAGAACCATAACATACCATAACATTGGGCACAGGTATCGAAGCTGGATGCTCAGCAGACCAACAGGCCTACACATCTGTCAGCTCGACAGGACATATGAAGGCAGTCGATACCCCTAATGGCATCCAGACTGTCGAATAAGCCATTACTGGGCATCCAGACATGTCGAATCAGCACAGACATGTCGAATCAGCAGTCTGTGCCCCACGTGAACGTGTATGAATGATCCACCGGAAGTCGACATACTTCATGCACTTCCTTCAGTGTTTCGACGCCAGCCATGAACTTGAAGGTGTCATGACCCGTGTAGTGTCGACGGATATCACTGTCGAGGGCACGCTTCTGAATCAGGATACCAGATCGATGGTTCAGCAATCGAAGGTTGGGATCACCAGGTCGGTCGTCGACGGGGCACTTGTACTGGAATACGAAGACATGTTCACGGGCAAGCGCTCGAAATTGTCCAGGTCCCAGTGTTTGTGCCCTGGTCGAATAGAAGTCCCACAGGCTCGACGGTTTCCAAACGTCCTCACGCCACAGATCGGCCCGATTGGTGGCCTCGAAGGAGCATCCGTCATGTCGACCAGTAGTCCATCGATAGGTTTCCTTCGATCCAGTACCAGCGGCCATGCTGTGGTAGAACTGACCAGTTCGCGTATCGACTCGCCACCACGGCGTGTCGGCAATCGAAAGTGGTCGTACGACAATGACGGCGCTGATGTCGTCCACTTCAGGGCCGAGGGCATATCGGTCGACGATCTCAAGCATGTCGGTTCGAGAACCTTCTTCTTGGAGTCGACCGAGGTGTTGATGGACATACTGAGCATCAGCGAGGGAACTCTGCAGAGCGAATCGAACCGCTTCTGCAGTCACAAGGCTCGAAGCCGTGTCAACAATGACCGCTCCAAGGACTTGGTCTTGGCAGCTGACCTTGCGTCGATGTGCAGCCTTAAAGTCATCGTGGATCGGTGTGAGGTACTTGAAGAACGGGATGTCGAAGTGGTGCTGATAGGCATTCGACTCCATCGACAAAAACCGGTGATCGAGGGGGTCCGGGTGGAACGGGTCGCTCGCAGGCGAGTCGGTTTTCTCGATCTCCTCCCGTTCGTCAGTATAGACATCCCTTCGAAACTTGACCGCTCGACGCCAATGTTGTCCATCTTCGTATCCGGCCTCGAAGGGGGACATGAGGTATTTCGAGGTACCCAGGCGTCGATCCAATTTGGGGGCATCCACGAAAGGGAAAAGATTGGCATACTCTTCATTCGATGAGTGAAGGGCAGCAACTCGTCGGATCGCCTTATCGAAGTCGTGGTACCCGAGCCGTCCGGGTCCAGTCTGGTAGATCGTCGCCAACTGGACAAGGTCGATGGGGGCGCCTGGTGCGACGGCGTTGTACGCATAGGGTTCGATCTGTTCTCCGAGTCGGACGTACTCCTGGAGCTGGACCGCAAGGTCCTGTGTTCGATGTGGAGCGTACCCCTACCGCTTATACCCAAGTGGAGAGGTGCCTCGAAGGCCGCGCAGTTGGTGTCGGCGAAGAAGCAAATCGACTTTGTACGCAAGGAAGGGGGCCCGATCTTCGAAGAGCCAGTCGGTCTCCTGGCAAACCTTTTGAAGATCACGGATAACTCCCATGATCGAAACGGCAACGGGAGCTTCTCGTCTCATCCTTTCGTGGGTCCAGAAGCGTTGATATTTGAAGATCAGGTCAATTCCATCGGCAATGTTTATCAGGTCGTCGATACCCGAGATCTCTCGATGCATGCGGTTGAGTCGAGCAATTTGACTCGGCAGGGTATGTTCGGTGAGGCCTTGTCGGAATCCCCAATCGAGCTCTTCATCATAATGTCGCCATGCCATGAGGGCCGCTCGAAAGTTCTGACAAGCCACTTCGATTCTTGTATACCACTGGTATCCTGGCTTACCACCAAGATTTCCACGCTCATCGAAAGACGTGTCAGGGGCGCTTCGAGCCATTTCGTAAGGGAATGGTGCGGTTCGTCCCCAACTGTCGATGCAGATGGTCTTGCCTAACTCGGAAATGGCGGCATTTGTCTTCGACAGGACTTCATAATGTTTCTCGTTCAGGAACGTGTGCGGTTTTCGAAGACCAGCCATGGTACTCGACGCAATAGTGAGTACCGATGGTTCGAGCTTAGTGTATTCCGTCTTCAACGGATCATCCTCATGTGTCCCAAATCGATAGGGTGGCTTCAATCCGAACGTGCCCAAGTGTCGGAGTTCGTCGATGGTCTCGATTTCATGATTGTACTGCGGCATGTTATAGGGCTGCCACTTCGACTCCGGCACCGGCACAGAATCATAGCTGGGTGGTGCTGTCGACCACGCGGGCTCGCAAGGATATTCTTCTTCGTCGTCGGACTCGAGTGGCCAGGGTTCAGCGTCGTAGTTGTGGTCATCGTCGTGGTAATAGGAGTCGGATTGGTTCGTTCGAGTAGAAGCTTGTGTTTTCGGGGCATTCGAATGCCAGGATTGGTCGACCCATAAAGAAGGTCCCTACCAGGACCGGCCCCCGCTGTGCCCCTTCCGCCTGTTACCCCTGCTGATTTACTCCGGATCAACGATTGCATTTCTTAAAATCCTCAAAGTCCAAGGTCCAAAATCCAAAAATATAGAAAGAAAAATCCTCGTTCAACCCTGAATGGCAACCAGATCCCACAAATACAGCAATAACCCAATTCACAATCCAAATCAGGCTGCGGGCTTTTGTTCAGCACACCGGTATTCCCACGGTGGCGGGCATGTTGTAAGTGCGGCTAACCCCCATCTGCTCAGATTTTAGCAGATCTGCCCCAGATTGACTACATTTTGGTCATTTTCTTTGCTTCGGCGGAATCCCCGCCTCGCAGCTCAGTCTCAGGATCAGACCTATATATCTCTGATATGCCGGATCTGATTCCGCGGTCCATTCTCCGTAAATCCGCCGCGTTCCGATCATTTGCCTGGAATCGCCATTTGCCGCTGACGCGCGCTCGCGGGCCAGATCGGCCAAATATTTTTCACAATCGGATTTATTTAAATCTTTTCAGATAGATATGGACACTCAGATGTGCATAGTAAAATCCGCATCAATTTTCTTCATAGACTGGGATTTTCTGCCGGATAACACTCAACATGGATCTTGCTTCTGTTGTTGCTGCTCTCGCCTCCGTTGGTGTTCGAGTCTCCGGTTCTACCCCCAATAGCAGCGTTCAGGTCGACTCCTCGCGTGCCTGCCCCACTGGTCTTGCCGGCCCCGAGCCCTCCGGCACCATCAATGACCCAGGGCAGCACTTTCATGGTAGCAGAGGCTACCTGAATGTTGTTCCTTTTTTTTTTATTTTATTTTTTTTAGGCATGGCGGTCTCCCGCCCAAAACACACAATCATTGCGCATCTGCGAGGTTCCTCGAAGGACTGCTGCAGTATTTACATTTTCAAAAAACAGAGCAAATCTGGGGTGCAATGCACTGCCCTTTCGGCACCATGGGCCACAAAAAAGTCTGTTTTGAAAAAGAAACAAGGCAGGCTTTCCCCTGCAGGTTGACTGTGTCGGATGAAGCCTATATGTAGGCTAAAAAAAAAGTTGGATGTGTTTGTGTGTCTTTTGAAATAAATAAAAAGGGGAAACAGGCAAAAGCAAAGGCACGAGGCAAGTCTGTGGTGAACACATGCAACAGCTCAGTGAGTGTATTAGTGGAGTTCATCGCAGTCCTTTTCAGGGCCTTGCAGAAGTTCAGGGTTCGTGCGGCGAAGGTGTTCAAATTGATTGATGAGATATATAGCCACATGTGCTTTATATCTGCTTCCGGTCTGAGAAGAAACCTTGCACTGATTCAAAGTATTACTCCAGGCACGGCGCATTAGGGCTTGGTAAGTGGGCCTTTCATGCAACAGTTGTTTGATTCTTTTTTTGACCCTTTGGTCGTTCATGACAAATTGTTCGGGATCTGGAAGGTATGGTTCATTGTCCTCATCGCTGGAACTTGAGTCCTGGAGTTCAGGCAAGCAGTCTGTGGTGGTGTCAGAATTCGCAGCGAAAGTTCTTTCTTGTTCACGTGGTGAGTCATAGTGATGCTTTTCTTGTGGTGACCAATAAGAGGCAGGCGCAGACTGTGAAGATTGCTCCTCAGAGGAGGCCGTTGTGCTCGTGTCCCAAAAGCGACCCGTTAGCGGTTCAGAGTAGGATCCGTAGTAGTGAATTGCAGTAGTCTTGACGCTGACTGTACGAGAGTCGCTTGCATCGGATTCCGTGTCGCTCTCTTCGGTGTCGGTCTCCTGGTTTGAGGTTGATTCTGGGCTTGATT
Source organism: Eutreptiella sp. 'Long Island Sound 2002' (assembly GCA_964036045.1). Classification (NCBI taxonomy): domain Eukaryota; phylum Euglenozoa; class Euglenophyceae; order Eutreptiales; family Eutreptiaceae; genus Eutreptiella; species Eutreptiella sp. 'Long Island Sound 2002'. Next base: position 158,271,070 of record OZ038380.1, read on the forward strand.
CATCGTGTTGATTGATTGGATCTTCTTTTTCGCTTGTCGAAGTTGAGTCGTGATTCGCTTGACATAGCTTGGCGCGGCCATTTGCTTGAGGACTCGCACTCGGCTTCGGTAGAGGAGGGAACTCATTTTGTTGCGGAGGAGCGGTATTCTTGGTGACGGTCCAAGGGTTAGTGCAGTGAATCAGCAGGTTGTCAGCTTGGCGGATGATCTGAGGAGTTGATGTGGATTGACTACCGGCTTTTTCCTTTCTTTGTTGGATGCAGGAGTCGCATCGTAGAGGGAGATTCAGACCTCTGTTAAGAAACCACTCTATTTTATCGTGAGATGTCTGGAAGGGCGCTTGGCAGTCCTTGCATCGCTGGTCCTCCTGTTGCGGTTGCGGGTCTTGATGCGTGTGTGTTCGTGGCCGCTTTGCAACTGTTTGCCATACTCCATCTGCGGTATCTGGGTAGTTTGGTTTGCCTCGGTCCTGTGGAAATTGCGGCTGCTTGACCTTAGTACGAGGGCTTGCCTGCGATTGATCGGCGGTTGATTCTGTGGCAGCGGAGGTGTGGCTTGGTTGTGTTTGGGCTTGGAGGTGCTGCGGTGGGGTGACTGGTCGGCTTGTCGTACACGTTGGTACTTCAGGGTGAGCTGTGGTGTGAGCTGTTGCATGCGCACGCACAGACAAACCTGAGTCTTGTTGCTTTGTTAATATATTTGTATCCAAACAGTAAGGTTGGTGAACTTCTGCTGTGAGACTGTGGTCTGTGATTGTGGAGCAGTGCGAGTGAGTGTTGGGGCGAGGAGACAAGCGGTTGGGGTGTTTGAACCAACATTTACGCCCGAATTTACAGGCAGAGCCGTGTTTGCAATTGGTTTGCTGTGCTTTTAACCGGAAGGCGGCGTAGAATTTAAGCAGAATCCAGTAATTCGGTAACTCTCTGTCGTCTTCGTTGAATTGTGGTGCTTCGATCTTTTGAAATTCTTCTTTTGATTCCAGTAAATCCAACATTGCGATTTTTATGGAATGAACGTAAATCTTCAGAATTCGGCGACATTGTAAAGATTGCGATAAGTTGCGATGAGTTTGTAAAACATTGTTGTGACCAGCGCGACCCGCAGTTTTTTATTTGAATGTTGTTCCTTTGGTGTCCCAACCACAGTCCGTTCCCCAGTACGGCCCCGTAGACCCCGCCGCTTCTGGAGAAGTAACAATTACGCTGCCGTGGTGCTGTGCGAACGAGGCCTTGAGAGGAATGCCTTGCGCAAGCCCAAGCTGCCCAAGAAGGGCACAAATCAGCAGCTGTGGGGACCCAAATTATCCTAATCCCAGTCGAAATTGGCCATCGAGCAGCTGGAATCAGCCGGCCTACGACGATGGCAACGCTCCGGTAGACCTTACGGAGCTGGCAGGTACCCACATTCCTTACCAATGTCCAACATTCGAGAACATTGAAGCCGACATTGACAACATTGAGATGGGTGGTCCAGGTGAGGTACCTAGCTATAATCGACCAGCCTCTTGGGCACAATGGGACGACCATTTGTCTCCAGAAGTGACCCGTAACCTTGAGGCGCTTGAGGCCCTTTGTCTATTGGCCACGTCTAAGCTGATCGGACAAGAAAGAATCGCCTCTGATTTTTTAATGGAATATTTTTTCCTTCTTCAGGAAGAAATTAATACCAGGATGTGGTGGCGTTCTCAAGAAGATGACTCTTTTGCCATTTTTTTGCAGATCTGGAAGGCAAGTCCCTTCCCGAAGGAGAAGACGAAGGCACCTGTTGCCGGGCCCTCCGCCCCTCATCCCCCTGTTTCCATCCGCGACGATCTAGCCGCCGCGGTTGAGGAAGGAATTTTAGAGGCAGCCAGGCAGGCAAGCCTGGAAATTAGGGCTGAAGGAGCTCCCCAAGTGGACTCCTGGCTGCGGACCACCGAGATCAGCGGTCCGACAGCTTGCTCAGGCCCTTCAGGACACGGTATGTACTGTCCTGCCGACTGCTCCTGCAGATTCCAGCAAGATTCTGAGCTCCAACTGCTCAAAGATCAAATGCAACTCATCATTCAAACGCTGGGAATAAAAGATCTTTTCAAGACGCACATGCGGTCTGAGGGCGCATCATCGGTGGAACAAACAACAGAACCGTCGGAGGAGGCGACAGAAATTTTTTCAATTGCTCCTTCGGTGGACTCCAAGACCACCGATGCAAGGATCAGCAGGACCAAGCTAAAGGAAAGGGTTACAATCTCTCGTTCTCAGAGTAGGACGGCGAAGGCTAGGACTGAGGCTCAGAATGCCAAGCGAACTGCCTCCCGTACTGCCCCTCCTGCTGCTGATTCCAACGCCTTAGCCCAGCTGTTGCTCGCCCAGACCCTCGCCGGAGCTGGTGTGGCGAATGATGCCGCCAAGGTGTCTGCCATTACGGCCGGTGTTGGGCTGGATTCGCTTCTAAATCCTACTTCATTGCGACTTCGTCAGGTTGCCAAGCAACCGAAGTATAATGGGAACCCCAGACGTTGGCCTCAGTTCCAACGGGAATTTAAACTGTGGGTTAAGACTCAAAAACTCCAAGATGATCAGTTCCTGATGGCCCTCTTGGACTGCCTTGAGGGAGCGCCGGCCAACACTTGGCTCAGGACTTGGAGTGATCGTGAGGATTCAAGTTCCCCCCTTACCTTTGATGAGGTGTGGGAACAGTTGGAGGTACGTGGATCCCGGCTGCCAGAGGATCATTACCACCAGATGTTGAAGAATTTTCCTTCATTCTCGCGATTAATCTTGCACGAAGTGCAAGACAAAAGACAGCCCTTCTGGAATTTAGTGGAAGAATCTGAACATTCAGGCGAAAAATTTTCCAGTGCCGAGCTGAAAAATCTGATTTTTGACAAGATCCCCTCCGAAACCGCCGCCACCCTTCGGAATAAACAGTCCGAAGAAAAGGTCAAGACCTGGTGGGCGGAGGTCGAAGGCTTCGATGCCTCGGCCAACAGGTTTTCCGTCAGGGAAGCACTTCAAAAGTGTTCCCCCACGTCGTTTACCAAGGTGAAATTCACTGAAAACACGTGGAAAATCAAATTTAATGAACACGAGGATCGGGACTTGTTTGTCCAAGTCCTCAACAGGGGAGTAAGCTACCATGGCCATCGCCTGAAGGCCAAGAACTGGGTGTTTTCGTTCACCCCAAAGGAACCCTGGGAAGAGGTTGAGCGACTCGCTGACGCCGCCAATCAGAATTTCCATGAGGGTCTTGGGGGAAACAAGAATACCCAGCAAAACACCCAAAATGGGGCCCAAAAGGGCAACAAAAAGGTGAATGACACCCGGAATGTTCAGGATCACTGTAGCATCTGCCTTCTTTTAGGTTCTAGGAACCGAGCTAAGACGCATTCTACTGGTAATCACCGATGGTCTCCTTACGATCACAAGGTGATTGGTGAAAATATCAGTAATCCGCAGAATTCAGACAGGAATGACAGACAGGTGCATGGTGGAAAGGCTGGAAAAGGGAATCCGACCCCCTCCGGTGGAAACAAAAATACTGGAGGCCCTGGCGGGTCCCAAGGCACAGGAAATCGGACTCCATCCGGCTCCGGTGGGCAGCCGAACGGCCAGAAAAACCCCAATAGCAACGCCGGAGGCGGAAATCGAAATCCAGGCCCAACCCCTCAATCCGGCACAAACAAAGGAAATGCTCCAGGATTCCAGGGTAAAGGTAAGGGAAATCCTTCGGGAACCCCTTCTTCTGGTAAGGGCAGAGGGCGTGGCGACGGTGGAGGTCCATCATCCGGCGGCCGTGGCCGTGGACGTGGAAAGGGCAACCATCGTGTGGATCAGGTCTCAGGTGCAGATCAGGTGTCCGATGCGGATCGAGATTACGTTGAAAATGCCTTGAATCCAGCAGATGATCCGTTCCAAGATGATTGGGTCGACGAATCAGGGTGTGTTCACAATGTTAACGCAGTCACTGGAGGTCAGAACGCCTAGGGGAGCCACGAAAATCGCCCCTCCCCAGGCGATTTCAGGCATGATCCCCAGATTCCATCTCGACCATTACTTGATGTAGGGTCGCTTGTCTCCTCTCCCCTGGATCCGGCAGCGGATCCTCCTGTTGTAGTGGACGAGGTTGGTGTACAGTCCAAGCACAGGGCCCCTCAGTTTGTCACAAAGCTGTGGGTCTCTGATCGCAAGGGAAATTTCCACCTCGCCACTTGTTTGTGTGACAATGGATCAGAGGTAAATCTCCAATCCAATTCTTTCTTACCCGACGACTGCGTGTTTGAGTCGCCTCATCCTGTTACCCTCGAGGGAGTTTCTGGACATTCTCTCGCAGGTGGGCAACGCGGTTGTTATATATCAACTCATTTGGTCGCTCAAGACCTTTGGGAAGAAGGTAATGTGGAGGAAGTTGTCCTTAAGGATGACTACTTCTATCGTGCCGACATAAAGTATGACCTTTACTTGGGCCATCCTTGGCTTAGCAAGAACAGGGTGGCGCCCGTAGGTCATCGGCGTTGTTTTTTGCTGGAGTCAGGTCCCTTGGAGCGTCCTGAATTTCGTTTTTTGCACGCAGGGTTTAAAAGTGCAGAAGAATTTTTGAAGCGAAAGGTTACACCAAAATTTGGCGAAGATGTCACCATTGCAGAGGTGAATGGGAGTGCCGATTACTCCCGAGAGTTAGAATGTCTTCGTAGGGACTCCCAGCCACGACGCCCATCGCGCTGGCACTCTTCATCCTACAGAGTTGTCGACAAATGGCGCGATACAATTTGTGAATATTTTTATGAACACCATTCCTTTTGGCAACAGTATGATGCCTTTGCTAACCGCGAGAACAAGCGCTTTGACAAGCATTTTCGCGACGCTTGGACCCATAAATGGGACAAGAAGTTATGGATTAATCCTCCGTTTCACTTAATCCAGCAGGTCATCCACAAAATCAAGCAAGATAAAACCCAGGCGATTTTAGTTGTGCCCTTGTGGGACGACAAGCCTTGGTTTCAGGAATTGCAAGACATTTGTGTAGATTACATCGAACTGCCCAGGAAGATTAAGCTGTATGCCAGGGACGACACAGGTCCCCTGCCACAGCGGTCCTGGAGTTCGCTTGCAGTCCTGGTGGATGGAAAGCTTTCTGACTCTAATTCTGCTGGTTCTGGTACTGATTCCTGTGTTGGGTCTGAATCTGAGGTTGAGCGTGGTACTGATGATGAATCTATTTTTTCTGATTTTTGTCCGTCAGATACCCAAGGTGATCCAACGTCAAATGGATCCGCCTCGTCTCCCTCTTCCCCAATACGATCGACATCGAAAAGAATCTTCAGTGCACGGGCGAAGAAAAATTTTAAATCGCGCCGCAAATTCAGAGTTTTTTTATGAAAAACCCCGTGTGGAAGCTTTCATAGATCCTTTCGAGGAGCTGGATCACGAAGATAATCTCTGGAATGTCGACACTCGACCCACCTATCTTCAAGAGGCAGTTGATACGGACCTGTTTAGGGACATCCGTAAGAAGATTCTTCCTGCCAAGGCCGAAGAAGTCGCCAAAGTTTTTTCGACAGTATTTCCTGGCGATCAGGTGGACACTGAGTTGTGTTCCAAGACAAGAGAAAAGATTTTTGAGGAACGGAAGGACACAACCCTTTCGGGGAAGTTGATCAAAGACCCCCCTGTCCGTGGGCAGTTTGGTGAAGCCTTCATCGAGCTTCGTGAAGGCCAGAAGGCGAAGAAACAGCGTCCTTATGAGAACCATGGACACAAACATGAGATACTCAGAAAAATAATCGAGAGAAATCTCAGGGAATTTGGTTGGCTTGAGGGTTGTATGACCAGCGAATGGTGCTGTGCACCCTTCACAGTCCCGAAGCCGCCGCCTGCAGACCAGAACACTATTGATGGTTGGCGAATGGTTGTTGATTTTCGCAACCTCAACGCCGAAACCAAGGCGGATTCACACCCCCTGCCCCTCATTGAGGAGGAAATCGCCAAGAGGGCAAGAGGTCGTTTGTTTTCTGTGCTGGATCTCCGTCACGGCTTTCACCAAATGCCGTTGAGGAAGGACAGCCGACCTCTCACCTGTATGTGCACGCCATGTGGCCCAGTCCAGTGGACGGTCATGCCCATGGGCCTGAAGAACGCCCCTTCGTTTTTTCAAAGAATGATGGAGGATGTGCTTTTTACAGCTCATCCTGAGCTTCGTGCCTTCGTGAGTGTGTACATAGATGACATAATCATCGCGACAGAGGGGGAGGGACTGACCGAAGCTGAGCTGGTGGCCCTACATGAAAAGCAGCTGAACCAGGTTTTGGACATTCTTGATGCCAATCAGCTGATTTGTGGGCCAAAGAAGGGAAAATTATTTTTAAAATCAGTCGAATTTTGTGGTTCTCTCCTAGAGAATGGCACCCGACGACCCAGTCCAGGGAAGCTCGTCGCTATTCAGAAGTGGAAGCGCCCTGAGACGATCACGGAGTTGAGAGGATTCCTGGGTTGTTGCAATTTTTACCACCCTTTTGTGCCGAATTATGCCAAATTTGCTGCCCCCCTCACTGAATTATTGAAGGTAGGGAGAGATGCAGGCAGGGCAGGTTCAAAGGTTCGTGTCAAGTGGACTGACGAGTGCGAGGAGGGCTTCCATCACTTGAAGGCGGCCCTCTGCGAAGTCGCCACGTTGCATGTGCCGCAATTTGACCGACCCTTCTACATAAGAACCGACGCTTCTAGGTACGCGATCGCAGCTGTCCTTGAACAGGTTGATGAAGCCACAGGTGATCATTACCCTCTTGCATTTTGGTCTCGGAAGCTAGCCCCACGCCAAATGCAATGGTCGCCGCGTGAGCAAGAAACCTACGCCATAATCTGTGCTTTGAAAAAGTACCAATCGTGGGTTGGCACCAATCGAGTCGAGGTCCTGACGGATCATCGATCTCTGGAGTATTGGGCCACCGAACACATTGATACTGTCGCCAGCCCAGCTGGTCGACGGGCCAGATGGCACGAATTTCTCAGTCTGTTTGACCTCCATGTGTCGTACTTGCCTGGAAAACACAACACGGTAGCGGATGCTCTGAGCCGATGGGCTTACCCCGCTTCAGAGGGGCTGCAAAGTACCAACATCCATGGTACGGAGCAGGACCGCCATGTCATAATCGAATGGGATCAGGAAGACAAAAGGCTCATTCGACGTGCATGCATGCAATGCGCTGTTAAACAGCACGCATTACCGTGCCATGACATCACGGCCTTTTCAGATCCGGCGCATGCTCATGAGATCTGCACCAAAACACTGAAAGTCGTGGAAAAAGTCACCGATCCCTCCTCAGGGAGTGTGAAACGGTTTGACTATACCCGACGAGTAAGTCGATTTTGGTTGATCCAGGGCATTAAGCGTCGAGATCCGGCCAAAACTCCACCCCTGCCAAAAGATTCCCTTATCATCCGTGACTGGACGTCCGATTATCTGCATGATCCCATGTTTAAAGAGGTCTTTGAGAATCTCAAATCCAAAGATGCTCACAAGGATGGGATTCTTTCGGAGTATTCGTTGGATGGGGGGAAGCTGTGGATGGAGGGTAAATTGTGCGTACCAGATGCCCTGGCCCCCCGAGTGTTAAACTGGTGGCATAAATGGGAGTCCCCCCACGCACATGGCCGTAGATTATGGTCGATGATTAAACATAGGTTGTTTGGCTCAAGGCTATATACTCATTGCATGAAAGTAGCCGCCGGATGTGCCCAATGTGCTGTCTCGACGCCCCCCAGCGCGAAGAAGCACGGCCATCTGAGGCCACACCCTATTCCGGAGCGCCTCTTTAACAGAGTCACCAGTGATTTCTTCTATCTCGGTGAACTCGACGACGAAGAGTGCCATTGGACCAATAAAAAGGTCAATGGTGTGCTCCTTATTCAGTGCCGTCATTCCGGCTATATTCAGGTGTTGCCTTGTAACATCGAGTCGATGACTGGCAAGGCTGCCGCCAAATGGTGAGCGCAGACCTGGATGGGAGGTTGGGACGTCCCATCCGAGGTGGTTACGGACTCAGGCAAAGGGTACACCTCTAAATGGTGGAGAGAATTATGTGCTCGCCTTGGAATCCACCACCTCAGGTGTGAAATCCACTCACATCGAGCGCTGCCAGGCGAAAGAGCCGGCCGCTCACTTATAAATATGCTCCGTAAGGAACTCGCCAGTGAGAAGGACTTCCATTGGCTTGAGATTCTTTTCGCCATGCTTCGCCGTTACCACAACACGCCTTTGTATCATGGCCTTTCTCCAAATGAAATTGTCTTTGGACGAAAGAAGTGTTGGTGGAACATGCCGTTGAATAATCCTCGCCCTTGTAAAGATGCTTCGTTGTTTTTGGACGACGTCCAACGAGCAGATAAAACTGTCTCGAAATTAATCGATAAGCATCAAGCTGACTGGCTTTGGGTCCAGAATCAAGGCCGAAAAAACCCCCACAATTTTGAAGTCGATGATCGAGTTTGGCTTCGAAAATCCGAAACCACCCTGGACGGAGATGATAAGCTTCTTCCCTTGTGGGAGGGGCCATTCGCTGTTACAGCGCGTCTAGGTGAGAACAGGTGGAGGATTCGTGTGGATGTCAGCAGGGAAATTGACGTTTCGGGAGATCGCCTCAAGAGAGAGATCCCCTCCCCCAAGGATCGGGTTAAACCCCTTTTTTGGACTTCGAAATTTTTGTCAGATCGGGTCATCGAAGGGGGGAAGTACGAACTCAAGAGGATTGTAGAAGCAAGACGTGACGCCAAGGGCGAATGGGAATTTCTGTGTGAGTGGAGGGGCTTTGATTCCAGTCACAACAACTGGGAGCCAGCCCATTCTTTTGTCCATGGGTACACCAAGGGGTTCATCGACTTCCTCAAGAAGCACCCCGAAATTGGCGTACTCCTGACAGACTGTTTGTCGAAACCAGACAGACAGGTGGAGAGCGACGGAAAAAGACCTGTGGTGAATCGAGATCCAGCCTTTTACGGCCCTCAGCAGCCACATTCCAGGGCTGATCCGTCGATCCCCCCTCCTGCGGTCAGGCCAGCCCAGGAGCCAAATGAAGACCAAGCTTCGAGTTCGGCCGCTGATTTGCAGCGCCCAAGCCGTACGAGGGCCAGGCCAGACAGGTTGGTGGTCACATGTATTCGTGCTTGGCCGAATTGAGGAAGCCATCCCACCACATTCTGCTCAATCCACTGTTCATTTTTCCTGATTACATCATGATGTGGAGAACTGCGAATGTTTGATAATTTGACGTCAATCAACTTTTCTTTGGTCTCCGTTCGGCAGACAAGGCGTAGATACGCTACCGAAAGCCACGGAGTGTGCTGCCGTGTTCAGAAAAAAACCAAACTCAGGCTTAATTCAGGCAGATTCGGGGTAATCTTGTCTCTGATGGTCTGTGCATCTTTGGAATTTGGCTACTCGTGCAGATGGAAGCAAATGTACATAGTAAAAACGCTGGCCAGCGACATTCACCCCTACAGGCACCCCCTGTAGTACTGGCTGCACCAGATGCGACGCCAGGAACTCAGATCTTACCTTCATTTGCCGTGATGCGGAAGCCAAAGTCCAGATTCAGATCCTGGATCCTCAAATTTACCTTGAATTTCTCAGGTTTGTCCATCATTCTGCCACTGTTGCACAAAACCCAGACGTCAATTGTTCAGACAACCTTCAGATAGGAGCTCTAGGGACTTCTAAAAGCAACCTCTGAAGTCCGTAAGCTTCGTTGTATTTTTGGCACACGCCAATGTGAGCTTAATCCGACCTACAACTGTTGAAAATGGTGAATCCAAGTGTCTTGTGGGACTCAACCGAAAGATTGGCCTTGTCCAAGTCGATTGACACCACCGCCACTGTAAATAAAGGACTATATGGTGTCTCTAAGTTATATACTGTCAGTAAAGCGCCTTCAGCGAACCTTCGGCGCGTTACATGCCAAGGATCCAGGGCTATCATGTCCCATCATGATGCATCATCACATGATCCACATTTTGATGGAATCTGTTGGATGCTCGCGAACCAACGTGCCGGAAAGCACAATTGAGCTGAATAAACGACAATATATATTAACTTTAGTCTAAACGAAAGTGTTAGTAGTTTCAGTTTTAGACATTCCGCTTCATTTCACCTTCATCTTAGGGAATTTCCTCATTTTAGGACAATTTAGGTTGATTTCCTTGTCATCTCCTCTCATTCCTCGAAGATCTGTCGACAGCTTTGCCTAACTTCGTTGACGCTTATGATTTTCTGTGCACTTAGCGTCTGTAGACTACATTTGTATTTGTTTTCCCTCTCTGTGATTGTTTCATCTCCTTCATCTCTGCCCAAATTGATACTCAATCTTGCTGAATTTTGTGATCATCCACCAGATGCGCCAAATCTGAAGCACATGCTGCACTTTTCAGAACGAGAAAAGCGGGAGTAACACGATGTAGAGTTCGGCGAGGACACCGTAGCGTGCCCGCGACAGCGAAACTGTGCCAGAGCGCTGAGATGTCACTCCATTTCTTGATTCCCCCACTCAATCCACCAATAATCCACCTCATTCTCAACCAAAGTATGGTTTGGTATCGATTCTTGATACGTTTACATGCTTTTTAGCCCTTAACCTAATGTTTTACTGCAGGGAGGACTGTTCGTCACTCCTCATTCTGTCTCATTTCAGGTTCATCCATCCCGATTCAGTGCCAATTCAGCCCAAATCAGGTCAGATCAAGCAGATTTCGCCCCATCGAGGCTACAATTCTATTTTTTCTGGGACTTACCCGCACTACGTTCTTCGTTGACGTAGCGACACACCCCAGTGTGTTTTTGGAGGGGGAGTGTAAGTGCGGCTAACCCCCATCTGCTCAGATTTTAGCAGATCTGCCCCAGATTGACTACATTTTGGTCATTTTCTTTGCTTCGGCGGAATCGCCGCCTCGCAGCTCAGTCTCAGGATCAGACCTATATATTTCTGATATGCCGGATCTGATTCCGCGGTCCATTCTCCGTAAATCCGCCGCGTTCCGATCATTTGCCTGGAATTGCCATTTGCCGCTGACGCGCGCCCGCGGGCCAGATCGGCCAAATATTTTTCACAATCGGATTTATTTAAATCTTTTCAGATAGATATGGACACTCAGATGTGCATAGTAAAATCCGCATCAATTTTCTTCATAGACTGGGATTTTCTGCCGGATAACACTCAACATGGATCTTGCTTCTGTTGTTGCTGCTCTCGCCTCCGTTGGTGTTCGAGTCTCCGGTTCTACCCCCAATAGCAGCGTTCAGGTCGACTCCTCGCGTGCCTGCCCCACTGGTCTTGCCGGCCCCGAGCCCTCCGGCACCATCAATGACCCAGGGCAGCACTTTCACATGTACAAGAATTGCACCAAGGAAGAAAGCCCTGAAATTGGCATATGAACACAAATAGAGCAAAGTTGGGGAAAGATGGAAACTTATACAATCACAGCCATAGACCCCTCATTCCCTGGACTCAAGACCTTCCCTTGACTCACCAACATGATGCCCTGAACCCAGTCCAATAAGATGGTTAAATGCCATATGTCAAAAGTCATTACATAAACCCGAAAAATGTGTTCACTCCCAAGCCTCTAAATCCTAGCCCAATAGGGGAGGTGGCGTGTCATGGCCTAGAGTGGCACTCAGGACCATGCCCTACCCTGACATAACCTTGGTTGGACTTGGAATCGAATGGGCTTAGAGAAATGACCTATGAGTGTGAACTCATAACATGCCAAAAAACTGCCAATTCACACCATATTGGCCATATATCACATATATGCTCAAGATTGACGTTACCACTTATCCGAAGGCTCAAAGCATGCATGGAATCGAAGTCTAATAGTCATGGAGGATATAGACCAAAGGTCAATGCCCATGTACATCCCCACTTTACCCTCGAAACCCCTTCGGATATGGGCGCCACGCACTGCCCAAGTCAGCCCATGATCTTGAGACCAATTCTTGTAATCCTTCGTGCGCCAAGCCAAAAAGAGTACGCGATCCGGCATATGGTGGTGTTCAACTCCAAAGCATATGCCAACATATGAACAACATACCATGGTTCGACTCTCCATAGGCTTCTTGCTGTTTGCCGACCAGGTAAGTACACAAAACGCAAAAATGAGCAAAAATTGAGGTCAAAAACATGAAAATATGACCAAATACAAAGTTGTCATGATAGTATATCTCTATGCTCACCCATGATATCCGCTCATGGTTCAATACACAAATGATTGGAACCATTTGCAAACAATTCCCCCACTTGGATCCCCAATCGGGCGCATGGAGATACCTTCGCCACTCGTATCTACATGCCCCATGAAAATGGGAGTGCACTCATGGATCTCCTTGTCAAACACACCATGAGCAATACATATGCGGTAGACTTAGTCTAGCGCTTTGAATTCCACAATTGGGACATGGGCAAAGCCCTTGTCACGTGTGGCTCCCCATCTCTTCGGCCACACGAAGATATATAACATGGGCGTGAGCATATCAAGACATATACCATGCATATAAAACATACCCTCAAAAGTGGCTCCCACCATGATATGCGATGTCCCTCCATGGACATAACTTCACGTTAAAAATACGTAGGAACCCAAGGAAAGTATCTATGCAACCCCAACACTCATGCGGTACACTCGAAAGTCGCATTAAAATATTTGGTTGCACGGTCCAAGAGTTATATATCACTTTATACCCCCTTGACCCTTTTCCCTTGCTACACCGGGCATGTGTGCGCACCAAAGGCGTTTGATGCTTCCTAAATTAACTTGAGACTAAGGCGCTTGCAACCCAACCTTCCTTATTCTCTTTCCTCACACTCGCGCGTAGATATGGTCCTTCAAAGTGGTCCCACGATTCACTCTTGTTTCCCTTATATCTCCAAGTCAAATGGGTGGCAAGTATAAGGGAAACCTGATTCAGGCATAGGGAAAAGAGTATGACCACTCGAAGAAGTCCAAATCAAGTGCGGCGATGTCGAAGTCGAAAATCCGATTTCGACATCGCGAAAAAATTCAGATGAAACTTTCGAGTGCTTATTTAGAAAATTGCGGAAGCAACGAACCCTTTGCTGATGAAATCTGACCCTTCAACGGAGTATCCGCCAAAATATCTGGAAATAACAGTTAACCAATCGGTTAACGCAAAATCGCGAGCCAACTGACAGTCGCCGATACATTGACCATCAGAACGAAAGGCTGAAAAATTCCGGAAACATTATGATAATAAAACCCTGTTGATTCCTGATATTCCGATGTATAAATCCCCGCTGGCGGTGCCTCGGTACTGAATATGGCCGCTCATAGCCGGAATGGCCAAACCTATCACACTATCACATCGGGTTAGGTCAGGTGGATGGGAGAGTATGACATCAGCCAATGGCGGCTTGCCGGCACATAGATACACACCCCAAGTGACCCCAAGATGGCCACGGGGGTCCAAACCGGCTTCACCCCCCTTCTCAGAGCGTTGTTACCGCTCGGAAGTCATTGAAGAGAGGACGGGAGGACCCCAATGGGCTCCAACCCCCCCCTCCATGTCCCAAGGATCCATGGAGGCCCCACACACGTCGTAGGCGTCCCCCATGCCCCAAGGGAGGGGTGAGGACACTGATACTCAGCGCCCTACGCCATATCCGGTTTCCACTTGATCTACAACATGGACCAAGGGGATCAAAGATAGAAAAACGTCGTCGGTCGACCTAAATAAGTATACCACAGTGAAATATATACGTGGAGATCGAGTGAAGGGGGTATATGGCCAATCAAGGCCGAAAAGTCCCCGGATGAACGCCCTCACCCGTCTCCCCAAGCACAGAAACAAACAAAATGCCAAGGGGGGATCCATTACGGTGCTACAGCAGCAACCAAATGGACCAACACGTCCTTGACATCCAAAGAAATATTCTTTTTCTTTAGGTAGTCCATCCAGACCATGGTATACCTCGGCATGAAACTGCTCGGAGGTTCCCACGAATCCCTGGATGCGGCGAATCCCTTCCAACGGACTTTATAAAGCCTGCCCCCAGGCGTCCCCGGGTCCGGCTTGTCCGCCAGGATTCTCTCGGCGGTGAAGTCGTCGTCCTCACCCTCGTCGTCCGAGTCCACATCGCCGGCCGTGAACTCGAAGGTGACGGGACGTCCGCTGGGGTCTGGTGCTCGGGGACGAAGCTGGGTATGGTCGCGGTCCAGGATCTTGTTATCCCCCACACGAACTGCGTACACATCCTGCCCGACCTTCCGCACGATTACCCCGGCACATACCAAGATGCCTGCCGATGCCTGGACAGGACATCCTTGTGGTGCCGCTCCACCCACACGGTGTCTTGGAGAGCATACTTCTGGGCTTTTCCCTGCTTGAAGTATGTGGCCCTCTTGTCATGCTCGTCCTGAAGTGCCTTGCACACCTTGGCCGCCGTGTCGTCCGCCTCAGCCATCATGGCGTTCGCATCCCGGGCCACTTTGCCATGGTTCAACCACGGGAGAGTGCGTGACACTCGATCCCGTAGGAACAGGATGCGATGGGGCGACAGTCCAGTGGGCCCCGGAAGGTCGTGATACGCTTGGAGTACCCTCCACAGCGAATTGTACCAATTCCGGCCAGGTTCGTCGATGTGCAGCTGGCGGAACTTCTCGAACATCTGCCGCCCGGCCACCTCAGCCCGGCCATTCGATCGGCTGTGGTACGCCACGGTCTTGGCGTGCTGAATCCCCATGTGCTTGCACATCGTCTTGAACCACGTCCCCACAAACAGACTGCCCCAATCACTGCAGATGACAGCTGGGACATCAAAAATCGTCAGCCAATGCCTGATCATGGCATTAGCGACGGTCTTGGCCTGCAGTCCCACTCCATGCTTGTCCTTCTTGTCCTTCTTCTTGGACTTCTTGCCAGGGACCGCCACGATATACCCACTGTGCCTATCCACCGCCAGGATGACACAGTCGTAGGTCTCTCCTTCCACGGTGACCTCAGGCATGGCGAATACATCCATGGCCACGGACCGCATAGGGGCCTCCGGTATAGCCGTATACACCGGGTTGCCCGCTGTGGAGTGGTTGGGGCTCTTCCTGGCCCGACACACGGCACAGTCGCTGCAGTACCTATCCAGGATGGCGTAGTACCCCGGAGGAAACTTGAAACGCCACTCCAGGTCCTGCTGCATCTTGTCTCGGCCAGGGTGCATGAGCTGGGCGTTGTGCCAATGGTCAATGAGCTCCTCCACTCGGTTCTCGGGCACCAGCAGCTTGTCCTTGAGGAACAACTTGTCGCCATCCTCGGTCAAGCCCTCGGGCCACTCGTCGTCCGACGGGGCGCTCACGGCATTCCAGTACTTGCTCCAGTGCTCGGATGCCGAATAGTCATCCGACCAGTCCTCTGTGAGCACCGACCTGACTAGCTCTACAGGGGCCACCATCCATTGCTGGAGGGTTTCCTCTCGAATAGCCTGGACTCGGGCGCCCCGGAACTTGGCCAGGTCCGTACGGTTTGCCATCACCACAAAGCACTTGACCCCCTCTTGCTCCATGACCTTCTCCATCTCGATGATGCGCTTGGCCTCCTGTTTCCTCGGCGTCCCCATGGCTGGATATGTCCGTCCAAGCCTTGCCCGCAGGGTAGGCCCATCGACTGAGGCAATCCGCCACAGTGTTGTCCTTCCCCGGGACGTATACGACGCTGAGGTCGAACTTGGCGAACGTCTCATGCCATCGGGCCCTCCTTGCCGCCGGTCCCGAGGGGGTGTCGACGTGCTCCTTGTGCCAGCTCTGCAAGGACTGATGGTCCGTGCAAACCACCACTGGTTGCAATCTGATGTGGCCAGACCACTTCCTGAGCGCACAAACAATGGCGTACGTCTCCTTCTCCCTCGCGGTCCAGGTGCGGCGTTGGCCCTCGGCCAGGATCCGGCTCCAGAACGCCACGGGTACATGCGACCCGTCGTCTCGGATCTGCTCGAGGACTGCCCCCACAGCATAGTCCGAGGCGTCCGTCCGTAGCACGAATCCCTTGTCCGGGTCCACCAGGAATAGCCCCAACTGCCCCAGGAGTCGCTCCTTCAGGCGGTTGAACGCATCCTCAGCCTCAGGGGTCCAGGCAAGCTTCTTCTTGCTCCCCTTCCGGCCATCGAACTTGCCCACTTGCAGCATCTTGTGCAGCGGCCCCGACAGTTCTGCATACATCCAGACATAGCCCGAATATTAGTTGCAGAACCCCATGAAGGACCGGAGTTCGCTGATGGTCTGGGGCTTCTCCCAGTGGTGCAGGGACGCCAGCTTCCCAGGCATGGGACGGCGTTGCCCGTGACCAACCACGTGACCCGCGAACTCCACTTCCTTCACGAAGAGTGAGGCTTTGGTGGGCTTGCACACCATGTTATGCTTGTCCAACTCGCTGAGCACTCGGCGCAGATCCTTCTCATGCGCGTCGATGAGCTCGTCCTCAGTCATGTTCTCCGTGCCGGACCCGATGATGATGTCATCCACGAAGGGATCGGCACAGTCCCGGACAGGACCGAGTAGGTCCTCCATCATGCGCTGGAAAGCGGCGTTGCCATTCTTGGCGCCCATAGGCACCACTTTCCACTGCATGGGCCCCAGCGGCGTCGACATCGCTGTGCAGGGCCTGGAGTCCGGGTGTAGCGGCATCTGGTGATAACCGTGTTTCAGGTCCAACACCGTGAAAATCCGCTTTTTTTGTTGTTTTTGGAGGATGGAGTCGATCAGGGGAAGCGAGTACGAGTCGTGCTCGGTCTGCTCGTTCAAACCTCTGTAATCAACCACCAACCTCCACTCGCCCTTCTCCTTCTTGGGCACAATGAAGGCTGGGCTGGCCCATTCACTGTCGGAGGGTTCGATCCATCCCCGCTCAATGAACTCGGCCAACAGCTTCTTCATGGCCTCGGCCCGATCGCCCTGAAGTTGGTACTCCCGATGACGATAGATCTTCGGGTTCGGCTTCAGCTTGATCTTCGCTGTACCAAAAGTCCCACGATCTGGGGGGTTCTTGTTGGCGACGCCACTGAATAGCCGCGGATAGGCTTTGATCAGCCTCTCCTTCAGCTCGGCGACCTTCGGGTTCTCCTGGGCCTCTTCAGCCGCTTGCTTCGGTATCGATACAACCGAACGCACTGCGGTATAGGCCTCTTCCGGGTCCGAATCCGACTTCTCCTCGTCCGATATGCCGTCTTCATCGTCGTGGGGTGCACTTCCCACCGATAATCTTCGGAAATTTGCGGCCTCGGGCTGGTGACTGTCGCTATCGACACCCATTCTTGGAAAATCCCATGTTGGTGGGTCCGACCCAACCGGACCATCGTATTGGTCCGCGATGTGATCCATGACCCTCGCCACGAACTCGTCCTTCTCGTACTTGCCGGTGACCAACATCTTGTCATCCCACCAATGCGGAGATGTGACCGTGGCCCGCCTCTTCTTGGCTGCCACACGGTCGTGCATCCCCATCCGCATGTAGTTGACGACGTCGTCGATCTCGGCGTGGGACAGGACATCAATGCCATCAATAGGCTGATCCGTCCCCTCCTTGGGCTCAAACATGACCTTCATGGGCACCGCCTCCACCCTACGGATGAATGCTTCATCACCCGTGGGCTGGGCTTGCGCCCCATCCACCAGGAAAGCCTTGGTACCCCACGCTTGACCCAGGGGGAGCATTGATACACCCTTGGCGTCGATGAACAACTCCTCCTCTGGCCCGAAGGACATCTCGTTCAGGGTGATGGAGTCCAGCGTCGACTTGAGACCCTCCAGCGGACATGGGGTGGATCCTATGCCGGTTATGACCAGGATCCCCTTCGCCCTATCCGCGATGATCTTCTCCACCGTACGTCTGGTATTGTCCAGGGAGCCATGCCAATACATGGGTCCCCACTCCTTCAAACCCCAATGCCTGTGCCAGGCTGAGTCTCCTCGATGCCAATGCCTCCTGCACTTCCGAAGAAGTGGGGCATCCCGGGAAGCGAAGACGTCCGTCTCGGGCGCTTCGGCTCCCAGCGTCTGGATCATCCTGTCGTACACCTGCGGCGCCATTCCATACTCCGTGAGCTGAACTCCGCGGTCTCCTCTGGACTTGACACCCACAGCCTGCAACGCTCGGACGATCCGATCCTCTTCCTCAGCATTCCATTGGGATGATCCGCATGCATAGTCCGTGGATAGCCATGTGAGGCATTCATCATCCTCCCGGACCAGCGTTGCACGATGGGGAAGGGCTCCAATGGCGTTTGCCACCATGAAGTCATACCCCATGATCATATCCCAATCGGTAATGTCGGCCACATAGAAGTTCCCGGATAAAGTGCTTCTCTTCGCCTGATCAGGGCGGTTCAAGCGCTCATGCTCCCAGAATTCCATACTGATGGTGGCCTCATGGGTGCCCCCACCCATGATCTCTCCGTTGGCGACCTTCAGGCGTACCGGTCTCCGGCTGGGCTGCAGGAGTTCCTCCTTGAACAACCCTCTCCGGACCAGGCTCACCTGGGCACCCGTATCCACCAAAACATCCACCACCTTCTCCTCTCGTCCGCACCGTACTCGCACTTTCAAGTGCAACTGCCGCTCGTCGCCATGAGGTGTATGGACGACTCTCACGGCATGCAACTCTAGCACGTCCGGGTGCATCAGGACTTCAAGGGTATGGTCACGGATGGTGTAGATCTTGGGTCGGTCCTGCCCGTCCACGGGGCTCTCCGTGGTCGCTCCTTCCTTCTTGCCACGTCCCTTGCCCACATAAACTTCCCTTGGCAGGGCGCTCCAGGGGTTGGGAGTGGCGAAACTCAGTGGTTTTGGCTCTTCCGGAGCCTTCTTCGGCACCTGATGTGCCTTCCCTTTCTCTGGGATTCCACTGATTTTCGGAGGAGAGACATCCGAGGTCCCACTCCCGTGGGGGCTCCTCTAGACTTGGCTTCCCGCAGCCCATTCCGGCTGCGATCCGCCAGGACTTTGTCCACCACATTGCTGGGCTTTGAGTTCCTCCAACGTCCTCAACATGTCCTCAGCAACCTCCTCGATCGACCTCACTCGTCGGTCTTGGCCAGGTCCACCCCCATAGCCTCTTCCTCCGCCTTTTCCTTGGCCTTTGCCTTGGCCTTTTCCCCCATCTCCGCCCTTCGCTTTCCAATCGGAAATCCGCTGCTCCTTGGGCTTCTTCTCGGGTTGGGCGGCGAAGTAGGCCTTCTTGTCCGCCTCGTACACCTTGCACTGACGGTGGTCGTGTGCATGGTTATTTCCCTTGCCAAAACAGACCCAGCACCCGTCGTGCTGAGACCTGTACTCTCGGAACGAGAGCGGTGGGTTCCCGATCCTCCTTGGCTCTCTGTTCTTCTTGGGTCCCAGCTGGCTCCATCTGGACCGATCCTGCCCATGGTTCTTCACGTTGTGCGCCACAAACGCGAAGAAATGGGCCTCCTGGTGATCCTCCCGGGACCCGGTCCAGTGGTCTTGGCCACTTCCACTTCCATCCTCCGCAGAGTTGGCCGTGTCCTCCTGGATCTCCCGATGATGGCGGTCTTCTCGGTGTCCTCGTTGTCCATGACCATGTCGATCCTGCACGTGGGCCTCGTTCTTCGCATTGAGCTTCAACTCCACCGTGATGTACTTCACGATCTCGTCCAGGCTCATGCGGGCGAAGATGACTTGCATCCTCAGCGGCTCCCCGCGCCTCCACTCCACGTTGTTGAGGCGCAGCAACCTTTGCCCCATGGAGTCCCCGAATACCTCCACGTACACGGCGTTCTTCAGGCCCAACATCCGGTTGGGTTCGCCCAGGTTCCTCCTGAAGAACTCCATGATACCCGCATGGGTATCCTCCGCCGCCATGATCCTCGCCGCCACCCGCTTCTTGGCGCGCTTCTTCTCCTCGTCCTCCACTCTCCTCTTCCAGTTGCCGGGGAGGACGTCCTTCAGCAAGTGGCGGATCTCACTGGCCTCGTTCCAGTCTTCCACCAGCTTAAGGCATCTGCGGTACTTCCGCAGATACCGGTTCCACTCCCTGACCCGCAACTCACCGCGGTCCAGCGGCAGTGGGATGGACCACAGGTCCTCCAGCTTCTGATTTGGAGCGTCCACCCGCTCCTCATCCTCCAACCACTGGAGGCAGGCCTGCTCCGTCCTGATCAGTCCTTCCCGGATCTGATCCTGCAGCTCCTCCTTCAGGTCCTGTGCCAAGCGGTGTGGGAATGTCCGGCATACCCACTTGTCCCGCGGCGCTCCCCGCATCTCGCCGACGACCTCCTCGGCGAAGTCCTCCCAGTCCAGGATGAAGTCATCCAGGTTGGACGGGTTCCCGTCGTAATAGGGGATTTTGATTCCCCTGAGGTCGTCAATCCTGATGGCGTCTCCGACGTCTCCAGCCACCACTCCACCGAGACGGATACCACCTGTGGCCGGGGGGTGTGAGTACACTCCCCGTACATCCCTCTCCTCCATGGAGTGCGGTCCAGTTGGGCCTGAACTCATGGGGTTTGGAATGCGGGAAGGATTTGCTCCATCGGCCGTCCATATCCCCGTATTGGGGTCCTTCGCCCACAGGTTTCCGCCTGGATGACCTCGACCATGTCCTTCGGCGCTTCCCATGGTTCGCCCCTGCATGGTCTGGTTCTGGATCTCGATCTTCTCTTCCGCATAGACCACCATATTCATCGTGATCGGTACATCCTGGGTGGCATGGGACATCTGTACCGTCAGGCTCCTCGGGTCCGTGGTTACGTGCCCTTCCCGGATGGACCGGGCCGGTGCCGTGTGTTCCCCGAGCATTGTGGATTCGCTGAACATGGGAACAAACGGCAGCGCACCCGGGTCAACACGCGGAGGCGCGTATGGTGCCTCTGCAGGGCCGCCCATGGGTTTCTCCATGGCGCTCCTGAGGGTGTTAACCCGCTCCACCAGCTCTACCGCGGCCGGCTTTGCCGGGAGCTCCGGACCCGAGGCGAGGGGCTGTCGCTCCTCTAGCCTTTTCAGGCGTCCCGACATGTCCTCCACTAGGTGGAGGAGGCTGTCCACCACTTGCTGCTGCTTCTGCAGAGCCAGCTCCAGATTCTCCCGGTACCGGGCCTGATCCGCTCGCAGCTCCTCCATGTGGTTCTCCGCGGCCGACTGGTCTTCCAGGATCCCCGCGACGTCCTCCTCTAGACCGTCCTTGGCGTTGTCCAGGCGGTCAAGGCGATGCACGATGGCGTCCATCCCCATCTTCGGGTACTTGCCCATGAGGAAGGACACGTGCTCGCAGTGGCACACAGCGTGCTTTCCGCCGGATTCAGCGCAACCCGCGGTTCCCGGCACCTCAGACTCATCGCCCATGGGCGTATCGCCTATGGCGTCCGTCTCTGGTCCCGTGTGCCGGGGCACAGGTGCCGTCCGGGCCCTGGCTGGCCTCTCCAAGCCCTCGGCGTTGTGCTGCAGGGCGGGCTCGGGGGCCGTATGCGCCCTGGCGATCGGCGCGGACATCTCCGACTCCGAAGGTGGCTCGTAGGCTGTCCCATAGCCCTCGGAGTGCTCCTCGGATTCCCAGAGCCTGACCGGGCTGGGGTCTGTGTCCATAGCCCCGGCGTCCCTTGCCGCGGACTTGGGTGACCCGCGCTTCCGGTAGCGCCGGGCCCGTCATCCACTGCTGCCTGAATGGCAGGCCTCATCAGAGTCGTCCGCGGCGGAGCGGAGGTTGCATGCCTTTCGGCAGCGACGCTCACACATGGAGACCAGGTCCTCCATGTCACGTCCTCCTCTTCCCGAATGTCGTTCTTCTCTTCGGGCTTCAACTTCCAGAGTTCGCCATGCTCTTGAACGTCTCTGTCCTTCTATGGCTCCAATCTCCGGCGTGGTCTCCACCGAGTCCACAATACGCACCCGGGGCGTACTTGGGCAGGGCTCATAAGGGCCCAAGTCCCCGGGTCGGCGGTAGGTAGGGGCAGCAGGTACGCCTCTGCTACCATAAAGAAGGTCCCTACCAGGACCAGCCCCGGCTGTGCCCCTTCCGCCTGTTACCCCTGCTGATTTACTCCGGATCAACGATTGCATTTCTTAAAATCCTCAAAGTCCAAGGTCCAAAATCCAAAAATATAGAAAATAAAATCCTCCTTCAACCCTGAATGGCAACCAGATCCCACAAATACAGCAATAACCCAATTCACAATCCAAATCAGGCTGCGGGCTTTCGTTCAGCACACCGGTATTCCCACGGTGGCGGGCATGTACAAGAATTGCACCAAGGAAGAAAGCCCTGAAATTGGCATATGAACACAAATAAAGCAAAGTTGGGGAAAGATGGAAACTTATACAATCACAGCCATAGACTCCTCATTCCCTGGACTCAAGACCTTCCCTTGACTCACCAACATGATGCCCTGAACCCAGTCCAATAAGATGGTTAAATGCCATATGTCAAAAGTCATTACATAAACCCCAAAAATGTGTTCACTCCCAAGCCTCTAAATCCTAGCCCAATAGGGGAGGTGGCGTGTCATGGCCTAGAGTGGCACTCAGGACCATGCCCTACCCTGACATAACCTTGGTTGGACTTGGAATCGAATGGGCTTAGAGAAATGACCTATGAGTTTGAACTCATAACATGCCAAAAAACTGCCAATTCACACCATATTGGCCATATATCACATATATGCTCAAGATTGACGTTACCACTTATCCGAAGGCTCAAAGCATGCATGGAATCGAAGTCTAATATTCATGGAGGATATAGACCAAAGGTCAATGCCCATGTACATCCCCACTTTACCCTCGAAACCCCTTCGGATATGGGCGCCACGCACTGCCCAAGTCAGCCCATGATCTTGAGACCAATTCTTGTAATCCTTCGTGCGCCAAGCCAAATGGAGTACGCGATCCGGCATATGGTGGTGTTCAACTCCAAAGCATATGCCAACATATGAACAACATACCATGGTTCGACTCTCCATAGGCTTCTTGCTGTTTGCCGACCAGGTAAGTACACAAAACGCAAAAATGAGCAAACATTGAGGTCAAAAACATGAAAATATGACCAAATACAAAGTTGTCATGAAAGTATATCTCTATGCTCACCCATGATATCCGCTCATGGTTCAATACACAAATGATTGGAACCATTTGCGAACAATTCCCCCACTTGGATCCCCAATCCGGCGCATGGAGATACCTTCGCCACTCGTATCTACATGCCCCATGAAAATGGGAGTGCACTCATGGATCTCCTTGTCAAACACACCATGAGCAATACATATGCGGTAGACTTAGTCTAGCGCTTTGAATTCCACAATTGGGACATGGGCAAAGCCCTTGTCACGTGTGGCTCCCCATCTCTTCGGCCACACGAAGATATATAACATGGGCGTGAGCATATCAAGACATATACCATGCATATAAAACATACCCTCAAAAGTGGCTCCCACCATGATATGCCATGTCCCTCCATGGACATAACTTCACGTTAAAAATACGTAGGAACCCAAGGAAAGTATCTATGCAACCCCAACACTCATGCGGTACACTCGAAAGTCGCATTAAAATATTTGGTTGCACGGTCCAAGAGTTCTATATCACTTTATACCCTCTTGACCCTTTTCCCTGGCTCCACCGGGCATGTGTGCGCACCAAAGGCGTTTGATGCTTCCTAAATTAACTTGAGACTAAGGCGCTTGCAACCCAACCCTCCCTATTCTCTTTCCTCACACTCGCGCGTAGATATGGTCCTTCAAAGTGGTCCCACGATTCACTCTTGTTTCCCTTATATCTCCAAGTCAAATGGGTGGCAAGTATAAGGGAAACCTGATTCGGGCACAGGGAAAAGAGTATGACCACTCGAAGAAGTCCAAATCAAGTGCGGCGATGTCGAAGTCGAAAATCCGATTTCGACATCGCGAAAAAATTCAGATTAAACTTTCGAGTGCTTATTTAGAAAATTGCGGAAGCAACGAACCCTTTGCTGATGAAATCTGACCCTTCAACGGAGTATCCGCCAAAATATCTGGAAATAACAGTTAACCAATCGGTTAACGCAAAATCGCGAGCCAACTGACAGTCGCCGATACATTGACCATCAGAACGAAAGGCTGAAAAATTCCGGAAACATTATGATAATAAAACCCTGTTGATTCCTGATATTCCGATATATAAATCCCCCCTGGCGGTGCCTCGGTACTGAATATGGCCGCTCATAGCCGGAATGGCCAAACCTATCACACTATCACATCGGGTTAGGTCAGGTGGATGGGAGAGTATGATATCAGCCAATGGCGGCTTGCCGGCACATAGATACACACCCCAAGTGACCCCAAGATGGCCACGGGGGTCAAAACCGGCTTCACCCAGTCGTCTTCGACTTTCGGCTCTCCGGTACCCGGATCCTCCCTGGATGACCTTGATGTCCAGGTGTCCGGCCTCGATGTCCGAGAACTGTCGACCCATCCGGGCGCTGAACAGAGGAAGGAAGATCAGTCGTTGTACCCCGTGTAGCAAGCAAGATCTTCATCAGAATCGAACCAGTCAGGGCTTGAGCACCGCTCTCGAAAGTATTCTGCATCGACCGGGGGAGGGGGCCCGTACAGCTTACTGAGTTCTGGCGGCATGTCGGGTGGGGTCCCTCCCTTCGTCGGTTCCAGAACAGGCAAGTTGGCCAGGGCTATCTCGAGCACTTCCAAGCCTTCGGCGCCTCCTGTTATGATGGTTCGTCCACTCGGCGCTATTCCTGCAAATTTCCCGCGAGGGAACACACCTCCCTTGCCTCCTTTCGACGGGCCTCCTTTTCCTTTCGAGCTCCCAGCATATGCCGACTGGCTGTAGTTCGGCGGTTCGAATGGATCGAGAGGTCGACTCGGACGAGTTGGCGCTGATGCTACCGACAAGCAGCGGCCGCTGG
Source organism: Eutreptiella sp. 'Long Island Sound 2002' (assembly GCA_964036045.1). Lineage (NCBI taxonomy): Eukaryota > Euglenozoa > Euglenophyceae > Eutreptiales > Eutreptiaceae > Eutreptiella > Eutreptiella sp. 'Long Island Sound 2002'. Next base: position 158,295,937 of record OZ038380.1, read on the forward strand.
GGGTTCGATTGCGTCAACATCGATGACGTTCAACGGTGTCACTCGAGAAGGCGGAGGTCGAGAGGAAGTTCGGGGCGTCCGGGATGTAGTACCATAGGCGGAGGCTCCGGTGATCGACCCGGAACCTCGCATGAGTTTTTCGAAAAACCACGCTGCAGAGAAGAGTAAGGGTGTTACTCAGTTACTCAGGGTGGAGTCGAAGGAACTCAAGGTACACAGGATCCTCCTCTAGAGCCTTGCTCGACTCCCAAGACCATGTGTCGTCATCCCATTCACAACGGTACAGGAATGTGCGGCGCTCTTTAGATCCCACTCGACGTCTAGCCACAATCTTGACAAGTCGAGGGGATTCTCCAGTTTTGACAGGGGGCATCGGAAACTCCCACACCGGCTGTCCCTCTCGATGGACGTAGGGTTTTATGCTGTCTCGATTGAAAACTCGCAACCCATCGAAGGGGGCAGGGATGTCCAGTTTGACATTCTCGCCCTTGTTCAGTACCTCGAGTATTTTGTAAGGGCCGCACCAGACAACATCGAGTTTCCCTTTATGTCGATATTCCGGCACCAACACCCACGATCGTTCACCGACTTCAGGCACTCGAACGTGTCGGTCCATTTGCAGGACCACATGCATCTGGCGTCGACGTTCCTCGGCAAGCATTGCACGCACAGAATCGAAGGTACGTTCCGCTCGTTGCATGTAATCATGCACGGTCGATGGTTCATGTGCATGAGAAGTCATTTGGGAAAAATCCAATGGAAAATGGGGTGAATAATAAAGAAGCATCGAATGCCAACTGTGAATGAGCGCTGTAAGATACTTCGATCTTTGAACAGGGTTTATGTCTTCGAGATTGTGTTATTATTCACAGATTGTCAGCGCGATTGCGACTGCGACTTGCGATTTGCGCGCTGCTGCGCTGCTGCTGCTCGAAACCATAACAGAATCCCTGGATGCGGCGAATCCCTTCCAACGGACTTTATAAAGCCTCCCCCCAGGCGTCCCCGGGTCCGGCTTGTCCGCCAGGATCTTCTGGGCGGTGAAGTCGTCGTCCTCACCTTCGTCGTCCGAGTTGACATCGCCAGCCGTGAACTGGAATGTGACGGGACGTCCGCTGGGGTCTGGTGCTTGGGGACGAAGATGGGTATGGTCGCGGTCCAGGATCTTGTTATCCCCCACACGAACCGCATACACGTCCTGCCCGACCTTCCGCACGATTACCCCCGGCACATACCAAGATGCCTGCCGATGCCTGGACAGGACATCCTTGTGGTGCCGCTCCACCCATACGGTGTCTTGGAGAGCATACTTCTGGACTTTTCCCTGCTTGAAGTATTTGGCCCTCTTGTCATGCTCGTCCCCAAGTGCCTTGCACACCTTGGCCGCCGTGTCGTCCGCCTCAGCCATCATAGCGTTCGCATCCCGGGCCACTTTGCCATGGTTCAGCCACGGGAGAGTGCGTGACACTCGATCCCGTAGGAACAGGATACGATGGGGCGACAGTCCAGTGGATCCCGGAAGGTCGTGATACGCTTGGAGTACTCTCCACAGCGAATTATACCGATTCCGGCCCGGTTCGTCGATGTGCAGCTGGCGGAACTTCTTGAACATCTGCCGCCCGGCCACCTAAGCTCGGCCATTCGACCGGCTGTGGTACGCCACGGTCTTGGCGTGCCGAATACCCATGTGCTTGCACATCGTCTTGAACCACGTCCCCACAAACAGACTGCCCCAATCACTGCAGATGACAGCCGGGACATCAAAAATCGTCAGCCAATGCCTGATCATGGCATTAGCGACGGTCTTGGCCTGCAGTCCCACTCCATGCTTGTCCTTCTTGTCCTTCTTCTTGGACTTCTTGCCAGGGACCGCCACGATATACCCACTGTGCCTATCCACCGCCAGGATGACACAGTCGTAGGTCTCTCCTTCCACGGTGACCTCAGGCATGGCGAATACATCCATGGTCACGGACCGCATAGGGGCCTCCGGTATAGCCGTATACACCAAGTTGCCCGCTGTGGAGTGGTTGGGGCTCTTTGTGGCCCGACACACGGCACAGTCGCTGCAGTACCTATCCAGGATGGCGTAGTACCCCGGAGGGAACTTGAAACGCCACTCCAGGTCCTGCTGCATCTTGTCTCGGCCAGGGTGCATGAGCTGGGCGTTGTGCCAATGGTCAATGAGCTCCTCCACTCGGTTCTCGGGCACCAGCAGCTTGTCCTTGAGGAACAATTTGTCCCCATCCTCGGTCAAGCCCTCGGGCCACTCGTCGTCCGACGGGGCGCTCACGGCATTCCAGTACTTGCTCCAGTGCTCGGATGCCGCGTAGTCATCCGACCAGTCCTCTGTGAGCACCGACCTGACTACCTCTACAGGGGCCACCATACATTGCTCGAGGGTTTCCTCTCGAATAGCTTGGACGCGGGCGCCCCTGAACTTGGCCAGGTCTGTACGGTTTGCCATCACCACAAAACACTTGACCCCCTCTTGCTCCATGGCCTTCTCCATCTCGATGATGCGCTTGGCCTCCTCGGTCTCCTCGGCGTCGCCATGGCTGGATATGTCCATCCACGCCTTGCCCGCGGGGTAGGCCCAGCAACTGAGGCAATCTGCCACAGTGTTGTCCTTCCCCGGGACGTACACGACGCTGAGGTCGAACTTGGCGAACTTCTCGTGCCATCGGGCCCTCCTAGCCGCTGGTCCTGAAGGGGTGTCGACATGCCCCTTGTGCCAGCTCTGTAGGGACTGGTGGTCCGTGCAAACCACCACCGGCTGCAGTCCGATGTAGCCAGACCACTTCCTGAGCGCACATACAATGGCGTATGTCTCCTTCTCCCTCGCGGTCCATGTTCGGCGTTGGCCCTCGGCCAGGATCCTGCTCCAAAACGCCACGGGAACATGAGTCCCGTCGTCCCGGACTTGCTCGAGGACTGCCCCCACGGCATAGTCCGAGGCGTCTGTCCGTAGCACGAATCCCTTGTCCGGGTCCACCAGGAACAGCCCCAACTGCCTGAGGAGTTGCTCCTTCAGGCGGTTGAACGCATCCTCAGCCTCAGGGGTCCAGGCAAGCTTCTTCTTGCTCCCCTTCCGGCCATCGAACTTGCCCACCTGCAGCATCTTGTGCAGCGGCCCCGAGAGACCTGCATACATCCGGACATAGCCCGAATAGTAATTGCAGAACCCCATGAAGGACCGGAGTTCGCTGATGGTCTGGGGCTTTTCCCAGTGGTGCAGGGACGCCAGCTTCCCAGGCATAGGACAGGCGTTGCCCGTGACCAACCACGTGACCCGCGAACTCCACTTCCTTCACGAAGAGTGAGGCTTTGGTGGGTTTGCACACCATGTTGTGCTTGTCCAGCTCACTGAGCACTCGGCGCAGATCCTTCTCATGCGCTTCGATGAGCTCGTCCTCCGTCATGTTCTCCCTGCCGGACCCGATGATGATGTCATCTACAAAGGGATCGGCACAGTCCCGGACAGGACCGAGTAGGTCCTCCATCATGCGCTGGAAAGCGGTGTTGCCATTCTTGGCGTCCATAGGCACCACTTTCCATTGCATGGGCCCCAGCGGCGTCGACATCGCGGTGCAGGGCCTGGAGTCCGGGTGTAGCGGCATCTGGTGATAACCGTGTTTCAGGTCCAACACCGTGAAGATCCGCTTTTTCTGTTGTTTTTGGAGGATGGAGTCGATCAGGGGAAGCGAGTACGAGTCGTGCTCGGTCTGCTCGTTCAAACCTCTGTAATCAACCACCAACCTCCACTCGCCCTTCTCCTTCTTGGGCACGATGAAGGCTGGGCTGGCCCACTCACTGTCGGAGGGTTCGATCCATCCCCGCTCAATGAACTCGGCCAACAGCTTCTTCATGGCCTCGGCCCGATCGCCCTGAAGTTGGTACTCCCGATGACGATAGATCTTCGGGTTCGGCTTCAGCTTGATCTTCGCTGTACCAAAAGTCCCACGATCTGGGGGGTTCTTGTTGGCGACGCCACTGAATAGCCGCGGATAGGCCTTGATCAGCCTCTCCTTCAGCTCGGCGACCTTCGGGTTCTCCTGGTCCTCTTCAGCCGCTTGCTTCGGTATAGATACAACCGACCGCACTGCGGTATAGGCCTCTTCTGGGTCAGATTCCGACTTCTCCTCGTTCGATATGCCGTCTTCATCGTCGTGGGGAGCTCTTCCCACTGATAATCTTCGGAAATTTGCGGCAACGGGCTGGTGACTGTCGCTATCGACACCCATTCCTGGAAAATCCCATGTTGGTGGGTCCGACCCAACCGGACCATCGTATTGGTCCGCGATGTGATTGATGACCCTCGCCACGAACTCGTCCTTCTCGTACTTGCCGGTGACCAACATCTTGTCATCCCACCAATGCGGAGATGTGACCGTGGCCCGCCTCTTCTTGGCTGCCACACGGTCGTGCATCCCCATCCGCATGTAGTTGACGACGTCGTCGATCTTGGCGTGGGACAGGACGTCAATGCCATCAATTGGCTGATCCGTCCCCTCCTTGGGCTCAAACATGACCTTCATGGGCACCGCCTCCACCCTACGGACGAATGCTTCATCACCCGTGGGCTGGGCTTGCGCCCCATCCACCAGGAAAGTCTTGGTACCCCACGCTTGACCCGGGGAGGGCATTGATACACCCTTGGCGTCGATGAACAACTCCTCCTCTGGCCCGAAGGACATCTCGTTCAGGGTGATGGAGTCCAGCGTCGACTTGAGACCCTCCAGCGGACATGGGGTGGATCCTATGCCGGTTATGACCAGGATCCCCTTCGCCCTATCCGCGACGATCTTCTCCACCGTACGTCTGGTATTGTCCAGGGAGGCATGCCAATACATGGGCCCCCACTCCTTCAAACCCCAATGCCTATGCCAGGCTGAGTCTCCTCGATGCCAATGCCTCCTACACTTCCGCAAAAGTGGGGCATCCCGGGAAGCGAAGACGTCCGTCTCGGGCGCTTCGGCTCCCAGCGTCTGGATCATCCTGTCATACACCCGTGGCGCCATTCCATACTCCGTGAGCTGAACCCCGCGGTCTCCTCTGGACTTGGCACCCACAGCTTGCACCGCTCGGACGATCCGATCCTCTTCCTCAGCATTCCATTGGGATGATCCGCATGCATAATCTGTGGACAGCCATGTGAGGCATTCATCATCCTCCCGGACCAGCGTTGCGCGATGGGGAAGGGCTCCAATGGCATTTGCCACCATGAAGTCATACCCCGTGATCATATCCCAATCTGTAATGTCGGCACATAGAATTTCCCGGATAGAGTGCTTCTCTTCGCCAGATCAGGGCGGTTCAAGCGCTCATGTTCCCAGAATTCCATACTGATAGTGGCCTCATGGGTGCCACCACCCATAATCTCTCCATTGGCCACCTTCAGGCGTACCGGTCTACGGCTGGGCTGCAGGGATTCCTCCTTGAACAACCCTCTCCGGACCAGGCTCACCTGGGCACCCGTATCCACCAGAACATCCACCACCAACTCCTCTTGTCCGCACCGTACACGCACCTTCAAGTGCAACTGCCGCTCGTCACCATGCGGTGTATGGACGACTCTCACGGCATGCAACTCTAGCACGTCCGGATGCATCAGAACTTCGAGGGTATGATCACGGATGGTGTAGATCTTGGGTTGGTCTTGCCCGTCCACGGGGCTCTCCGTGGTCGCTCCTTCCTTCTTACCACGTCCCTTGCCCACATAAACTTCCCTTGGCAGGGCGCTCCAGGGGTTGGGAGTGGCGAAACTCAGTGGTTTTGGCTCTTCTGGAGCCTTCTTCGGCACCCGTTGTGCCTTCGCTTTCTCTGGGATTCCACTGACTTTCGGAGGAGAGACCTCCGAGGTCCCACTCACGTGGGGGCTCCTCTAGACTTGTCTTCCCGCAGCACCTTCCGGCCGCGATCCGCCAGGACTTTGTCCCCCACGTTGCTGGGCTTTGAGTTCCTCCAACGTCCTCAACATGTCCTCAGCAACCTCCTCGATCGACCTTACTCGTCGGTCTTGGCCAGGTCCACCACCATAGCCTCTTCCTCTGCCTTTTTCTTGGCCTTTGCCTTGGCCTTTTCCCCCATCTCCGCCCTTCGCCTTCCAATCGGAAATCCGCTGCTCCTTGGGCTTCTTCTCGGGGTGGGCGGCGAAGTAGGCCTTCTTGTCCGCCTCATACACCTTGCACTGACGGGAGTCGTGTGCATGGTTGTTTCCCTTGCCATAACAGACCCAGCACCCGTCGTGCTGAGACCTGTACTCCCGGAACGAGAGCGGTGGGTTCCCGATCCTCCTTGGCTCTTTGCCCTTCTTGGGTCCCACCTGGCTCCATCTGGACCGATCCTGCCCATGGTTCCTCACGTTGTGCGCCACAAACGCGACGAAATGGGCCTCCTCGTGATCCTCCCGGGACCAGTGATCTTGGCCACTTCCACTACCTTCCTCCGCAGAGTTGGCCGTGTCCTCCTGGATCTCTCGATGATGGCGGTCTTCTCGGTGGCCTCGTTGTCCATGACCATGTCGATCCTGCACGTGGGCCTCGTTCTTCGCATTGAGCTTCAACTCCACCGTGATGTACTTCACGATCTCGTCCAGGCTCATGCGGGCGAAGATGACCTGCATCCTCAGCAGCTCCCCGCGCCTCCACTCCACGTTGTTGAGGCGCAGCAACCTTTGCCCCATGGAGTCTCCAAATACCTCCACGTACACGGCGTTCTTCAGTCCCAACATCCGGTTGGGCTCGCCCAGGTTCCTCCTGAAGAACTCCATGATACCCGCATGGGTATCCTCCGCCGCCATGATCCTCACCGCCACCCGCTTCTTGGAGCGCTTCTCCTCCTCGTCCTCCACTCGTCTCTTCCAGTTGCCGGGGAGGACGTCCTTCAGCAGGTGGCGGATCTTGCTGGCCTCGTTCCAGTCCTCCACCAGCTTGAGGCATCTTCGGTACTTCCGCAGATACCGATTCCACTCCCGTACCCGCAACTCACCGCGGTCCAGCGGCAGTGGGATGGACCACAGGTCCTCCAGCTTCTGGTTCGGAGCGTCCACCCGCTCCTCATAGTCCAACCACTGGAGGCAGGCCTGCTCCGTACGGATCAATCCTTCCGGGATCTGATCCCGCAGCTCCTCCTTCAGGTCCTGCGCCAGCCGGTGTGGGAATGTCCGACATACCCACTTGTCCCGCGGCGCTCCCCGCATCTCGCCGACCACCTCCTCGGCGAAGTCCTCCCAATCCAGGATGAAGTCGTCCAGGTTGGAGGGGTTGCCATCATAGTAGGGGATTTTGATTCCCCTGAGGTCGTCAATCCTGATGGCGTCTCCGACGTCCCCAGCCACTACTCCACCGAGACGGATACCACCTGTGGCCGGGGGGTGTGAGTACACTCCCCGTACATCCCTCTCCTCCATGGAGTGCGGTCCAGTTGGGCCTGAACCCATGGGGTTTGGAATGCGGGAAGGACTTGCTCCATCGGCCGTCCATATCCCCGTATTGGGGTCCTTCGCCCACAGGTTTTCCCCTGGATGACCTCGACCATGTCCTTCGGCGCTTCCCATGGTTCGCCCCTGCATGGTCAGGCTCTGGATCTCCTCTTCCGCATAAACTGCATAGGCAGTCGTAGTGGGCGGTGGATCCTGGGTGGCATGGGACATCTCTACCGTCAGGCTCCTCGGGTCCGTGGTTGCGTGCCCTTCCCGCATGGACCCAGCCGGCGCCGTTTGTTCCCTGAGCATTGTGGATTCGCTGAACATGGGAACAAACGGCAGCGCACCCGGGTCAACACGCGGAGGCGCGTAGGGTGCCTCTGCAGGGCCGCCCATGTGTTTATCCATGGCGCTCCTGAGGGTCTTAACCCGCTCCACCAGCTCTGCCGCGGCCGGCTTTGCCGGGAGCTCCGGACCCGAGGCGAGGGGCTGTAGCTCCTCTAGCCTTTTCAGGCGTCCCGACATGTCCTCCACCAGGTGGAGGAGGCTGTCCACCACTCGCTGCTGCTTCTCCAGGGCCAGCTCCAGATTCTCCCGGTACCGGTCCCGTTCCGCTCGCAGCTCCTCCATGTATTTCTCCGCGGCCGACTGGTCATCCAGGATCCCCGCGACGTCCTCCTCTAGACCGTCCTTCGCGTTGTCCAGGCGGTCTAGGCGATGCACGATGGCGTCCATCCCCATCTTTGGGTACTTGCCCATGAGGAACGACACGTGCTCGCAGTGGCACTCAGCGTGCTTTCCACCTGATCCGGCGCATCCCGCGGTTCGCGGCGCCTCGGAGTTCTCCGCCATGGGTGTGTCGCCCATGCTATCTCGCGTTGGCTCCGTGTGCCGGGCCACAGGCGCCGTCCTGGCTCTGGCGGGCCTCTCCAACGCCTCGGCATCATGCTCCAGGCTGGGTTCTGGGGCCGTGTTCGCCCTTGTGGGCGGTCTGGCCGTCTCCTCCGACTCCGAGGGTTGCTCATAAGCTGTTCGATAGCCCTCGGAGTGCTCGGAGTCCCACAGCCTGACCGGGCTGGGGTCCGTATCCATAGCCCCGGCGTCCCCTGCCGCGGACTTGGGTGACCCGCGCTTCCGGTAGCGCCGGGCCCGTCCTCCACTGCTGCCTGAGTGGCAGGCCTCCTCAGAGTCCTCCGCGGCGGAGCGGAGGTTGCATGCCTTTCGGCAGCGACGCTCACACATGGAGACCAGATCCTCCATGTCAAGTCCTCCTCTTCCCGAATGTCGTACTTCTCTTCGGGCTTCAACTTCCGGAGTTCGCCATGCTCTTGAACGTCTCGGCTCTTCTATGGCTCCAATCTCCGGCATGGTCTCCACCGAGTCCACAAAACGCACCCGGGGCGTACTTGGGCAGGGCTCATAGGGGCCCAAGTCCCCGGGTCGGCGGTAGGTAGGGGCAGCAGGTACGCCTCTGCTACCATAAAGAAGGTCCCTACCAGGACCGGCCCCCGCTGTGCCCCTTCCGCCTGTAACCCCTGCTGACTTGCTCCTGATCAACGATTGCATTTATCAAAATCCAGGGTTCCAAATCCAAAAAAATAGAAAATACTATCCTCCTTCAACCCTGAACAGCAACCAGATCCCACAAATACAGCAATAGCCCAATTCACAATCCAATCCGGGCTGCGGGCTTCTGTTCAGCACACCGGTCGTCTCACGGTAGCGGGCATGTACAAGAATGGCACCAAAGAGGAAAGCCCTGAAATTGGCATATGAACACAAATAAAGCAAAGTTGGGGAAAGAGGTAAACATACACATTCACAGCCATAAACCCCTCTTTCCCTGGACTCAAGACCTTCCCTTGACTCATCAACATATTGCCCTGAATCAGGTCAAATGAGATGGCTGAATGCCATGTGTCACAAGTCACTATACAAACCCCAAAAATGTGTTCACTCCCAAACCTCTAAATCCTAGCCCAATAGGGGAGGTGGCGTGTCATGGCCTAGAGTGGCACTCAAGACCATGCCCTACCCTGACATAATCTTGGTTGGACTTGGAGTCGATTGGGCTTGGAGAACTGCCCCATGATGTTGACCTCACAACATGGCAAAATCAGGCAAATCACACCATTATGCCCAAAAGTCAATTATATACTCAAAAATGCATACGGGAAATATCCAAATGCTCCATGCATGTGTCAAACCGGAAAGTAATATACAACGGTGATATAGACCAAAGGTCCATGCCCAAGAATATCCCATCATTGGCTCCGAAACCTCTCCGGTTATGTACATGGCATGCTTCACAAGTCAGCTCATGAGTTTGAGACCTAATTTTGTGAGGCCTCGTGTGCCAAGCCAAAGTGACCATGTGATCCGGCATTTGGTGAGGTACAACACCGAAGCATATGCCAACATATAAACAACATACCATAGTTCACGGATCTCTAGGCACTTTACTGTTAGCCGACCAGTTGAGCACATAAAACACAAAAATGAGCATAAAATGAGGTCAAAAACATGCAAATAATGCCAAATTCAAGATAATTACAATAGTATATAACTTCGCTCACCCATGGTGTCAACCTATGACTCAAAACACAATTGCTTGGGACCATTTGCAAACAATCCCCCCACTTGGATCCCCATATGGACGCATAAGGACACCTTCGAACCTCCTCCCAACACGCACCATGAAAATGGGAAAATTGATATTGGCGCTTGTGGGTCGCTCCGTAAGCCCTCCCACATGCACTACATGAGCGGTAGACTTAGTCTAGCGCTATGGAGTTCACCATTCGGACATGGGCGAAGCCCTTGCCACATATGACTCCATATATCGTCCTACAAACGGAGATATATAACATGGGCGTGAGCATATCGAAGCACATACCATGCATATAGCACATACCCTCAAAAGTGGCTCCCATCATGATATGCCATGACCCTCCATGGACATAACTTCACGTTAAAAATACGTAGGAACCCAAGGAAAGTTGCTATGCAACCCCAACACTCATGCGGTACACTCGAAAGTCGCATTAAAATATTCGGTTGCACGGTCCAAGAGTTATATATCACTTTCTACCCTCTTGACCATTATCCCTTGCTATACCGGGCATGTGTACACACCAAAGGCGTTTGATTCTTCCTAAATTAAGTTGAGACCAATGCGGTTCCAGCCCAATTCCCGAAATGGAGATTACTCGCGGTGAGCCGGAGATATGACCTTTCAAGGTCGCCTCACGAATCAACTTTGTTTCGCCTATATCTCTAAGCAAAACGAAGGGCATTACAAAAGGAAGGTTGATTCGTGATCGGAGAAAAATGTCGGACCACTCGAGATTCGTCATATCGAGTGCGGCGATGTCGAAGTCGAAAATCCGATTCTGAAAGTCTGAAAAAATCGGATTAATTTTGCGAGTGTATAATATGAAAATTGCGGAAGCAACGAACCCTTTACTGATGAAATCTGACCCTTCATCGGGGTTTCCGCCAAAATATCTGTAAATAACAGTTAACCATTCGGTTACCGCAAAATCGCGAGCCAACTGACAGTCGCCGATACATTGACCATCAGAACGGAAGGCTGAAAAATTACGGAAACATTATGAATAAAAAACCCTGTTGATTCCTGATATTCTGATATATAGATCTCCGCTGGCGGCGCCTCTGTAGTGAATATGGCCGCTCATCGCCGGAATGGCCAAACCTATCACACTATCACATCGGGTTAGGTCAGGTGGATGAGAGAGTATGATATCAGCCAATGGCGGCTTGCCGGCACATAGATACGCACCCCAAGTGACCCAAAGATGGCCACGGGGGTCCGAACCGGCTTCAGAGGCCTGGCCTCGTATCGAAGCTGTTAGGTCCTGCAGGCCCATATGCTGCATGGCCATTTGCACCGCTGTGTCCTCGGGCGTCTCACGCCCTCCGCGATCGTCCGCTGACAGGGCCCATTGAAGTCTCCTATGATGATAGTCGGCCCCATCATGGCAAGTTGTCGGTAGGCCTCCATGAGGTGTTCGAGGAACGTCTTCGTGGCGTCTCCAAAGGGGACATGTACGTTGATGACATTCAGCTGCCACGTTGGGCCCACCAGTTCATATGCCGCTAGGCGGCCTTCTACTCCCAGGTGGTGGTGGATTTGTACTTGGACTTCACCTTTGTGGGATATGGGCACTCCCTTGACCCACGTGGTGCGGTATTGGTGTCCCGTCCTGATGAGGACGGGGGTTAGGCTGGGATGGGCTGCCTGGGTTTTGAGGGCCTGTTCCTGCCACACCATGGCGTCCGGGTCGCATTTTGCCATGACAGGTACGTCTTGTAGGTCGTGAGCTTTGGCCGCGTCGTACAGGGCGCCTGGTTCGTTGAGGGACATGAGAGTGACGAGCGCAGTTGTGACTTCGTGGGTGCACGCCTTGGTGGCCCCTGGGGGGTCTCTGGCGCGGCGTGGCAGTAGTCATTCTCCCAGGCGCAGTTTGTGGTTGATCGCTGTGGCCACCCTTTGTTCCTCTGGTATATCCGGCTCCTCCAGCCATGCCTGCGGTACGTGAGCTGTCCAGACGGTGCCCGGCGGTACCTGGTTGGCGGGTGTGCGGAGGTAGGTCGGTAGGTAGGTGCACTCGGTCGTGGAGAGGCGCCCCATGGTTCCCCCTGGCGTCGCCCCTGTGACGAACAGGAAGAGGCTCCGCGCATGAAGAGGGGAGGCGGCTTACATCCCGCTAGACCTGACTTTTGGCCCCCTACAAAGCGGCCCCGGGCTACACCGGGAGGGCTGATCGCCGCCAGCGTGACGTGCTTGTCTCGCCGGGAGGGTGGGCCCCCGTGCTTGCGCACGTCCCCTCCTTTGGGCGGAACCCTAGGGGTTCACCGGACTTCCTGGCGTATCCCGTTCCCAAGGCATGCATGCACGTTCTTGGTACTAGGGTTCCGAGGCGCTTGGGTGTCGCACGCTCCGCCTCGAGTCCCAAAGCAGCGCTGGCCTTAGGATGCAGCCTTACCCCCGGGCTCCGGATCTCGTTTGGCCGGGTCACCTGCATGGCGCGGGCTGCCTCAGTGCCCGGGCTGTGGGCACTGGGTTTCCTACTGTTGGCTTGCGTTGGTGGTTGGGTCCGGGTTGCGGTTGGTCGTGGGTTTTGTTTTCACCTGCCCGTCGTGGCTGGGGTCTTGGGTGTGTGTGTTTGGGCTTGGTTTGTGGTGTTGTCCCTCTTTTGCCGGCTGTTTGTGGTGTTCGTGGTTGGGCTTTGGTGTCGGCCCGCTTTCGGCACGTGTGTGGTTTCGTGCGCGTTTCCCTTGCCCCCCGCCGTTTCCGGTTCCGGTGTGCGGTGTGGGCGTGCGTGCTAGGTCCGGGTCTCGGCTGGGCCCCGCCCTTCTTGGCTGGGTTGTCGGGGTGTGTTTTTTGCGCTTTTTTTTTTTTTCCTTTTGTTCGTTTTTTTTTTTTTTTCCGGTTGCTCGGTGTCCCCGTCCCGGGCCTTGTGGTCTCTCCCCCCGTCGCCTTTCTGGGCTGCTGGCTTTTTTTTTTTTTTTTTGGGTGTCTGCTTGTTTCGGCGCCTCTTTTCCCGATCGGCCGCTGTTCCTGGCTTGGTGTTGCCGGTTTTTGCTGGGTGGTCCCCCTGTGCCTGTTTGGGGGTCCTGTCTTCGGTGCCCTCTGGGTGGGGGGTTTGGCCTCCTTCTGTGTTTTTGGCGGGCGGTTTGGTGTCTGTGGGCCCTTTTCGCGCGGCCCCCCTTTCCCCGCCCCCCCCCCCCTTTTTTTTGGGGGGGGGGGGGGGCGGCCTGGCTGTTCCTCCCTTTGCCTTTCCTCGGCTGGCGCTTGCTCTGTGGCTGGTGTGTGGTGTGGTTGGTCCCTCGCCACTCCTGGCGGAGGTTCCTGTGTGCTACTCCCCGCCACTCTTGGCTGGGTTTCGCTGCCGGTGGTGGTGGACGGTCCCCGCCACTCCTGGCTGGGGTCCGCTGGCGGTGGTGGTGTGTGGTGTGTGGTGTGTGGCGGTGGTGTGTTGGTGGGGTTGTGGCTGGTGTGTGGTGTGGTTGGTGCCTCGCCACTCCTGGCGGAGGTTCCTGTGTGCTACTCCCCGCCACTCCTGGCTGGGTTTCGCTGCCGCTGGTGGTGGGCGGTCCCCGCCACTCCTGGCTGGGGTCCGTTGGCGGCGTTGCTGTGTGGTGTGTGGTGTGTGGCGGTGGTGTGTTGGTGGGGTTGTGGCTGGTGTGTGGTGTGGTTGGTCCCTCGCCACTCCTGGCGGAGGTTCCTGTGTGCTACTCCCCGCCACTCCTGGCTGGGTTTCGCTGCCGGTGGTGGTGGGCGGTCCCCGCCACTCCTGGCTGGGGTCCGCCTGCGGCGGTGGTGTGTGGTGTGTGGTGTGTGGTGTGTGGTGTGTTGGTGGGGTTGGGGCTGGTGTGTGGTGTGTGGTGTGTGGTGGCGGTGTGTTGTTGGGGTTGTGGTTGGTGTGTGGCGTGTGGCGGTGGTGTGTTGTTGGGGTTGTGGTTGGTGTGTGGTGTGGTTGGTCCCTCGCCACTCCTGGCGGAGGTCCCTGTGTGCTACTCCCCGCCACTCCTGGCTGGGTTTCGCTGCCGGTGGTGCTGGGTGGTACCCGCCACTCCTGGCTGGGGTCCGTTGGCGGCGGTGGTGTGTGGTGTGTGGTGTGTGGTGTGTTGGTGGGGTCCCTCGCCACTCCTGGCGGAGGTTCCTGTGTGCTACTCCCCGCCACTCCTGGCTGGGTTTCGCTGGCGGCGGTGGTGTGTTGTGTGTGGCGGTGGTGTGTTGTTGGGGTTGTGGTTGGTGTGTGGTGTGGTTGGTCCCTCGCCACTCCTGGCGGAGGTCCCTGTGTGCTACTCCCCGCCACTCCTGGCTGGGTTTCGCTGCCGGTGGTGGTGGGCGGTCCCCGCCACTCCTGGCTGGGGTCCGCTGGCGGCGGTGGTGTGTGGTGTGTGGTGTGTGGTGTGTGGCGGTGGTGTGTTGTTGGGGTTGTGGTTGGTGTGTGGTGTGGTTGGTCCCTCGCCACTCCTGGCGGAGGTCCCTGTGTGCTACTCCCCGCCACTCCTGGCTGGGTTTCGCTGCCGGTGGTGGTGTGCGGTCCCCGCCACTCCTGGCTGGGGTCCGTTGGCGGCGGTGGTGTGTGGTGTGTGGTGTGTTGGTGGGGTCCCTCGCCACTCCTGGCGGAGGTTCCTGTGTGCTACTCCCCGCCACTCCTGGCTGGGTTTCGCTGCCGCTGGTGGTGGGCAGTCCCCGCCACTCCTGGCTGGGGTCCGCTGGCGGCGGTGGCGTGTGGTGTGTGTTCGTGTGCGTGCTTTGCTTGGCCGGGTCGGGCGGGCCGGCCTCCCGGGCGCGTTCTGGTGCGCCTCACCCTTTCCTTTGGCCGCTTTGTCTTCCTGCTTTGCCTGGCCCCCTCCGGGCCAGGGTTGCCCCTCTCTGTTTCGCTGCTGTTGCCGTTCCTCGCTGGTTGTTTTGCTCGGCCTCCCGCTGCCTGGCTCTCCGTGCGCTCCCGCCTCGTTTGTGTCTCCCGCTTGGCCGTTGGCTGCTCTTTGGTGGTTGCTCCCCCGCCCCCCTCCCCTTTTGTGTCTCGCGGTTTTCGTCGCTCCTGCTTGGTGCCTTTGTGTTTTTGTTTTTTTGTTCTTTTCCTCCTTCCTCTTCTTCCTCTGTGCGCCCCCGTTGTCTCCGGTTTTCTCTGGTTTCCGGCCCCGGGTGCCTTGGGCCTCGGCGCTTGCGTTGTTTGCCTTCCGTTTCTGGGCTCTCCACGCGCGTGTCGCTCTTTCGTGCTTTCCGCCTGGTTGTTGGCTGCTCTCGCGTGGTTGCTGCCCCCCTCCCCCCCCCCCTCTTTGTGTTTCGCGGTTTTCGTTCCTGCCGCTCGGTGCTGTGTGCTGTGTGGTGCTGTGCTTCCCTGGGTGCGGTGCTGCGCCGCGCTGCTGCGCGTTGTGTCGCCCGGTGTTCTGCTGTCGTGTGCTGTGTTGCGCTCGTGTGGTGCCGCTGCTTGTTGCGCCGTGCCCTTTGGCGCCGCCCGTCGCCCTGGGGCCCTGTGCTCTGCGGCGCTGTGTTTTGCGGTGTTCCCCCGCGCTGTGTGCTCTATGCTGTGTGTGTTTTGTCGTGGCGCCGTGGTGCGTGCTGTTGTTCGCCGCTCTGCCTTGTGCTGTGTGTGTCTCGGGGTGCTGTGCTGTGGGTTCCCTGTGCTCTCCGTTCTGTGCGGTGCTGTGCTTCGCTGTGCTGGTGCGCTCGCGTTGTGCTGTTCGTGTGGTGCGTGCTGCTGCTGGCGCTTGGTGCTGTGGTGCGCTGCTGTGTGTTGTGCTGTTTCGTGTGGTGTGCCGTGGTGCGGTGCTGGGTCTGGTGGCCCGTGGTTGTCTGCTGGTGGCGTGGCCACGGGGGTCCGAACCGGCTTCAGAGGCCTGGCCTCGTATCGAAGCTGTTAGGTCCTGCAGGCCCATATGCTGCATGGCCATTTGCACCGCTGTGTCCTCGGGCGTCTCACGCCCTCCGCGATCGTCCGCTGACAGGGCCCATTGAAGTCTCCTATGATGATAGTCGGCCCCATCATGGCAAGTTGTCGGTAGGCCTCCATGAGGTGTTCGAGGAACGTCTTCGTGGCGTCTCCAAAGGGGACATGTACGTTGATGACATTCAGCTGCCACGTTGGGCCCACCAGTTCATATGCCGCTAGGCGGCCTTCTACTCCCAGGTGGTGGTGGATTTGTACTTGGACTTCACCTTTGTGGGATTTGGGCACTCCCTTGACCAACGTGGTGCGGTATTGGTGTCCCGTCCTGATGAGGACGGGGGTTAGGCTGGGGTGGGCTGCCTGGATTTTGAGGGCCTGTTCCTGCCACACCATGGCGTCCGGGTCGCATTTTGCCATGACAGGTACGTCTTGTAGGTCGTGAGCTTTGGCCGCGTCGTACAGGGCGCCTGGTTCGTTGAGGGACATGAGAGTGACGAGCGCAGTTGTGACTTCGTGGGTGCACGCCTTGGTGGCCCCTGGGGGGTCTCTGGCGCGGCGTGGCAGTAGTCATTCTCCCAGGCGCAGTTTGTGGTTGATCGCTGTGGCCACCCTTTGTTCCTCTGGTATATCCGGCTCCTCCAGCCATGCCTGCGGTACGTGAGCTGTCCAGACGGTGCCCGGCGGTACCTGGTTGGCGGGTGTGCGGAGCTGCACCCAGCACTCCGGGAACTGCCTGTCGTCCCAGAATTCCAGGTTTGGGGTCTCCGCTTTTTCGCCCCACTCCGGGAGTGCGTGCCATTTGATTTTCAACTGCAGGTTGCCATGTTGGCCTGGTGTGGCCAGTCTGCCCTGTATCTTGCCCCGGAATCATACAAATTGCTTCAGTTGTCTTCTAAGCGTGGCCTCGAATACTCTCTGTACTTCCGCGCCGTCTGGCCATTCGGGGTGCATGGCGGCACGTTCCGCTGGCGTGAAGAATGGGCACGCTGGGGCCTTTGCCTTCGGTTGCGGATCGGGCGGTGGCGGTGCTGGGGCCGCTTTTGGCTCCGGTTTGGGCCGTTTGGCCTGGCGGGCCGAGGTGTCCGCTCCCCCTGGACGGGGCCTCGTTTTTGGGACGGGGTTGTTCTTGGGCCGGGGTTGTTATTGTAAGGACAGCAGATGCCAATACGCGGCACCCAAGGTACAAGAAAACCCGTTTGTTCCCTTTTTGATGGATGGTCTACCCTTTGCGCAGGGCATATTTGAAAAAGCCCATCAGCCTTTGGATTCTTTTTGGCAGAACTGTTGCAATTCTCCATGAGCCGAGTCTCAGTTTCCAACTCTACCATATATGCAAGCACCGCGGCTGCCCTTTGGGCATAAAGCGAAAACTGAACGTACCCTTTCATATTATTGAAACCAGACCGAATGCTCAGGAGCAGAGGTAGCAGTGGCATGGGCAGCAACATTGCTTGGCACAGAAGAGACAACAATTGTGTTGACTGAATAGTATCCTGCAAACAGATATGATACACATAGCCAATGTAATACCTGATATGCACATATGAGAAATCCACCCTATCATCCACTAATTCATATAACTCCCAAGGATCCAAGATTGCCTTATCTATCCCACATCCTATGTTCCTAACAAGGAAATGGAATATAATATACAATATCCGATATATATCCCACATATAGGGCCATACAATGATCCCTTAAGGGTAATATGCTAGGGTAGGGTTGTGACCTGCTTCACCCCCCTACTTCAAACAACTGCCACGGGCAGGAAGTACAGGCCCAAGACGAACGTAGCAGTCACAAACAGCAGCAAATATTGGGTTAGCACAGAATCCCTCTCATAGGGATTCCAACCTCCGCTTGCAATCTCGGAGCCGGCCGCAAAGCCGCTGAAGTAGCTCAGATCGGTGGGAATCCAACCACCGCCGAAATCTGAAAATTGGGCAACGGGATCCCGGATCTCCCGCAAAAAGTAGTAGGCGAAGTCGCGAGCTGATGCGCGCAGAGTCTGGTCCCCGCGTGTCGCATAAGGTATTGTGGGGTCCAGCAGGTCCATCGGTATTTTTCTTCAGAATTAAAACTAAAGGCAAAGTGAAATCACACTTTTAAAAAAATCTGAAGGTAACGGTACCTGCAAAACGGCGCAACGCGACAGTGCCAAGTTTTTACTTTTGGGAAAGAACTGCCAGCGACATTGACGGCAGAGCCTGACAGTAACTTAGGACTGTGCCTGTAACAGGGAGCACATGGGAAAGTAGATTTAAAGGTCAGGGAAACAATGATGCTTGGATGTTGCATTCTGCCCTGTGCCTGCCTCCGCCTTGTGCATGCTTAGGCCACTAACAAACACGGCCACGATGGCCCCACCGTGCGCGTGGTAGCCCACTGAATAGAGGAAAGAGGTCACGATGGCCTCAGGGTAACCGGATCGAAGCAAACACGTAGGCACAATGCAGAACACGGGCACGATGCCCACAACTGTCAACCTCGTGCCTCAGACCGTTTATGAAGGCTTGTATGTGCTTGATGTGCTGGATGTGCTTGTCTAACGCTTGTAGTAATGAGTGAGCTCTTGCTTGTAAGATGTAAGCTTGCTTGCTCACTTGCTTGAAAATACCGAGACAAGGCCTAGCCAAAGGCCCACTTGCCAAACTGACCCGCCACAATCAGAAAGGATTCCCAGGAAAGGCCAGCGAGCCTTGTGGATGTACGCCAAACAAGACAGCCACGGTTGTGGCTAGATTATGCCGCCTACGGGCACGGCTCAGCCAAGGGCCGTGTCCTTGTTGATGTTTAATGCTAGCATGTGTGTCACATGTGGTGCACCACGTAGAGGGTAAAGGAGGAGATACGGAGATGGGATGAGTGTGTGAGTAGACACACTTAAATAGACAAACCTCTTAACCATATAAGAATAACCTGACCTCACTACTAACCCACCACCTAGGAGCCATATTATGCATATATATCATATATACACAGAATAGAGCGATGTACGCCAACAAGCACAAGACCTACTTGTGCGCACACATTCATTGGCAGGGCCTGGAGCTACACACTCTCCCGGAGGGCGTCACAGGGTGTGGACCTCGCGGTGGTGGCCTTGGAGCACGTGGTGCTACACGCCTACACAAACAAAAGTTCCCACGAACCTCTCACGTACATACAACAAACGGTAAACATACTCACAAAAGAACACCCGTATAGATATGCCCCCTTGTTGCTTGGTGTTCGTGTGTGTCTTGGGGGCGTGCATACAGACACTTACGTTAGCTTGAGTGTTACCTTTGTCGGTGGGTGTGTCACCGGCGGGCAGTAAGGCAGGGGGTCACCTCCGTTTGCAAGCCTGGGGAGGTCGCCCATACCGTCCCGCTGGTGAATCAGCCCACCCAGCTCCCCAGGGGCACGATGACACGCCCCGAGAGAGGCTTTCTTCCCCCTACCCCCATACACCGTGTATGACGGTGCATGTTTACACCTCCGTGTCTAAACTTGCTACGGTGTACACGGTTACAAAACCCAAAGGTAGGTCAGCCTAGGTCTTGCTTGATCGGAGGCGGGTGATAACCCACGTAATAGGCAACCATATGATCCCGTAAAGAAAACAAGTGCATGCACACACACGCAAGCGAAGAATGGACACGTGGCACACCCGGTTTTGGTGTGTCACAGAGAGAGAGGTCCGTGTGTGTTGTGGAAACCCAAGTCCACTCTTGGGGAACTCTAGAGAAAATATCGACATATGTGTTCTCTCATAAATATATGCATGTGCACACTCGTCCTTTTCTTCATGCTGTTTGTTGCCCTTTCATTGCGGGCAGGAGTGTCTGCCATGACATTCATCAAGATCATGAATAAGACACCCAGCCAGCATGTGGCTGTATGCAATGGCAATGAAGGGTACTCACTCCCAAACCGGGCACGCATAGCGACCGGGGATACAGACCCAGGCGGCGGAGATTGCGAAATCCGCAACGGCATTGTCTTTGAAGACCCCACCCACTCAAGGAGTGAAGGGGCAAAGGCATCCATTGCAATTCATATTAGAATACTGGTACGCAGAGGACAACCCCTCCCTCTAGGTGTCAGTCCTCGCCATATGTGGTGGCAATTTTGCACGCCACGAAATTTTTTTCCCGTGCAATCTGAGCCGCACGAGTACTTCGTACCTTGTATACTTTACCCTCTTCAGGACAAGGGCAAATCGGTGGAAAACTATTACGCCCAATACATAAAGGGAAAATGGGTTGTACCCGCCAACCCAACGAAGTTTTCCAGCCTTCGGTACTTTTGAGCAAATGTTTTAACTCGTTGGCTTGGGTCACGGGTCAGGGACGGTTGTGCGGTCCTGGTTTTCGCACGGGGCGGCACTCCGGAACCTTGCAAAAACCACCATGCGCACAACCCAGTAGAGTCTTCGGGAAGCGGTTGCCACGTTGTTAGCACCCTTGACGGGGGTCGTCATCGTGGGCAGGACTTCGTCCTGGTGGTGGTAGGAGTGCTCCAGTGAGACCCAAGGATAGAATGCTACCATGAAACCAGACCGAATGATCAGGAGCAGTGGTCGCAGTGGCATGGGCAGCAACATTGCTTGGCACAGAAGACATAACGATTGTGTTTACTGAATAATATCCTGCCAACAGATATGATACACATAGCCAATGTAATACCTCATATGCAGAAAAGTTTATAGTGTTTTCAGCACTGTGTTTTTGCTTCTCCTGCTGCTTGTTGTTGCTGTAGGGTGTCCTGCCGCTTGTTTTGGATGATGAAAAGCTTTTGTTTGTTGAAATACAGTAAAGCCAAGTCAATCCAGGATAGCCCAAGCCAATAGTATGCAAGGAGAAGGTAATTCAGGATCAAAGCATGAAGGGCTGCAGTGTAAACAGTGAAAGATGATTGGATATTCACAGAAACTGCAACTCAGGTCACAAATGAATGCATAGTCACAAAGATAGCTGAAATGTTTTAGGAAAAGAGTTAGAAAACTGCCTCAGGTTCACTCTCTCTCCATAGTGCCATCTTAGGAGATGTGCACTCTTTGTTTTGGGTCCCATATGTGCTGAGGTGGCATGGTATGTGGCGATGAGGTCACTGCCATGTCACATGGGATCTTCCTACTTAGCTAGGCTGACCAGGAATTGAACCCAGGACCTCTCAAAAAGAGGTGCCCAGCCCCCTAGGGTGCATACCACTAGGATAGCTAAGAATTCATGGAAAAACATAGATAAATTCATAGGCTCTACTTTAGGTATGTCAGTGCTCAGTCAACTCAGGAAAAGATGTTTTACTTCTGATTGAAAGGGGATTAAGGGGTCCACTCCATATCCTGATTGGGTGTTTGGTTCCATAGGTCAAAATGTGTTATCACCACTTTTGGTTGGACCAATACTAGAATAAAAATGCATGGATGCTCAGTGCATCTCTAATACAACTAGAATATGCCTCAAAGCATTGGAAAAGCACTTTTTCTTACTCCCCCCTTGTGCTGTGGTGGCCACCACTGTCGCATTTTAGGAAAAAGGGAATTTTTCTTGGCCTTTCCTTGGTTTCCACATCTACTTCAAAATACCTACAGTCTCCCTCACACTGAAAAATGGGCGCTCACCATGGCTGGCGTCCTTTTGCTGCTCTGATTGTACAGTTTCCTACAGAAGACTCAGCGCTCATGGCGCTGCCGGGGCTCCTGTGGCTTGGTTGGGTCAGATTGGGAGCATGCCAAACATATGCATATGCATCCCTCCCTCCAAGACGCAGCGTCGACACAACCCAAACGCAAGACACATTATACACACTCGCATGGGTTCTCGTAAACCTGCTGGCGACCTGTGACCTGTCTTAGGGCGAAGGGAGTCGAAAGAAAATTAAATTTGCCCCTTGGTGGGGTCTTGGTTCTGCTCAGTCTCTCCAGGCACCTGCGTTTCGGCCCGAACACGGCCTACTCAGCGAGGCTGCGCGTGGGTATCTGCAGAGGCAGGAATGGGAGATTTATGGACGAATCCGCGCAAAAACGAAGCGACGACACCAAAATCCGTCAAATGACGGCGTAGAATTTTTCTGAAACGACACACCTGAGTAGAATCCAATTGTGCATCAGAAGCACATTTTTATAGAAATTATAGTCATCTCTGGATTTTTTAAATCCAGAAATTCATACGCATAAAATGGCGGCGCGCAGGAGCGGCTCCTAGCGAAGCGCCGGAAAATGGAAAAATAATGGAATTATAAACGTATGTATCACGTAGTCTTGAAAATGACGAGACACACATTAATAAACAAACATACAGATTCCACCCACACTAATAGAAGATTCGAAAATTCAAGAATTCGAAAATCAATTGAAAAGACTTCAATGAATCAGGTATAAACTACAGGTATGCTTGTCTCGCATGCCGCATACACACTGCTCGTCTCGTGTCTCCGTGAACGAGTCGTGTAGCAGCGCTAACAACGATAACCACGATAGGACGCGGTAGAGGGATTGATTAGAAAGATTGCAGATGATTAGCGGTCAGATCAGGGTGATTAGTCATACACACAAGTGCATAGCAACGTTCTTCGCGTGCGCCCCTTTTGTTCTCTCACCTTGCTTCACTTCCCAGCGGTAGGTAAGGTAGGTACGCCCAGGCGGGGCCACCCCCTGGTGGAGTCAAGATCGACGCTGAGATGGGCAGGTTTGCCCAAGTGGGAAGTGCATACTCGCGCATGCACACACGCATTAAAGGGTAGGCCACGCGAAGTGCGCACGGTAAACCTTGTTTAGGCTACCCAGGGGCTCCTCGGTACGTTCTTTAAGAGAACCTGAGGAGTCCCTTAACGCTTGCTTGCTTGACAAGGGTAGCTGCTCCATGCAGCGTGTTTGCGGACAGCGTATTATAGGGCACACTGAGAAGGGTATAATACCTGGAGTGTGCCTTGGTTCCTCCGCCGCAAACGCCCTTTCATTTGCCTTTGTTTTACAGGCGGGCAGGTAGGGTGAGTGGTGCAGCAGCATTTTTTTATGCCCTGCTAAACAGGGGCGCAGATCACACAAACAAGTAACTCCGCTCCGCCTGTGGCAGAGCAGGGAGTCCGACTTCATCGACATCTGCGCCTTGCACGCGAGAGCACTCCTTCCCTCCAAGCCCTAGCAGGGGAAACACGTTGTGGCGTCCCCTGTTAGGCCACAGTGGCTTAGCAGCGCTGTGTTCTCTTGCCATTTCACAGGAGGGTCGCTAGGACCCAAGAGACCTTCACCTTCGCAACGCCCAGTAGAGTGTGCGTGTAGGAGTGGTAGTCCTGAGTGGGGGCTAGAGCCAGTTGCCCAGTGCTCGCCCACCAGGATGGTGCCACTGTAGGGTGTGTAGGACCTGTAGGGGGTGTGTCACTGTCCCACCCTTTTCCTGCAATTTTAGCGGGGTTGGTGGGCTGTGGCAGTGGTTAGGTCAGTGTTTTGGCCACATAGCAAACAGGCGTTTTGCATGCCTTCATAGCTTTTGGCCACCCCTCCCTGTAGTAGACAGATAGGTAGGGAAAACAATACCTGGATTAGCACGCTTGGTATTCCCCCAAGGTTTTGCGCCAGCACAGAAATTGGGCGCATAAGGGAGGGGAGACCCGGGGCGTACCCCGTGGCATCAATAAGCCAACCCTCCAGGTTTAGCAAGGGCGCAGACTTGGGTATAATTAGGACACCACTTCTGCGGCTTGCTCTCAGGACCTTAGGACTAGCACACTCACACATACGCTTTGGCAGGTAAGGGTAAGGTTCAGTCCCTAGCTTTAGTCTTGGAGGCAAGCGTCTCAGCGAGCCTCAGCAACTCACCAAGGTTGTTCTGGGACAAGTAGTCAACCAGAACTGAGTTTACGCGTCCCTCAGGTAGAACAAATGCAGAGAAAGGCTCCCAGGTGGCCTCTTCGACTCCAAACCCTTCCCAGAGGGTGAGGAAGTGCCAACCCTGGCGATAGCGGTGGCGTAGGACAGACTTCACCAGGTAGAAGCCCTCCTTAGCCATCTGCTCGGCGTTCATGTCGGGGAGTTCACCTTCAACTTCCATAGGGCTGGCACCTCCTTGTAGGTCCAGAGCGGCGATTTCCTCGTCGTTCAGCTCCCACTCCTCCCCACAGAGGTCTTCAGGATCATGGTAGCACTTCAGGTGTTGAGCAGCGCACACCAGGGTCCCCCCTAGACGGGGAGAACACCGCACGGTGATACGGTGTCCATCCACAGATAGGATCTTGTACGGCCCGAAGTATGGGTCATCGCTGGTAGAGCGTGGCCAGGCGGGTAGTCGACTGTGGTGCACCAGCACCCAGTCCCCCTCTTGGTAGGTGGCCGGTACACGGTGCTTGTTCTTCTTGTTCCACTGACGCTCCCTCACTCTCTGGAGCATAGCCTTGGCCTTGTCCACCTTCGCTTGTTGCTCTTGGACCCATTCACCCACAGAAGAATGGGTGTCCTCTGGATAGGGGGCATGTAGGAACCACGCCGGGCGCCCCATGAATAGCTCATGTGGCGAGTAGCCAGTAGCTGAACTCTCCTGGGAGTTCATCATCAAGGATATGACGGGGAGTAGTCTCACCCAGTCTCTGGTGCGTTCAGTTTTGCACCATATCCTGACGTTCTCCTTCAGGACACGAATCTGTCGCTCACATAGGGGGTTGCTCGTGTGAGAGTAGGGAATCCCCGTAGACACCTGGACATTGAGGGATCTCAGGACCCTCTTGTACCAGCCGGTATCTGAGCGTACTCGTACGTCCTCATCGGAGTTGATCTCCTTGGGCGCCCCATAGACACAAAACCACTCCTCCAGGAGTATCTTGATAGTCTCCTCCCCGGTAATGTGCTTGGTACATGGGAACACCCTGGTAAACCTGGTCAACCCACGGGTTACCACGAGGGCGAAGTCATAGCCCCCGAACTTCGGCATCTCCGTGTAGTCCACGTATAGAACACTGTTAGCACAGTGAGGGATGGGCAGGGTCGAGTAGAGACCTCTGTCCCTGATATCCCCTGGTTTACAGGACCTGCACGGGCACTTGTCCACGATAGGCAGGAGCGTCTTCCGCAGCTGGTCGTCAGTCCACGTAGTGTGGAACCACTGCTTGAACAGCCTCAGGGTACGGTCAGCACCCACATGACCACTGGACTCATGGGTCCACTTCAGCAGCGCTGGGACTCGGTCACTAGGCACCACGATGCGGTCCTCGTGCCAGAGGTAGCTCTTGTCCTGCTTCCACTGGTCTTGGTTGACCAGGAGGGGTTCAAGGCGTTTCTCCAGGCGCCGGTAGATATCCCCAAACTCCTGTAGGTACTCCGATTGTTGGAGTCCATCCAGGGGGCGTATCATGGTCATGTTCAGGTCCAGGTGTACGTCCATACGGCTGAACGCCTCCTTAGCCAGCGCTTCAGACCGGGCACCAATCAGGGCGTCGAAGTTGTTGCGGCTGATGTAGTCGGCGCACTCGTTCTTCACTCCCTGGATATGGTGTACCGTCAGCCGTAGTTGACTGAGGTAGGTCCACCAGCGACGTAGCTTGGCCTTCTCAGGTGGGGGACCCTTCTGGAAACTGCGGACCGGTTCTTGGTCGCATAGCCAGACCACAGGGTTACTCCCCAACAGTCGTGCTTGAGAGGATAGCACCAGCATACCCGCGAGCAATTCCTGCTCATAGGTGGAGTAGTTCCCCCTGGCCTGGTTCCACTTCCAGTTCCAGTGGCCAAGAGGTACTAGGACCCACTTGTCGTCAGGGTAGCTGTGCTTGAGGGTTCCGTCTCGGTTGAGACCCTCCGTCCCCCATTGGGAAATGGCCGAGTCGAACTCCTCCTTCTCTAGTGCTTGCCATTGGAACAACGTTCCACCACCTCCCACATTGCTGGCGTCGGTCACCAGGATAACCTCCCCTTGTGCCCTAGGCACGCCCAAGCACTTAGCGTTGGCTACCTTGTCTTTGAGCTCGTCAAACGCTTGTTGCTCTTGTGGGCCCCAGCGCCAAGTAGTACTCTTCTTGATCAAGTCCGTCAGAACGGCGCTGGTATAGGTGAAGTTCTTGATGTGGCGGCGATAGAAGTTGCACGCCCCAATGAAACTGCGTACATCATGAAGTCCTTTCTTGGGGTCTTCGTGTCGTACCTTGGCATCCATCAGGGGTTTGGCCTTAGAGGCCGCTGGGGTCCACCACCCATAGCCAACGTCAAACCCCAAGTACTGCATGGTCTCCTGCATGAACTCACACTTCTCCAGCTTGAGTCGAGTGTGGTTCTCCTGGCAGACCGCAAAGAACTCACCCAAGAGGATTAGGTGATCCTCCTGGGTATTGGTCCCGAGGCATACATCGTCGATGTGAGCCTCCATCTGGGCCCCACGGGATATGAGCTCCTGCACCTTAGGTCTCCTTCGTAGGATGGACAAGATCTTGTTCATCAGCTCTTGGAACAGAGCGGGTGCGTTAGCCACGCCAAATGGCATGACTTTCCACTTGAATACCCTCCCCTGAGGGGTGATGAAGGCCAGTAGTTCCTGCGCGTTGGGCGTCAGGTCCACTTGCCAGAATCCACTTCGCTTGTCCATCTTGGTCTTGTAGCGACAGGAGGCTATCTTCTCCAGGGTAGACTCCATATAGGGAATGGACCCTGAGTGGTTCAGCGTCTTCTTGTTCAGCTCTCCATAGTCTACTACCAGCCGTTTGGCTGTAGACCCAGGTTTAGCCACCAGGAAACAGGGGCTGCAGTGTAGGGGGTAGTCCCCGTCCTTGTACTCCAGGACTAGGCCAGCGTCGATACATTCTTGTATTTGTCGCTCGATCTCGTCGGCCTGCTCTTTAGGAGCTGGATAGGGTCTCCTCCGAATCTTATGACCCACGAACTCGGGTTTCAGCTTGAGGTCCATCTGTACCAGCTTGTCGCATGAGGCTGGAGGGGGTAGTTCTCCGAACACCTCCAGATAGGTCCTTATCAGCTTCTGTACCCGCGGGTCCAATACCTTGATCTTGTCCTCCATGTCCTCGTCGGAGTGTAAGTTGCTTGCCCCTTGAATAGACGTCGGGAGGTGGTCCTCCACCGACTCTTCGCCCGCTGTAGCATCCTTCAGCCCTTGGTAGGCATAAAGAAGGTCTTGCTCAACCATCTCCGGTGGACGATGGCAACATAGGCACGCTCGAGGGGGTTCAGATACACATTCCTCCGAGACTTCGTCCTCCTCTGGGGTCCTCACATGGGCACCCCATACGCTCTTCATGAGCTTGAGATCTACCTCCCTTTGCCAGGTGGTGATCTTCTGTTCGAGGTCCTCCTTCAGTTGGGATAGGTCTCCCATACGTCCTTGCTTCAGTGGCCAGGAGCTGCGGGTAGGCTTCGCGTAGCATAGCTTTTTCGCCACCAACTTCCTCTTGGAATCCACATACTCCCTGAGCCTGGATCGAGGGTCCAGCTCCTCATCCACGGGGTCTTCTACCCTCATGGAGAGTAGATGTTTTAGTGGGGCGACGTACTCGGCGTTCTCCACTTCCTCCACCGCGGTCTGCACGAAGAAGGCGTCGTGCTCAGTTTCGTCGTCTGAGTGGATAGAGCTAGGTAGCTCAGATAGTCCACACTCAGAGACTCCATCAGGTACAGGTACATGACAGGGAGAGTTGGGGGCGTTGGTGTCAGTCACGACGTACTCATCTCCTCCGGGTGTAGTTTCAACAGCATCTTGAGGTCGTAGGCGATCCTTCAAGTCACCCAAGGCGAGTCCATCGCTTTCTCGTTGTATAACCTGGACCAGAGTAGGGTCCAGGTCTTCCCAGGGGATGGTGGTAAGACTTCCGTCCACCACGCTGAGCATACTCCCCCATCCGGGCTTCCCAATGGGCGTCTTGCGTCCCAGAGGCACGTAGATGGCCTCATCAGGTAATCGCACCGAGCTGATAGTCAGCTTGTCAAGGAGGGTTCGCCAGTACTCGTTGCCCCCATGGGCTCCCCAATCGGGGGAACACAGGACCATACGGGAACGTTCCAAGGCCACCTTGGTCAGCACCTTCCCCAGTTCACTGAATCTGGGGTTCCCGTAGGCCATCCCGAAAGAGGGCCAGTAAAATTTGTAACTGCAGTTCTTCCCCTTGCTGCAGTATAGGTCCAGTACATGCTGCTTGTCGCTGGCGAACAGCTCCACACTTAGGTCTTCTCGAGAGTAACCCAACTCCTTCAGACCTTGGTCTAGGACTTCCCCCAATAGTTGATAGTCCTCAGTTTTGGAGGCGCCATCATGTTCGAGGGCTCCTCCTTCGATAGTCTCAGGTAACTCGAGGTATGTTCCGACTGCTCCAGTGGCACAGACTCTCTGCCACTGCCGTGGTCCACGTACAGGAGGTAGGGCGCTTGCAGCGTCAGGAATTGTATCTGGGAGTGCTGCACGAAGAAGTCAGTACCCAGTACAAAGTCGAAGGCCTCAGTGTCCATCACATAGAACCGATGGGCGATAGTTCGAGAGCCCATAGGTACCTCCACTTCGCAGTCCCCGCAGCTGTGCACCACATGTCCATCCCCCATGCGCATAGCGGCGGTGGTCATGGTGTTCTTCAGGCTCCCATAAGGTAAAATTTTCTTGGCCGCTATAGATATTGTGGCGCCAGTATCCAGTACCCCCAGGTATTCACGTCCCCCTAGTCGGATACGTACCCAAAACACCAGGTCTTGGGTGCCACCAGAGCGTCCCCGTCAGAATTCCGCGGGACAGGTCACCTCGAACCCCTTGTTCCGCAATTTGCGGGCCATCCTCATGAAACGGCTTCTCTTCTTGGCGTTGCCGTCATCACCACCTTCATGCTCACG
Organism: Eutreptiella sp. 'Long Island Sound 2002'; assembly: GCA_964036045.1. NCBI lineage: Eukaryota > Euglenozoa > Euglenophyceae > Eutreptiales > Eutreptiaceae > Eutreptiella > Eutreptiella sp. 'Long Island Sound 2002'. The sequence continues at coordinate 158,324,582 of OZ038380.1, forward strand.
CTTGGCTCCTTGTTCTTGCTGGGCCTGCGTCTGTGAGCGTGTGGTAGGTCCAGACTGCCCTCCAGAGGGCTCGGAGTTCCCCCCTGGATTAGGGTGGGGGTTACCTCCGTTCTTGTCCTTGTTCTTGTTGTCGATCTGGCGGTTAGCGCCTCCTCCTCGTCCACCTTGACCCTTGTCTTGACCACCTTGACCACGTCCTTTCGACTTGCCCTTGCCGGAGTTGTTGCCTTTGGCCTTGCCTCCACCTTTGCCTGAGCTTTTGCCAGGATCTTCCCCCTTAAGCTTCGCCGATAGGCGTTGCTTATGGTAGCACTCATCCTCGTAGTGCTTCCGCTTACCGCAGAATGCACACGTGATGGTGCATCGGTAATGATCCGGCAGCTTCACTTTGGCGCCGGTGATCTTCTCCTGCTGCTTCCCCTGGACGACGAAGCAGTCTCGCTGCTCGCAGTCGGAGGCGTGCTGCGGGTGGCCCTGCTCATCTCTGGCATCACACCAGAATAGCTCCTTCACGTTCTCCATTAGGCGGGCGTGGGCGTGTTTGGGGGTAGTCCCCTGCCCAGGTCGGGACCCTTGGTACCCTTTGCCTCCAGAACCTCCACCAGGACGGTAGTTGTTCAGGTGCTGGTCGCTCTCCTTCTCCAGCGCCATCTCCAGGAGCAGCACGCATAGATCCTCGTAGCGGAGGGATCTAGCCTTGCGCTCAGCCGTCAGACGGCACTCGTCCCATAGCTCTCGGGGGAGCTTGGCGCACAACCAGAACAGCAGGTCGTCGCTGCTGTAGGAACCGGGCGTCAGTCGTCCAGCCCAGTGATCCAAGTCAGCCAACAGCTCGGAGACCCTGCCAGGTTTGGGGTTGTTGGGCAGCACGGGCAGGTTCTGGATCTCGGCCCTGATGGAGAGGTCGGTCTCGTAGGTTGGGTACTGCCTCTCCAGGGCAACCAACACGTCGGCAAAGGTGGCGGAGTTTGTGACGATCTGCCTTACCTGCTTCTCCAGGTACTTGGTCTTGCAGCACTGCAGGAGCAGATCGCACTTCACTCGCCCACTCGCGTGGGTTTGGCCGGTCAGTCGTAGGAACCGGCCAAAGTTCTCAGCGAATTCGCTGAGGTCCTTGCCTGTGAACTCAGGCAGGTTCACCACTATCTTGGAGGTGGCAATAGCCTTCGCCTCCTGAGCTCGGCGTCCTTCAGGGCGTCGGGTCTTCTTCTTCTTCTTCTTCTTCTTCTTACCCTTGGGGTCCTCGGGGTCCTCAGGGTCCTCGTCGTCTGAGGGCGAAGAAGAGTCCATCGACGGCGGCTCGTCGTCGGAGGGGTCTCCGCCAAGATCACTGGAGCCATAAGGCTCCACGTCCACCATTGCCCTTAGGACTGTCAGCCCCAGCCGGTCCAGCTCGGCCCTCGTCGAGTTCGTCACGTGGCTGTAGGGCGGCTGGGCCGTTCTCGGGACGAATGGACTTCTCGGTACTGCTGCAGGAGTCGGCATCGGTCGGCTCCTCAGGCTCCCCAGGGTATTTGTCAACCCTGCCGCCAGGTGGTTAGCCTGTACTCGGTGGGGTGACATTCCCACCGTCGTAGGTGACGCATGGGACGGGATCATCAGGGGCTCCAGTTTCTCCCTGATCTCTTGCGTGAGGTCGCTCACGATTTGCGAAGTGGCTCCTCGGAGCACCTCATTGATCTCTGACCGCGTCAGGGACCTGTTGGAGGATCTTCCCGATCCTCTACTCCTGCCTCCCAGAGACTCTGGTCCTCTCCTCAACCCACTCAGGGGTGCATACCCAGGTGCACACCCAGGAGCATACCCAGGAACTTCCATGTAGGTTCCAGTGGCGTGGAGTGGATGGGGATGGTCAGCCGCATACCATCGCGGCGCAGAGCTGGAAGCCACCGGCTCACTGGCAGTAGTTGCCTCAAGGAGCGCAGTGGTAGGTGGGCCCATGCCATAGGCGGGGTAGTGAGGCATGCCAGTAAAGCCTGTGCCCTCTGCCATAGGCGGGTTGGTTGTGGAGGTGGATGTTGCTGCGGCTGGGAGTGTGGTGGTTATGGGAGAGGGTGATGCGTGGAGGCCAGAAGCGCTTGGTGCGCCTTCGAAGGTAGGGTTATGTGTCGGGTCTTGCCCTTGTTCCTCTCCTTCGTCTGCTCCTTCTCCAGCATCCTTCTCGCTCTCGTTCTCTCTCTTCCTCTTCACAGGCTGAGGCTGAGAGACCACTTCCTCGACCGTCAGGGCCCGGAAGGCCGTCTGGAGGCCATCCAGGGAGTCCTCCGCTGTATCCACTGGCCCCTGTAAGGGCTCCACCGAAGGTACAGCGTCAGGCGCCGGCCTTGTCGGTGCCTCAGGCGCTGGCGCTGTGTTCACATCGGCGTCCACTCTTCCTGGGTCCATCTTAATCCGCCCTTCTGCTTATGTTTGCCTGCTCGGAGCACTGGTTGTACGGCGCGGGGTCGCTGCCGGTGCACAGAGACAGGCTGCCTCTTGCTACCAGAAAAGTTTATAGTGTTTTCAGCACTGTGTTTTTGCTTCTCCTGCCGCTTGTTGTTGCTGTAGGGTGTCCTGCTGCTTGTTTTGGATGATGAAAAGCTTTTGTTTGTTGAAATACAGTAAAGCCAAGTCAATCCAGGATAGCCCAAGCCAATAGTATGCAAGGAGAAGGTAATTCAGGATCAAAGCATGAAGGGCTGCAGTGTAAACAGTGAAAGATGATTGGATATTCACAGAAACTGCAACTCAGGTCACAAATGAATGCATATTCACAAAGATAGCTGAAATGTTGTAGGAAAAGAGTTAGAAAACTGCCTCAGGTTCACTCTCTCTCCATAGTGCCATCTTAGGAGATGTGCACTCTTTGTTTTGGGTCCCATATGTGCTGAGGTGGCATGGTATGTGGCGATGAGGTCACTGCCATGTCACATGGGATCTTCCTACTTAGCTAGGCTGACCAGGAATTGAACCCAGGACCTCTCAAAAAGAGGTGCCCAGCCCCCTAGGGTGCATACCACTAGGATAGCTAAGAATTCATGGAAAAACATAGATAAATTCATAGGCTCTACTTTAGGTATGTCAGTGCTCAGTCAACTCAGGAAAAGATGTTTTACTTCTGATTGAAAGGGGATTAAGGGGTCCACTCCATATCCTGATTGGGTGTTTGGTTCCATAGGTCAAAATGTGTTATCACCACTTTTGGTTGGACCAATACTAAGATAAAAATGCATGGATGCTCAGTGCATCTCTAATACAACTAGAATATGCCTCAAAGCATTGGAAAAGCACTTTTTCTTACTTATGCACATACGAGAAATCCACCCTATCATCCACTAATTCATATAAATCCCAAAGATCCAAGATTGCCTTATCTATCCCACATCCTATGTTCCTAACAAGGAAATGGAATATAATATACAATATCCCATATATAGCCCATATATAGGGCCATATAATGATCCCTTCAGGGTGATATGCCAGGGTAGGGTTGTGACCAGCTTCATTGTAACGGAACGTTCGGAAAGCCCGAAAATAAGACCTAATTCCGCTGCAACCAATCAAATATAGCTTCATTCATGCATTTAGGTCCAACGGTTATAAAGCTACTTCAGTATAAACTAATCATGCGACCCAACATCAGAGGCGACAATCAACGACATATCTATGCTTTACACCGTACATTATGGGGCCTCATGGGGGCTTTCAGTGATCTATGGGGCCCTAGGGGACCATTGTCCACGTATGGAGACCTATTGGGGCTGACGTATGGGGACCCATCAGGACCTAGGAATACCTGTCGGGCCCCATGAGGACCCTTGGGGACTTGTAGGACACATACTTTGGGGGGTGCTAATGCGCATGTGAGGCCCGGGGAGGGGACCAGGACCTACAGTACGCAATATCTGTCAAGGAAGCAGTCAAAATTGGAATCCTGTGAAAAAAATGGCTCATTTTGGGTATTTTCCAAAAAACGACAAAAGATGGAGGACAATAAAACGTGTTGGACACAATTTTGGGGGGGTTCAGTCGTACGAAGGTATTGCAGAATGAGGTTGTTCTACGAACCCCCCTAATATACCAATCTTGATCGGTTTTGCTCAAGATTTTTGTCGAAGTCTGTCAAAGTTTACCTCTCAGGCGCTTGGCCTTACCACGTACCTCGGCTAGCTAGAAAGAAAGGTGGCTGTGTACTAAAAAAAATGACCTTTTTTCCTTCTTCGTGTGTAAAATAATTCACAGGGCCCTGATGCTCTGGAATTACCATTTCAAACAAGATGTCAACCTTAATACACAATTCTTCCGCCTGCATTATGCTACTGAAAGAACTTTTTGTCACATTCTTCGAAACACAAAGGACCGCAGTTTCAAAGCTATGTGAAAAAGATCTTGATCATCGCTGATCAATTTGCTGATCGACGTAGATGAAACGCTCCTTTTTGACCCCATCCTCTTCCCAAACCTTTTGCAAAAATGAACGACACCTAACCATATAGACCATGGCGCGACGGAAACCGTAATGTTGGTTGGTGCCCAACCAGTGCTTGACGTTAGATACACAAGTGGAATCGACAAATACAAGAACTGCAATAATGACCTAGTGCACAATGGTATTGCTCCCTGTATGGGAAAGACATATGGCAGGTGAGATGGGAGCGAATTGCCGGCCTGTCCGGCGACTTTTACGGTACTACAGAGCCTTTCCCCTTACCCCTTACCATGTGCATCAACCACAGAACGATGAGGACCTTTGAGAACTCATGAGTACATTTGGCGACATATGGGCACCTATGACAACCCATGGAGCCCTTTGGGGCTTACTAGGGAAATATGGGGACGCGTGTGGAAATCAAATATCCCAATTTTTTGACAAAAAGAATGCTAGTGCAGTGTGTCGCGTTTTTCATGCAAACTGAGAGTTCTAGAGTCATACGACCTTAACAATGAATCATCTTCTTGGGTCTGCCGCTGTGCCTCGTGGGATTGGGGTTATCCATCTTTGAGACACCAACACATTCGAGAAAACCAGTAGTGAACCAGAGGAAAAAGAATACGCGCAACTATACAAAAGTAAATAAGTACAAAATGCCATCTGCCAAAAAAAAGACACTCAAAAAACTTTGAACCACCCAAGGGCCTTGGATGTCATACCAGAACGTGACGCAACCTCAGCGATGAAGCACCTCGCGAGTATCAAAAGATCAGAGAACTGCGAAAGCCAAGTTGGCAACAAGGATTGGGATCAACAAAGGTGTCCAAAATACTCCAGCTTCAGAGAAAAGCCAATCGGACGTAAGGGGCCAACCTGGCTTTCGATTTTGATTACCCGTCAAGACGAAGTTGACCAAAGAGAAACACCCGCAGTGCAAAGGACAAACCTTTTGGCAGCAATCTCAGCCGTTCGGCTTCTAGGGCCAAAAAGACCCAACTACTGCAAAAAATGAATTCATGACAAAGGAAGGCCGAGGTGTTGGTGACCCAGAACTGGTCCGCATTGCTATAGCCTCAGTACGCGTCAAAGGCTTTCCATTTCAAGGCCACGCCCTCCGCGTGCAGCCCCGAAATCACGGAAGAGGTGCGGCGCAACACGCCCTATGCGTCGCGAGCTTTCCCCTCTTGGTCCTCTCCGTCCTTGATGAGGCTCATTAATGGGGTGGCACTGATGCGATTGGCGCTCACTACAGCGGTGTTAATGTGGGTGGTGCTACACTGGGAGATTGGCCCCTACAAAATACGGCATTCCGTAAGGGCAATGTGGCGACCTTTCTGATTTCAAGCGGAACATTTCACTCCAACACAAGGTGCGCTACCTTATGGTCCCCTCCAAGCAACCAGCCCGTTGAAGCTTGTCTTGCAAGAACGCAAAATTGCCGCTATAGTGATGGTTCGACGACATCATTGCCAACTTGTAGATGCAACTTCCAAGGCACGCGTGCGATGTTGGCGAGCCAACCATAACACCATGAGGAGAGCCGCCAGATTTGTCTTGAGGAGTGCTTTCCCAAGTGGCGCCACAATCGGGACTTAGGCAATACCTAGCTAATACCAAGCGGCGAACAACTGCGAATGCCGTGGTCGAACAATGTTCGCCGTGATTCGCTTGACATTCAAAAAGAGCTAGTTGTGGTCGAGAGCACGCTTGAGATCTCAGACACCTGTGTTAAAAGTCCACGAATGAGCTACCGTTTCTCAAAACATTGGTTTCATTTGGAGCAATGGTATTATTCTTTATTGGAGTTTGGTTGGGACATTGGGGGAAATTTTGTCCATGGAGCTTGATCACTTCCAATATGGATGAAAGACACACAATGGCTTAACTTTAATTCAAAAGAGGGTTTATCTACTGTGTTATATGCCATGAGTTATTGTTTGTTATTCCATTGTTTCTTCTTTGAACACTATTTGTAATATAGCACAACATGGGTGTTGGCCTTTGCTTTATCTATTTTTTTGGCTAGTCTCAGTGAGATATGGCTGTTCAATATTTTGCATTTTTCTCCAACACATGGTCATTTCACAGAAAAAGAATATGATTTTCAGACTCAGCATAAAATTCCGCATCTATGTAGTGGTCATAAGACTATTTCAAAATTTTGACCATTTTTGCCCGGTGAGCGTGCCGCTTCCACTATGGGCGATTCCTACTGAGTTCTGAGGTCATCAGGGAAGTTCCTACTGAGTTCTGCAGACATGTATTAATTATTTTCTGAGCTACAGAAATCTTCTGGAAGACATATCTAGCGATCGTCTATCCTTTTTTATCATGGAGAAACCATTTTTCTTTCGTCTGTTTGACTATCTTTGCAGGAGGCCTGATTTCTTAGATATACTATTTTTGCCCGGATCTGAAGTCACTATTCACTGTTGCAGAGTGCAGACTGAAGTCGCTTTAAAAATGCTGAGTGGTCCTGATGGCTATATGCATGCATACGAGCAAACACAAGGCCCAACATCACTCATTGCTTGTCTGTTCATTGTACAGCCCCATGAAGTTCTTTATTGATTTTATTGATCCCATTTCTGCTCGTCTTGGAGTCTTGGTCTGTTTTTTTTTATTTTCCATCGAAATCTTTGAGTACCTGAAATGAAGCAGGAGCAAACACCAAAGCAAGTGCCACCAGAGGATACTGAGACTATTCAAATAGAGGAACAAGGGGGCGGGGGCTCCACGAGATGGGGAAGGGCAATGTGCGGGCTGCGATCGCCTCTGAAGGGTATCTGTCGGACGTGGAAGTCAGATTGCACAATGTGCACGTGCATGATCAGGTATTTATAACAAAGAACGATGAGCCTGTTGAAGAAATTTCAATGAAGCAATGATACACGATATGTTGCGGAGGTTGTGGAAAAGTAGGATTAAAGGAATTCTTTGTCTTTCGTGCTTGGTCTGGCTTTTCCTTTGCTGGGGCGAAGCACCATCAAAAGAAAAGCCTTATTACGGTTTTTAGCCATTTTCGGGTCACCTTTCTATGTCAGAAATGGAGCCGGGTGGTGACAAACAAAGGCAAAAACACTCCTTTGCCTTGTGTTTCAGCTAGCAGCGCAAAGACAGGGAGGGTGCATTTGGCAAGATTAGGGACACAAGGTGCAAATAGCATAAAATTGACATATTCATAACTCGGCCCTATTGTATCGAATTCTGACGAAACTTAGGACAATTCTGGACAATTTGGGGGTGCTCTTTTCATTTTTGAGCTTCATGAGGCGGCTGCGTGCGCTGAAAACCGTCGAATCAAAAAGCGGTGCTAAAACAGAATGATGGCGGTTTTTCAATTCTACAGCAAGACACATCTTTTGGAATCGTTTATAAATCTGGTCTTAGATCGACATTTCGTGCACTGTAGCCCGATTTCACTTTGGACAGTCAAAATGAAAGATCGCAAATGCCAGCGACTGCGAAATGCACGCGTGCACCGCAAATAAATAATATGGCAAATAGATTTCTTGAGATTCGGGGCCTGTGACTTATATATACTGTTGTTTGGTACCTCCACTTTGCTATTGCACCTTTAAATCGCATCCCTAGGTTATCTGGAATTAGTGGATGCTAGAAAAGAAGTCAAAACCTTGTAAAGGTCCTAACTTTGTAAAACGGCCATGATTGATCAAAAAAAATTTGATGGCGCGAATCAGCTCTCCGAGGCGGTCATTCAGAGGGGCTGCATCGTAGACTTTTGAGGTATGTTTCGTTTCGGCGCGCGGATTGTATACAATGGCATAAGGACTGCTTTTAGAGGGGGGCGGAGAAAGATGTCCTTGATTAGTGCCCTATAGATTTTGATGAAATCCTGCAGGTTTTTGATGTTGAAATCCGAAAACCAAAGGAGCAAGTAGAGCAAGAACAGAATTTGGCGCGAAGTAATGAATAGTTTGAAATCCAGTGTAACACAGAAGGGCTGCAGATAGACAAAGCAGATATAATTACAAAGATTCAATCACAAATGGATAAAACAAAAGATTGTATGTGAAACCTGGTCGGACTCTAGCCTCCAAGTTAGCATCAAGCACTTCATGTGCACTCTTTTGGATGAAATGGTGCTGGTTAGAAATGTGGGGCATAGGAGTTAGGCCAGACACAGATTATGACTAGGCCAAGCAACTGAATTCAGAAACAGTTAAAAAGTAGAACCACAAGAAGTGGTAGAAACAATTGAGTATAGAGGTCTTGGGGTGGGAGACCACTAGGCTTAACCACCAAGGCCTAAGGCATGAAATGCCTATTTTATTTCGGTATATTCTCCATGAAGGAAGATACCTCCGCTCAGTTGAGTGGTAGGGGTGAACTTCATGGGGGGCTAGGGTTTAAACCCTAGTTACCTTGAGAAAGTGTACTTAAAGCTTCAAAAGAGTGATAAAAATACTTAGGTTAGTCGATCTTAGCATCAACAAAAGGGTTTTAAGGGGGGCTTGGCCTGGATCAAGCCCTCCAAGAAAGACATGGCAGTGACTTTTGCTTACTCACCCCCGCGACCATGTAGGCCGAGATGCACAGGCTGAGCGGGTGCGGGACGCAGCAATTGTGGTAGCAGATGATGACAATGAGGCCCCGGAAGCTGCAAGTGTCTCGGATTCAAGTTCACACCGGTCCGTGGGGGATTTTAAATTGATAGTGGACGTGGACGCACAGGATGATGAACCACCACCTGTTGTCCTACTGCAAGAAATGGAAGAGTGCGAGGTTGTGAGTCTGGAGGATGATTCAATGGACTGCTGACACCCCGCCGAAGTGGCCAGGGCACGTCAAAGGTGTGTGTCTGGAACCAGACACATGGCTGGAGTTGGTTACCACAGCAGCATCGGGGTACTCCCGCAGGGGCCACTACTGTCAACCAACGCAGTGCTGGACTGATGAGATGCGCGCGTACATGCACTGTTGCATTGCTGCACATCCCTATTTCACCGCAAAACCACACCAGACCCTCACCAACCGAATACCCGGTTTAGGAAGCCAGCACATTAAACACTACATGCTTGTGTGTCTGAATTCAGACACCAACTGTTTGTACCCCCTCTACTGCCCATAGAAGTACCGTAGCCGTCTGGTACCAGACCATTGATGATTTTGCACCCATGTCATCTGCTGAAGTCAACCTGTTGTGTCTGGAACTAGACAGACTGTGTGTTGTGCCCTCCATTGCGTGCAACGTCATCTACTTTGTTTTGGGAAAGGCTAGAATCACATTGGGTAGCCAGCTAACTCGGAATTGAACTGCAAATGTGTCTAGAAACAGACACTGACTGTTTATGCCCTGTCAATTGCCAGAACAGTACATGCATGTCTCGAACCAGACATTAAATTGTTTTCCACCGGTTGCACACTTCAAAAGCAAACTGTTGTGTCTGGAACCAGACAGACCGTGTTTTTTACACCCCTGTGTATGGCACCTGATGTGGTCTGAGTGTGAAAACGGTATGCTCACGTCGGGAAGCCTGGAAACTAAGAATCACATTGCTAAAAGGCCCGCCCTTGTGTCATTTTGCGTTTTGCGCCCAGTTGGTTCCAACATGTCTTGTCTTACACAAGGTATCATTGAACCCTTTGCAGACCCCTCAATTGATCTGGCATCCCAATTCAGTGCCGTGGACAATGCCCCCTCCAAGCACAAGCGGAAACGTGGTGACGCAGCAAAGGGGAAAGATGCTTTTTGAATGTTCTTAGCCGCATCAACTTGTTCTCGTGTTTTGAGCTTGCTCAAAACACTAGTTTAACTGATTACCTCTTCATTAGGCATTTGTCCGTATTTACAACAACATATTATGATATGTACACGGTTGCTCTGATGGTAAGGTTAGATGAATGCTGAGTTACCCCGAGGGGGAGGGGGGGGGTTCAGGAAGGGGCAGAGGGCTGAAGGGGTCGAGAGGAGGGGACAGAAAGTCGCTGGATGGGCGGAAAAAATTTCGGATGTCCCGGGAGGCGCTGGAGTGGGGGGGGGCAGGGGAAGACGGACCTGGGCACCTAGTAGCGGTGGGCCTAGAGGGGAGAGGTAGGCGTGTTTGACGGTAGCGTGCCTTGGAGTGTGGGGGTGGGAGAGGGGGAGTGGTCTTGGCGCGCTTTGGGGGCGCCCAAACGATTGTGGTGTGATGGGTTTGTGATGATCGATGGCGTTTTTGTGGTTGCCGTGGGCGTGAGTGCTGACGAGGGCGGGGAATGGCCGAGGGGGGGGGGGGGGGGGGCGTGGTGCGGATGCGCGGCTGGATGGGCGTTTGGAGTTTTTAGGCGCGCGACGAGTGGCTGGTTGTGCTTTGGCTGACGCTGGCTTGGACGGTTTTTTTAAGGCGTGTTTGGGGAGAGGTGGGGGGTGCTGGTATGCGGGGCGGGTCCGAGGGGGCATGTGGACGGATCGAGGTACTGAACGCACCGTGCGAAACCGAGAAGGGGTTGAGAGGGTCGGGGGGGTGCGCCCAAAGTATTGGGTCCCAAGGGAGAGGATTCGAACACAGCCAGTCATGTGGTTGGTGGACAGCCTTGTCCAGGTGCTTTACGCGTTCCTCTAGGGCTAGGCCAAGCATGGCCTTGTGCTCGGCGCGAGTGGAGCCCGGGATTGGCTGGGAGAGGCAGGACCATAGGGACTTAGGCACCAGAGTTCTCATGAAGTCCCTGCGGTCAGCCTTTGAGGGTCCAGAGAGCCACCAGTGCAGGACAATGGGGCTGAAAAGGGGCCCCCAGGAAGAGACGTATGCCTGGACGTGCTGGTCTAACGCTTTGCAGAAGGCCAGGCAGGACAGAGGGTCGAAGGGATGGTGCTGTCCGCACCTGGAACAGTGGTAGTCGTGAAGCATATTGCTCCACTGGTACCCGTGCACATTGTAGCACCCGGACGCCAGTTTGAAAAACAAGGACGAAAACCAGGAACCTTTATTGTACAGGCTGAAGCTGGGGCCGACCGCTATGTTGTTATGGGAATGCTGCGGGCAGGTGGGCAGGCAGGTGGTGTACCGCCACTGAACTCAGGGGGGGGGGGGGGAGGAGGTCTGGGGTAAAAATCAGGCTGTGAGCTGCCCATTTAGAGAAATGGTCGCAGATTTCGTTGCCAATAAAATTGGCGTGACCTTTAATCCACATGATGTGGAGGGGGTTGGTGATGTGGAACCTATGCATGAATGCGTCATGGCATACATACATACTATGCGCCAGAGATTTGTCAGGTACATAGAGCTAGTGTAGAGAGGCAATACCATATGGTGAGACAGAAAGCAGAAACCACCAACCAGTGGATATGAACGGTGAAATAGTGCGTGGCAGCACTGTAAACTATTTGTGTCCGCAGGTCATGGCCGTTTGAGAACGTTTTTTGTCTTTGCATCGCTTTTGTGCTCATTGCCGACTCACGGATAGGTTTGGTTACCATTACTCGCAAGCACACGCCTGACTTTTGCGTGGAATACCTTACGAGATAATCAAGGACTACACGATCGGAGTCACAGAGAGTTGTACACTATAGCACATGCAGAGCGTAACATGCTATCGATGTGGAGGCCAAGGACACCTGGCAAGAGACTGCCCGACGGCAAATACCGGAGGCGCTCCACCGACGATACAAGGCGGAGGCCACGTAGGCACCTTCCCGGATGGCCGACCAAAATACTGGTGTGACTATCACCAAAAATATGTGGGGCATAAGACGGAAGATTGCTGGGGAAAAGCCGGTGGCAAAGGACAAGCAGGAAAAGGAGCCACACGATACACACCGTACCCATCGAAGCCAAATGCAGTGGAGATACGCGAGATCATGGCGGCAGCATTACCGCAATTCGCAAAACCACTACTCGACATGAATATTGAGCACGGCGTCATGGTGCGTTTCGAAAGAAAAGCCACAGATAACGACGTCAACACGCTGCGCAATCTCCTACCAGGACTGGGTCTCATGTACCCGAGGGACAATCACGTGTTGGTGCAAACACGTGACGACGCCGAACGAGACATGTTGGAACAGAGGCTCGCCAAGGCCACGGATAATGGAAAACCGGTCACGTTAGAGAAATGGGTACGCCAAGGAGCACATGGACACGACAATCCAGTGGAGTTTGGGTCCGGAACGATCGACTTTGGAACAAAGACGCCCGTAAAAGAACCCCAGGTGCAGACACAACCAACGACGCCCGCGGGAAGCCCGAATGAAGATGTGGAGATGGTCCCAGACGAAGTCCCAACGGCGTACATGAAGAAAACGGACGAGAAGTTTGAGCAGATCGACAAGGACATGGGAGAATTGAAGCACAAGGTCAACGATTTGGGAGACGGGATGAATCGCATCGAGACACTACTTAAAGATGGTGCGGGAAAGCCGGCAGCACCGGAATTGCGTTCACGACCGGGAGGAGCGACGCCAATGGACATGGTACAAGGAGGGGTCGCACACGTCGTGTACAAAGTGCCGGGGATGACAACATGGCGTGCATCGAAGGTCACAATCACAAGCGTGAAGGACGGCAGCTTCAAGGCAATGCCGTGGACGGAGACCGGGATCCCAATGCCCGAAATATCCATCGAAGGAGACCCGAAGCACCTCATGAACGAGCCGACGGCAAATGATGTGGCTTTAAACTAAAACCGAGTAGTCTACCCGATTGGGTATGTGGCTGTACATACTACGCGCTGCACGACACACACAAACACACAGACCACACACCAGCCATACGCAAGATAGCACGCGGTTGGAAAATACCGGCGTGCAGATGGACGTGCACATGGTGGAAAAAATGTGTCGAACAACCTGAGACACAGACCCCGGATGCACAATATCAGACAGAGCTTAAAGAGCTTAAAGCACATGGCCATAAAATTGCCACCACAGTACTGCAAGAAATGGCCAGTATGCAGGCTATCAGAGCAGGTATTGATGCACGAATCAGAGAGATTGAGCTGCAACGGGCACAGCTCAATAAAGCTACACTGTATATGCGTGAAAATAAACATGCACATTTCATATATGAATCAGATTATCCCCCGCATGCCATGGTACGAGCTCTAGGTCACTACACCCATAGATGGAGGGCGCTGAGGCCAATGTGGGATGCATGGACCCGAGCACACGGCATCAGCATGTGGACAGAGGTAACACCCACACAGACACTGCTATATCTGCAATGGCTCACAAAGTGGCTGCAGGCGACCACAAATAGCACACCGACGCGGCTGCAGCCACTGTCCACATTGCAGTATCATCCTGACACACTGCGTGCGACAGCGCCTGAGGCGGAGCGCAGACAGACAGGACCCAGAGATCAGAGAGCGCGCACAGGCACGCACTGTATATCGCGAGCCAAGAGACACAAACTATATCGTGCATGTCACGTGGCACTAAACTGCACACTGCTTTTGCAGGAGCAAGTCCACACAACACTGCATCCGCTGCGATACCAATCTACACTCACCGAGGAGCACATCCTGGGAGCGTGGCCTACCCTGGAGCAGTATGCACAGGCACACGACCACACCACGGCCATGTGGATCCCGAGATCCTGGGAGTGGAGGCCTCAATATCAGGACATGGTATGTGACATACAACGCACTCTTGCGCACTGCCATAACACACGAGTTATAGTATTGGTACCACAACAATGGTGGGAGGATGAACAGAAATTGAAGGTCCTCTGTAGACCCCAGAAGTTTGATATAACTACGCATGTACACCCCTACACCCCACACGTCGCACTCCCGCTCGCGTCTGGCACCACGCCACAGAATATGCCGATGACCATGTACAGCCTGCACACAGCGCATGCGCGACCCATCCACTATGGCCTGGTATCCAACCATGTGGGTCATGCTGTATTCGCATGGGGCATGCGCATGCTGTACCCAGATCACAGCCTGGAAACAGACAGAACACCAGCGAGTGACAGCAGGGAACTGTTCTGGAGTGTCTGGCGTCGTGAATGCGCCTTGAGGAAAAAACTGCAGCACACACGAGGTACCTGGGAACAGTGTATCGACTCTATGGGCAGAGTAAACGAGGTCATACAGCACTGCCCTGTCCGCTGGGTCAGAGAGCTGGCCCAACTATCCAGGTATCGAAAAACATCTGACCTGAGGGAAAAGGGTACCTGGGTATATGCCGCCTACCACCCCAAGTATGGCCTCAGATACTGGGGCCAGACAGGTGCAAAAACCGAACCACGCTCGGTGACAGACCGCTTCTACGAGGAAGTACGAGAAGCGCTGAGCTGGTACAAACTGTATGGTAGCAAAGGTATACGAGGACCACCGTACATCCATACCATGCACCACATCGGCGTGGAGGGATGGGTGATCATCTCACTCTACAAGGTACACCCGATGCAGGCAGACAACATAGAAATGCATCTTATAAGAACAAAACCACACTGCCTGAATGCTGTACGTATAGCGCGCAGGCAGTACATGAGGCACTTGGTCCGGTCAAGACTATATAGACACATCACAGATACAGCCTTAGCCGATCCGAGACGGTGGGAGCAGCTGATACATGCAAAAAGAATCAGCCTGGAACCCACGGATTGCCTCAGACTGCTGGCACTTGCCGAAAAAGCAATGGACCCAGTAAAGTATGGCATGCTGCGGCGTCGTGTCCTCACGTACTTCCATAATACCACAGGGATTGACTTACCACCCACACTCACGTTGCGCATCCCATATGCATCTGCACGCACAGCCAAAGATATACGCGCAGCGTGGCATGCGTTCCTGAATACCGTACCCTACCCCACACACGTCCGGCGATACCTGCGGCACTGTCTCCGTATACCGCTCACAGTACCACCACGTGCTGTACAGGTGTTCTGTTAGGACCGGGTCGAACAGTCGATCTCCACGCTGCAGAAGTGGACGACAGACAGTACCGTATGCTGCGGATGCCGCGACCTCCCCCAACAGGCGGATGCGTGCCAACGCATGTGCATATACCAGACAGACGACAAAGCGAAGATCCTGGGCGGAGCCATGCAGCAGCTATCGCAGATGCGGCTGAATCAGCCCATTATGCCCGCTGTACAGGAGTTGCATAGGCAGCTGGCAGCTGAACTGCAAGTCATAATCAGGGACCTGCCCAAGGTCAAGCCTTTTCGCATACAGCCGTTTATATCAACTGTACACCAGCACGGCGCGGCGCTGATGCACGGACACACACCCGATGCACACACGATGTCAGATCAGGTGGCAGGCATCACCATGACACACATACAGCAGTTCAGAAAAGAACACCCAAATTGGAGGGTGGTGCGTATTGACAAAAACACAGACTGCTACGTTGTGATGTGCTGGCTGCTGTACATGACGATCATAATCCGTGCTTTCCACGGGTCTGAAAATTACAAAAAGGTGTACACATACCAGACAGCCCAGAAAGCACAGGATGTGCTATTCATATACTATTACGTGCTGACCCTGGTACACCCTGTACTCCGGACACACATCAGGCACACCGCTATGAGACATTGTCGCAGGCAGTACCCCCCCTGAAAAGTTACCAGATCACCAGGGAAAAACTGAAGGCACTGGGGCTCACACTGACTGCAGATCTCCTTCTGCCTGTGGACTTCTCCACACAGGAGGCGACCGACAGATGGCCAGCCACTCAGCGTCAACTGCTGCAGGCAGCAGAAGCCATATTGGACGACGCAAGCGCACAACATGGCAATCTGCGGGTCCCAAGGCACATAGGCTCGCAATTGCCATGGAAGGTACCAGGTGTGCGAGTGAGCATGAAAAACAGTGGGTTGCCGCTGCCAGACGATGAGGCGAAAACTCGAGAAATTTTTACTCAAGCCAGACACCCTCATCAACCCCTCCTCCGCAAGGTAGGGAGGGCGCAGCAGGTGCTCCTTCGGCAATACACTGAAATGTTTCAAACGATGCAGATAAACACACAGGCCGAATTGATCAATTGCTTCCTGAAACCTGCACGCGAGTATTATATGACACAAGGTATCATCCCAGCCTTTATAGAATTCGACCTGGAGCGCATGTTTCCCAACATACCGCGCGCCAAGGTGAACCAGGCATACGAAAACCTGCATACCAGGATGACACAAATGCAAAAAATCGTCCGAGGACAGCAGGACACGTATGTATCCATTGGTAAACAAAAAGACAAAACCATGGACTGTGTAGGGGGCAGATCCCGGGAACACTATAACGTGTTTTCTGTGTCTGACATAAGGTCCCTGATAGAATATGATCTGCACTGTAATAATCTGTTTGTGATGGGTGACGAGGTGTGGGAGCAATCCACCGGCGTCGGCATTGGAGGTATGTTGAGCGCGGCGAATGCAGATACAGTGCTCACCAGCACTGAGAGCGACTTCCGGTGGGGTAGCCTCTTACCACTGCGTGTAAAAGTGGGCAGGTTTAGGGACAACATATTTGTTATATGCCCTGAGGAGGAGCTGGCATTGTGGCTGCCATTTCTGCATTCTAAGCTGTCAGAGTTGTACAATATGCCACTTAAAGTGGAATCAGTGGGATCCACTGCCACTTTCCTGGAGTGTCAACTGTCAGTGCAGGGTACAGAAATCACGTGGTGCATGAAAAACAAGGTGTTACAATCAAAGCTAACCACATCCCCACCCGTATCCAGATATGTGCACAGGTCATTACCGCATGCCAGGCAGGTAGTAACAGCGATGGCGCAGAGCCTTGCAAGTAAATGTGTGCAGATTGCCAGCACAGATATATGTAAAGTGTGGAACTTCTCCCAGGCCATATGGGAGATGAAGTACAATGAATACCCGATTGCGTGGTGGAGACCCACGCTGAAGGCCAGGTATAGTAAAGAAAATCTGCAGCGAATCATGCCATGGGCAGAAGTGTACGATACCATGCCCTGGCAGTGCCCGAGCCCAGCAGACAAGGTGTATGTGGCACGGACATGCCCACCATTGCCCATGCTCAATCTGCTGTCTGAACTACCTAACAGGGATTTGTTCGCACCGTATCATATGCAGACATTGAAGGAATACGTGCACGCACACATACCCACACGCGACCCACTGACGACACCACCAATGGGTACGACACCTGCAGCTGTCCACCAGACAAACACCACAGGACACTCAGGCGATCGCCCCACTGCCCAGATAGTACCAGCGCGAAGTCACCGTATTACCAGGTCTATGACCAGGGCTATGGGCATCACACGATCCCATGTCGATGACATGCAGCGAGAGGCGCAACCACACACATGCAGCAGCACACAGACAGCGCCACACACAGTGCCCAAGACTGCTCGGAAGTCGGGTGCACACATGCCATCAACCCCCGCCCCATCCAGTATGACATCGCTTCAGCATATTCAGGTGCGCCATCGCCCAGGACAAGTTGGTCAGCAATGGACCTACAGTACGAGAGATGGGCGAAAGAGGACACGCACACAGTGGGGCCCACACGAGACAGAGTCGCCGGAGCCGGCCCCAAAAATCAGTGCCAGGAAGCCCGCGCGCGTGCCCAGGAAAAGACGACGTGACAGGCCACCGTCGCCTAGAACACACAAAGCACCACGAACACAGGTGAGGCAGCAGTCGGTGCACAACGCACGGGAGGGACCAGAGGGCGAGCACAGCGACGTTGAGATGCTCAGTATTCACAGCTCCTTGGGTGACGCAGTGCCTGGCACTGAGCCAGATGGGATACACACGCATACAGCCAGGCATGAGGTGTACAATGCAGACAGTTCGTCAGAGGAGACACCAACAGACACACACATGCACGCGCAGCCCACGCCTGACTCGTCCGATGACGAGCCCGCACCCTTGCTCACACACATACCACTGGGGCCAAATGCCACCCCACAGCATGTATCTGAGGTTTGGGCGTGGTGGGAGCAGGGGATCTGGCCGTGGCGGGCGATCATACTGGGGACACATGAAGCCCGCAGGATACAGCATATGGACATAGTCAACCGATGGTACTCTGTAAAGTATCGGTTCGACTTCGAAGTCCATTATCAGCCGCGTGCGGAGCCGCCCCCCCCACAGCCCATGTGGCAGGATGACATCCTGCACTTACAGACATCAGAGGCACAGGCGTGGACACATCGCCAGAATATGCTGGAGATGCAAGCGGTCACCAGCTCAGACAGTGACTGACCGCAGGCAGCCCCCACACCTGTGGGGGCTTGATGTGGAACCTATGCATGAATGCGTTAAGGCATACATACATACTATGCGCCAGAGATTTGTCAGGTACATAGAGCTAGTGTAGAGAGGCAATACCATATGGTGAGACAGAAAGCAGAAACCACCAACCAGTGGATATGAACGGTGAAATAGTGCGTGGCAGCACTGTAAACTATTTGTGTCCGCAGGTCATGGCCGTTTGAGAACGTTTTTTGTCTTTGCATCGCTTTTGTGCTCATTGCCGACTCACGGATAGGTTTGGATGGGCGTTTGGAGTTTTTAGGCGCGCGACGAGTGGCTGGTTGTGCTTTGGCTGACGCTGGCTTGGACGGTTTTTTTAAGGCGTGTTTGGGGAGAGGTGGGGGGTGCTGGTATGCGGGGCGGGTCCGAGGGGGCATGTGGACGGATCGAGGTACTGAACGCACCGTGCGAAACCGAGAAGGGGTTGAGAGGGTCGGGGGGGTGCGCCCAAAGTATTGGGTCCCAAGGGAGAGGATTCGAACACAGCCAGTCATGTGGTTGGTGGACAGCCTTGTCCAGGTGCTTTACGCGTTCCTCTAGGGCTAGGCCAAGCATGGCCTTGTGCTCGGCGCGAGTGGAGCCCGGGATTGGCTGGGAGAGGCAGGACCATAGGGACTTAGGCACCAGAGTTCTCATGAAGTCCCTGCGGTCAGCCTTTGAGGGTCCAGAGAGCCACCAGTGCAGGACAATGGGGCTGAAAAGGGGCCCCCAGGAAGAGACGTATGCCTGGACGTGCTAGTCTAACGCTTTGCAGAAGGCCAGGCAGGACAGAGGGTCGAAGGGATGGTGCTGTCCGCACCTGGAACAGTGGTAGTCGTGAAGCATATTGCTCCACTGGTACCCGTGCACATTGTAGCACCCGGACGCCAGTTTGAAAAACAAGGACGAAAACCAGGAAGCTTTATTGTACAGGCTGAAGCTGGGGCCGACCGCTATGTTGTTATGGGAATGCTGCGGGCAGGTGGGCAGGCAGGTGGTGTACCGCCACTGAACTCAGGGGGGGGGGGGGGGAGGAGGTCTGGGGTAAAAATCAGGCTGTGAGCTGCCCATTTAGAGAAATGGTCGCAGATTTCGTTGCCAATAAAATTGGCGTGACCTTTAATCCACATGATGTGGAGGGGGTTGGTGATGAGAAGTAGGGCGCTGTCTACGGCGACGGTCCATGTGTCGTCTTGGAACGGGCTGGGCCTATAGACTTGGCATTTTTGAAGGGTGGACACCACCTGCTCGTTGTCAATCAACAAACATACTTCGTATCGGGAAAGCTCCCTGTGGATCCAGCGAATGCCTGCTACCGCCCCCCAGAACTCCGAACCCTGAGAAGAGGGATGCGGTGAGAATAGGCACAGGACTCTGGTTGTGCCGTCGGGCAGAAAGGCCGTGACGGCGGCCGCATGGCCGGACTCACCGGAGGAACCATCGGAATAGAGCCACACCCGCTGTAGGCCGGGGGCCGGCGGCCTGGTCAGTGCCTCCGCGGCATCGTGGCATCCCCATTCGCCGAGAGACTTCTTCTCTAGGTAGTGTTGTGCCTGCAGAGCAAAGAGATTGCCGTGTTGGCTGATTCCCAGTGCGTGCGCGTTGTGCGGTGGCGCTGGGGGTTCGGGGATGGTCTCTTGAGGGCGCAAAAATTCAGGGACTAGCTGGAAGTGAGAGGGGCGGGAGTAATCCATGACGGCGTGGCATGGCATGTGCATGGTGTAGGACGTGTGGGTATCCACCGAGTAGACCCCGTCGTGGAACGAGACGTTGGCCCATTTGGAGGTGGCCTCGGTCACTCTTCCTGTGGCCTGTCCTGATTTGAACCTAACGGTTAGCTGGGTACCAGGCGTTAGATCCCGAATAGCAGACGGGTCTCCACGGGCCTATGCCGTGGAAAGATATGCCTAGGGCATTAATGGAGTCCATAAAAGAGTTCTGCACCGGATCCGAAGCCCTCTGGTTCGGGCTGAGTAAAGACTGGACGTACAGGGCGCCAACTGACTTTGGGGCGAGGCCGCAAATATGGTGAGCATAACCTGGCATACCAGGAATACCTGGGAGTATACGGGTAAAAAAGGGGGTTTTGGGAGAAAGGGGTATGTGGCATGTACAGGTGGGTACGAATGTATAATGCACAATGCATGCATAGGTGGTTTGGGGAATACCTCTAGTTTGCCAATTGTGATGGTCAATGTTGTGTTTGAAACTACCCCATTTTGGGCTCTTGGGGTATACGGCCGTATACTCAAGGCTCCAATACCTCAGTATACGGCCGTATACTCTGGAGTATACGGCCGTATACTTGGAGTATACGGCCGTATACTGGGGGTATTTGTTTGCACCATGTGGTTGTTTCAAGTTGAAAAATTCCATTGTTGTGCCTTTTGTGCCCATCTTGTTGCATGCTTTGCCTTTGCCCAACAATTGCACACCACTTGAAACCAATCTAGGCTCATACTTCACTCAAGATTGCAATGTATGTCTCCATATGTGTCCATTCCAATCCATATTATGTTGCTTCTTGCTCTCCCAGGCCCTCTTTTTCTGCCACCATGACTGATGTTGGCACTCATGCCTTGTTGAAGAAGTGGGCCGATGCCGTAGCTCTCCGCACAGTGCACAGAGGTGTTTACAGCCCCGACAGCACACGCACCGTGTCTTGGCCTTCTCTTGAGAATTGTGCTTGGTCCACCTTGGACACCCCTGTGGCCCTGGTGAAGCTAACGCACCCCGGCGTTGCCCAACCCCACAGCCTCACTGACCCTTTGTTGTCGTTGTTTGACAACAACCCTGATCTGCAAGCTATTGTGTTGCAGCTCCATGATTCGGATGCCCGCGCTGTCGCGGAGCATGTTAAAAAAAGCTGTGGGGGGCCCAATAGGGGGATGAGTTTGTATTTGAGGGAATGGGAGATGCAGGATGGCTCTCCGGGGATTCATGTCTCGGGGGACGTGGCCGCTGGCTGGCGCAAATGGGAGTGCAAGGCCCAGCAAGTGCAGCGGGGGCATTGGGAGGACACCGCCCCCCTCTACTCCCTCCACTCCCAATCGCCATGGTCCTGGCATGCCGATTTGGAGGGCCACACCCTCCCCACCTGGTACAAGGGTACTGGGATGCACCCCTCCCTTTTCTTCCCCCTCACCACCACCCCCCTTTTTGGTGTTGAACACCATCGTGTCTCCATCCCCGTTGACGTCGTCGATCATCGTCATGTCGACGACCTCAAGGATTTCAAGGAATGGGGCCAATGGCCTACACATGTTTTTGCATGTTTGAGGGCAGTGGGGTTTGAACCCGGAACGTTTCGTTTGCAAGTGTAGCATGCATACCTCTCACCCACCCAGTGCCATGGTCTTGGAATACGGCCGTATACCTTGTGTATACGGCCGTATACCCACGGTATACGGCCGTATACCCCCAGTATACGGCCGTATACCGCGAGTATACGGCCGTATACCTGCCCACCCATTTTGAGTATACGGCCGTATACTCCGAGGTATACGGCCGTATACTCGGAGGTATACGGCCGTATACTCATAGTATTTGTTGCCAATTTCAATCTATTTTGCCTAGTTCTTTGTTAGAATTCCACCCTTTCTTCCCATTCAGGTCCAGTATGATCCCTGGCCACTGCGGAGCATCACCGATTACGAGGTGGTCGAGCCCGAGGTGGAGTTGGTGGCGCCAAAGGCTGCCGCAGGACAAGTGATCTCCGGTCGGGAGTACGTGGACCCCATTCCTGTGGGTCGGGGGGATGTTGCCAGTGCGCCCTCCGACCTCGCGTGCACCACTGGCAAGGACACGGGATACTATTCCCGTTTGAATGTCCGTGCCAGTGGTGCACTTTACGACATTCGCCTGCCCATTAGGGTTGTGGCGAATGTCGCAAAGGGGGGGGGGGTTGTGGAGGCCATTTGGGGGGCTGCGGTGTGGAGCAAGAGCTCCGGGAAGGTGAGGGTTTTTTTGAGCACCACGGGGGAAAAATGGAGCATTTCGGACTCCATTATGGTGCTCCAAAGTTTTGGGGGGGAGCCTGTCCCCGGGGAGCACTCCCTCGCCCTCCAGGCCGAGTTGGCCTCGAGGGCGGGGAAACAGCTTGGGGGGAGGGGGCTGAAGCGGGCTCATGATGAGCCCGCTGCCACCCCTGCACCCACCCCCACCCGGAAGGCCCCCAAGCCTTCCGGGTCTGCTGCTGCTGCTGTTGCTGTTGGCTCGGGGGGGCTTGAGGGGTTTGGGGGGGTGGGGGGGATTGAAGCAGCTGCCCGCCGTGGCACATGCGAGGCCCTGGGGGACCTCGATGTGCCCAGCACCGCTGACATTGTCAGCGGTGTTGTGGCGGGCTTGGGGAAGTCCCGGCTGAACATCTCCCGAGAGATCGGGGAGTTCAGCCGGACTTCCCTGACCTCCTTGAGGGAGGCCAATGCCTCCCTCAAGGAGGAGCTGAAGGTTGCCCATTCTGAGGGTGACGCCAAGGACAAGAGGATTGCGGACCTGGAGACCAAGTTGGCCGATGCCACCGCAAGTGCCCATGACTGGCACCTCAAGGCCAAGGAGTTGGAGACGCGACTCCAAGCGGCCAAGGCCAACGAGGAGTGGGCGAGGTCCATTGTGGCCCATAGTGTCACACGGAGTGCACCCCCACCCCAAGGGTCTGGGAGTCAGGGCAGTGGGAGTCAGGGCAGTCAGTCCGCCTCCCCAACACGTGGCCTCCCCCCAAAGCCGCAATGACTACCCCCATCCAACCCCGCCCTTGCAGCTTTATGCCGAGAGTTGGTGTACCGCAAGGTGCACATCTTGGGTGTACAAGTGCACAATGTGCAGTTTGGGGCTACAGGGACACGCAGTCAGGGGAAGGATTGGCGCCGTGCGCGCTTGTGCAGCGGCAATGAAAGGCAAAGGGAGCTAATTTGCCTTTCAAATGCACATGCGCATGCGAATTTTCCAAGGTGGTTCCATTGGACCACCATTCGAGTATACGGCCGTATACCTGGAAGTATACGGCCGTATACTCGAAGTATACGGCGAAAGATTTGTGCTGAATCGTACATGCTGTGCGCCTGTTGCATGCGCCTGTGCGCACGGTTTCACTGGGCAACTGGCCCACATATGCCTCGCACATATCTCCACAGCAATTATTGTAAGCAATATGTTTGCAAATGCCCATCAGAAGGAGAAGGGGCTTTGTTTGGAGAGCATTCAAGATTTTTGTGAGGGAATCAAACGCCGGCATTTGACCCCCTATGCAGTATGTGCTCTGCATCCACAAACGTCAACGCCAGCACCCTATTTTGTTTCACATGTTATGGCCCACCCTGTTTTTTTTACAATAGGATTGCGGGGAAAGAGGGCAACGGCAAAGACGTTTGTGGATGCAATCGGTAGCATCAGCATTGCTTGGTGACGATGTACTTTTGCGACCCCATGCCCAAGGCCTCATGATTATTTTAAAAGATGGTGAGGTGGATGTGGCCGACAAGGAGGCAATTAACCTACTCCGATGGATGCGGCGGCACCACATTTCCATCCGGGCATTGAAGGGTTGCATGAGGACCACATGCACTTGGGACCATGTGATGGCAATGCGTAAGACCCTCACACCTTACCTGTCCAAGGGGAGGGTTTTGGAGGTGGCCACTAAAGGGGGTACCCGGACATGTGGGGTGGTGGAATTGCATGATATTGTCACCACCATGGTTGCATGTGCCCATGCCGAAGACAGCATTCGGAAGTATGAGGAGAATACATATTTGGCTGTTGTAATCTGTTCTGATCTTTTGTGTGTACAATGTGTTTGGGGGTTGCAGGGTCATGAGTAAATGCAAGGGGGAGGGGTAGGTGATGAGAATGGTGGCATGGGTGGGAGGCAGAAAGTCCCCGTATACTCCAAGTATACGGCCGTATACTTCTGAGTATACGGCCGTATACTCCGAAGTATACGGCAAGAATAGTTCTCCAATACCTCGAGTATACTGACAAATACCTCAAAAAGTGTAAATTGCCATGCATAGGGGTGGGTGTGCGGAATTGTCTTTCTGGTTTTTTGACCCCCACCCCCCCTATTTTGAGGGTGCTAAACTCATTTTTTCACATCCCATGGGCCCACGGAACGACTAGGTACATGTTACAAAATGGCCATTTTGGGGGGGTATTCTTGGTATGCCAGGTTATGCTCACCATAAAGGGCCCGTAATCCATAGTTCACAGTGGCAACGTGGACGCTGTGCGGTAGAAATTTCATACCCAACCCTCCCTTTGGGCGAGCCGCGAAGCGGTCTTTGGGGGAGACTAGACGTGTGATGCTTCGAGACGCAACTCCCGCCCAGATGAGTGACTGAAGCTTTTCGAGCTGGTTGGGGGAAAGAGAGTGGATGATTAAGCGGTAGGCGAGCGCTGGGACCAGCTGAGAGTTCGTCAGGCGGACCTTCTCACTAAGTGTAAGAGGCAAGGGAGAGAGTCGGGCAAAATAACTCTGGATCTCCGCCTTGAGCATGTGAAACAGGCCCCTTGCTTGGTGGCAAGTAAAAAGATAAACCCCCAGGTATTTATAGCATGTGTGCGGGCGACCCGTTTTTTTGTTGTACGTGAGGAATTCCGAGCCCCTGGGTGTGAGAAACTCTTTTTGGGGGGCTGTGCCATTGGCGTGGACTTCGGTTTTAGACACATTCATGTCCAGACCCCAGTCCCTGGCTGGCCCATCGAAGTAGTTGAGACTGTTTTGGATGTAGACGACGTCCTCACTTTTGATCAGGATGTCGTCGATGTAAGCGTGGTGGCTAGTGCGGGCATTTGCCCGGGGGGGGGGGGCACAGTGGCAAAAAAATGGTGGAAGAGGGAGTTGAGATAGAGAATGAAGACTAGGGGGGAGAGGGGACATCCTTGTCGGAGGCCTCTGGTTTGGAGGTAAGCGTGGGGAGTGCGGCCATTGATGATGGGGCTGTCTTGAGGGAAGGAGTATAGTTGCTTTATGAGAGAAATTGTGGAAGCAGAAAAATTTGCCCGTTCGAGGACGGTCCAGAGTGTGCCATGGGGCACTGTAACCGAATTAAAGGCTTTATTGAAATCGATGAACAGCGAGTAGCTCTTCTTCGATTTCGCATAAAGGGCTTTGAGATGATACAGATGATCAGCGCATTGGTGGCCGGGAAGGCCACCGTGCTGGATTTCTGAAAGGATGTCGTGTGCAAAAGCCTGAGCGCGCAGGTGTTTGCAGGCAAAAGTGGCCAAGAGTTTGTAAATACAGTTTAAGAGGGCAATAGGACGGTAGTTTGAGGGGGAGAAAGGGTCGCCTTTTTTATAAAGTAAACATATTTTCGCGCATAGCCAGTGCGGCGGCAGCGGTGAATGGAGGAAGCGGTTTAAAATGGAGTGGAAAAAACGCCGGATGGGTTCCGGACAGAGGGCCAGGATGTAGTTGTTTGTTTTGTCCGGTCCCCCGGCTTTTGACGGCTTACTGTGTTTTAAGTGGTTCAGGAACTCCCGCCAGGTCACAGGTGGTATGTGGTCCTTCTTGGCAGAAACGGGGCATGTGGGCGAGTGGGACAGGACCTCTTCGACGAAGTCCTGGGGGGGGGCGTAATCTGGATGCACTCCAAGATAAAGCAGGGTGTCCCCGTAAACTTTAGCTACATCTGCCGGGTCACTCAAGAGCTCTTTGGTAGCTGGATCTGTGAGAACGAGAGGCTCTAGGTCTTTAGGGCAGAGGGTGCGAGCAACAGTGCTTTTTAATTCATCTGGACCCCCCGGACCAGACTATTGTGAAGCTTTCTCTTCGCTTTGGTTTCGTCCGAGGACCGTAAGGTGTTTACCACGGACTGAACTTCCGCAATGTGCTCGGGAAATGCCGGGGAAGAAGGAGGCGGGGGTGAGCGTAATAATTTCCTGAGCTTGCCGTAGCCCTCTTGGTCCTTGCGCTGCGGTTTCGGACGTGTGATTTTGTGGTACGCAGACCCAACCTGCATAAGGAGAGAATCAGTGGCGGCGATGATCTCTTCCAATGGGGCCCTGGCAGGGGCGTCCTGGAGGTCCCGGCACCAGTCGGAGATGAGCTGTACGCTTTTGGAGAATTGTTGCTTTTCGTCACTAGAAAGCTTCCGAAAAATGCAAGGGGGGAGTGGGGGCTGAGACAGAAGGATCGGGGAGGGGCACTGGAAGACCGCAACCATTGGGTGGTGGTCAGAGATGGTGTAGTCCGTGAGGACCGACGCATCCAGGAGGGGAAAGTGCAACACCAGGCGTGGGGACGCAAAGATGTAGTCTAGTCTTGCTTCGCTGTCCCAGCGGTCGCTTGCGTAGCGGGTATACTGGCTGAGGGAGGGGTGCTCTGACCTGAAAGTGTCCACCAACCTAGATGGGAGGTATTTCACTTCCCCCGTGAGCCAGTGCCACTCATGCAGATCGACCAAGCTGTGCTGGTCAAGTCCGGGATCCAGAACGCAGTTAAAATCACCCCCCAGGATGTGATTGGGATGATCGCTCAAATAAGAAGCAAGAACTCGCTCTATGGTGTCACGGTACGGAGCTGGGGCCCCCGTACGCACCGGGGGGGAGTAAAACTGAGAAGACGTGCAGGGGGGTTGCTTCCGGAAGGGATATTCTGGCACCACAGATAAGGCCGTCGCTGTCTCTGGGCGGGACAGAGCTGGTATATCTCGCGATGCGCGGACCTGCAATGACCGACACCCCGTGTTTGTGGCCGCAGACATTCGAGAAGATTTTAGCGCGGTCATTGCCGAAGGCGTACCGCTGTGGGAGGAGAGGGGGAGAGTTTAGCTCTTGAAGGAGTATAATGTCATATCCCTCGTTTAGGAAATGCAAAATTGACGCGGGCGTGTTTTGGCTCTTTGCCGTGTTGAAGGACACGACACGGATGGCCGGGACGGAGGGAAGAGAAGGGGGGGGGCGGCGCAAGCGTCCAGGCTTGAAGGGCTTGTGCACTTGGGGGGGGGTGGGAAGGAGGGTGTCCGAATGGAGGAATAGCGGGCATCCAAGGGGGAGTCCGGTGTCAGGAGCGCTGGTATGTGGGCAGGGCCCTCATTCTGTATTGAGGGGTTGGGGTCGCACTGTTCTAGTGTAGAAATCCGTGAGTGAAGTGCTTGTGCGTATGCTCTGGGCGAGTGGTGTAGGGCTGTGTCACAGGCAGTGCGAAGAGAGGGGTGTATAGTCAGGTCTGTAGAGACACTTGTGTCTGGGACCAATACTCTCGGGTTGATGTGTGCTTGCTCCACAGGCAGAATCTCCGCGATGCGAGAGACGGTGGCGGAAAAGGGGAAAGATGCTCAAGTGAAACTTGGTGACCATACTGAAGACCAGGAGGTCCTGCTGCCCCTCAGCAGACTGCAATGGGACAAAAAAAGGGAGCATGGCCAAATCATAGTGCCGGATGAAGATCTTGTCCAGGACAAGATGACAGTTTTTACGCAGGCATCCACCAGGTGCAGCAAAAATCCGAATCATAGTGTGGCGTGACGCAGCTGGGCAGTACCGGATCTTATCGGGGCAGCATATCGCCGAGGCATGTCGAGAAATCTCACGGGAGTACATGAATGCCCATCTGGAACCGCCAACATGGTCAGTGCAATTTCTTGCTCAAGTGGTTCGTGCGGATGTCACTCTGCACATACGGGAGTCAATCGCTGGCATGTCACAGGTATATCGACTGTGACAGTGCACTGCGACACTGCATGTCCACACCAGTGAAATATCCTGCGCCTGTGACGTCCATCTCAACCTACCCGTTCTCGTGCGTGACCGGCCGCTTCGTGGGGGGGGGGGGGACTGCTGTGACCATCCGTCGCATCAAAGGCTGTGCAGTCTCCCACGACCCTGCCGAAGATGTCTACACGGATGGAACTCCTCCGTGTTGGGCTGGACTTCGTTGAACGGGAGGAGAAATCCATACGTGAACACTTGGGAGTGGTGTACGTGAAGGGTGGCTGTACACTGAAGGAGGGGACACTGGTATGCCTGGTGTTGCACACGGTGGCAGTACAGGAACTATGTGCACATGCGTCCTTGGCTAGGACAATTGTCCCATGCAACAACGAAGGCTGTCACAGTTGTCTGAAATCGGACACCTGATGTATTTCTACCTCTGTCAAAGCCTGTGCCAGGACCTCCATGTCTGGAAGCAGACAACAACTCACTGATGCAGCTTGTCAAAGCATGCTTCCTCCTGTGTGTGTCCGGAACCAGACACACCTTTTTTTTATCCCCGTCAAAGCCCGTACCTGGACCTCCATGTCTGGAACCAGACAATATTTCACTGATGCGGCCTGTACCAGCATAATTCCTTCTGTTTGTGTCTGGTTCCAGACGCAACTTTTTTTATCACTGTCAAAGCCTGTGCGTGGACCTCCATATCTGGAACCAGACAACATTTCACGGATGCGGCCTGTCAAAGCAAAATTCCTCCTATTGTGTCTGCTAACACCCCTGTCTGCTTTGCAGGACATTGTAAGAAAAGCCTGGTTTCCGATTGCCGCCCGGGTGCAAGTGATGGGGGATAAGGCTGTGGCGGCTGTCGACGGATTGGAAAAGCGTGGACTGCCAGTAAAGTTGCACTTTTGGAAATGTATCGAAGGCCTCATCCCACCAGACCTCGAGGAGTTTACGCAGTACATGGGCTCCAGCAATGTGTCACTGCCAATGATCACAAAAAAGGCAAAGCAACTGAAGGGTGCACGTCTGTGGGAACATCATCTGTGCCACCCGGACAACGACCTGGTTGACCCCAGTCGCAAAACGCTTGAAGAATGGGCTAGTTGTGAACAGAGTCTCTTGTCGAAGACCGATGTCACCTTCAAGACGTACGATTGGAAGTGGTCTGAGAAGAACTGCTGGCCCCCCTGGAAGTATGTCGTCAATGCTGCAATCTGGAGTGACCCCACGTATGCGCCCCTCCGTGATGCCGTGAAACGTCCCCTGGTGAACCCTGAGGTCAAGATCGCTGCTGATGTCAACTTCGTCACCGTGGACATTGGGTCTGAGGCCCCAGAGGCGGGGGTGACTGACAGCAAGTACCTCCTTGGATGGGGTCATGCATATCACTGGGGTGGCATCTGGTACGCCGCTGCACTCTACGGTGGCCAACATGCCGTATTGCCTGATCATTGTATCCATTCCGTTGTCAGCCGCCATTTGGTGTCTGGGACGCTTGTTCTCATTGTTAGCTCCGCTTGTGACGTCTTGGGAGTGCTGGATGACCTCCGAAAGTTGCAGGACAACGAGGGGTT
Source organism: Eutreptiella sp. 'Long Island Sound 2002' (assembly GCA_964036045.1). Classification (NCBI taxonomy): domain Eukaryota; phylum Euglenozoa; class Euglenophyceae; order Eutreptiales; family Eutreptiaceae; genus Eutreptiella; species Eutreptiella sp. 'Long Island Sound 2002'. The sequence continues at coordinate 158,354,395 of OZ038380.1, forward strand.
GACAACAATTTGCGTGGCCTGCTTTATTCCGGGATCTCTCACAGAGCAGTACTCGATGGGATTTGCTGAGCTATGGATTGTTTCCAAAGATCCGCTGCCCAAGAAGGTATTGCCGTCGGCATCCTACCTGCTGCCTGCTGCCACAGTCACGTTGGGTGCACCGTTGAATCCTAAACTTTGTCTAGAACCAGACACGTATGAGGCAGAATGCGTCCTGAGAAGGGTACATTTTTCAGTAGGTTACGCGTCTTGTGTCTGGAACCAGACAACTGTTTGCGATTATTGTCCTTGTGCAGCAGGTTTTGGTGAGATCTGTCTGTTTCCAGACAAACTTCAGTATTTCAGTGTCTGTAGAACAAATTTTGATGAAAATGGTATGCGTCAACGAGTAGTGCCACCGCCGGTGTAGTGATATTGAACAGTGCATAGACACACATGCATTCCGTGGGGTTCCTCCTCAGAATTTGACTATTTGTCCCATATTTCACAGGGCCCAGCCTCAAGTTGGTGTTGTGCGCAAAGTGCCAAAATCGTATATGGGGGTAGTCAAAAACGAGCGGAAACACACGTGCGCTGCTTGTTGCTAATATTTCACCCCTGTAGGACGCGTTTTTGATGACCATCATCCCCGACATTTTTGTCGGGAGCGTGTTTGGGGGGGGGGGGGAGGGGGCAACTTGGGCCGTCTAAGAAAGCTCCCGAGGAAGCTGCTCCCCCTCGCCAGCGTTTACCGCCCCACGGCCCAGGTGCATGCGGCAAATAACGCCCTGATGGTGAGGGGGTACAAGCACATGTTTCCATAGGTAGTTGGCTGGAATTGCGCGGCTTGGTCCTCACACTCGTGACAGTTGTCCGGCAGTGGGTCAAGCAGCGTGCTTGGGCGAAAGATGAATTTCGCGAGTCCTAAGCGAATACCCTCCAAACCCACCAGGCAGCTAGGGGGGGATGCCCTGCGGTGCTTACCCTAGGGCACTACAACCACAATCCGCGGTGCTCCTACCTTATCCTACGTTGCAGCGGGTGGTGGATGAGGTGTCCTTGCCGATGTGGATGCCGGGCCGATGCTCGGGGACCACCTCCATACCCGTACTTGGGCCCGGCGGGCCGAGAGCGTCGGCAACGGCGGCCCCTCCCCGCAAGATGGAGGTGTATAACACCCAACACGGCGACGGGTGCTGAGGATATTCTGCTGGTGGCAGGGCCTTGTCTCGTGAGAGCCATGTTGACAGGTGGCTTTCGTGCGTGTGTGTGCAGGCCTCAGTGAAGACGACTTCTAGTGCCGCGGCATTTTGTTGGCTGAACTGTGCCCAAATCCCTGTTCCCACCTCTGGCCCCGGTACCACATGTTGGCCGTACTCGTCCACCAACGCTCTTTACCGTGCCTGTGGCCTGTACTGTGCCTCTGGTCGGGGGGGTGTCTCACTCTGGTAAGGCGCCGGCTGTGCCGTCATCGGGCCCACCTGTGGTCCTGCCTGGGGGGGGGGGGGGTTGTTGCATCGTGTCTTTGTGGCTGTGTTGGAGGGCGGGGATCGCCTAGGGGTAGAACCGCAGTGGCTCAGCCACTGGGGTTGGTTGGGGGGGGGGGGGGGTTGAGGTTGATGGTTGGGGGCATGCAGGAGGACCCGCCTGTCACCATGCCTCGTGTCGAGGCTTACGCAATAGCGCCTCCGCGCTTGTGGTCGCTCAGGCTCGCCCGGTTGCAGCTGGGGTTGATCGCGGGGTCGGGCTCCGTGCGCGTCTGTGTTGGGTTGTTGTTGTGGTGTGCCTCCGGGTGCCCCGGGTTGGTGTTGGGTGTGGAGTGTGTGGCAGATGCCTGCAACGGAGTCCGCGAGGGACGTCATTGCCCGCAAGGCCTGCGTCAACTCCCCTTTGGAGCTGTGTTTCCGGGACATCTTTCGGCGGGTGTGGCTGTCACTGTCACTGTCGCTGGAGCTGTCGGTGTCTTTGTCCCTGTGTGACCGTCTGCCACCACGTTTTAGACCCACCAGGCGCAACGTCAGGTGGATGGGTCCGTGTCCGGTTGTCGAGGTCAGGTAGTCGTCTTTGAGCGGCTGACCTTGGTGGTACAGCCGTTGGAGATGCGGTGGGGGGAGAGGGTGTGGTGTGTGGTGATGTAGGGCATATTGGATGCCCTTGACTGACCCGGTTGCCGGGAGGCAAACCGGGGGTCCGGTGCTGCTCACGATCACCGACCTACGTTACCACGCGGGGTGTGTTGGGGGGAGGGGGGGGGGTTACGATGCGATAACGCCGTGTCACGTGTCATGGCATTCCCTTGGTTGTAAGTGAAGCGGTGTGTTTATCGACACTGGGTGTTGGCCCAGTTGTTGATATGGCACGATCGTGGGGTCAGGTGTTGTGTTCAAGGTGAGGTAGTCCGAGTGGTGCCAAGGACGGGGAGCAGGGCTCCACACCGTCGTTGGGGTCTGTGCTCCTGGCGGGGAGCAGTGCTCCACTGCACCGTTTCCCTGTCCATTGTTTGTTGTGTTGATTGTGTATGTTGTTAGTGTTGTGTCGTTAGTTAGCGGGGATCAAGGCTCCACACCGCCGTCGCCGTTGTGCAAGAGGCATGTGATGATGTTTAACATCAGCACTATGGTATGTAGAGGTCGTACCTGTTCGTCGCAGCGTGTGTATGCATGTTGTATTGTGTGGTTCGGGCATCGTCTTGGACGGGGAGCAGGGCTCCGCACCGTCGTCGTGGTCGGGTTTTCAGGCGGGGAGCACGGCTCCAGCCCACCATGGGTTAGTTTGCGGTCGTCTCTCGCGTCTTCATGCGGTATGGGTTCTGTGTGGGTGGCTGCCCTAGGTACACGGTAGAATACCCAATCTCGTTCTAGACTAGAACGCGCTAGAGCGGCTAGAACGAAAAAAGGAGGGGGGTACGCCGACCCATGGGCATAGGGGGGCGGGGGTATGAAGGGTGCAAATTGGACCCCTATTACCATACCAGTGGGTCCATACGCTGTTTTTCAGAAAGACACATTTTTGACATCAAATTCAACAAGTACAAAACACCGTTCTAGGAACGTTCTAGCGGCGCTCTAGCGCCGCCCTGCTAGAACGGCGCTAGAACGTTCCTAGAACGCTTCGCTAGAACGACGCTAGAACAAAACCATGCACACACATTTGGCAAGTAAAACACACCAATGTTGGAAGGGGGGGGTTCCATGACACATAGACACATGGAAACTATCACATTTGGTACATGTCTAGTCATATGTGCACACACACACACACACACACACACGCACACATGCACACACACAGTTTGACATAGGCACGGGCTCTGTTGGGGTGCCCTCCCTTCAAGCCCTTAGTGGGGGGGTTTTTGCTTTTGTCACACATTTTTCGGGGTGGGGGGGCTTGAGAACTACCTTGGGGGGGGGGGTTGGACTCAGGGGTCTGGGAGGGTGTTCTGTTCTTGTTTTCACAGGTGGTTTTTTCTTGGATTTGAATGATGTTGATGACGAAATGCAATTTTGAAGTTGCAGGTATGCCATGCGCAGTGTTTTGGTGTGTTGTGGTCTCCCAAGGTGTAAAGTGGTGTCATGTACTTTGGTGTGCGGTGGTGTGCTGCCGTCTGCTGTAGTGTGTGATCTGGTGTGGTGTGCTGTAATGTGCGGGGGGGGTAGTGTGTTGTGGTCACATGACGTGCCCTGTGGTGTGCTGTGTTGTCATGTGGTGTGGTCGGGTGTCACGTGGTGTGGTCTGGTGTGATGTGGTGTGGTGTGGTGTCGTGGGGTATGGTGCGATAGGGTAGCCTGTCTGGTTGGTTGAAGGGCGTGTTGGTTGCTTGGCAGGTGGGGTTGTTTGGCAGCTTGGGTTGTTTGTTGGGTGGTTGGCTTGGTGGGGCACGTTGTGTGGTATGTGCACCCTTTGGTGTTAGGTGCCGTATGCTGTTCTGTGCTCTGTGATGTCACGTCTCTGGGTACCATGTAATTACTGGCATTCCAAGGGAGGGGGGGGGGACTGACAAGCAGTCACTATTCTTGTTCTAGCGGGGTTTCAGGGAGGCGTTCTAGCGGTGTCCTAGTGACGCTCTAGAGTGTCGCTAGATCACCGCTAGAACGGTTTCCTAGAACGCCGCTAGAACAAAAACATTTAATGCCCACCGCCCTCCCCCTCTCCCTTGGAATGGCAGCAAATACAGGTGTACTCACAGATGTGACATCACAGAGCATACAACAGAATGCCAAAGCACACACCACAGGGTGCAAACACCACACAGCACGCCGCAACTGGCTACACACCCAACGAATAACCGAAGCTGCCAGACAATCCAACTTGCCAAGCAACCAACACACCATTCAACCAACCCCACCAACCACACCACATGAAAACACAGCACACCACAGGGCACGTCATGTGACCACAACACACTACCCCCCCACACAGTACAACACACCACAGCCAATCACACACTGTAGCAGACCGCAGGTCAGCACACCACACCACACCCCACCACACCACACCACATGACACGAGGCCACACCACATGACACCACACCACACCACATGACACTGCTACACACCACAGCGCACCCCATCAGACCACAACGCAACACACCACGCCACTGCACAGCACAGCACACCACAACAGATCACACACCACAACAGACTGCAACACAGCACACCACACCACTTTACATCTCATGAGACCACAACACACCACAACACTGCACAGCATTGCATGGCATACGTGCAACTTCAAAATTGCATTTCGTCATCAACATCATTAAAATCCAAGAAAAAACCACGTGTGAAACGAAGAATAGAACACCCTCTTAGACCCCTGAGTCCGACCCCCCCCCCGCCAAGGTAGTTCTCAAGCCAGCCCCTGAATAATGCGTGACAAAAGCAAAGCCCCCCCCCCCCACTAAGGGCTTGAAGGGAGGGCACCCCCACAGTGCCCGTGCCTGCGTCAAAGTGTGTGCGTGCATGTGTGTGCGTGCATGTGTGTGTGTGTGTGATAATTTGTTTCTTGTGTTCTGCCCAGGCTATTATATTCTTGTTGTTTTCATCTAATCTAGGGTAGAACGATCTAGCTAGAGTGTTCTAGGCTAGATCAATATTGGGTATTCTAGCGTGTACGAAGGGTGGCGGCGAGCGGGGCTCCACTCCGCCGTTATGTTTTGAGTTACATCTCGGGGGACGTAGCGTCAGCATCAGTGCTCGTGTTGTCACTCCCTGCCATACACACGTTGGGTTGCAGCCTACGATTAGTGGGTGCACATACCTAGTGACGCGGCTGCCATTCTCACGCTCGCAGCGGTCCATAAGGTCTCCCAGGCAGACGGCTGTATGACTATAGGGCCTCCAGGTGCTTGATCGGCGCTGTTGTCGCTACGCGCGTTCTGCAGTCCACCAGGTGGTCCTCGGAGTGCTGGATTGTATCCCTTCTTGGGTTCCGAGTCCCGTCGGTTGTGCTTTCCACCGGCATAGCTGCATGGTTGCAAGCAGCTGTGCGCTCGGTAGGGTGGAGTCCGAGATAGTGTTGTCTTGTCCATACCGTCATAGATCACGCAGCGATCGTTGTCCTCAGTTTCAGGGCTCCACATTGATTGAACGGTGTCGTTCGTCGAGTGGTCGTTGGTAGATACATCCACGGTCATCCCATCGAGTCTCTAGGTTACTGGGTCTTCGGAGGTTTCACGGCGATCAATCATTCCAATCTCATTTCGGTCTAGAGATTCCCCTCGGTGGCGACCATTTGAATAGCGTTCCTGGCGGTTTTCGCGGCGTCATCTCCTGCATACTCGTTGGCTGGTGCTTCCAGAGGCAGCCCATCAGGTCTGCGGGGTAGTGGATCTTCGTAGGTTGCCCGGCGGACACTGGTCTCAGTTTCGTGCCTTTCCAGAGATCTCCCTCAGTCAGCAGCCAGTCGTGCGGCGGTCCAAACGGGTCGATCGGCATCGTCCTCCGAGTAGCCTTTGGGTAACACGCCCAGTAGCCTCCCATCGCGTCCGTGGGGTAGTTAATCTCGGCCTGCTTGTAGATCTGGGGCTTGTTAGTTGAGGTCGGCGTCGGTGGAGCTGCAGGGTGATGCCAGGCTGCAACCCCGGATAGTAGCCCCGGGGGACGATGTCATATTCCCCATGCTTTGAAAGCTGGAGGTCTGCGACAGGGCGTGTAACATGGGTTCCCTGGGGGGGGTAGGCAATATCCGGCTCCTGCCGGAGTGGTCCCGGTACGCCGTATCCCCTATTTCCCGAAAGGGCCATCTTCAAGAAAAAGGCCCAGGGCCCTGCCATAGCGCGATGCTGGGACTTCATTTCAGATATGAGAGCCGGACCTCCTCTCGGCGATTGGGGCAGGTTCCCCGGGCAGAACCGGCGTGCAGGGTCAATCGGAAAAAAAAATAGACACCCAGAAAGAACTATTTGACAGGTGAATATTAGCGTCGGTGACACTTTAATTTTTAATACCTCAAATATTAAAAGAAAAATTAAGATCAAAAATTAAATCCGAGGACCTTTTTAATATGTTTTTCATGGAGGCAAATGACACCCCCCGAAACCCCCGGGTGCAAATGACGGCCGCCCCCGCAAGGCACCCTGTGGGGGCAGAATTTCACCCGTCCGCCCCCCCCCCCAAAAAAAAGGGTCAACTTCGGGTTAACACATTAATTTTCGCCCGAAATGTTAAACATATTGGGTTTAACATACGTCTTAGGGTATGTATAAACATTCAACTAAAAACATGCAATTGGTAGTCTTGCGGAACCACGTCCAAACCTGCCGCAAATATTGACCCTGCCTACAAATGCACAACAACAAGCCAAACACATTCTTGTGCCTTACTGAAGTGGATGCCCCCCCCTCCCTGTTCTGCACACACACAGACACAATGATGCTGGGACCCCCACACACTTGTCCCCTCCGACACACATCCCTCCCTAATCCTTCTTCTTTCCTCCCCTTGCCCTGGAGGTTTGGGTTTGGGAGGGTATGCCCTTTTCTTTTTGCATGTCTTTTGGAGATGTTCGTCAAAACATTTTTGCAGGTAGGACCAATGAAAAAACCTTGGAGGTCTGTACGTCTTGGCCATCATGTTTTTTGGGCACAGGCGGGCTCTTCAGCAACGTGGCATGCGCCTTGGCATGGGCGCACCGGACTCTGATGGACTCCTCGATGATGTGCTCTATGAATTGAGTCTCGAGCGTGTGGGGTCCAGGGCACTCCATGTGGGCCCGACACATGGCATGGAGGGGGTGTGCGATGCTGCCGCCCAGTGTTCCAGAACACACGGCTCCCACGGCTGATTGCGCACTAACACGGCCCGACGCCTACTTTCTGGTCTAGCCACCCTGGGAGACGCCAGCGAGCTGGCCCCTAGTCGTGGAACTAGGCCGAGCAGGCCCAAAGGTGGGGCGCCGTTTTTTGGCTCTGTTCCACAAGCGAGGCATTTGGTGTCTAGCACCGTGTTACAGTGGGATGACCCGAGCGCCAAGACAGTCATCGTTGGGATGTTGTCCAGTCGGTGCGCAGATATATGGCGCCGCTGGTCATTGTACAAACGGTCGAGGGGGAGGCGACATGCCAGCAAGTAGTTCGCCCCCCAAAGGGCCTCATATCGGACCTCCGACTTGCGCCGGAATGGAGGCTTGATCTTGCAACCAGTCGCCCAGCGCTGTGGGGGACAGCTGGCACCGGTCCCGGTAGGCCACCCGAGGGACAAGGGAGAAGGGGCGGCGGAGGAGCCATGTGAGGTCAACCTGTGATGGTTCCCGCGTCGCGCCGCCGCATCTACGCGGACGTTGAGGTCCGTGATCCAGTGCGACGGCGGGGTGACCACATTGATGGCCAAGGCCGGGGAGAGGCGGCGGCCCACGAGGGACGTGGCATACAGGTGGTGTATGCCAGCCCCCTTCTTGGTAAGATTGACGGGCCCCCACCATCGCCTGAGAGTCTGGAACATACCAGTACTTGTAGCTGCTCGGCCAAACTCCGGACGTATGACAAGAGGATCATGGCCTCCCCTTCTAGGCAGGTACCCACTCCGGAGGCAACGTGGGCCCGGTAGGCCTTATTCCCACTACGGGCCACCACCGCCATAGCCGTGCCCGCCGGCGTCCTTGCAGCATCCACCGCAGCTATAGTGTCGCGGAGGGTTGCCAGCACAGGCAGGTCACGGAACCACATGTCTGGCTCGGTGTTCGGGGCCTGTACCTGTGGAGGGGGCGCGGGGGGTGGCCAAGCGGTGTGGTGCTAGGAGGGCCAAGTCCCCATGGTGCTCGCGGAGGTGGATTTTCAGGGCCGTGTAGAGCTCGGCCGGCAACGTACCCATCGTGCTGAGCAAATAAGGTAGGGGCCCTTGTACGGGTGCCCTGGGCATCTTTGCACCACGCGCTCCGCGGGGTACTTGACATTTGCTACCGCGGCCGGAGCAACGGCTATCCACGACCACGGCGGCACCGTTGTGGTTACTATAACCAGGGAGGCCAGGAACGTTTGCGCCCACTGCCAGTACGCCTCCGTCGCCTGCCCGGACAGCCCTACCATGGTAGGCGTCAGCATCCCCGTGCCCTTCAGCTGGTCCAGGAGCACACGCCGATGGTCATCCCACAACCGGGCGTGCACAGACCTGCACCTCCACACCCAGGAGGGCTACTAGGCGGCGGTGCAGTTTGGTGTCGCCCAGCAGCGCATCCTAGGGCTCACACCACACCCGAAGCTCCGGCGCCCAGTTTCCGGGCTCCATGGCGTCCTTCATGGCCGTAGTGACCTTCGCCGCAAACACCTCGTGGCACGGGGTCTCCATCTTGGTGGTCTTGGCCACCCGGCCCCCGATGACTGCCTCCGCGGGGTACGCTGGTACAGTTGTGGGTACGCAGTCCTTTGGAGCAGCCTGCCACCGCAGTGTGGTTGCTTGTAGGAGGGGCATCAAGACGGCACTATGGTGGGCAAGCCACGCTCTTTGGCCGGGGATACTTTTGCGGGTGGGTGCCCTTTCCTTCAGGGCCCGCTCCCCGACGACCCGGTGGTCTGCAGTGTACAGATGCCCCAGGTGATGGTACCGCAGAGCCTGCACTGTCTCGTAGATGGTGGGGGGTACGCCCACTTGCGTGACCACGCATACACCACACACGGAATCGGCATCCACACATGGCACCACAAAGGTATCATCATTAGAGGCCACCCCCTCACATAAGATACAATATCATGACACACCACACCCACTCACTCCCGTGACAACACACACAACCATACCAACACACAAACATAGCTCACCGGCGGGCTTAAACATGACCACTGCCGTTGACGTGGTATGTCCTCGATGCCACATGGCTGATTTTGTTTACTTCCGCTGCACCACGTGTAAATACTTTGCCATACACCCGCCAGAGACCCCAAATATGGTACCGCGCCGCCTGTACGGAGCAATCTCCCTGGATACCCTGTACCCAAGGCAAGGATCCTGCCAAGATGCCAAGCTATCACCACGGGGGGGTGGCCGGGCCCGGTCCTTGTATGCGACCCCCCCCAGCCCCCCCCCCCCCCCCCGGGTTTTGAAAGATAGTGCTGCCGGGTCGGCCACCAACAAGTGACTCTAGAAAAAACTATCTGGCGCCGAAGGCGCCAAATTTATTTTTCATACCATGTGTTTATACTCAAAATACTCAAAATTTTGTAGAGAAATCATGTTTGTGTTCAAACAACAAGAAAAAATTTTGACCTGAAGGAGGGCTAGAGGAGGGCTGCAGACCCTAACAGCAACAATAACCCTAGCCCTAACCCTAACCCTAGCGCTAGCCTTAAGCCTAACCTTAACCCTAACCCTAAACCCCCCCCCCCCTCACCCCTGGCTGGACACCCCCATGACCCCCGACAAGACCCCCCCCGACCCCCGGCAGGAACACCCCCCCCGACCCCCGGGAGGAACCCCCCCTCGACCCCCGGCTGGACCCCCCCGTAACTGCCCCCCCCCCGAGTTTTGAAAGATAGTTGGGGGGTGGGTCGCATCAGGACCGGTTGTGGTCACCCCCCCGTGGCTATCACCCACCACGCACACTTGCTAGGCACCATGTGCCCCGCCACAGGCAACGACCCCCAACCCGACCCCACCACACGTCACGGATGGATGGGTACATGACGTCACTAAAGACGGGGATGTGGAACCAAATCCTGGCCCCAATTCATCAGCAGGTCCTTCCCCAAAACGCATGCGTTACGACCGGAACGCCCCGCCCACATACAACACACTTAGAATGCTACACAAGCGTACAACGGACACTCCAATGCCAACGGAACACAAACGACAACACACAGGGGACGAGAGCACCAGGACAGGGCCCCCGGAGTATGTACCCCCCGAAAACCCAAAGCGGAAGACCTACTATACCACCAACCCCCAACAAAACGACCAGCCAACACATCTCACCCGAGTAAACAACATGATTCTGAAACACAGGAAAGCACACGCCAAAAAAGACCCTACGAGGACACATTGAGACAATACGCGGACATGAAAACATCACTCCTTACATACGAGAAGTTTGAGAGAATGCGCACAGACACCAACCTGCTGCTTGCCCACCACATGCAACAGGCACATTACAGTGGCGCAAACAGGAACACATCATGAACTTGATGCAGGGGTTCAAAAGCAGCTGCCAACAGAAAACGACACTGTACTAGGATGCGTCCAAGCAAGCACGCCAGACAATATACCTCATACGGAAACGACCGTGGAAACAATGGGACCCCACCTTGTGGGAAGTCCCATTGCAACCCTTACCAAAACGACAAAAAGCGCAGTGGGATCTCAACAAGTGGGAAATCCCGCTAACATGACCACACCAACCCCAACGGGAACACATGGGGCCCCAGCCACAAGCTGAAGCCCGTATGCTCACCCTGGCATTGCCGAAATCTGTATTTAGCTTTGAATCTGGCCCACAACGGCTCTTGGCACTCTCTGAACTGGCCTATTTGATCAAAAACAATATTAACCTGTCAAATATTACCCCTAATGTGGAAAAATTAACCCTCCCTAAAAATCCCTACAAGCACACAACAACACACCATACACCTTTTCAATCATATCCAGCATTCATTATTGGCTCCAATGCCTGTGTAGCACATGTGCCATAGGTGGTACCACCTGTAGGTTACACCTCTTGAGACCCCATTTTGGGGTCCCACAATCGTTGGGTTGGGTTAGGGGTGGGGGTAGGAGTGGGGGTGTTTTGTGCTTTGGGGTTAGTCGGGGGGTTAGTTTTGGGGTTTGTCGGGGGGTTAGTCTTGGGGTCAGACAGGGGGTTAGTCTTCGGGTCAGGTTGGCCTAAAGGCTGGGGGGGGGGGGGTGGCTTTCCCCTTGCCCTTGCGAACACGGTCCAAGTGTTCTTGGGCACCTTGGACGGTGGGGAAGAGGAGGCCACGGGCCACCTCGTAGAGCTGGGGGTTGTCTGGGTATTCCACCTAACCGACCCCCACTTTGCTCCGGTGGACACCGGTGACGGTGCCCACCTCCACGCCCGTGGGGTACAGCACGTGGACTTTGGTGCCGACGAGGGGGTCGTCTACACCATCCCCCCCCCCCCTTTGGGGGGGGTTTGTCTTGCGGGCGGGGTTGGCCTTTGTGGCCAAGGGGGGCTTGGGGGGTTGTTTCTTGTTGGGGGGGGGGTGGCTCCATCTGACGAGTCATGGGACTCAAAATGCCATCTGGAGCTTTTCTTGTCACCAGTTTTGGTGAATGGGGTTTGGGGGGGGTGGTTTGGCCTTCGGGGTTGGGGGGCTCCTCTTTCACCGCTTCCTCACCCTCCCAATCACCCCCCACCATCCCTGCCCATATCCCCTCATCCTGCGCCCCCGTGTACCCCATGTGCCCTAACCTGGCCCACTCCCCAACCCTGTACCTCCCTGCAACCTGTGTCCCACACACTCATAATTGTAAATTGAACCCACCATGGGCGATATGGAGACGCCAATGAGGCGTCTCACCAAGGGTTGGTCACCCCCGATAACCAACTCAGCGGGCACCCACTTGGTGCCCCAGTAGAACTCCTTGCAGTCGTGGACCGACTGCACCACCTACGAACAAGCGGGAATTAACTTTGGAACATACGGCCATACCAATCACCCATACGTAGGCGGGTGTTCGGCCCCGTGCACCGTGGTTGAGGAGCCCAATGGAAAGTTGGGACCAACCTCCACCGGCGCACAGGTAGGCATCCCCACGGAGGAGGAAAGTGAGCGGCCGCTTCCAATCGATGGTGTCCACAAGGGGTGGGCGCGATTGATGTAGCGGGCCCACGCTTGCAGCGGCCAAGAGCGGCCGCTTGTGGGGGGACCCGCCACAGACACGGGTCGATCTAGCGCAAGCGGCTTGACCAACTCCTTCCATGTGTCCATGAAGCGGTCACGTGAAGGGATGGGGCGGGGGAATCGCAGGCCCGTTGCGGCGGTGTAGGTGGCCCCCCGGCGGGTTCTGAACTCCGACACATGCCGGAAGCCGCCCTTGGGGACATTCAAGTCCATAAGTCATCCGATCTATTCGGGTGCGCGGAAGAGGACGGAGGCATATTCGTTCATGGCCTCTATTTGTTTGTTGTGGATGACGGGGAGTTGGGCAACCTCGGTGGCCTCGTACCACCGTGCCTTGGCCAAAGGGGATGGGGCCACCCACTCACCAAGGAGTTGGGAGACCAAAGCGTCTGGCAAACTCTTGGCCCCCCTCAAACGCCTGAGCATCATACTAGGCTGGAGAAGGGTGTCACGAGAGAAAGGCATAACAAGAGCTACACAAGGGAAAAAGGAGGTTGGGAGTAGGGTGAGTGGGTGGACCAAAGAGGGATGTGTGGGGCTACATAACCACCGATAGGACTATGCAACCCCTGTAGCAATCTGTTGGGCACCCTTTGACCACGCAAACACGTCAAATGGGCATGGTACGAGCACAAGCATAGCAGGGCAAATGTGCCAAAATTGGGTTAACGTGTTAATATTTGACAGGTCAATTTTTACACCATTTCATATGTTAAAAATGAACCTTAACCATATTGGTTTTAACGTAGGTCTCTAGGGTATGCTCTCAATCTGTCCCCCTGTTTGAATCTGCGTTTTTGCCTACTTTTTGTCGTTGGTACGGGGGTTGGAGTGTGCCGCCGCTGTGCAATTCATACTCAGCCGGAGGTGGGAGGCTCTCATTAACCTGTGTCTTAACGGGGGGGGATGTTCGTACGGAGTGGTCCGAAAGTTTTGCATCGATGTGTGTATATGCATGGCGAACTAGATTGTTGTCCAGGGGTGACGAAGGAAGGTTGCACGAATGTAGCATACGAATGGGCAAAGCCCACTTAGTCTTACAATGGTGTGTGGAGAAATCTGCCAAGGGATCCGGGGTTGCATCATTGGATAAAATGTATTGGTTCAGAATTATTTTCATAGACCCCCGGTGCTTGAGTCGAGTCAAGGGCTTTGTGGCGCCAAGAGCACTCTTTTTCTGCACCCCGAATCAATTGGATGAGATGGAGAAGCATATGAAGCAACCATAACCAAGATAGAAATAGGTGGTGTGAGAGATTGAGGGCCAGGGCTTTCGTGTGTACGTACCCTTTGCGAAGGGCCGGTAAGGGAACTTTTGAATGGGGAGGGAATAAGACGCAAATATGGGTGCACAAACCTACCGTTTTGGTTGAAAAAAGTTTCTATCATAGGGTTTAAGTTGGAAGCAATATTTTTAAAAATTCCACAAAAGTACAATCCGGCTGCATGCGAAAAGAAAATGGCCCTTTTTTGACATGCTAGCGTGCCACGGTGCCCCCCAGAAACCAACCATTCACATTATTCAACTCCCTTGTGTCTGCGGCGACGGTGCGAATGCGTATATTTGCGCAAATCACGCAATTTTCGCACAAAAATCGCGCGAATTTGACGCCAACGTTTACCAAAATGGGCGCACATGTTCACCGTGCGTGCGCCGCATTTGTGGATCGACCACATGTATTTTTCGCCTGCGAGTGGAGAATCCTCTGCAGATTTTCATGCTTTGCCTTGGAAGGTAGCCACGGTAGGCTAAAGCGCATGCTGCGCAAAAAGTCTCCTACATGACCGCTTAGGTGTGTAGGGTGTGGTTAACAACCAGACCATACATGACAGCCTTTGCCGAGAGGGGTGGGATGTGACAAAGAGGTTCATGCGTGGACAAGGGCCCGTAAATGTGTGGCAGTTGGCTAGCCGGGCCCGCAAGAGGGCACTTAGTGACCTCAACTATATATATATATATATATATATGGCCCATGAGAGCTTTACGCCCCCCCCCCCCCCCCCTGTTTACGCCCCCCCCCCTGGGGGTTGTGGGGTGCCTCGACTGCGGCTCGCTTCGCTCGACAGAAGGCTCGCTGCGCTCGACGCGGGGGCCAGCCCCCGCATCCCCCTAAAATAACAAGACTCCTGCACTGCTACAGACCGCCTTTTGTGTGTACCGCCTTGTGTATGTACCGCCTTGTGTATGTACCGCCTTGTGTGTGCACCGCCGGTCCTACTATGCATTCGGCTCGCTGCGCTCGACGCGGGGGCCAGCCCCTGCACCCCCCTTAAATAACAAGACTCCTGCACTGCTACAGACCGCCTTTTGTGTGTACCGCCTTGTGTATGCCCCGCCTTGTGTGTGCACCGCCGGTCCTACTATGCATTCGGCTCGTTGCGCTCGACGCGGGGGCCAGCCCCCGCACCCCCCTAAAATAACAAGACTCCTGCACTGCTACAGACCGCCTTTTGTGTGTACCGCCTTGTGTATGTACCGCCTTGTGTGTGCACCGCCGGTCCTACTATGCATTCGGCTCGCTGCGCTCGACGCGGGGGCCAGCCCCTGCACCCCCCTTAAATAACAAGACTCCTGCACTGCTACAGACCGCCTTTTGTGTGTACCGCCTTGTGTATGTACCGCCTTGTGTGTGCACCGCCGGTCCTACTATGCATTCGGCTCGCTGCGCTCGACGCGGGGGCCAGCCCCTGCACCCCCCTAAAATAACAAGACTCCTGCACTGCTACAGACCGCCTTTTGTGTGTACCGCCTTGTGTATGCCCCGCCTTGTGTATGCCCCGCCAACCCTACCCCGCTACGGCTCGCTACGCTCGACGATAGATAGAGTGTTAGGCATTGATACGGCTGAAGACCATGAACAAACACAAAGAATGCAAATTTGGGGCAGTTTGGGGGGCACCAGGGGGGGGGGGGGGGCGTAAACAGGGGGGGGGGTAAAGCTCTCATGGACCATATATATACATATATATATGTATATATATATATATATATATATATAACTATGTATATATACATATCACCAGACAACGTTTCAGAATCCGCAAGCGGCACACGTACGACATGGGGATACATCGAAGGGTTTTACTTGCTTGCACTTGTTGGCAAGGTGAGATGAGCGAGCGCCCGCGCATGTGTGGAGAAAGGTGCCAATCAACATTTGCCTGGGGTAGACCATGTGGTGTCGGGTTCAGTGTGTGTGGTCATGCATCCGCGCTGACGGTGGGGTGCCTCTTGAGCGACGCGCCGTGCCCGCCGGTGGCCGGAAGGGGAGGGGGGGGCAGGGGGGCAGGTGTAGAAAAATGTGCACTGGTTAGGAATTTATTTTTGAAAAATTTTCTCAGCCAGTGTGTCACTCCCCATCCTTTTCCTCTTGTTGTGCAGTACCTCGCCCCTCCCCTTACAGGTTTACTTGAGGTTCAGGCACCCCCCTCCCTTGCCTTCCTCTCCTTACCAATATTTGCCATTGCCTGGCATGCATTGGCCCCGGGGAGCCTATGCAATTGAGACCCCAAAAAATACAGTCCAAACGGAAGTGTTCGTTAGACACCATGTTCGTTGGACACAAGTAGGGGAGGGGGGTGGGTACTTTGTTTGCTTCCAGGTCATGCATGACCTACGTCAAATACAAACTGGTGTAGATAAGCCTCCAAATTCAATAAAAAAAAGTGGGGTTTGAGAAAAAAGAATGCTCTGCATTTTCCCATTTACCAATTTTTTTATCTAAGTTCAAACTATTCTTTGGCGCTTAAATTGATCTTTGTTTCACATGGGTGAGAATAATTCTCTCAAATATTGTTTTGTCCAAGAACGCTTTGCGGAGCGTTCTTTTTGTTAATTCTGAACCTTAGGGGGTACTTGAATGTGTTTTCAACGGTGTTCTGTTGTGCCATACACACCTTGTTTTAAACATTGTTGCTACAGAAAGACATTTTGTGCGATGTTAGGCGTCACATTGCTTTTACTACTACCTTCCATGTATAGTGTGTCACATGCTATGTCTAAAACTCAAGTCTTACAACTGTACTTTTTGCATACTAACATTTGATTTGCAAAAATGCCCTTGCTATACACCTACAAGGCAAATGCTATGGTTTGGTTTGCTGTGACTTCGGCCGCCTACACCTTTCAAAACGAAGGATACCAACAGTAAAGGCTAGTAAAGGTTGTATTAGCGGTGGCACACACCACCATCGCAGCAGCAAGCAGATTCGCAAGGGCTAAGCCCTCCACTTGGGGGAGGATCCTTCGGCATAGCAAGGGCCGAAGCGGAGACACCATTGCCCATCCCAAATAGCAAATGCTTCTTCGCCTTGTATGCGACAACATTTGGGGAAGGGACAAGTATCTAGGTACTTAATTGGGTACCGGGCTCTGCGGTTTCAGGTTAAAGGTTTGGGGGAATGTGGGGCCATTGTGATGTATCTTACAGTAATGGTGGGCAAATTTGGAATGCAAGTTGTGAGGGAATGGTGTTCCTCAACTAAATGACCTCTATTGTCCACCATGACTGGTTCTCTCATTGCGCCTGGCCGATACATGCTATACAAGCGGTACCACACCGGTGAGCTGTCCTTCCAAAGGTGCCTGGGCCGGATCGGGTTGCCACTTCCGCCCGTGCCAAGAACAAAAAGGGCCCCAAGCCCAGGGCGCATGTTCATCTTTTCCGCGTGAAGGGCTTTTACTCTCAAAAGTGCTAATTGGAGGCCTCCATCGCAATGTGCATTGAACGGGCTAGGTATCTTGTGCCGAGGGATGTGTTACTGCCGTTTCATTGCGCGCTCCGAACAGTGCGCTCCAAAGAACACTCCCGTTCGGACCGTATTTTTGAAGGAAAGAATTTGTTTGTTGGACATGGGGGGAGGGGGGGGTATCGACGCAACGGTTCATTTCCTCGTGTGCCGTAGTCTCTATGGGCAGATATGCATTCCTCCAGTGAAGACAGTGACACCGGGGTTTTGGACAAATTATGTGCCCACTGACCTAGTGATATATCTGAATGTCTTATATCTCTCGGGGACAGTGAGGATTGCGCCAAGTCCGTGGGTTTTCAGTGGTTGCAATCACTGTTGCGCTATTTGTGCCCAATGTGTGTCCCGTAGGGGGTGTATGTGGGGTATATTCGGAAAGACCTTGAAAAGGGCTATTTGGAACACCTTGGGTCTGCATGTTGTACTCACCACATGTTTGAGATTCTCGTCCGTTTTGGACATGGCTTGTGTTGCTTGCTGCCTCTTTTTGTCAACAGGTAGCTACCATGTCCGCAAACAAATTCACTCCACGGGCTGTTGCTTCACCACAGAAACTTTGGTGCGCAAAAGAGTGCGCTCTAGGGGTGTAAAGTGGGTGCAGTGGGTGGTTTTGTCTGGGTGAAATCAGGGTACAGTGAGACCATTGCGTGGCGCAAGGTCCGGCTGACCAGACAGCGCAACGCAGACCTCACAACTGACGGTCTGTGGGCCATGCCTCTCAGCACAGGGTGAGTGCCGGTCAAGGCGTGCGGGCTGTAGGATTGGGAAAAACTGGAGAAATATGTTCCAATTCACAAGCAGGAGGATGTGTGCCCCAATGGGGTCCCTACCCTTGTGGAAGGGGGCAACAATGGGGACGATTCGGATTCAGAATCAGTGGTCCCTCGAGCATTGCTCTGTCTTGTGCATTGTCCACTTTGCAGCTCTGTTTGCTCAAAAACGTGATCATCTACCCCCTCCCCCCTCCGACCCATACATTTCTGAAGCGGCCTTTTCTCACAGATTTCAAAAGTATACACATACCCCCCCCCCCCTGAAACAGGACGAAATTTTGGTGTATTGGACCAAAAGTTCACACAACCCAGGAAAAGTGGCAAAACTCACCGTGCTGGCGCACACCGAATGTCCCCGAGAGATATGCCATTTGAATATCTTCCAGGCATGCATGCTCATTCACCGATGTGATGTGGAGTTGTGATACTGAACTCGCATCACACAAATTTGGAGAGTACCTTAGCGCGCCGGGCGCGCCAGGCAAACTTTCCCCCTATTTTTCCCAAGTTCCCCCCATTTTCCGCATTTTTTGTCCTCGTGTTGGGGACACGTTGTGGTTTGAAAACGGATATTTTGATGCTTCTTTCGCATTGGGGATATGGTATATTTGGATTTTCACCCCTTTTCACACATTTTTTGCTCATTTCCGGCACATCCATTTCCTTTTAGGTTGATATTTATCTATCCCCACTATGGGGACTCTAAGAGGGCAGGGGTGATGTAGCCATATTGATCTTTCCCACTATGGCCATTCCGCCCACATGTGGGCCCCCGAGACGGCAGGGGTGATGTAGCCATATTGATCTTTCCCCACTATGGGGACCCCAAGAAGGCAAGGGTGATGTAGCCATATTGATCTTTCCCCACTATGGCCATTCTGCCCACATGTGGGCCCCCGAGACGGCAGGGGTGATGTAGCCATATTTATCTTTCCCCACTATGGCCATTCTGCCCACATGTGGGCCCCCGAGACGGCAGGGGTGATGTAGCCATGGTGAGTGACAAAGGAAGCCGGAGCATCTACGTTGATCGCTTCTGGGGGCAAGTGCTAAGGAAGTACCTTCGGGATGGTTATGGTCCGTCACACACAAGAGGAGAATTCTTTGATTTTGAGGTGGGCGGCCATGATGGGGCCTACAAGGGCAGGGTGCATGTGATAGTCCCATTTGTTGGGCGAAAAAATGGGAATTTGAGCGACCGCCAATAGTTGTACGATGTGCACGGCTGGTATAGGGCAGGGATTGAACAATTGTTTTGCCATTTGTGGCATTGGGGTTTGGTGAGGAACGTTTGGCGTGGCGCTGCGGATCAGTTGCACCAAAGTGTGCGCGTGTTGTTGCATTTCACACGGTTTTGCATTAGGAGGCAAGTGCGGTATAAGCCTTATGGTCCATGGGACCATGTGCCGCCGCATGTTCGGGCTGTTGTTGATGACCCAAGCACTGCCTCACGAGATGATTGTGATGAAGATGATGAAGACATTTGCGCTTTATGTTGTCACAAACGCACCACCACAGTTTGTGGGCAGTGCAATGAGAGGTATTGCGCTGAGTGTATTGACCCTCACACTTGTGGGGATGAAGTTGTATATGTTGCCGTCACGGTTACGGTTGTGGAATAACAATGCATGAAAGGTTCCTTGTTCACTTGCAGTTGTGCTTTGTGGTGTCATTGGTGTTTAGTTCCTGGGCCGGAGGAGGGAGTGATATCTAGTGGTAAAGCATGGGGATGGACGACCGGGATATTGATTTGGATGCCGGGCGCGCAGGGCATGCGCCGGGCAAACGTACCCTCTTGGTTCTGCAGATGAATTGTCTTTTGGTATGGTTAGTGCTCTCAGGAGGTCATTGTGTTCCTGGGTCAACAGTTCGGCTTCTTGTGTCAACTTGCACACAGTGTGCCCATGGTGCAAAGGGCAGGCCCAATGTACAGGTGTACAGCACAGCATCAGCAATTGCGCAGTGCAAGGTCGACGGCAACACCAAATGAAGGAGGGCTTTCCAGCCACAATGCATGCAATGCCATGCTGTTGGCAGGCATAGTGTTGGTTGGGCCAATTCGCATCTCAAATATGGCTCTTGTTCTTGTCATATTTGCATGGCGCACCATGAGGAAAACCTGGTGTGGATGAGCTGTCTTGTGGCCCAGCTGCCCTGACGAAAAGGTGATCTTTGGAGGCTTTTGAGCACGTTTTGAGGCTGACAGTTTTGGTCTTGTTGCAAAAGAGTATGCGCCCATGCGCCCATGCGCCCGCCCATCCAGGGCTGGCAGTGTGCGTGCACTACACACGCAGTACCTGTACAATGGATGTGTGGGTTTTGTGTTGCACAGTGTCATGCAAGGCCCCATGATCCGTTGCTTGTCTTCTTCACAGCAATGCCAATTCCATGATGGCAAGTGGGACCATGCCGTATGGGACGGTGGTCTACCCCAGCCCAGAATTGCCCCGTGTGGCACGCGTCACGTATCGCACCGCCGGTGTACGAGTCCCTCCGGGTTGGGAGCTGTGCACTCGAAGGCGGGCCTCTGATGATGCACCCCTTTTGGAGTTCCTTAGAGGGCATGCACGTCAGCCCGCCAAGGCCGATCCGGCCAGGCCTGTGGGGCCGAGCCCAGCCCAGTCCAAACCCGTGATCAACGAAAGAATCTGTGATATTTGTGGGGCGGAGCTTTTAGCATTTGCACACGACCCGCAGCCGCTGTGCAATGACTGTGTGGAGTACGCCGGCTTCTTACAAGAGACGTATGAGACGGGCTCTGGTACGAGTACTATTGCGCAGTCTTCCCGGTGCCCGACGCTGCATTTGTACTCGGAGTTCTCTTCTGGCGCCACGGCATTATTACCAGAATGATCCGACAAAGCACTGGGGAATGATGGCAAGTGTTGTCCGCAGCAGTATCAGCATCACTGGTACATTCATGATGATGTGTCGTGATGAGGCGCAGCAACAGTGTAGCACTAGGGGGGGGGGGGCCAGGTCGTGGTATCAGCGTCTCAGAAAAGTCGATATTGTTGCACAGCTGCAGGGGCCCGCGTTGTGCATGGGCCTGCTGTCAGCTACCATACCCTTTTAATCAATTGTCCTTGACCGATGCGAATTCTCGAGTTGTTGTGCCGTTGGTGTATTTGGGCCCGCTGCTCTGTCAGGCCGATTCACTTGCAGAGAAAGCGCCAGCACCACCAGGGCCCACCACTTGGCCTTCAACAGCGGAAGGGCACCCAACGCTGAGCCATTGCAACTGCATGGCCTCTATGTCCTTCGTTATCAGCCATGGACAAAAGGGCAAACTACCTGCGCTATGCGGAGGATTACTGTCCAGAGAAGGTAAAGCCACCGGTTTTGTAGTGCATGTGCTGTCACATGTAGTGCAACGTGTGTGCACCGGATTTCCATTGTTCTGCACTGGTTTCAAACCGTCTGTATCTGAGGATAGTAATCCCCCCCCCCAGCCTGTAAATACCACCCTCAAAGCACACCCCCGAGAACGTCGAGGTCTCCTATTTATCACTGTCTTTCCTTTGCCAAAGCGTCCAGTACCTTAGCCTGTCCAGTACAGCTCATACTTCTGCTCAGCAGCAATCTGCTATTGAACTCTCAGGATGTACTATAACAGCCAGAGAGACTCCAGCTCTGAACCACCAGTTATGGACCTAGACAGTGTGGGCCCTGCCACATTGTTATCTTTCCAAGAGCCGGGGAGATTGCTCTTGTGTGGGCCGCGTTGGACCTGAGCGCACCCAATGCATCACCATGCCTGCCATCCCTGACAGAGACACCCTGTTCTTCTGTGGATGATATTGCTTCCATATCTAAAAGATGCCAGGCCCCAGCTTCGGATGAGGAGTTGTATTGACCCGGCCTCTCTTGGGTCACTCATGGGGTGCATGTTTACCGCATTTGGGCAGATCTGCGGTGCTTAACACGAGAGACGGTCCTCACTCACATCTGTGGCCAAAAGTCACGGATGCAGTCCATGGTACATCTTGGGCGTCTGAACTGCAGCAGGACTGGTCCGCTGCACTCCTGCATCAGTGCACTCTTGATGCAATTTGCAGGCGCCGATTTCGGTTTGCGCCCCCGTTATTGTCTAGCACGCAACGCCAAGCAATGCAACACAACAGAACAGACAGCAAGACAAGGAAATGAGGTATGTAGACAGCAAAATTGAAAGGCCACAGGATGCAGGTCAGGCCCTGGGGCCTAGACGGTGATCTGTGGCCTCATCAACTCCAAACTAGGCGTGTCTGAATTGTAGTGGCTCGGGTTCCAAAAAGTGGGATGTTCCAAAAATGGCCAAAGGCCTCTCATCAAGCCTGCCACTCAAGATCTGATCTGGTCGTTGCTTCTCTCTGGAGTACACATGCCTTGTGCGAACATTGTTTCGTCGCATGCTAATTGCCTGATAATCAGTGTGGGTGATACCATGCTATTGCACGCATTTGTGAGGGCATTTGTGTGTATGCACTGTGTGTGTGTGTGTGTGTACGCGCGCGTGTGCAGCAACCTAATTTTTGCCGCACACAGAGAGGTGAGCAGCAAGTGACAGTCCACCCGCTCAAAGACCCCCCTGTGGAACTGATGCTATGCCAAACTGATAGGCACCTGTGGCAAAAGTACAGGTACATATGGCAAACTGATAGGTACCTATGCCAAACTGATAGAGACCTATGGAAAAATGATAGGTACATATGCCCAACTGATAGGTACGTATGGCAAACTGATAGGTACCTATGGTAAATGTATACCTACCTATGCCAAACAGATAGGTATTTATACCAAACTGATATTGGCGCAACGCAGCGTTTTTTTTTCAAAAAGCTCTTTGGTAGATTGGAAGCTGAGTGGTGATGGCATATTTGTTCACTCACCTTCCCTGCATTTCATTTTGATAAGGTTACTGCAGTCATCTCAACCCAATGTCTATCTGATTCAGGGATTCTGATGCACATGTGAGGATTCTGAGACAGCCCAAAGAGCCATACATTCGCTGCGTTAGTAACCCCCACACCGCCCTGTCCAATGATAACTTGGTATTGGGGCCTATAGTGTTGGATGTTGAGGTGATCCTCACATCACGAGATGATTCAGGGGATGGTAAAGAAAGCTTTTTGACAGGGGCATCAAACTATCAGAGAATCCGTTGGATGATAAATGTGTGTTGGGGTGCTGTTGTATGGGACAAGATGACGGCCACGGCACGGTGACAGTGACAAGTGTAGCACAGATGTCACTGATACCAGACATTACCGGGGACTGGGGGTTATAAAGAATGAGTGTTGTGAGTAACACCACATTGCTGACTATGCACTAAGAGGTTTGATCTGCATGACGACCATCATTGCATCAATGGCCAACGATCTTTTGGTGAATGAATCATATTTTTTTTGACACCCAGTTTACGCGACGTTTGTGTTGTCAGTGGGGCAAATGGGCGTAGCTGTCAACACTAAGCTCCCGGGGTAGAAAAATTTTGAGATCATCAATGTCTATGGCCTGTTCTCCAAATTGCAATGGGATGAGTTTGGCCAGTGGATAGTAATGCGGCAAAAACGGCAGGTTGTCATGAGGAATTGCAACCATCAATTGTGCAATGCCTCAAGCAAACAAGTGAGGCCGTGGCAAAGAGAACTCCAGGCTCGTACAAGTTTGCATCTAGCGCCCTTAATCCTGGGGGCACCGGAAGAAACCTAGGCAACCAAGAAGGCAAGGTGGATGGACAGCATCTGAATGGGACAAGCAGCATGGCACACCAGCCCCCCAATATACTACCATACACAACACATGGAGACTGAGGTGGACCAAGAAATGGCAGGGCGCAAACTACGGCTGTTGCTACCCAACGAAGTACCACGAGCGCGCCACCCAACAATGTCACATTGGAAACCGGCTGAGTTTTTGCCTCTCATTTTTCTACATGAAGAGATGGCTTGATGCTCAACCGGTGTCTGCAATCATAGATATGCTATGTGTAATGGAAGAAGAAATAGCCAAATTTGTCGAGGACAAGACCTGCACACCCCAGCAAGACGAGGTAGAAAGCTAGTTGTTGTCCGACACCGTGGCACAGCCCAACAAGGTAAAATCCGAAAAGAAGTGGTTTGATAATGTAGGGAAGGAGTTGGGTTAGACCGCACAAAATTGTTTTTCTGAAATTTAGGGATTCTGCGGCACGTGGGGTCAAGATATTCTACGAGGACGTGAGATCATGGCTCAAGACACCGGTGCCAAAAAATTCAACGTTCAAACCACTCCCAAATGGGCTGCCACACTACTGCTGCATGTCTATGGCAACCGCCAATCGACGAGCAGGCAACCAAAGGCTCAAGGGTCGTAACATTCTTAGAACACACATCACGGATCCCATGCCAAAATGCAAGATGTTTCAAAACACCATAAATAGCAAAGTGAACAAAGCAACGGTGTCTCTTTTGGACTGTTGAAACACCAACCCAAAATGAGTGCAGTGGGTCATGTATAAACAAGTGAGAAATGTCCAGGGATGATCGGATGTCATCCCACACCAACGGCTTGGCAACCGAATCTCTTTGCTTTACAAAAACGGAGACTCTACGGAAGCAAAGATTTATGGCTCCATAATCATACCATCGGCCATGTATATTGTGTTCATGAAGCCAATTTTCCAGTGTGCTGCATCCGAAGTGGGTACATATATGCGTACCTCTAGTGGAAACACCATAACATTAACTTTGGTTTGATTACAATATTATATTGGACGCAATATTTTTTCCATGAGACGTAAGTAAATTTTCTACGTCTCCCAGAACATTATCCGGGCCATTAGATGTAAGTAACTAGATTAGTTGTTGAAGTAGAGGTCTGTATCTACACCAACCTGCAAATTGTTTTGTTGTTTCCTATAAATGCTACGAAATATGTTTCTTTGTGTCGGTGGGCCAAAATGATGATACAGGCACTAAATTTGGTAATAAATCCAACGTTGGCATTTTCGTCACCGTATGGTTTGTTTGATTGTTATGTCAAAAAGCACCAAAAACTACCCTGATCTTTGCCATCACCACACACATGCAAGAGTGGCGTTTAAATGTTCGTAACCTACATTGTCAAGCTCTTGGACAATAAATACGCATATTCAAGCCACATTATCTATATTTTTTGTCTTAGATTGAGAAGACACCTCTTCTATAATGTTGATCTTAAGTTTTTTCTTTACCCAAAATGCTTTTGAATGCCAAAAAGTCACAAGTTTCTTTGGATCACTCGCAAATCCAAAAAAGTGTGGGGCCAAAGCAACACGGTGGTTCAATAACTTTGGGAAAAAATGTGCCACTTTGGGCCGACGAAGTTTTTCGTTGTCTGTGTGATTTGCTCTTGGTGCATACATGTGCACATTTAGTGCTATATTTTTGTGACATGTTCTAATGGTTTGGTGGATGGAACAAAGCAACAAAAATGAATCGCTGCTTAGATATTCGGTCAACGATTTTTTGATGGCTAACGACGGGTACGTGTGAATTGATGGCACGTAAAACAAAGCATTGGTTTAGCAAAACTGCATTCTTCAATTCACCGGAGGGAAAGGACAATTCCAAAACGCCTCATTTTCAAAACAATTGAACAAAAACGTTCCGAAAAATGAAAACTCTACTTTGTCACAAGCCCTGTATTGCACTTTAAATAAATCAAAGACAATTTGGAGCAATGGCAAAGTAATGTACTTTTTGAATTTCATTATCGGAATGAGAGTGGTGAAAATTAGGTACGAAAACTTCAGCTAATTGACTCCAAGCGCTTCGTTTGTTATGCGGTTAGTATTGAGGTACCAGAAATTTAGAAAGGACGGAATTATTGCACTCTTGTAATTTTTTTTGGTTCAAGCCAACTTGCTTTTGTGAGTATTGATCGTATTGAAAAATTGAGAAACTATTGTTTTGTAAAACCAATCCGGAAATCCGTTTTGCGTACACATTGTTATATTTCTATGAGGAACTGAGCGCAAGCAGAGTAGTGCAGAGTGCACAGTAGTGTATTTGAGATCGTGTGTTGTACTTGTGATCAAAATTGGTAACGTTCTCGGTATTCAGTGCATTACCTTTTGTGTGGCACCCAAACTGCGTTTACTCACTATACAAAGTTTAGGACATTGACATGGTGATGAATTGTGGCGCACCGTTGCTTCGGCATTCGTACATTGGATTAGTTGGATTTTATTGGAAATGTAGAGATTTAGGTTCGAATAGATATGTTGAAAAGTGTTTGTTCATGATTCATCATAACATGATTTTTATTGTGAATGCAATGTCCGTGTGGTCCAATCCTCTGAAGCTATCTGGCACCTTGCACAAGGGGGTTGGCAGTGAACAGGTTGTTAAATTCCCTCTTTGCATCTTGTTCATCTCCCCCCCCATGGGGGGCTTTTAATTAGGGGGCCGGGGAATGGGGCCCCGCCCCCCTCTAAAAGCATTCCTTATGCCATTATATACAATCCGCGCGCCGAAACGAAACATACCTCAAAAGTGTACGATGCAGCCCCTCTAAATGACCGCCTCGGAGAGCTGATTGGCGCCGTCATATTTGTTTTGATGAATCATGGCTGTTTTACAAAGTTAGGACCTTTACCAGGTTTTGACTTCCTTACCAGCATCCACTAATTCCATATAAGCTAGGGATGCGATTTAAAGGTGCACTAGCAAAGTTGAGGTGCCGAACAACACTATCAAGAAGCCACAGTCCCCAAAACGCAAGAAATCTATTTGCTATATTATTTATTTGCTGTGCACGCGTGCATTTCGCAGTCGCCGGCATTTGCGATCTTTCATTTTGACTGTCCAAAGTGAAATCGGGCTACAGTGCACGAAATTTCGATCTAAGGCGAATCTTATAAATGATTCTAGAAGCCGCATCTTGCTGTTTAATTGCAAAACCGCCGTCTTTTTGTTTTAGCACCGCTTTTCGATATCACAGTCCTCAGCGCACGCATACGCCTTTTTGAGCTCAAAAACGAAAACAACACTCCCGAATTGACCAAAATTGCCTGTAATTTTCCCAAAATCCGATACAATGGGCCCGAGTTATGAATATGTCAATTGTATGCTATTTGCACCCTGTGTCGCTAATCTTGCCCAATGCACCCTCCCTATCCTTGCGCTGCTAGCTTAAACATAAGACAAAGGAGTGTTTTTGCCTTTGTTTGTCACCGCCCGGCTCCATTTCCAACATGGAAAGGCGACCCGAAAATGGCTAGAAATGTAATAAGGCTTTTCTTTTGATGGTGCTTCGCACCAGCAAAGGAAAAGCCAGACCAAGGACGAAACACGAAGGATTCATTTAATTCTACTTTTCCACATCCTCCACAACATATCATGTATCATTGCTTCATTGAAATTTCCTCAAAATGCTCATCGTTCTTTGTCATAAATACTTGATCATGCACGTGCATATCGTGCAATCTGACTTCCACGTCCGACACATACCCTTCGGAGGCATCACAGCCCGCACACTGCCCTTCCCCATCTCGTGGAGCCCCCCTCCGCTTGTTCAAATCCCCCCCGCAGGGGGCTGGCTTCTGTGGGGGTCGGGGTGTGAGGGGCCCCTGACCCCGCGCCAGAAGCAGTGACCATACTGTACGTTACGCGACCCCCCCCCCCGAAAGCCAGCCCTCCTCAAAACCCTTCCATGCAGCCTCTGAAAATGATCACAATCGAATTCTAAGAATGCGACTTTTCTTAATTTTGGCCGATGATATTCGTTTTGGTGAATTAGGACCGTTTTAAGCGGTTTTCCCGGCAGTCTCCAGAAATTTGGGGCTGAATTTTGTATTGGCTCTTACTTGCAATCTTACGCCATATTGCAGCCCCTTGAAATGACTGTCTTGGGACAAAAAATATGAAAATTAACCTAATTGGTCAAATCTGGTGCCATTTTGATGAATTACGGCCAATTTTGTGCGTTTGTTGGCAGTTTTTCGCCATATTTTTCGCCATAATTGGCATGTATACCTGCTGCCCATCTCGCAAGCCTTTTTCGCCAATGGGGCAAACTTATTGGACAGGAGGCATGAGGCAGCACCCGCTAGGCTCCGTTTTTGTGGGGCTTTGCCCACAAAAACAGAGCCTAGCGGCCGGCGTTGGCGCCGTTGGTCCCGTGTTTTCATGGTTTTCTCCTTCTCCTCCTTTGAATGGTCTTTTTGCCTTTGTGTTCCTTGTCCTCCCTGTTCTCATCTGAACAGCCGTGCGAGCCCACCTCGTGCAACTTTCCCCCACTTGTTCACCTCCCCCCCTCATGGGGGGCTTTTAATTGGGGGGCCGGGGAATGGGGCCCCGCCACTAAGAAAAAGTCATCGCCATGTCTTTCTTGGAGGGCTTGATCCAGGCCAAGCCCCCCTTAGAACCTTTTTGTTGATGCTAAGACTAACTTAAGTATTTTGATCACTCTTTTGAAGCTTTAAGTACACCTTCTCAAAGGAATTAAGG
The DNA here is from genome assembly GCA_964036045.1 of Eutreptiella sp. 'Long Island Sound 2002'. Taxonomy (NCBI): domain Eukaryota; phylum Euglenozoa; class Euglenophyceae; order Eutreptiales; family Eutreptiaceae; genus Eutreptiella; species Eutreptiella sp. 'Long Island Sound 2002'. Next base: position 158,382,640 of record OZ038380.1, read on the forward strand.
TTATAACCCTAGCCCCGCATGAGGTTCACCCCTACCACTGAACTGAGCGGTGGTATCTTCCTTCATGGAGGATATACAGAAATAAAATAGGCATTTCATCCCTTAGGCCTTGGTGGTTAAGCCTAGTGGTCTCCCACCCCAAGACCTCTATACTCAATTCTTTCCCCCACTTATTGTGGTTCTACGTTTTAACTGTTTCTGAATTCAGTGGCTTGGCCTAGTCATAATCTGTGTCTGGCCTAACTCCTATGCCCCACATTCCTAACCAGCACCATTTCATCCAAAAGAGTGCACATGAAGTGCTTCATGCTAACTTGGAGGCTAGAGTCCGACCAGGTTTCACATAAGATCTTTTGGTTTATCCATTTGTGATTGAATCTTTGTAATTATATCTGCTTTGTGTATCTGCAGCCCTTCTGTGTTACACTGGATATCAAACTATTCATTGATTCGATCCACATCCTGTTCTTGCTCTACTTGCTCCTTTGGTTTTTCGGATTTCAACATCAAAAACCTGCAGGATTTCATCAAAATCTATAGGGCACTAATCAAGGACATCTTTCCGGTAGCAGAGGCAAACCCTGAGTACCTTTCGAACAGAATCTGAGCAGAAGCACAAGAAAAGCACACTGAAAAGCACATTGAACATGTCCACTCAGCTGTTATCCCGAACCTGGCCGATCAGAAGTGTACAAGTACAACTTGGCAGTGTAGCCCACCCAAAGAGTGAACCGCTACTCAGAGCAGCATCTGGGTTTCAGGAAGATCCAGCGCACAGAAGGGCGAATCTAAATCCGCCCAGAACAACACCATTAACCATGGAGACCTTAGCGGCCCATGGTGAGGACAGCCTGCAAAGGCTCCTCAGGCGAGTCGAAGCCTCCATCGCCCGATCGGCCTGTCCGGCCTCGTCTTCTACTGTTCTTGGAGGTGGTCCTGAAGAACAAGAGGACGTACGAAGGAGGATGGACGAGTTTATGCTCCACGAGGAGTACCACAAGTCCACTGTAGGAGAAGATGGAGAAATACCTCTTGATGCCCTCGGGTCGCCGCCCCGAACTGAGATGGGTTCCTTCCCTTACTCGGCGCCATCTACAGACATGGCGGACACAGTATCACTATTGAGACGACCAAGAGTTAACGAGCACCCGAGAGCATGGCATCCAAACGTGCCGATAACTTCAATGGCTCCTGAAAAGAGTCAGGATCTTCTTCGCCCAGAGCCCACCTATGGGGCTCTGGATCGCATGGCCGAACTTTTGGCCAAACTTCTATGCGGATCGGAAGACCCGGATGTGACAGCTCTGTCAGAGGCTGTCAAGGCTAAATTGGGTATCACTGAACCCTTACCCAAGCCAGCACTACTCTCACCTACACCCGGATTGAGCACGCTGGCTGATGATCTCAAAAGATCAAGGGTGTCCAGGTTGCTACCCAAGGTCACTTGCCCCAGCCCTTTTCATCCTCGATCGCGCTAGGACAGTCCCAATTGCCGAGTTACGGGACGTGCCTGTGACTGAGACTGAGAAAAGAGGGCTGTCAGCCCTGGCACCCCTTGCCGGCGTATCTCTCCCCCCTTCAGGCCTAACTCCAGGGGGTGGGAAGATGGGCAGACTGATTGCCCAGGCGAACATCCAGCTAGAATTGTCAGATTTGACCCGAAAAATCTGCCCGAATGGGCAGAAGAATTTGCTGAGTTTCTTTCGCTCACTGGACAATCCCATGTGGATGTGGCCACCATATGCTCACTGCTGAAATGCTCATGCAAAAAGAAATTTTTGCAAAAACAGGTGAAACAGATTGTGAAAACCTGTTCAACCTGGGCAGAGGTAGTCCAAAGACTGGAGAAAACATTCCCAGTCTATGAGACTGACCTCAGTGTGCGCACACAGATAGAGGAACTACCTATGCTCCCTGAGTTTCCTTCCGCTGCGCGAGTCTCTGAATATGTGTGCGACCTAGAGTATCTGTTTTCACGGATGAACGTGGGCTCCTATGGAGCCACTGAGCCCCACCTGTGGCTCATGAGTAAGATCCCCCAACGTACGTGGGATGACTGCCGCGCTACCTCTGAAAGGAAAACCCGGACTCACTCGTACGACGAAGTGGTGGACCTGCTGATTGAGCTGGCTCTTGAGAGGAAGAATGACTCCCACATAAGAAATTTCTCAAGAAGCACTTGAGCCGAGGTGGTACCCCTACCCCCAAACGTGGCGAAGGGAAAGGGCCTAAAAATCCCACTAACGCCAACCAGGGAGGTGGTAAAGGAAGGGGTAACCTACGTGCCATGAATGAGGTTAAACCCGATGCAGGTACACCCCATCTGTTCTACTGTAAACCTGTCAATGACAAGGGGGGACCTTGTCATGCCCCTGACTGCGACCACCGCAGTAGTTGTATATTGCAGATGAAACCACAGCAGCACTCCAAAGATGGGAAAACTGTGACCCATCAGGATCATTTCAGGTGTACCATCACCTGTGGCTATTGTGGCAAACGTCCCTGTTGGGAAACCGGTACTACACATGCAGCCTATGTACACAGGCGAACCTGTGGCGCAGAGTCCTGATGCTCTAGCGCGGCCTGCTTCTAATAACATGCCACTGTCTGAAGAAAGTTTTATAGTGATTTCAACACTGTGTGTTTGTTGTGCCTCTCCTGCTGCTTGCTGCATAGGTTGCTGCTAGGGTTTCCTGATGCTTGTTTTTGATGAGGAAAATGTTTTATTTGCTGAAAAACAACCAATCCAGGATAACCCAAGCCAGAGATAAGCAAGTAGAAGAAATTCAGGATCAAAGCATGAAGGGCTGCAGTGTAAACAGTGAAAGATGTAAGAATATTCACAGAAACTGCAACTCAAGGCAAATCGGATCGCATATTCACAAAGATAGTTGAAATGTTTTGAGAAAAGAGTACGAAAACTGCCCCATAGTCACTCAATCTCCATAGTGCCATCTCAGGAGATGTGCACTCTTTGTTTTGGGTCCCATATATGCTGAGGTGGCATGGCATGTGGCGATGAGGTCACTGCCATGTCACATGCAATCTTCCTACTTAGCTAGGCTGACCGGGAATTGAACCCAGGACCTCTCAAAAAGAGGTACCCCAGCCCCCTAGGGTGCATACCACTAGGATAGCTAAGAATTCATGAGAAAACATAGATAAATTCATAGGCTCTGCCCTGGATATGTCACTTCTCAGTCAACTCAGGAAAAGATGAATAGCCTCACATTGATAGGGGATTAAGGGGTCCACTCCATATCCTGATTTAGTGTTTGGTTCCATAAGTCAAAATGTGTTTTCACCCATTTTGGTTAGGCCAATACTAAGATAAAAATGCTAGAGTGCTTAATGCATCTCTAATACAACTAGAGTATGCCTCAAGGCATTGGAAAAGCACTTTTTCTTACTCCCCCCTTGTGCTGTGGTGGCCACCACTGTCGCATTTTAGGAAAAAGGGTATTTTTCTTGGCCTTTCCTTGGTTTCCACATTTACTTTAAAATACCTATGGCCTCCCTCACACTGGAAAAATTGGCGCTCACCATGGCTGGCGCCTTTTTGCTGCTGTGTTCGTGGCATTTCCTACAGAAAGCTCAGCGCTCATGGCGCTGCGGGGGTTCCTGTGGCTTGGTTGGGTTAGGTTGGGAGCATGCCAAAAACATGTGCATGTGCATCCCTCCCTCCAAGACGCAGCGCGACATAAACCCAACGCAAGACACAATATACACACTCGCATGGGTTCTCGTAAACCTGCAGGCGACCTGTGACCTGTCTTAGGGCGTAAATTGCCCCTTGGTGGGGTCTTGGGTTCTGCTCAGTCTCTCCAGGCTGCTGCGTTTCGGCCAGAACACGGCCTACTCAGCGAGGCTGCGCCTGGGTATCTGTACAGACAGGAATGGGGGAATTATGGACGAATCCACGCAAGCGCGAAGCGACAACACCTAAATCCGTCAAATGACGGCCTAGAATTTTTCTAAGACAACACGCCTGAGCAGAATCCAATTGTGCATCAGATGCACATTTTTATAAAATTTGTAGTCTTCTCTTGATTTTTTAAATCAAGAAATTCCTACGCAGAAAAAGGCGGCGCGCAGGAGCGGCTCCTAGTGAAGCGCCGGAAAATACAGAAATAATGAGATTATAAACGTATGTCTCGCGTACACAGGAAAATGACGAGACACACATGAAAAAATAAATATACAGATTCCACCCACACTGACAGAAAGAATCAAAAATCCAAGAATTCCAAAATCAACGAAAAGACTTCAATGTATCAGGTGTGCTCGTCCCGTATGCAGCATGCACGTTGTTCGTCTTGTATCTCCGTGAACGAGTCTTGTAGCAGCGCTAACAAACGATAGAGTGTGTAACCACCTGGCCCACATGTGGGACATGTTGTATTTTGACACGCGCTCTTAAGTGTTTAGGATCCCTGAAGCGGCTGGGGTTATATAGCCATCCGGCCCACATGTTGGCAACTTCGGATATTATGCCATGCTCCAAAGCATTGGGGATGCCGTCTCACGGGTGGGGCTATGCAGCGACACGGCCAACATGTGGCCCACTTCTGATTGTATACCCCGCTTCAAAGTGTGGGGGGACCCCCAAAGAGGCATAGGGTATGTAGCCACCCGACCCACTTTTGAGCCACTTTTGTTTTGATCCCTCGCTGTGAAGCGTTGGGGACCCCCCCGCGGTAGGGGTTATGTAGCCACCAGGCCCACACGTGAGTTAATTCTGATTTTGTCCCCAACAGCGAATCGTTGGAGGACTCCCCAGATGGCACAGGGTATATAGCCACTAGACCCACATGTGGTCCACTGATGACTTTGCCCTTGGGTCCCAAGCGTCAGGGAATCAAAAAAAAGAAACGTTCTGTGGCCATGCGGCCCACATGTGGACCACTGCTGATAATATCCCGCGCTTTGAAGCATTGCGGACCCCCCAGGCGGCAAGGGTTATGGAGCCAACCGGCCAACCTGTGGGCCACTTTTGTGCCTGTCCTCTGGCTTGAAGCGTTCGGGACTCCCAGCGGGCAGCAGTTATGAAGCCACCGGGCCACTTTGGGTTTTATTCCCCACTCCAATTCGTTGCGGACCCCCCTGGGCGGCAAGGGTTATGTAGCCACCCGGCCCACATGTGGGCCACTTCTTTTTTTGTCACCCGCTCTGAAGCTTCAGGGACCCCTTGGGCGGCGGAAGTTATGTAGCCACCACAAATGTAGCCCTTTGCTGATTGTATCACTCGCTCTGAAGCGTTGGGGATGCATAACACGTTGCCGGTAGTGTAGCCACCCATCGAATTCGTGGGCCACGGTTGATTTTGTCTGCTACTTTGAAACATTGGGGGGCCACCATGCAGTTGGAGATATGTCGCGACCCGGCCCACATGTTGGCCACTTCTGATTTTGTCGCCCGCTTTGGAGCGTTGGAGACTCACGAGGCGGTAAGGGTTATGTAATCACCCAGCCCGGAACTGGGCCAATTGTGACGTTGTCCCCCTCTCAGAAAAATTTGGAACCCTCCAAGCGAGAGGGCTAATGTGGCCACTTGGCCCACAGATGGGCCACTTCGGGTTTTGTAACCCACTCCGAAGCTTTGCGGACCCCCCAAGCGGCAGCTGTTATGGAGCTTTTTGGCCCCTGTTTGGTGAAACCACTCATTTTTGCTCACCACGCTGAAGGTTTGGGAACGACCTTGCCCACCTATTGGCCACTGGTCATTTTGTCCCGTGCTCTCAAGCGTTGGGGACCCCCTGGGCAGAAATGCGTAGGTAGCCACTAAGCCGGCTTGGGGGCCACTGCTGATTCTGTCTCCCAGTCTCAAGCGAAGCAAACCCCCTAGGTGGCAAGGGCTCTTTGGGCGCCAGGCCCAAGTGTGGAGGACTACAGATTCTATCCCCGCTCTGAATCCTTGGGGATCCCCTACACGGCAGTGGTAATGTCGCCACTAGGCCCAAATGTCGGCAACTTTTGATTTTGGTTCCCCCTCTGCAGCGTTGGAGACCGACCAGGCGGCAAGGGTCATGTAGCCACCAGTCTCACTTGTGGCCCACTTCTGATGGTGTCGCCTGCATTGAAGCGGTGGGAACCCCCCGGAGCGGGAGGTGCTGTGTAACCACCCGGTCCACATGTGGCCGGCTTCGAATTTTGTCCCCCGCCTTGAAATGTTCCAGACACTCAAGGCGGCAGGGGTTATGTGGAGGGCCGGCCCACATGTGAATCACTCCTGCTTTTGTGTGGAGCATTGGCCATCTCACGTTACGGCAGGGGTCAAGTAGGCACCCGGCCCCTTTGTGAGCCGCTTCTGACTGTATCCCCCGTTCTTCGGCATTGGCGAACCTCTAGGCAGCAGGGTTTTTGTAGCCACCCCGCCGACTTGCGGGCCTCCTCGGATCTTGTCCAACGCTCTTCAGCGCTGCGGAAATCCGAGGTTGTAAGGGCTGTGTAGCCACCTAGCTGACTTGTGGGCCAACTTTGGTTTGTCCCCCGATCGTAAGGATTGGGAACCCCCCCGGGGGCAAGTGTTATGTTGCCACCGGGCCGACTTGTGGGCCACCCTAATTTTGTGCCTCGATGTGAAGCGTTGCTGACCTCCCAAGCTGCAAGGGTTATGTAGCCATTGCCCAACATGTGGGCCCCTTCTCCTTTTCTCTCCCACTATGAAGGATGGGGCATCCATTTGGCGGCAAGGGTTATGTAGTTACCAAGGCAACTTGTGGGCTGCCATTGGATTGTCCGGCGCCCTGAAGGATTCAAGACCGCCAAGGCCGGATGGGTTATGTAGCCACGCCGTGCACTTGTGAACCACAGCGAATTCTGTTCCGCACACTTAACCCTTGTCGACCCCTCCGGGGGAGTGGGGTTGTGTACCCACCCGGCCCACATGTGGGTCATTTCTGCTTCTATCACCCGCTCTGAAGAGTTGGAGACCCTCTTCGCCGCAAAGGTTATGTGGCCACCATGCCTGCATGTGGGCCGCTTCCGATTTTGTCCGAATGCTAAAGCGTTGGAGAGCCACCAGGCGGCAGAGGGTATTGTAGCGGCCAGTCAAACTTGTTGGCGACTTCTGATGGTGTCGTCTGCTTTGAAGCGTTGGGGACGGAGGGGTCTTGTAACCAACTAGCCAACATGTGGGCCCTGGGACAAAATCACCAGTGGCTCAGATGTGGGCTGCCAGGCTACACAATCCCTACCACTTGAGGGGTCCCCACTGCTTCATAGCTGGGGACAAAATCAAAAGTGGCCCACATGTGCCCGCTGTGAAGCGTTGGAGACCCGTAGGAGGCAGGAATTATGGAGCCATGCGGCCAACTTGTGGGCCAAGGGTGTTCTGTTCCACGCGATGAAGCGTTGGGGACCCCCAAAATGACAAGGCTTAGGTAGCCACACGGACCACTTTCGGGCCACTTCCGATTTTGTCCAACGCGGTGCAGCCTTGGGGACCCCCTAGGCGGCAAGAATTATGTAGCCACCTGACGCACATTTTGTCCACTGATAATTCTATACCCCGGTCTAAAGTTTGCCCCCCCCCCCCTTAGGCGAAAAGGATTATGTAGCCACCCGGCGCACTTGTGGGCCACATCACATTCCGTTCCCCACTCTGAAGCGTTGGGAACCCCCCCCAACCCCTCCCCAGCAGGAGGGGTTGTGGAACCACCCATCCCAGATGTTGCCCATTTCTGATTCTATCCTCGCCCCGAAGTCTTTGCGACCCCCCATGCGGCAGCGGTTATGTAGCCATTGTACCCACATGCGGGGCACTTGTGATTTTGTCCCATCCCAAAGCGTTGAGGATCCGCTAGGCGGAGGAGAATTGCGTAGGCACCCGGCGTACATGTGGGACAATTCGAATATTTGCCTCCACTTTGAAGCGTTGAGGACCCTCGAGGCGGGAGGGGATGTCTAACTACCCCGCCCACATGTGGTCCACGTTTGATATTGACCCCAACAACTTGGGCGTTAGAAGACCGGGTAGTTTTGTGCATTTTGCACTGTTGCATGGCCTTCGGGAGGCTCCTTGTGGCCTTCCTCGAGGCCCAGGTGAAAAATTATTCCCCTGAGGTTGCAGGGGAGGTGCAGAAATTTTGTACCGCAACCGGTGTGGCGTGCGTTTGGGGGCGTTTGGGGTCTATGGGACGGAGAAGCGAGATGTTGAACCGGCGCTCGGGTTTTTCTAAGAGTGGGAAGGATTGATGCCAGACAGACTGTCAGGCATTGTCTTGTACATGTCGGGTACTATAAGCTCAGTACTGGGTATCAAACGTAAAAGAAAGTTCGCCAGAGTTGAGCAGTTGTGGAGCTGGCATGTGCTCCATCCGGATGCAGTCACAGAGGGGTTTGTGCACGAGTCCAGGGGTATGGCGACTTTTTGGGCATTATTTTGCACTGTCAGTGGTAGTGATTTGGACCTGTTTATTTCGTTGTTGATGCTGAGCTGGGCCAAATTTCGCCCAGGTCCCTCGATTCTCGTTCATAAGCATACCATTTTTGAAATGTCTCATTTGTGTCCTGTGTATACCCTCAGCAGCAAATCTGGTTACTGTGACCATGTTCAAAGAACAATGTCGTTTCATGGCCCACATGCGGGTCCTGTATGGCAGCTGGGTCTGGAGTACCGAGTCACCTTGGCCACCGTGGGCTTCTGTTGTCAAGGCGGTCTTTTGGACCTCCGACCTTTACCAAGGGTTACTTGACAGGCTCCGCAAGCCCCGTGTGACACCAAATATTGAAAAGGTTGACGGTGGGCATATGAGTCTTAAGTTGGGTGACACCATTATTGAGACAGACACAGGGGGAGTTCTGAAGGAGGAGGGTAGAGTTGAGCTACTCCCTTTGTGGGTAGGCTGCCCTGTTCCGAGCTTCCCAGTGCACTGCCATTTGTTTGCATCCTGATTGAGGTCCCATGTATGTGGACGTTGGCATTGCACAATATTGTGGCACACTTTGTGTTGAATGGTATGTTGGTGGCAGTCACTGGTGAGACTGCTGATGTTCGGGCCTGTTTTAGCCACCTGAAAGCTGCCTGTGCTGAAGAATGTTTCCATGCTGATGTCTGTGTGTACAACCTGTCCAAACCATCAGCACTGTACATCATGGGACAGACTGCTCTTGCCCTGTGTAGTCTGCATCAGTTTTGGGCACACCTACCTCGATACCTGTCTTATATCCGGGGCCCACTGACGACTGCCATTCCTGTCGAAGTGTTCTGTTATTTGCTGTATGCCTTGGACTGGATTCAGCAAGATAGTACATGGGTAATGGTCTGCACACAGCAGCCAGACTTTTGTGCAGCCCTGTCCATTCGGAGCATGTTTCCTATCAACATTGCAGTTGCATACCTGTCTGAGGAGAAGTCTAGTCCTCAGTCATTTGTCACTGATTTGAGGGTTGCTGTGTCGAACTGCGACACTGTGGCACCAATCCAGTGGGACTGAGTGTGTGAAGACCTTGCCAACGGGTTTCCAGTAGATTGTACCGAAAGGAGGTATGTAGAGCAAGAAGAGGAGGCCACCCAACCAGAGGAAGAGGACGGTGAGTCCCAGAAGCGCCCCCCCCCCCCCAAAAGGCAACTGGCAAGCAGGCGGACGGCACCCCGACCAAGGCTAAAAAATCAAAGGCTGGAGCAAGCCCCTCACAGTAGAGCCCCAAACCTGGTGCAAAGCCTCCGCCCAACAAGGCGCTGGGCACATTTGCAGCCCACTTCACACCGTCCTAGCAGACACAGAACGGACGTGGTGCCACTGGTAGCGCTAACAGTGAGATGTCTGGTGACCAGGCAGGACAGGCAAATGGTGGGCAGTTTCCTGGTAAGGGTGCCAAACCAAAACACCTGGCCTGAGGAAGCGGCGATAGAGTGACAGTGGTGTGTGCTGTGACTGCTGTGTTGTATGTTTTCCCTGTTACACGTCACAATGTGGTTGTGCGATGTCTCTGCAGAGGCCATGGACGTCTTGAGCACTCTTTTTTGGTGTTTTACTACAGCTGGAAGAAATTTCCCCCAGGTTCAGGTATTTCTTGGAATACACAGTTGGTTTTTACATTTTTGCAAAGCTGGACTAAATTTCGCCCAGACGTCTCATTAATGGCAAATAGAGACCTTGATTATGATGCATGAATTTGAGTGACTGTCAATTGACAGGTTTTTGGGCACACACAGTGTGCAGCAACCCTTGCCAAGTGTGTGCTGCCCTTCTTCTTACACAGCATTGCTTCGCAGGTCGATACATTTGTGTGTAACACTGAAGGGTTTGTTGTATTGCTGAAACATGCATTCTTCCTCTGCTTTTCCAGTATGCATACATGCTTATTGTGTTTTAACAACTACGATGTGGTTACATGACAATGGCATTTCAGGTAAATAGAGATACTCGTTTTTTCCTCTCAAGAGCATGGGGTCCCCTAGGTGCAAAATTCATACCCTGCTTTTTTTTTGGGGGGGGTACAGGATGGCCCCGTGGAGGCCAGCATGTGGGTAGGGGGGTGGGCATTTAGCGTGGCCTAAGTGAAAGGGTCCACAAATACTGCAAATTGATGGCCCACAGATCGCCCCATGCCATAGCTCTCCGCGTCCAGCTCCAGGGCGTGCCTGAATTTAATTTCGTGAACCAGCACGGGCCGTTCACCTTACGGGAACGGGAGGCCTTAGATGCCTGGATTGCCTCTGCTCCCCATGTGGGGATTCTTGAAGGGTACTTCAATGACGGAATCTGGCACGCAAGTCCACGTCGCCGGAGGATATGGCAGGACTGGCTCGACACCGGGCGCCTTGTGGACCCGCAATACCACACGGTACCTCAACCACACGGCCCGAGCCACACCCGAGGGGGCAAACGCCTGGACGCGCTCCTCCTGTCGCAAACAACATGGAATGACCTCACGCCGGTGGCCTACCGAGCGACCACATTCCCGTCGGCAGGGGACCACACAGGTGTCGAAATCCACACCACGGTCGTGCTTGCTGAGCCGCAGTCTCCAGATCCAGAAGTCATCAGCATCCGAGACTGGAGGGGTAGAGACCTGAAGCGTTTCCGTGCACATGTGGGAAGGTGGTACCGAGGCGTCCCGAAAAACATGACCGTGGAGACTGCCAGTAGTATGGTGCTGAAAGGGATCGCGCGGTATGTCGCTGCACACAAGAAGCTTAACAGACGACCGGACCAAATTAATCAAGATTTGCAGACCCGTCTCGCCCAGAACCCTTGCGACCGGGCCGCGCTGAAACAATGGGGAGAGCACATGCAACGGAAGCCACGCACGGAGATGATGAAGAACCTGCGCTGCTTCCGCAAATCCGCGATTGGGAGCACAAGGACGTTCTTTGCGGACCTCTCCTCGTGGCTTGTGAAAACGGCCCACGTCTCGTCCATGTCCCCCACTCTGGCATCTGCAACCAAAAGGTTGCCCGATTTTGCCCGCATTGGGACCCAGAGAAGGCCTTCCAGCTTTTGCCCAGTCTCCGCAAGCCCGACACCCCCGTGAGTCAGACTCCGCCAACGTGGTGCAAGTTCCAGGACGCAGCCAATCAGCCCAAGAAAAAGGCGATGGGAATGGACGCACTTCCGCCGCACACGTTACAGTGGCTGCCTGAGAACGTGCAATGGTTCCTATACAGAAGAGTCTGTGAGGTATGGCACCAGGGACAGATGCCGACAGAATGGACTGACACCCTTATATCACTGTTGTACAAGAAGGGCGACCCCAGGGACGCGAGCAACTACCGACCTATAGCAGTGTCCGGCTGCATGTACCAAATTACCACGAAGTTGATCCTGCGGCACATCAAGACACCCCTCACCAAAGTGCTATCTGAACACGAAGCAAGAGGGCGAAAAGGACATACCACACTATCGGAAGCTATAAAACTATGGTCGTTAGCGGTGAGCATGCCGGGAACACCGGATGTGGTACTACTGGATATCGCCAAGGCATATCCAAGCACCCCCCGCCCACTGTTGTGGGCTGCAATGCAGCAGGTGGGGGTACCAGATCGCTACATCTCCATGATGCAATACGCATACCAAGAGACGCCGTGCTACTATCGGGTGGATGGAGAAAAACACTCATACCACCAGGGGAGGGGGATGAAGGAGGGCTGCCCCCTCTCCCCCCTAGTCTTTTGTGTGGTGTACGAGATGTTTCACGGGACGCTGGCGGTAGAGTTCCCGTCTGTCCACTTGTACACGTACATGGATGATGTGGCCTTCGTCTCGACGGACCATTCGACTACGATGGCCGTGCTTAGGAGGGTCACGAAGTTCGGAAACACGCTGGGCTTCCACATGCACAAGGGGAAAACAGAGGTGTACTGCTGGTCGGCAACCTACAAGGTGGATCAGCTACTGTGGGGTGGGCAGGTTAATGCTGTCAGACCCCCCATCCTCAGCTACCTGGGACACATCATTGCACACCCACAGTGGGCACACAAGGCGCGGTCGGACTACCTGGACTTGATTACGTGGGACCTAGCACAGCATGCGCACATTCCCATGGATGGCTGGGAACGAAAACAGGTGGTCAACTCCATCTTGATGCCCAGGTGGCTCCTGCGGGCGGTGCTCATCCCCTCGGGCAAGTGGTACAAAGAAGTAGACGACCTGTGTTCGGTGTTTGTTCGTCAGCCTAAAGGCATGGTCCCGGGACGAAATACTAAACAACTCAGTGACCTGGTATCTTGCGGAGGCATGGGGTTGCACCACATGTACTGGGCCTACCGGCGGCGATTCATCACAACTATGCAGCAGACCATACGCCACCATCACCAAGCATTTCGGGTGTCCCTGAACGCATCAGTTGAACGTACCCAGACGCCTTTCCTTCCGTACGTGACCTTGTTGAACTCAATGGGAGCAATCTCGGAATGTGACTGCGGCAGCCCCGTCGCCGGCCGGGAGGCCCGAACCTTATCGACAGCGAGGACATGGAGGACGGTCGCATGATCCACAATCAAATGGCCCCCGTGGGCCAAGAGGACATAGCCCACCAGTACGGCCTTGCCAAACCTCGTTGGCATGTCCTGGAAGGAGGGCAGGTCCCGGCAGGCAACCAACTCACTGTCGTAGGGGGCTGTGAAGTGTACACCAACGGCTGCGAGCCACAGGGGACGACATGGTATACGGATGGAAGCAGGAAGGGCAATCCGGCTGGTATGGGGGGCACCACGGCCGACTGCCCAGCAGGATTTGGGCTGCATTGCGGGCCACTGCACATGATTGGACGAGTGCGGGGTCCTCAAACCCCGTACCGGGCGGAGCTCATGGGCATGTATGTAGCCTCCTGCCTAGCACAAGCTGGTGATGAGGTAGTATTGGAGAACCAAGCCGCAACAGATTGTGCGACAACCGCACCACACCGCGAAGTCTGTGACGTGGACGTCCGCCAACCATTAGCAGAGCAGCTCCATGACAAGTCACTGATGCCCACGTTGGTGCCAGGCCACCGGGAAGAACACCAGGCGAGGACCATCCAGGAAGCTCGAGACATACGGGGCAATTACCTGTCCGACTCGCTGGGGTCCATGGGCAGCGGGCTCCCACTGACGCCATACACACCAGATGTGCCGCACCGCATAGACCTGCGGGGCACGGAGGCACCCACACCAGCAAAAAAGTTGATTACTGCGATGCGCCCACACGCCACACCACAGGGGGTCCACTGGGCAACATGGCTGCCCCCGAAGGCGGAGCGCCGAAGGCTGTGGCTTCAGTGGGTGTGGGGGAACGTGTGGTGGAAAGGGTGTACGCCACCATGGAAGAAGTTGAACCAACCATGTGGCTTGTGTGGGACCACACACCAGGGAGCGGCACAGGCATGCCTTGTGCAGTGTGGGACATGGAAAACGCTATTCGTGGACGAGCGGGCGAAAACCTGGGGACCTTGGGAGTCTATGGCCCGGCAATGGCTCTCGACAGCAACGCTAAACAACCTTACCCGTGTAGCGAAGTTCCACATTCCCTTGTCTTTTGTGAGTTCAATCCCACCCGACCACATGCCCGATTTTCGGTACAGGGTGGCGGCACACCAGTATGAGTGCATGCAGCTGGCAGGTGAGCTACGCCACAGCTTACCCATGCCGCAGGACCGGGTAGAGGGGCGGCGCTCCTCATGGGGCGGAACGGCCGTTTGGTACACGGCCTTCCGCCGCAGGGCCCAGTGCCTGCCCCCTACCGAGGAACGCCTAGTGTGACAATCCCACTACAACCCTCGAAAACGCTCTGCGGCTGGCGGCCACCCAATTTCGGCAGAACCCAAAACAGACCACAGGTTGGAACCTAGACGCACGGTGGCGAAACTCCTGCGTCGACCGGACACTGTCCCAAGGGCATGTATGGTAATCAGGGCTCTACCAGTGCTGACAGGGGAGGGGCTCACTGGTGCGGAGACTTTCCTCGACGCGGGCATGCACTTGACACCGTTTTGTGACCCCCGCAAAACAGTGGCGGACGGTTACGGGGGCAACCTAAGTGGCGGCCAGCAATCTGCTGCAAACGACCCAATCACTGATCAGGGGAACTGTTAGGGGAATCTTGGCGCAACGAGGGGTCACTGTCAGAGTGATAGTGACGTGGGCCGCCCACGTGGACACCTGTGCCAGGGTGCTCGCCGCGTCCGCCCAACGCGCATGGTTCTGGTTCCACCATAGTGTCCGCATGACGCTCTACGCAGTGCACCGTGCGCGTCAGCGTATCCTGTTGGGCACACTGTCAAGCCTGCGCCGCCTAGCCACACGGGCCCTGCGGCACATGGACGTTTTGGAGCTGGCAGTGCGCTCTGCGCTCATCCACACAGCCACAGTTGCCCGGGCCAACCTTAGTCACCAACAGCTGTCCTACCTGCAGTTCCGCACATGGGCTTCTATGGTGACCCATAAACTGGGGGACAGAGACAATTGGCTGACCGCGGCCATGTGGGATGCCTTGCAACTCGCCCGCACCAGCCAATATGGGTCCATGCGAAATTGGCGGCAAGAGGCACTGGACGAGGTGCGGACCTGTATCAGCAGGTGGTTGATAGAACAAGAAGCCTGGCTGGAGGAAATTTCAGGGTGGTGGTACCTTGTTCGGGACAAGAAAAAGAGGCCCGCAAGTGTGGTCGACCTGTCGCTGGGTCGTGTTTCAAGAGGTGTAGGGCGGACCACTCCGACACCCGGGACTACATCCAGCTTACTGGAATCACAGATCCGACAAAACCGTGGGAGATTCAGCTGTCTGGATCTCCCGGAACCCACCGCATGTGACATACGGTTCGAAAACCAGCACACTCAGAACACCACACCTGACACCATGAACTGGGCTGACACTGCCCGTGGCAGAGCACATCTGCACACCACTGTCTGCCGACTTGTGGGATAACTTGTCCCCACAAGCGCCCTTGATGGACGTGCATAACCTGCACAAAGCCTGTGGTGATATTTGCTGCGGCTAGACTGATGCTAGGCAACGTGCCTATGAGTGCCTCTCCTTTGTTCATGGAAGGAACCCTTTTTCCTCTCCACTCCCTTTTGTAGGACACCTAGGAAACCAGGAAAGACAAGAAGGCGCGGAGGACCCCAAAGATCACCCCGTACCGGGGCAAGGAAGAGCAGAAGATTATCCCCTTTCAGGGGAAAGCGAGGCAGAAAGAGGAGAAGAAGGAAAAGGAGAGGAAGGTGCAGAGGATCTTTTTTTTTATCAAAAAGGCCAGTTCATAAGTGCCAAGGGCCACTGTGGACCAAGTTCGATGTAAGATACAGATTTCGGCATAGCCAGGGTGTGCATATGGGCAGCAGCTCATGACTGTGCCCCCATAATTTCCCATTGAGGTTGGTGTGGTCATGTCATTGGCACTTCCCACTCATTTGGGTCCTAGTGCGTTTGGTGGCGTTTGGTAGCGGTAGCAACGGGACTTCCCACAATGTGGGGTCCCAATGCTCCCGCGGCCGCTTCTGTATCAGGTATATTGTCTATCGGACTGGTCGGGTTGTTTGCCAATATTGTGTTCTCTTGTGTTTGCAGGCGCCTTGGTCGAAGTGTGCCATGGCTGTCAGGTGTGTCTGCTGCCGCCACATGTAGGTCGCTTGTCGTTGGTGCAGGTCAAGTAGCTCGTCGGTGCCAGCTGTAAGGGAACCAGTAAGCGAGGGTCGGAGAGAGCGAGCGAGTGAGTGAACAGGGGGCGAGGCGTAGTGTGAGCCCGAGTGAGTGAGAGAGCGAGCGAGGAAAGCCAGAGCGAGCACACGCGCGAAGCGCACAGCGCATGCACACAGAAGAGGAGATCGGATAGACCAGAAATTTTGCGATTTTCGTTGTTCTGTTGTGTGCTTTATGCATACTTGATTATAGCTGTGCAATGTACTTTATGTCTCCTATTCTATTAGGGTATGATACGAGCCTGAATGGGCTCTTGCCATGGGCTCTTGCCAAGGGCTCTTGCCTCAAGGGTTTTCTTGCCCCTTTGGAGTTCTGGACTCTGGGATACACGGACCTCTCAACAACTGGGTATTCGAGTTCTTTGCCATGTCCGTGCCGTGCTTGTTTGCTATTGAGTTCGGAGTTCTAGAGTTTTGGCTTTGCTGATCAGTCCTCAAACATTCCATAAACAAGAGGAATCAAAGTCAAGGTCTACCCATAGACATCTCAGTGCAGTTACAAGCCTGTTTCTGCAGTTACAAGCCGATTCAGTGATTATCACTTGGCTTATGAGGCACTCAGGGTCAGAGGAGAGTGAGTTCTGCATTCGCGTTCTTGATCCGGCCTCAAATCAGTGTCTTGGCAGCTCAGCAGCATTCGCCGCAGAGACAGAAGGACGTTTGTCCAGACACAACAAAAGGCAGCTTCGCCGCCTAACAAAAAGCTCAGCACAACTGAAGAAGACTTACCAACCACTCTGTTGTCACTGCTCGTGGTGTGGATGAGTTTGACAGTGCTGCGCCAAATGACTGTACACTCGAAACGAAGGATGAGTCTTTACAGAGTCAGCGTGAGGAACGCCGTTTGAGGCTGAAGCCGAGTTATCGACTGCACCAAGGTCAAAATCCCACTCCTGGTTCGAAAATTCTTGTGGAGTTTGCAACCCTTCCTGTCCTTCGCCAACTATGACATTGATGAAGGTCTTTCTCCTATTGTCCCAGTCTTGAAAAAGTTGAGAGGTCGGACTGAGGTGCCAGTACGGCGCCACCAACAAATTTTAGGGTGCGGAATCAGTGTTTCACATCAAATCTTGAGCGGACACTGATGAACGGCGACGACGCCAACACGGGCGACGACAACGCCAAGGAGAGCGACGGCAACGCCAACAAGGGCGACGGCGAGCACGACGCCAGCGAGCGGCCTTTTTACAATGGTTACAATCTTTTGCCCTATTCACAGCTACAGACAGTCAAGTTGGTTCAGGTCAAGGTTCATTTTTAAAGTTTACTGTGTGTTGATTCATGAGGTTTGAGGTTTGAGGTTTGATTTTGCGGGTACTAGACGCTTTTCGGCCCCGGGGGGCCAGCTGGTCGGGCCAGGTGATATCCTCCCCACCGGGTCCTAGTGGGGGGCCCTCCAAGACGCACTTCCTGCCTGGTGGCGGAGTCCCCCGGGTTCACAGAGCTCCGAGCCCCGTCCTTCCCCGGCGTCCCCGTTTCGCCACTCCCCGGTCAGTGCATCAATTCGCAGCCGTGGCCGCGGGCGCTTACCCACTGCGTCGCCCCCCTAATGCGTGGTCGCCCGGGGCACCGGCGCCGCCGGGCCCGTGCTACTGGCTTGTCGCCAGTGGGACCCCCTTGGGCTGGCGCGGAGGCTGCCTAGCCTAGGGGTTGGGGCGTGGCGCTGTGCGCCACTACTGCCTTGGCGGGTGCAGTGTCCCGTCTGTGTGTGCGCGGCGCTCGCGGCCGGTTCGGGGGGGTTCGGGCCGGTACCTGGTGTTGTGTCTCCCCTTCTTCCCCCTTCCCGCCCCGCGTATCCCGCGCTGCGTGTGGCGGGCCGTCCCGTCCGGGTGTCCCTTATCCTCGCTCGCTGGTACGCCATTCCATGTGGTCTGTGCGTTCCGCGCGCTCGGTCCGGTTGCCCTTCTGGTGGTCCCCGCGTGTCCTTTTCGTGTGTGTGCGCTCGCGCTCTCGCGGTGTCCGCTCCCCGCTGGGTGGTGTGGCGCGCGCATCTCGCGTGGTCCCGGCACTGGGCGCTGGTAGGGCCGTTCCATGTGGTCCGTGCCCCTCCGCGTGTCCTGCCCCGGTCCCGTGCTCCGTCTGGCGTGCTTGGGGGGGGGCGGTCCGGTCCCGGTTCCCCCCTACTTGGCTTGGGGTTGCGGGGGCGGCGGCAGGGCGTCCCCGGGGGGGTGCCTTCGTCCGTTGCGTGGGGCGTTCTGGGTCTTGCGTTCCTCTTCCCCCGACTGCCCGTCCACTAGGTTGTAAGTGCGGCTAGCCCCATCTGCTCAGATTTTCAGACATTCTGCCCAGATTGGCTACATTTTGGTCATTTTCTTTGCTTCGGCGGAATCGCCGCCTCGCAGCTCAGTCTCAGGATCAGACCTATATATTTCTGTTATGCCGGATCTGATTCCGCGGTCCATTCTCCGTAAATCCGCCGCGTTCCGGTCATTTGCCTGGAATCGCCATTTGCCGCTGACGCGCGCTCGCGGGCCAGATCGGCCAAATATTTTTCACAATCGGATTTATTTAAATCTTTTCAGATAGATATGGACACTCAGATGTGCATAATAAAATCCGCATCAATTTTCTTCATAGACTGGGATTTTCTGCCGGATAACAATCAGCATGGACCTTGCTTCAGTTGTTGCTGCTCTCGCCTCCGTTGGTGTCCGAGTATCCGGTTCTACCCCCAATAGCAGCGTTCAGGGAGACTCCTCGCGTGCCTGCCCCACCGGTCTTGCCGGCCCCGAGCCCTCCGGCACAAACATCGACCCAGGGCAGCACTTTCATGGTAGCAGAGGCTACCTGAATGTTGTTCCTTTGGTGTCCCAACCACAGTTAGCTCCCCAGTACGGCCCCGTAGACCCCGCCGCTCCTGGAGACGTAACGATTACGCTGCCGTGGTGCTGTGCGAACGAGGCCTTGAGAGGAATGCCTTGCGCAGGCCCAAGTTGCCCAAGAAGGGCACGAATCAGCAGCTGTGGAGACCCAAATTACCCAAATCCCAGTCGAAATTGGCCATCAAGCAGCTGGAATCTCCCAGCCTACGGCGATGGCAACGCTCCGGTGGACCTTACGGAGCTGGCAGGTACCCACATTCCTCACCAATGTTCAACATTCGAGACCATCGAAGCCGACATTGACGACATTGAGATGGGTGGTCCAGGTGAGGTACCTAGCTATAATCCAGAAGTGACCCGTAACCTTGAGGCGCTTGAGGCCCTTTGTCTCTTAGCCACGTCTAAGCTGATTGGACAAGAAAGAATCGCCTCTGATTTTTTATTCGAATATTTTTTCCTTCTTCAAGAAGAAATTAATACCAGGATGTGGTGGCGTTCTCAAGAAGATGACTCTTTTGCCATTTTTTTGCAGATCTGGGAGGCAAGCCCCTTCCCGAAGGAGAAGACCAAGGCACCTGTTGCCGGGCCCTCCGCCCCTCATCCCCCTGTTTCCATCCGCGACGATCTAGCCGCCGCGGTTGAGGAAGGAATTTTAGAGGCAGCCAGGCAGGCAAGTCTGGAAATCAGGGCTGAAGGAGCTCCCCAAGTGGACTCCTGGCCGCGGACCACTGAGATTAGCGGTCCGACAGCCTGCTCAGGCCCTTCAGGACACGGTATGTACTGTCCTGCCGACTGCTCTTGCAGATCCCAGCGAGATACTGAGCTCCAATTGCTCAAAGATCAAATGCAACTCATCATTCAAACGCTGGGAATTAAAGATCTTTTCAAGACGCACATGCGGTCTGAGGGCGCATCATCGGTGGAACAAGCAACAGAACCGTCGGAGGAGTCGACAGAAATTTTTTCAATTGCTCCTTCGGTGGACTCCAAGACCACCGATGCAAGGATCAGCAGGACCAAGCTAAAGGAAAGGGTTACAATCTCTCGAACTCAGAGTAGGACGGCGAAGGCTAGGACTGAGGCTCAGAATGCCAAGCGAGCTGCCTCCCGTACTGCCCCTCCTGCTGCTGATTCCAACGCCTTAGCCCAGCTGTTGCTCGCCCAGACCCTCGCCGGAGCTGGTGTGGCGAATGATGCCGCCAAGGTGTCTGCCATTACGGCCGGTGTTGGGCTGGATTTACTTCTTAATCCTACTTCATTGCGACTTCGTCAGGTTGCCAAGCAACCAAAGTATAATGGGAACCCCAGACGTTGGCCTCAGTTCCAACGGGAATTTAAACTGTGGGTTAAGACTCAAAAACTCCAAGATGATCAGTTCCTGATGGCCCTCTTGGACTGCCTTGAGGGAGCGCCGGCCAACACTTGGCTCGGGACCTGGAGTGATCGTGAGGATTCAAGTTCCCCCCTTACCTTTGATGAGGTGTGGGAACAGTTGGAGGTACGTGGATCCCGGCTGCCAGAGGACCATTACCACCAGATGTTGAAGAATTTTCCTTCATTCTCTCGACTAATCTTGCACGAAGTGCAAGACAAAAGACAGCGCTTCTGGAATCTAGTGGAAGAATCTGAACATTCAGGCGAAAAATTTTCTAGTGCCGAGCTGAAAAATCTGATTTTTGATAAGATCCCCTCAGAAACTGCCGCCACCCTTCGGAACAAACAGTCCGAAGAAAAGGTCAAGACCTGGTGGGCGGAGGTCGAAGGCTTCGATGCCTCGGCCAACAGGTTTTCCGTCAGGGAATCACTTCAAAAGTGTTCCCCCACGTCGTTTACCAAGGTGAAATTCACTGAAAACACGTGGAAAATCAAGTTTAATGAACACGAGGATCGGGACTTGTTTGTCCAAGTCCTCAACAGGGGAGTAAGTTTCCACGGCCATCGCCTGAAGGCCAGGAAATGGGTGTTTTCGTTCACCCCGAAGGAATTGTGGGAAGAGGTTGAGCGGCTCGCTGACGCCGCCAATCAAAATTTCCATGAAGGTCTTGGGGGAAACAAGAATACCCAGCAAAACACCCAAAATGGGGCCCAAAAGGGTAACAAAAAGGTGAATGACACCCGGAATGTTCAGGATCATTGTAGCATCTGCCTTCTTTTAGGTTCTACGAACCGAGCTAAGACGCATTCTACTGGTAATCACCGATGGTCTCCTTACGATCACAAGGTGATTGGTGAAAATATCAGTAATCCGCAGAATTCAGACAGGAATGACAGACAGGTGCATGGTGGAAAGGGGGGAAAAGGGAATCCAACCCCCTCCGGTGGAAACAAAAATACTTGAGGCCCTGGCGGGTCCCAAGGCACAGGAAATCGGACTTCATCCGGCTCCGGTGGGCAGCCGAACGGCCAGAAAAGTCCCAATGGCAACGCCGGAGGCGGAAATCGAAATCCAGGCCAAACCCCTCAATCCGGTACAAACAAGGGAAATGCTCCAGGATCCCAGGGTAAAGGTAAGGGAAATCCTTCGGGAACCCCTTTCTCTGGTAAGGGCAGAGGGCGTGGCGACGGTGGAGGTCCATCATCTGGCGGCCGTGGCCGTGGACGTGGAAAGGGCAACCATCGTGTGGATCAGGTCTCAGGTGCAGATCAGGTGTCCGATGCGGATCGAGATTACGTTGAAAATGACTTGAATCCAGCAGATGATCCGTTCCAAGATGAGTGGGTCGACGAATCAGGGTGTATTCACAATGTTAACGCATCGACTGGAGGTCAGAACGCCTAGGGGAGCCACGAAAATCGCCCCTCCCCAGGCGATTTCAGGCATGATCCCCAGATTCCATCTCGACCACTACTTGATGTAGGGTCGCTTGTCTCCTCTCCCCTGGATCCGGCAGCGGATCCTTCTGTTGTAGTGGACGAGGTTGGTGTACAGTCCAAGCACAGGGCCCGTCAGTTTGTCACAAAGCTGTGGGTCTCTGATTGCAAGGGAAATTTCCACCTCGCCACTTGTTTGTGTGACAATGGATCAGAGGTAAATCTCCAATCCAATTCTTTCTTACCCGACGACTGCGTGTTTGAGTCGCCTCATCCTGTTACCCTCGAGGGAGTTTCTGGACATTCTCTCGCAGGTGGGCAACGCGGTTGTTATATATCAACTCATTTGGTCGCTCAAGACCTTTGGGAAGAAGGTAATGTGGAGGAAGTTGTCCTTAAGGATGACTACTTCTATCGTGCCGACATAAAGTATGACCTTTACTTGGGCCATCCTTGGCTTCGCAAGAACAGGGTGGCGCCCGTAGGTCATCGGCGTTGTTTTTTGCTGGAGTCAGGTCCCTTGGAGCGTCCTGAATTTCGTTTTTTGCACGCAGGGTTTAAAAGTGCAGAAGAATTTTTGAAGCAAAAAGTTACACCAAAATTTGGCGAAGATGTCACCATTGCAGAGGTGAATGGGAGTGCGGATTACTCCCGAGAGTTAGAATGTCTTCGTAGGGACTCCCAGCCACGACGTCCTTCGCGCTGGCACTCTTCATCCTACAGAGTTGTCGACAAATGGCGCGATGCAATTTGTGAATATTTCCATGAACACCATTCCTTTTGGCCACAGTATGATGCCTTTGCTAACCGTAAGAACAAGCGCTTTGACAAGCACTTTAGCGACGCTTGGACCCATAAATGGGACAAGAAGTTGTGGATTAATCCTCCGTTTCACTTAATCCAGCAGGTCATCCACAAAATCAAGCAAGATAAAACCCAGGCGATTTTAGTTGTGCCCTTGTGGGACGACAAGCCTTGGTTTCAGGAATTGCAAGACATTTGTGTAGATTACATCGAACTTCCCAGGAAGATTAAGCTGTATGCCAGGGACGACACAGGTCCCCTGCCACAGCGGTCCTGGAGTTCGCTTGCATTCCTGGTGGATGGAAAGCTTTCTGACTCTAATTCTGCTGATTCTGGTACTGATTCCTGTGTTGGGTCTGAATCTGAGGTTGAGTGTGGTACTGATGATGAATCTATTTTTTCTGATTTTTGTCCGTCAGATACCCAAGGTGATCCAACGTCAAATGGATCCGCCTCGTCTCCCTCTTCCCCAATACGATCGACATCGAAAAGAATCTTCAGTGCACGGGCGAAGAAAAATTTCAAATCGCGCCGCAAATTCAGAGTTTTTTATGAAAAGCCACGTGTGGAAGCTTTCATAGATCCTTTCGAGGAGCTGGATCACGAAGATAATCTCTGGAATGTCGACACTCGACCCACCTATCTTCAAGAGGCAGTTGATACGGACCTGTTTAGGGACATCCGTAAGAAGATTCTTCCTGCCAATGCCGAAGAAGTCGCCAAAGTTTTTTCGACAGTAATTCCTGGCGATCAGGTGGACACTGAATTGTGTTCCAAGTCAAGAGAAAAGATTTTTGAGGAACGGAAGGACACAACCCTTTCAGGGAAGTTGATCAAAGACCCCCCTGTCCGTGGGCAGTTCGGTGAAGCTTTCATCGAGCTTCGTGAAGGGTACAAGGCGAAGAAACAGCGTCCTTATGAGAGCCATGGACATAAACATGAGATCCTCAGAAAAATCATCGAGAGAAATCTCAGGGAATTTGGTTGGCTTGAGGGTTGTATGACCAGCGAATGGTGCTGTGCACCCTTCACAGTCCCGAAGCCGCCGCCTGCAGACCAGAACACTATTGATGGTTGGCGAATGGTTGTTGATTTTCGCAATCTCAACGCCGAAACCAAGGCGGATTCACACCCCCTGCCCCTCATTGAGGAGGAGATCGCCAAGAGGGCAAGAGGTCGTTTGTTTTCTGTGCTGGATCTCCGTCACGGCTTTCACCAAATGCCGTTGAGGAAGGACAGCCGACCTCTCACTTGTATGTGCACGCCATGTGGCCCAGTCCAGTGGACGGTCATGCCCATGGGCCTGAAGAACGCCCCTTCGTTTTTTCAAAGAATGATGGAGGATGTGCTTTTTTCAGCTCATCCTGAGCTTCGTGCCTTCGTGAGTGTGTACATAGATGACATAATCATCGCGACGGAAGGGGAGGGACTGACCGAAGCCGAGCTGGTGGCCCTACATGAAAAGCAGCTGAACCAAGTTTTGGACATTCTTGATGCCAATCAGCTGATTTGTGGGCCACAGAAGGGAAAATTATTTTTAAAATCAGTCGAATTTTGTGGTTCTCTCCTAGAGAATGGCACCCGACGACCCAGTCCAGGGAAGCTCGTCGCTATTCAGAAGTGGAAGCGCCCTGAGACGATCACGGAGTTGAGAGGATTCCTGGGTTGTTGCAATTTTTACCACACTTTCGTGCCGAATTATGCCAAATTTGCTGCCCCCCTCACTGAATTATTGAAGGTAGGGAGAGATGCGGGCAAGGCAGGTTCAAAGAATCGTGTCAAGTGGACTGACGAGTGCGAGGAGGCCTTCCATCACTTGAAGGCGGCCCTCTGTGAAGTCGCCACGTTGCATGTGCCCCAATTTGACCGACCCTTCTACATTAGAACCGACGCTTCTAGGTACGCGATCGGAGCTGTCCTTGAACAGGTTGATGAAGCCACAGGTGATCATTACCCTCTTGCATTTTGGTCTCGGAAGCTAGCCCCACGACAAATGCAATGGTCGCCGCGTGAGCAAGAAACCTACGCCATAATCTGTGCTTTAAAAAAGTACCAATCGTGGGTTGGCACCAATCGAGTCGAGGTCCTGACGGATCATCGATCTCTGGAGTATTGGGCCACCGAACACATTGATACTGTCGCAAGCCCAGCTGGTCGACGGGCCAGATGGCACGAATTTCTCTCTCTGTTTGACCTCCATGTGTCGTATTTGCCTGGAAAACACAACACGGTAGCGGATGCTCTGAGCCGATGGGCTTACCCCGCTTCAGAGGGGCTGCAAAGTACCAACATCCATGGTACGGAGCAGGACCGCCACGTCGTGATCGAGTGGGATCAAGAGGAAAAAAAGCTCCTCCGACGTGAATGCATGCAATGCGCAGTTAAACAGCATGCATTGCCGTGTCACGACATCACGGCCTTCTCAGATCCGGCGCATGCTCACGAGATCTGCACCAAAACACTGAAAGTCGTGGAAAAAGTCACCGATCCCTCCTCAGGGAGTGTGAAACGGTTTGACTACACCCGACGAGTAAGTAGATTTCGGTTGATCCAGGGCATTAAGCGTCGAGATCCGGCCAAAACTCCACCCCTGCCTAAAGATTCCCTTATCATCCGTGACTGGACGTCCGATTATCTGCAGGATCCCATGTTTAAAGAGGTCTTTGGAAATCTCAAATCCAAAGATGCTCACAAGGATGGGATTTTTTCTGAGTATTCGTTGGATGGGGGGAAGCTGTGGATGGAGGGTAAATTGTGCGTACCAGACGCCCTGGCCCCCCGAGTGTTAAACTGGTGGCATAAATGGGAGTCCCCCCACGCACATGGCCGTCGACTGTGGTCGATGATTAAACATAGGTTTTTTGGCTCACGGCTATATACTCACTGCATGAAAGTAGCCGCCGGATGTGCCCAATGTGCTGTCTCGACCCCCCCCAGCGCGAAGAAGCACGGCCATCTGAGGCCACATCCTATTCCGGAGCGCCTCTTTAACAGAGTCACCAGTGATTTTTTCTATCTCGGTGAACTCGATGACGAAGAGTGCCATTGGACCAATAAAAAAGTCAATGGTGTGCTCCTTATTCAGTGCCGTCATTCCGGCTACATTCAAGTATTGCCTTGCAACATTGAGTCGATGACTGGCAAGGCTGCCGCCAAATGGTGCGCGCAGACCTGGATGGGAGGTTGGGACGTCCCATCCGAGGTGGTGACGGATTCAGGCAAAGAGTACACCTCCGAATGGTGGAAGGAATTATGTGCTCGCCTTGGAATCCACCACCTCCGATGTGAAATCCACTCGCATCGAGCGCTGCCTGGCGAAAGAGCCGGCCGCTCTATAATAAATATGCTTCGTAAGGAGCTCGCGAGTGAAAAGGATTTCCATTGGATGGAAGTTCTCTTCGCATTGCTTCGCCGTTACCACAACACGCCTTTGTATCATGGCCTTTCTCCAAATGAAATTGTCTTTGGACGAAAGAAGTGTTGGTGGAACATGCCGTTGAATAATCCTCGCCCCTGTAAAGATGCTTCGCTGTTTTTGGACGAAGTCCAACGAGCAGAAAAAACTGTGTCGAAATTAATCGAAAAGCATCAAGCTGACTGGCTTTGGGTCCAGAATCAAGGCCGAAAAAACCCCCACAATTTTGAAGTCGATGATCGAGTTTGGCTTCGAAAATCCGAAACCACCCTGGACGGAGATGACAAGCTTCTTCCCTTGTGGGAGGGGCCATTCGCTGTTACAGCGCGTCTTGGTGAGAACAGGTGGAGGATTCGTGTGGATGTCAGCAGGGAAATTGACGTTTCGGGCGATCGCCTCAAGAGAGAGATCCCCTCCCCCAAGGATCGGGTTAAACCCCTTTTTTGGACTTCGAAAATTTTGTCTGATCGGGTCATCGAAGGGGGGAAGTACGAACTCAAGAGGATTTTAGAAGCAAGAAGTGACGCCAAGGGCGAATGGGAACTTCTATGTGAGTGGAGGGGCTTTGATTCCAGTCACAACAACTGGGAACCAGCCCAATCTTTTGTCCATGGGTACACCAAGGGGTTCATCGACTTCCTCAAGAAGCACCCCGAAATTGGCGTACTCCTGACAGACTGTTTGTCGAAACCAGACAGACAGGTGGAGAGCGACGGAAAAAGACCTGTGGTGAATCGAGATCCAGCCTTTTACGGCCCTCAGCAGCCACATTCCAGGGCTGATCCGTCGATCCCCCCTCCTGCGGTCAGGCCAGCCCAGGAGCCAAATGAAGACCAAGCTTCAAGTTCGGCCGCTGATTTGCAGCGCCCAAGCCGTACGAGGGCCCGACCAGACAGGTTGGTGGTCACATGTATTCGTGCGTGGCCGACTTCAGCCTCGCCCCAACCACATTCTGCTCAATCCACTGTTCATTCTTCCTGATTTCGAACTGATGTGGAGAACTGCAAATGTTTCATAATTTGACGTCAATCAACTTTTCTTTGGTCTCCGTTCGGCAGACAAGGCGTAGATGCGCTACCGAAAGCCACGGAGTGTGCTGCCGTGTTCAGAAAAAACCAAACTCAGGCTTAATTCAGGCAGATTCGGGGTAATCTTGTCTCTGTTGGTCTGTGCATTTTTGGAATTTGGCTACTCGTGCAGATGGAAGCAAATGTACATAGTAAAAACACCGGCCGGTGACATTCACCCCTACAGGCACCCCCTGTAGTACTGGCTGCACCAGTTGCGACGCCAGGAACTCAGATCTTACCTTCATTTGCCGTGATGCTGAAGTCAAAGTCCAGATTCAGATCCAGATTCCTTGAATTTACCTTGAATTCCTCAGGTTTGTCCATCATTCTGCCACTGTTGCACGAAACCCAGACGTCAATTGTTCTGACAACCTTCACATAGGAGCTCTAGGGACTTCTAACAGCAACCTCTGAAGTCCGTAAGCTTCGTTGTATTTTTGGCACACGCCAATGTGAGCTCAATCCGACCTGAAACTGTCGAAAATGGTGAATCCAAGTGTCTTGTGGGACTCATTCGAAAGATTGGCCTTGTCCAAGTCGATTGACACCGCCGCCACTGTAAATAAAGGACTCTTCGGTGTCTCTCAGTTATATACTGTCAGTAAAGCGCCTTCAGCGAATCTTCGGCGCGTTACATGCCAAGGATCCAGGGCCAGCATGTCCCATCATGATGCATCATCACATGATCCACATTTTGATGGAATCTGTTGGATGCTCGCGAACCAACGTGCCGGAAAGCACAATTGAGCTGAATAAACGACAATATATATTAACTTTAGTCTAAACGAAAGTGTTAGTAGTTTCAGTTCTAGACATTCCGCTTCATTTCACCTTCATCTTAGGGAATTTCCTCATTATAAGACAATTTAGGTTGATTTCCTTGTCATCTCCTCTCATTCCTCGAAGATCTGTCGACGGCTTTGCCTAACTTCGTTGACGCTTATGATTTTCTGTGCACTTAGGGTCTGTAGACTACATTTGTATTTGTTTTCCCTCTCTGTGATTGTTTAATCTCCTTCATCTCTGCTCAATTTGATTCCCAATCTTGCTGAATCTTGTGATCATCCACCAGATGCGCCAAATCTGAAGCACATGCTGCACTTTTCAGAACGAGAAAAGCGGGAGTAACACGATGTAGAGTTCGGCGAGGACACCGTAGCGTGCCCGCGACAGCGAAACTGTGCCAGAGCGCTGAGATGTCACTCCATTTCTTGATTCCCCCACTCAATCCACCAATAATCTACCTCATTCTCAACCAAAGTATGGTTTGGTATCGATTCTCGATACGTTTACATGCTTTTTAGCCCTTAACCTAATGTTTTACTGCACGGAGGACTGTTCGTCACTCTTCATTCTGTCTCATTTCAGGTTCATCCATCCTGATTCGGTGCCAATTCAGCCCAAATCAGGTCAGATCAAGCAGATTTCGCCCCATCGAGGCTACATTTCTATTTTTTTTCTGGGACTTACCCGCACTACGTTCTTCGTTGACGTAGCGACACACCCCAGTGTGTTTTTGGAGGGGGAGTGTAAGTGCGGCTAGCCCCATCTGCTCAGATTTTCAGACATTCTGCCCAGATTGGCTACATTTTGGTCATTTTCTTTGCTTCGGCGGAATCGCCGCCTCGCAGCTCAGTCTCAGGATCAGACCTATATATTTCTGTTATGCCGGATCTGATTCCGCGGTCCATTCTCCGTAAATCCGCCGCGTTCCGGTCATTTGCCTGGAATCGCCATTTGCCGCTGACGCGCGCTCGCGGGCCAGATCGGCCAAATATTTTTCACAATCGGATTTATTTAAATCTTTTCAGATAGATATGGACACTCAGATGTGCATAATAAAATCCGCATCAATTTTCTTCATAGACTGGGATCTTCTGCCGGATAACAATCAGCATGGACCTTGCTTCAGTTGTTGCTGCTCTCGCCTCCGTTGGTGTCCGAGTATCCGGTTCTACCCCCAATAGCAGCGTTCAGGGAGACTCCTCGCGTGCCTGCCCCACCGGTCTTGCCGGCCCCGAGCCCTCCGGCACAAACATCGACCCAGGGCAGCACTTTCATAGGTGGGCTGTCGGGGTCTGCGTTGCGGGCGTGCGGTTGTGTGGGCCCCGCTCTGTTCTTGCGGGGGGGGAGAGAGGTGTCGTCTTGGTGTCCAGGCGCCGGCCCGCCGGATTCCCATGACGAGCCTGATGCGCATGGAGCTTCGCCCTGCGGGATGCGTGGGGGGGTTGGGGTGACCGTGGCTGGAGTGCTGCTCCAATGTCCCGGTTCATGGCCCAGCAGAGCACCCCTACCGCGGGCTTACTCTTAGCACAGGGGCAGGGGGTTGCGGGCGCGTTTGTTCTGTGACCCGGGTGCCAGTGTATCTCAGAAGGCAGCCGCCCCGGAGGTAGCGCACCAGGCGCGCGCCGCGAAGGAGCTGGTTCGAACCCCGGGATCGGTGGTCTCCCACCGATCCCTTCGAATACCGGACGAGGCCTCCCATCGACCTGTTTGAGTACAGGTGACGGTGCGCACTGCTGCAGGGGTGGGTGGCTCCCATGTGTTTTGTTTTTCTTGGGTGGGGGGTAAAACGAACGAGACCTCCACCCGATCCACCGGTATCGGTGGTGGCGCGAGTTGCTGGAGGGGGGGGTGGTTCCCACGTCGCCAACTAGAGAGCTCTACGTGCAGGGATCCCAGGAGCACCAACGCCCGGGATCGAACCCCCGCACTGGACGATTGAAGACCGACCCTCTCACTACTGGGCCGTGGGAGTCTTTTACGCCACTGAGGGGTGTCGTCGGCTATGAATCCAGTCCTGAGGGTGGGGCTGTGCGTTGTGAAGCGTGTTGCGCGTGCCGGGAGGCCCCAGTCCACGTGCACGGGGCCGGGACAGGGGGGGAGGGGGCTGGGTGGGGTGCGTTGGATCGCCGACTGACGTGCACAGGGGTAAGAGGCGGGCAGTAGCACCGCCGGGTCGCCGACTGACTGTAGGGCAGGGGGTCGCTCTGCCTCTTTCCGTCCCTCTGCCTTCCCTGGGCAGGCAACAAAGCGGGCTTCACTGGCGTTGCGCTGTCCATGGGGGGCGTGGCCCCCCATACCACTCCGGTTCGTGTTCACCCAGCTTCTCCGGGTACGATCTGTGCGGCGTCCCGGTGCGCAGGCGTGGGCCCGCTTGTTCTTCGCGGCCCCCTTGTGGGCCGGCGGCTGGAGCGGGGGGGCGGGTCACACTCCGGCTCCCCTCTCGGGTGGGGGGGGCCCATCCCCCTTGCCTCGGGGGGGGTGTCGCGCTGCGGCCTCCCCGCTCTCGTTCCGGGCGGCGGCCTGCGGTACCCCTTTCTGGCTCTCTTCGTGTCGCTGGCGCGCTCCCCTCCGGCGCGCGCGTGCGGTCGGGGCTGAAGTGCCGCCCCGGGGTGGGGGGGGGTGAGGGGCGGCCCGTGGACCGCTCCCCTGGGGGTCCCAGCTGACCTGCAAACCCCCCCTCTGTCCCCTCGGAGTGGGCTGTGGTCACGGGAGGGTCATGCGGGGCGCGGCCTCCTTCGTGTTCCGTTGTGCGCGTTGCTCCGGCACGCCGGTGTGGGTTCGCGGGGGCAGGTCCAGACGCCGTTGCCCTTACTGTGTCGCCGTTCCTCCTGTGGGTGGGGGCGCCCCCCCGGCCCTGGGGGGGCGGAGGGCCGCGCCTGTGGCTCCCCAGCTGGGGTGGGTGCGGGGGGCGGGGGGGGGGGGGGGGGGGGGGGGCGCCACCCCACCCGCTCTCGGGCCTGTGTGGGAGGGGGGGGGGGGGGAGTGGGGGGGGGCCTTGGGTCCCCTGGCGATGCCCCCTGTTGGCCAAAGGGGGGGAGGGGGGGGGGCGGCTTGGCGGTCCCGGCCCCGGGGGCCAGCCATCGGCCAGGGGGGTCGCGCCCTTCCCCCGCCCCCCTCTACCGAGAGCCGGATCCTCACGCAGTCCCTCCCTGGGGCCCCTCATCCCCCGGCCGTTGCCGCGCGGCGCTGGCCGGCCGGGGGTGGCCGTGAGGGTCACCGGTCAGTGGTTAGCGGGTTGCGGGGCCGCTTTCCCTGGGTAGGCAACAAATGGTGTCGTGCTGTCCATGGGGGGCGTGGCCACCCATACCATTCCGGTTCGCGCCCACCCGGCTTCTCTGGGCACGATCTGCGCGGCGTCCCGGTGCGCAGGCGTGGGCCCACTTGCTCTTCGCGGCCCCCATTTGAGCCGGCGGCTGGGGCGTGGGGGCGGGTCACACTCCGGCTCCCCTCTCGGGCGGGGGGGTCCGTCACTTCTGCCTCGGGGGGTGGGGGCTGGGGCCCCCGTGGCTGGCGGGCCGGTGGGGGGGCGGGGGGGGGGGGGGTGTCGCGCCGCGGCCTCCCTGCTCGCGTTCCAGGCGGCGGCCTGTGGTACTCCTTCCTGGCTCTCTCCGTGTCGCCGGTGCGCTCCCTTCCGGCGCGCGCGTGCGGTCGGGGCTGAAGTGCCGCCCCGGGGTGGGGGGGGTGAGGGGCGGCCTGTGGACCGCCCCCCTGGGGGCCCCATCTGACTTGAAACCCTCCCTCTGTCACCTCGGAGCGGGCTGTGGTTACGGGAGGGTCATGTGGGGCGCGGCCTCCTTCCTGCTCCGTCGTGCGCGTTGCTCCGGCACGCCGGTGTGGGTTCGCGGGAGCAGGCCCTGCCGCCGTTGCCCGCATCGCGCCGCCGTTCCCCCTGAGGGGGGGGCGCCCCCCCGGCCCTGGGGGGGCGGAGGGCCGCGCCTGTGGCTCCCCTGCTGTGGTGGGTGCGGGGGGGGGGGGGGGGGGTGGGGGGGCCGCCTCCCCGCCCGCCCCCGGGTCTGTGCGGGGGGGGGTGGGTTAGGGGGGGCCCTTTGGCCCCCTGGCGATGCCTCTCGTCGGCCGGGGGGGAGGGGCGGGGGCGGCATGGCGGTCCTGGTCCTGGGGGCCAGCCATCGGCCAGGGGGTCGCGCCCTTCACCCGCCCCCCCTATCGAGAGCCGGATGCTCGCGCAGGCCCTCGCCGGGGCCCTCACCTCCCCGGCCGTTGCCGCGCGGCGCCGGCCGGCCGGGGGTGGCCGTGGGGGTTAGCGGTCAGTGGTTAGCAGGTTGCGGGGCAGCCGGTTCCTTCCCGCGCTTGTTGCCCCCGCACTCCCTCCCGCGGGAGGCGGCGCGCCCTCGCACGTCGTGCCATACCGTGGGGGGGCGTGGGTCAGGGGGCCCATCCCCCCCCCCAACCCTCCCGTACCCGCCGTCTGGGCCTTCACTTGCGCTGCCGCTTGTGTGGGGGCTGGGGCTGCGGCGGCGGCGGGTTGTGCCGGCGGTAGCGCCAGTGGGCGAGGGCGCTACGCAAAGCCCGGGGGAGCCAGTTGTGGGCGTCCGCATCCGTGATGCGGAGCACCGCTCCCCCTTCCAGGAAGGCCGGCCACGTCGGCTCCCTGTCGGGCCACGCCGCCCGGATCACTGACCTGAGGACCCTCTCGTGGTCCTCTGGGGCCGCCCACCCCCCCGGGGGTGCCTCTCGGTTTCCTCCGTCCCTCCGGAGGAGCACGGCATCGAAGGGCCGGTTCCGCGACCTCCTGGAGGTCCCCTGGTTGGCCCAGCACAACCACCCGTACACTTTCCCCACCAGGGGGAGGGTCTCCCCCCCCAGCGGGTCCGGGACTGCGCCCCAGTCCCGGTCCCATGGCCGGCTCTCCTCCGCCCCCCGTGCCGGCCCCCCTCGCAGCTCCTGCGCCTGCGGCGCCGATGCCGCGCCCCGTCCCCCCTCCGCCGAGGCCATCCGCGCCGGCTCCGCCCTTGGCGCGGGGGGGGCTTGCTGGTGCTGGTGTCGTGGGGGTTGGGGGGGGACGAGCTCGCCAGCGTCAGGGTCGATGTTGTAGAGGTGGTGGTGGTGGTGGTGGTGGTGGTGGTAGGTGTGGTGTGCCGGCATCTGTTGGATGCCGGGGGGGATGCACCTCACCGGCTGCACGTCCGGCTGCGGGGGCGCTCCGCCCTCTGCCCCCCTCCCTTCGCCCCGCCCTCCCCCCTGGGCTCCCATGCCCCGTCCCTCCTGTCCCTTGGGGCCCTTGCCCTTGCCCTTGCCCTTGCCCTTGGGCCCCTTTCCAGTCCCGCGCCCGTGTCGCGGGTCCCGCCTCTCGTCCCCCACGCCCTGGCTTGCTCGCTCTCCCATCCCCCCTTGTCCTGCCCCCTGCACCTGGGTACCCTTCCCGCGCCCCTGAGCACCCTTCCCGTGCCCTGGCCCCTCCCCGACCCCCTGCCCGTGTCGCGGGTCCCGCCTCTCGTCCACCACGCCCCGGCCCGCTCGCTCTCCCACCTCCCCTCGCCCCGCTCCCTGCACCTGGGCTCCCTGCCCGCGCCCCTGCGCGCCCTTCCCGTGCCCTGACCCCTCCCCTGCCCCCTGCCTGTCACGCCGTCCGCTGCTCCCCTCCCCCTCGCCGCTGCGCCCTTCCTGAACCACTCGCCGGGCGTCCCGCTGCCTTTGCAGTTGCGGCAGCGTGACGCCCGGCGGCGAGCGCTCGCGCGTCGGGGGGCGGACGTGCCGCTCCCGCCCCGGGGGGAAGGGCTTGGGGGGGTACGGCTTGGGGGGGCTGGTGTGGGTGTGGGCGGGGTTGGCGTGGGCGCGGTACTTCGCGCTCTCCCTGCCCACTGCTGCTGCTGCGGCGGCCGCCGGCGAGGCGTCCGCGGCCCGTGCGGGGTTCTTCCCCCGCTTGCGCGGCGTGCCGGGGGCCGCAGCCCCTCTCGCGCCCTCCGCACTCTCCTTCGCTGCCGCGGCGGCCGCCGACGAGGCGCCCGTGGCCGCGGTCGCAGACCCTCGCACGCCCTCCTCGGTCTCCTCTGCTGCCGCGGCGGCCGCCGGCGAGGCGCCCACGGCCCGTGCGGGGTCCGTCGCAACCCCTCGCGCGCCCTGCTTGCTCTCCTGCGCGGCTGCGGCAGCCCTCGGCGACGCGTCCGTCTCCTGCGCCGGGGCTGCCCCCCTTGCCGGCGGCGTGCCGGGGGCCGCGGCCGGGGCCGCGGCGTGGCTCGCCGCGGTCTCCGCCTCCTGCGCGTCAGGGCGGGGCGGGGCGGCGGGGCTAGCCGCTTGGGCGGCGGGGGCGGCCGTCTCGGCTGGCCCAGGTTCCCGGGCCGGCGGCGGCGGCCCGACCACCGCCGCCTCCGCGAGCCTCCGCTCCTCGCGCTCCGCGAGGGTCTCCCCCGTCCACTCTGGGGAGGAGACGGGGGAGCGGGAGCGGGACCGGCGGTGGTGGCGGTCGTCCCGCCCGAGGGACCCATCGGAGTCTGCCATCACTGTTACTCTGGTAGGCATGCGTGGTGGCAGGCGCGCCCTTCCCACTACCTCCTGGTGCATCAGTGCCGTACCGTGGGCAGTGCCGTGTGGTGCTCTGCGGGGGGGAGGGGGGGAGGGGGTGGGGGGCCGGCTGTGGCGTCAGCCCCGCACGGCCGGGGGTCCGCGGCCATCGACCGGCATTGGGAGGGGAGGCGGGGGAGCCACGCGGCCCACGCGTCGCGCCACAGCTCCCAGTCTGGGGCGGGGCTCAGGGCCCTGGGCCCCCGGGGGTCGTCGAGCGGTGTCGGGGGCAGCCGCACCAGGTGGACTCCCGTAACGGCGGTGACCTCCTGTGTGCGCAGGAAGGTGTGTACTCCGTCCCGCGCCGCGGGCGCCGGGAGGGGGGGGCGGGGTACGGGTGTGGCCCCATAGAGGTGGGTGGGGGTGATCCCCAGGATCCGCCCCGGGCCCCCGCGGGTCGCGACGACGAGGAGGAGGAGGGGGGTGCCAGGGCACTCTTGCCAGAGGACCTGCCCCCTGTGGTGGGCACCCCTGGTCCTGGAGAGGGGGGGGGACAGGTCTGGATTAGCCCAGCCGCGGGGCGCGTGCGTCGCCGGTGGGAGGGCGGGGCACCAAGTGGGCTCCCTGGGGAACGCCTCGTAGATGACGGCGTACGGGGGGGTAGGCCCGGTGCCGTCATACACCGGGTTGGTCGGCCGGCGGCGGGCGGACGCCTCGTCCGCGCCTTCCACGAACACCGTGACCTCGCCCACCTCCAGGTCCTCGTCCGGCGGGTGTAGAAGGTGGAGCGCCGCATCCAGCTCGGACACTCCCCCCGGGTACGTGGCCCGCGCCTGGTTCAGGTACGGGGCCGCGTCCCCGGGGTAGCGCGTCCTGAGGGCATGCAGCAGGGCCGGGGCGCTACTGCGGAGGGACATGGCAGACCCCGCTCCCGTCAGCCGGAGGGTGTCCCCCATGGACAGGGGCCGGCCTGACCGATTGGACTCGCGCCACTCCATCCAGTGCCCGTAGAGGGCCGCTTCCGGGCTGATGAGCCCCGGCCGGACAGCGTTCACGAGCCGGTGCATTGCCGGGAGCAGCGTAGGGGCACCCGCTCCGTTCAGGGCGCGGACGGCCGGGAGGGCGGTCTCGTTGAGGAAGGCCCTCGCACTGCCCTCCAGGTCGCACCGTGCGGCAGCGTGCGCTTCTTTTGCCTCCGCCACCGCGTCCGCCACCAGGCCCCGGACGGCCGCCTCCTGCGCTCTGCGGCGGGCCCTGGTGTGCCCCGGCCCATCCCCCCGTCGGCGTGGCATGGTGCTGCGGGCTCTGCAAAGGGCGGCGGCGGGTGGGGGTTAGGGGGCGAACACGTGCGACAGGTGCGCAACGGATGTGGGGTCCCGCAGGTGCACGTGGATCCACAGAAGGGCAGCGCCCGCTCGGCCCGCTTGTTCGTGCGAGGGGGTGTGTGCCCCCTCGATGCGCCGGCGCAAGGCCTCCTCCGCTGTGCGCCTGCGCGGGCCTGCGGGAGGTTCGGGCCAGGGGCACGCGGCTACCTGGGTGCACCGCGCGCACCTGTTGGCGCCTGTCGCTGCTGCGGAGGACACCGTGTCACACTCTCCGCAGAGTCGGCAGGTGTGTGGGAGGTGGGAGGGCGGCGACCAAGGGTCGAGATGGCGGAGCCAGAGGCCGTCCCACCTCTGTCGGAGGGGGTCCCGGATCTCCAGCAAGCGGGCGCGGACGCGGCGCCGGTAGTCCTTGCCAAGCGTCTTCCGCTGGACCTCCTGCCACGTGTCGCCGGGGAGGATCCCGTGGTCGTGGAAGGCGGCGATGAGGTCGTCCCACGCCGGGCGGGGGTGCCCCTGGGGGGGGCTCGCCATGTACACGTGGCGCCCGGTGAGGTGGGGCGTCAGCGCGTCCCATTGGCACCCGTTCGCGGTGTCTCTGTGGAGGAGGGCCAGCAGGGTGCCGTCCGCGACTGCCTCCCACCCCACTCGCAGCCCTTCGCAGCCGTCCAGCTCCTGGCGCAGCGCGGCTGCGATACCGGTGGGGAGCATGAGGAGTAAGGGCCCCTGGGTGTCGCCCAGCCGGGACAGGGCGTCGTCGTATACCGGCCCCCCAGCTTTGAAGTGCGCCACGGTGAGTTGGGTGGCCCCGTCCTCTGGGGGGTGCCACCGGACGGTGGCCGCAGCGTGTCCCCACGTGCGTATCTCCGTGGCCCGGAGCACGTTGGCGGTGTGAAGGACGATGCGGGGTGGGACGGGCGTCCTGACGAGTGAGGATACGTCCCCAGTCCATCCCGTTTGCGGCCCCGGGGCCGCCTGCAGCCATTCCCCCGTCGCCGCGTCCCACGGGTGGTCAGGCCCCGCCCCGCGGACCATGGTGGGTCTCGGCCGGGTGTCCGGCCCCCACCCCCGGAGCGGGATGGCGGCGGATCGTTGCGCAGGGGTCTCCGGGGCGCGCGTGGCGGCGCACCAGTGGCCCCACTCCCGCGCCCACTCCTCCCCCACGATGCGCGCCTCCCATGCGGTCATGGAGCCGCGCCCGATGATCCACGGTGGGAAAAGGGCGTCTTGCAGGTGCCTCGAGAACCCCCCCGGCAGGTCCTGATACGGGTGGGGGCTCTCTTGGAGTGGGCACTCCAGAGTGCCGTTCACAACACGGAGGGAGGCTACGAAGTCCTTGTCAGGGCGCGAGGGAGGGGGAGGGTGGTCGCCCTCCGCCGCAGTGAGCCACCGGTGCGCCCGGGCCGCCGCGCTTAGGGGCTCGTGGAGGAGTTGCTCCAGCCGGTGGTTGCGAAGCTCCCACGCGAAGTCCCCCAGCCGGAGCATGTGGTGGAGGAAATCGTCCACTGAGGTCCCTCCCGGCGGGTCGTATCGGGTTATGGCGCGGAGCTGCGCCTCCGCGTCCTCGGGCACCAGTCCGGAGCAGAACACCTCCGTCCACGTGGCGCCTGCGGAGCGCCACGAGGCCACCCACAGGGCCTTGTCCCCAGAAAAGTTTATAGTGTTTTCAGCACTGTGTTTTTGCTTCTCCTGCTGCTTGTTGTTGCTGTAGGGTGTCCTGCTGCTGGTTTTGGATGATGAAAAGCTTTTGTTTGTTGAAATACAGTAAGGCCAACTCAATCCAGGATAGCCCAAGCCAATAGTATGCAAGGAGAAGGTAATTCAGGATCAAAGCATGAAGGGCTGCAGTGTAAACAGTGAAAGATGATTAGATATTCACAGAAACTGCAACTCAGGATACAAATGAATGCATATTCACAGAGATAGCTGAAATGTTTTGGGAACAGAGTTAGAAAACTGCCTCAGGATCACTCTCTCTCCATAGTGCCATCTTAGGAGATGTGCACTCTTTGTTTTGGGTCCCATATGTGCTGAGGTGGCATGGTATGTGGCGATGAGGTCACTGCCATGTCACATGGGATCTTCCTACTTAGTTGGGATCTTCCTACTTAGTTAGGCTGACCAGGAATTGAACCCAGGACCTCTCAAAAAGAGGTGCCTAACCCCCTATGGTGCATACCACTAGGGCAGATAAGTATTCATGGAAAAACATAGATAAATTCATAGGCTCTACCTTAGGTATGTCAGTGCTCAGTCAACTCAGGAAAAGATGTTTTACTTCTGATTGAAAGGGGATTAAGGGGTCCACTCCATATCCTGATTGGGTGTTTGGTTCCATAGGTGTAAATGTGTTCTCACCACTTTTGGCTGGACCAATACTAAGATAAAAATGCATGGATGCTCAGTGCTTCTCTAATACAACTAGAGTATGTCCCAAAGCAATGGAAAAGCACTTTTTCTTACTCCCCCCTTGTGCTGTGGTGGCCACCACTGTCGCATTTTAGGAAAAAGGGAATTTTTCTTGGCCTTTCCTTGGTTTCCACATCTACTTTAAAATACCTACAGTCTCCCTCACACTGAAAAATGGGCGCTCACCATGGCTGGCGTCCTTTTGCTGCTCTGATTGTACAGTTTCCTACAGAAGACTCAGCGCTCTTGGCGCTGCCGGGGCTCCTGTGGCTTGGTTGGGTTAGATTGGGAGCATGCCAAACATGTGCATATGCATCCCTTCCTCCAAGACGCAGCGTCGACACAACCCAAACGCAAGACACATTATACACACTCGCATGGGTTCTCGTAAACCTGCTGGCGACCTGTGACCTGTCTTAGGGCGTAGGGAGTCGAAAAGAAATTAATTTGCCCCTTGGTGGGGTCTTGGTTCTGCTCAGTCTCTCCAGGCACCTGCGTTTCGGCCCGAACACGGCCTACTCAGCGAGGCTGCGCGTGGGTATCTGCAGAGGCAGGAATGGGAGAATTATGGACGAATCCACGCAAAAACGAAGCGACGACACCAAAATCCGTCAAATGACGGCGCAGAATTTTTCTGAAACGACACACCTGAGCAGAATCCAATTGTGCATCTTCAGCACATTTTTATAGAAATTATAGTCATCTCTGGATTTTTTAAGTCCAGAAATTCATACGCATAAAATGGCGGCGCGCAGGAGCGGCTCCTAGCGAAGCGCCGGAAAATGGAAAAATAATGGAATTATAAACGTATGTGTCACGTAGTCTTGAAAATGACGAGACACACATTAATAAACAAACATACAGATTCCACCCACACTAATGGAAGCTTCAAAAATTCAAGAATTCGAAAATCAATTGAAAAGACTTCAATGAATCAGGTATAAACTACAGGTATGCTCGTCTTGCATGCCGCATACACATTGCTCGTCTCGAGTCTCCGTGACCGAGTCGTGTAGCAGCGTTAACAACGATAACCACGATAGGACGCGGTAGAGGGATTGATTAGAAAGATTGCAGATGATTAGCGGTCAGATCAGGGTGATTAGTCATACACACAAGTGCATAGCAACGTTCTTCGCGTGCGCCCCTTTTGTTTTCTCTCCTTGCTTCACTTCCCAGCGGTAGGTAAGGTAGGTACGCCCAGGCGGGGCCACCCCCTGGTGGAGTCAAGATTGTTGTGGAGATGGGCAGGTTTGCCCACGTGATTGTGCATAGTCGTGCATGCACACACGCATTAAAGGGTAGGCCACGCGAGGTGCGCACGGTAAACCTTGTTTAGGCTACCCAGGGGCTCCTCGGTACGTTCTTTAAGAGAACCTGAGGAGTCCCTTAACGCTTGCTTGCTTGATAAGGGTAGCTGCTCCATGCAGCGTGTTTGCGGACAGCGTATTATAGGGCACACTGAGAAGGGTATAATACCTGGAGTGTGCCTTGGTTCCTCCGCCCCAAACGCCCTTTCATTTGCCTTTGTTTTACAGGTGGGCAGGTAGGGTGAGTGGTGCAGCAGCATTTTTTTATGCCCTGCTAAACAGGGGCGCAGATCACACAAACAAGTAACTCCGCTCCGCCTGTGGCAGAGCAGGGAGTCCGACTTCATCGACATTTGCGCCTTGCTCACGAGAGCACTCCTTCCCTCCATGCCCTTGCAGGGGAAACGCGTTGTGGCGTCCCCTGTGAGGCCACAGTTGCTTAGCAGCGCTGTGTTCGCTTGTCATTTCACAGGTGGGTCGCTAGGACCCTCGAGAACTTTCTCTTCGCAACGCCAAGTAGAGTGTGCGTGTAGGAGTGGTAGTCCTGCGTGGGGGCTAGAGCCAGTTGCCCAGCGCTCGCCCACCAGGATGGTGCCACTGTAGGGTGTGTAGGACCTGTAGGGGGCGTGTCACTGTCCCACCCTTTTCCTGCAATTTTAGCTGGGTTGGTGGGCTGTGACAGTGGGTTAGGTTAGTGTTTTTGGCCACATAGCAAACAGGCGTTTTGCATGCCTTCATAGCTTTTGGCCACCCCTCCCTGTAGTAGACAGGTAGGTAGGGAAAACAATACCTGGATTAACACTCTGGGTATTCCCCCAAGGTTTTGCGCCAGCACAGAAATTGGGCGCATAGGGGAGGGGAGACCCGGGGCGTACCCCGTGGCATCAATAAGCCAACCCTCCAGGTTCAGCAAGGGCGCAGACTTGGGTATAATTAGGACACCACTTCTGCGGCTTGCTCTCAGGACCTTAGGACTAGCACACTCACACATACGCTTTGGCAGGTAAGGGTAAGGTTCAGTCCCTAGCTTTATTCTTGGAGGCAAGCGTCTCAGCGAGCCTCAACAACTCACCAAGGTTGTTCTGGGACAAGTAGTCAACCAGAACTGAGTTTAGGCGTCCCTCAGGTAGAACAAATGCAGAGAAGGGCTCCCAGGTAGCCTCTTCGACTCCAAACCCTTCCCAGAGGGTGAGGAAGCGCCAACCCTGGCGATAGCGGTGGCGTAGGACAGACTTCACCAGGTAGAAGCCCTCCTTAGCCATCTTCTCGGCGTTCATGTCGGGGAGTTCACCTTCAACTTCCATAGGGCTGGCAGCCCCTTGTAGGTCCAGAGCGGCGATTTCCTCGTCGTTCAGCTCCCACTCCTCCCCACAGAGGTCTTCAGGATCATGGTAGCGCTTCAGGTGTTGAGCGGCGCACACCAGGGTCCCCCCTAGACGGGGAGAACACCGCACGGTGATACGGTGCCCATCCACAGATAGGATCTTGTACGGCCCGAAGTATGGGTCATCGCTGGTAGAGCGTGGCCAGGCGGGTAGTCGACTGTGGTGCACCAGCACCCAGTCCCCTTCTTGGTAGGTGGCCGGTACACGGTGCTTGTTCTTCTTGTTCCACTGACGCTCCCTCACTCTCTGGAGCATAGCCTTGGCCTTGTCCACCTTCGCTTGTTGCTCTTGGACCCATTCACCCACAGAAGAATGGGTGTCCTCTGGATAGGGGGCATGTAGGAACCATGCCGGGCGCCCCATGAATAGCTCATGTGGCGAGTAGCCAGTAGCTGAACTCTCTTGGGAGTTCATCATCAAGGATATGACGGGGAGTAGTCTCACCCAGTCTCTGGTGCGTTCAGTTTTGCACCATATCCTGACGTTCTCCTTCAGGACACGAATCTGTCGCTCACACAGGGGGTTGCTCGTGTGAGAGTAGGGAATCCCCGTAGACACCTGGACATTGAGGGACCGCAGGACCCTCTTGTACCAGCCAGTATCTGAGCGTACTCGTACGTCCTCATCGGAGTTGATCTCCTTGGGCGCCCCATAGACACAAAACCACTCCTGGAGGAGTATCTTGATAGTCTCCTCTCCGGTAATGTGCTTGGTACATGGGAACACCCTGGTAAACCTGGTCAACCCACAGGTTACCACGAGGGCGAAGTCATAGCCCCCGAACTTCGGCATCTCCGTGTAGTCCACGTATAGAACACTGTTAGCACAGTGAGGGATGGGCAGGGTCGAGTAGAGACCTCTGTCCCTGATATCCCCTGGTTTACAGGACCTGCACGGGCACTTGTCCACGATAGGCAGGAGCGTCTTCCGCAGCTGGTCGTCAGTCCACGTAGTGTGGAACCACTGCTTGAACAGCCTCAGGGTACGGTCAGCACCCACATGACCACTGGACTCATGGGTCCACTTCAGCAGCGCTGGGACTCGGTCACTAGGCACCACGATGCGGTCCTCGTGCCAGAGGTAGCTCTTGTCCCGCTTCCACTGGTCTTGGTTGACCAGGAGGGGTTCAAGGCGTTTCTCCAGGCGCCGGTAGATATCCCCAAACTCTTGTAGGTACTCCGATTGTTGGAGTCCATCCAGGGGGCGTATCATGGTCATGTTCAGGTCCAGGTGTACGTCCATACGGCTGAACGCTTCCTTAGCCAGGGCTTCAGACCGGGCACCAATCAGGGCGTCGAAGTTGTTGCGGCTGATGTAGTCGGCACACTCGTTCTTCACTCCCTGGATATGGTGTACCGTCAGCCGTAGTTGACTGAGGTAGGTCC
This sequence comes from Eutreptiella sp. 'Long Island Sound 2002', assembly GCA_964036045.1. Taxonomy (NCBI): domain Eukaryota; phylum Euglenozoa; class Euglenophyceae; order Eutreptiales; family Eutreptiaceae; genus Eutreptiella; species Eutreptiella sp. 'Long Island Sound 2002'. Next base: position 158,424,740 of record OZ038380.1, read on the forward strand.
ACCAGCGACGTAGCTTGGCCTTCTCAGGTGGGGGGCCCTTCTGGAAACTGCGGACCGGTTCTTGGTCGCATAGCCAGACCACAGGGTTACTCCCCAACAGTCGTGCTTGTGAGGATAGCACCAGCATACCCGCGAGCAGTTCCTGCTCATAGGTGGAGTAGTTCCCTCTGGCCTGGTTCCACTTCCAGTTCCAGTGGCCTAGAGGTACTAGGACCCACTTGTCGTCAGGGTAGCTGTGCTTGAGGGTTCCATCTCGGTTGAGACCTTCCGTCCCCCATTGGGAAATGGCCGAGTCGAACTCCTCCTTCTCTAGTGCTTGCCATTGGAACAACGTTCCACCACCGCCCACATTGCTGGCGTCGGTCACCAGGATAATCTCCCCTTGTGCCCTAGGCACGCCCAAGCACTTAGCGTTAGCTACCTTGTCTTTGAGCTCGTCAAACGCTTGTTGCTCTTGTGGGCCCCAGCGCCAAGTAGTACTCTTCTTGATCAAGTCAGTCAGTACCGCGCTGGTGTAGGTGAAGTTTTTGATGTGGCGGCGATAGAAGCTGCACGCCCCAATGAAACTGCGTACATCATGAAGTCCTTTCTTGGGATCTTCGTGTCGTACCTTGGCATCCATCAGGGGTTTGGCCTTAGAGGCCGCTGGGGTCCACCACCCATAGCCAACGTCAAACCCCAGGTACTGCATGGTCTCCTGCATGAACTCACACTTCTCCAGCTTGAGTCGTGTGTGGTTCTCCTGGCAGACCGCAAAGAACTCACCCAAGAGGATTAGGTGATCCTCCTGGGTATTGGTCCCGAGGCATACATCGTCGATGTGAGCCTCCATCTGGGCCCCACGGGATATGAGCTCCTGCACCTTAGGTCTCCTTCGTAGGATGGACAAGATCTTGTTCATCAGCTCTTGGAACAGAGCGGGGGCGTTCGCCACGCCGAATGGCATGACCTTCCACTTGAATACCCTCCCCTGAGGGGTGATGAAGGCCAGTAGTTCCTGCGCGTTGGGCGTCAGGTCCACTTGCCAGAATCCACTTCGCTTGTCCATCTTGGTCTTGTAGCGACAGGAGGCTATCTTCTCCAGGGTAGACTCCATATTGGGAATGGACCCTGAGTGGTTCAGCGTCTTCTTGTTCAGCTCTCCATAGTCCACTACCAGCCGTTTGGCTGTAGACCCAGGTTTAGCCACCAGGAAACAGGGGCTGCAGTGTAGGGGGTAGTCCCCATCCTTGTACTCCAGGACTAGGCCAGCGTCGATACATTCTTGTATCTGTCGCTCAATCTCGTCGGCCTGCTCTTTAGGAGCTGGATAGGGTCTCCTCCGGATCTTGTGACCCACGAACTCGGGTTTCAGCTTGAGGTCCATCTGTACCAGCTTGTCGCATGAGGCTGGAGGGGGTAGTTCTCCGAACACCTCCAGATAGGTCCTTATCAGCTTTTGCACCCGCGGGTCCAGTACCTTGATCTTGTCCTCCATGTCCTCGTCGGAGTGTAAGTTGCTTGCCCCTTGAATAGACGTCGGGAGGTGGTCCTCCACCGACTCTTCGCCCGCGGCAGCATCCTTCAGCCCTTGGTAGGCATACAGAAGGTCTTGCTCAACCATCTCCGGTGGACGATGGCAACATAGGCACGCTTTAGGGGGTTCACATACACATTCCTCCGAGAGGTCGTCCTCATCTGGGGTCCTCACATGGGCACCCCATACGCTCTTCATGAGCTTGAGATCTACCTCCCTTTGCCAGGTGGTGATCTTCTGTTCGAGGTCCTCCTTCAGTTGGGATAGGTCTCCCATACGTCCTTGCTTCAGTGGCCACGAGCTGCGGGTAGGCTTCGCGTAGCATAGCTTTTTCGCCACCAACTTCCTCTTGGAATCCACATACTCCCTGAGCCTGGATCGAGGGTCCAGCTCTTCATCCACGGGGTCTTCCACCCTCATGGAGAGTAGGGGTTTTAGTGGGGCGACGTACTCGGCGTTCTCCACTTCTTCCACCGCAGTCTGCACGAAGAAGGCGTCGTGCTCAGTTTCGTCGTCTGAGTGGATAGAGCTAGGTAGCTCAGATAGTCCACACTCAGAGACTCCATCAGGAACAGGTACATGACAGGGAGAGTTGGGGGCGTTGGTGTCAGTCACGACGTACTCATCTCCTCCGGGTGTAGTTTCAACAGCATCTTGAGGTCGTAGACGATCCTTCAAGTCACCCAAGGCGAGTCCATCGCTTTCTCGTTGTATAGCCTGGACCAGAGTAGGGTCCAGGTCTTCCCAGGGGATGGTGGTAAGACTTCCGTCCACCACGCTGAGCATACTCCCCCATCCGGGCTTCCCAATGGGCGTCTTGCGTCCCAGAGGCACGTAGATGGCCTCATCAGGTAACCGCACATAGCTGATAGTCAGCTTGTCAAGGAGGGTTCGCCAGTACTCGTTGCCCCCATGGGCTCCCCAATCGGGGGAACACAGGACCATACGGGAACGTTCCAAGGCCACCTTGGTCAGCACCTTCCCCAGTTCACTGAATCTGGGGTTCCCGTAGGCCATCCCGAAAGAGGGCCAGTAAAATTTGTAGCTGCAGTTCTTCCCCTTGCTGCAGTATAGGTCCAGTACATGCTGCTTGTCGCTGGCGAACAGTTCCACACTTAGGTCTTCTCGAGAGTAACCCAACTCCTTCAGACCTTGGTCTAGGACTTCCCCCAATAGTTGATAGTCCTCAGTTTTGGAGGCCGCCATCATGTTCGAGGGCTCCTCCTTCGATAGTCTCAGGTAACTCGAGGTATGTTCCGACTGCTCCAGTGGCACAGACTCTCTGCCACTGCCGTGGTCCACGTACAGGAGGTAGGGCGCTTGCAGCGTCAGGGATTGTATCTGGGAGTGCTGCACGAAGAAGTCAGTACCCAGTACAAAGTCGAAGGCATCAGTGTCCATCACATAGAACCGATGGGCGATAGTCCTGGAGCCCATGGGTACCTCCACTTCGCAGTCCCCGCAGCTGTGCACCACATGTCCATCCCCCATCCGTATAGCGGCGGTGGTCATGGTGTTCTTCAGGCTCCCACAAGGTAAAATTTTCTTGGCCACTATCGATATTGTGGCTCCAGTATCCAGTACCCCCAGGTATTCACGTCCCCCTAGTCGGATACGTACCCAAAACACCAGGTCTTGGGTGCCACCAGAGCGTCCCCGTCAGAACTCCGCGGGACAGGTCACCTCGAACCCCTTGTTCCGCAATTTGCGGGCCATCCTCATGAAACGGCTTCTCTTCTTGGCGTTGCCGTCGTCACCACCTTCATGCTCACGCTTGGCTCCTTGTTCTTGCTGGGCCTGCGTCTGTGAGCGTGTGGTAGGTCCAGACTGCCCTCCAGAGGGCTCGGAGTTCCCCCCTGGATTAGGGTTGGGGTTACCTCCGTTCTTGTCCTTGTTCTTGTTGTCGTTCTGGCGATTAGCGCCTCCTCCTCGTCCGCCTTGACCCTTGTCTTGACCACCTTGACCACGTCCTTTCGACTTGCCCTTGCCGGAGTCGTTGCCTTTGGCCTTGCCTCCACCTTTGCCTGAGCTTTTGCCAGGATCTTCCCCCTTAAGCTTCGCCGATAGGCGTTGCTTATGGTAGCACTCGTCCTCATAGTGCTTCCGCTTACCGCAGAATGCACACGTGATGGTGCAGCGGTAATGATCCGGCATCTTCACCTTGGCGCCGGTGATCTTTTCCTGCTGCTTCCCCTGGACAACAAAGCAGTCTCGCTGCTCGCAGTCGGAGGCATGCTGCAGGTGGCCCTGTTCATCTCTTGCATCACACCAGAATAGCTCCTTCACGTTCTCCATTAGGCGGGCGTGGGCGTGTTTGGGGGTAGTCCCCTACCCAGGTCGGGACCCTTGGTACCCTTTGCCTCCAGAACCTCCACCACCAGGACGGTAGTGGTTCAGGTGTTGGTCGCTCTCCTTCTCCAGCGCCATCTCCAGGAGCAGCACGCATAGATCCTCGTAGCGGAGGGATCTAGCCTTGCGCTCAGCCGTCAGACGGCACTCGTCCCATAGCTCACGGGGGAGCTTGGAGCACAACCAAAACAGCAGGTCGTCGCTGCTGTAGGAACCGGGCGTCAGTCGTCCAGCCCAGTGGTCCAGGTCCGCCAACAGCTCGGAGACCCTGCCGGGTTTGGGGTTGTTGGGCAGGACGGGCAGGTTCTGGATCTCGGCCCTGATGGAGAGGTCGGTCTCGTAGGTTGGGTACTGCCTCTCCAGGGCAACCAACACGTCGGCAAAGGTGGCGGAGTTGGTGACGATCTGCCTGACCTGCTTCTCCAGGTACTTCGTCTTGCAGCACTGCAGGAGCAGGTCGCACTTCACTCGCCCACTCGCGTGGGTTTGGCCGGTCAGTCGTAGGAACCGGCCAAAGTTCTCAGCGAACTCGCTGAGGTCCTTGCCTGTGAATTCAGGCAGGTTCACCACTATCTTGGAGGTGGCAATAGCCTTCGCCTCCTGAGCTCGGCGTCCTTCAGGGCGTCGGGTCTTCTTCTTCTTCTTCTTCTTCTTCTTACCCTTGGAGTCCTCGGGGTCCTCAGGGTCTTCGTCATCCGATGGCGAAGAAGAAGTCATCGAAGGCGGCCCATCATCGGAGGGGTCTCCGCCTAGATCACTGGAGCCATAAGGCTCCACGTCCACCATAGCCCTTAGGGCTGTCAGCCCCAGCTGGTCCAGCTCGGCCCTCGTCGAGTTCGTCACGTGACTGTAGGGCGGCTGGGCTGTCCTCGGGACGAATGGGCTTCTTGGTACTGCTGCAGGAGTCGGCATCGGTCGGCTCCTCAGGCTCCCCAGGGTATTCGTCAACCCTGCCGCCAGGTGGTTAGCCTGTACTCGGTGGGGTGACATCCCCACTGTCGTAGGTGACGCATGGGACGGGATCATCAGGGGCTGCAGTTTCTCCCTGATCTCTTGCGTGAGGTCGCTCACGACTTTCGAAGTGGCTCCTTGGAGCACCTCGTTGATCTCCGACCGCGTCAGGGACCTGTTGGAGGATCTTCCCGATCCTCTACTCCTGCCTCCCAGAGACTCTGGTCCTCTCCTCAACCCACTCAGGGGTGCATACCCAGGTGCACACCCAGGAGCATACCCAGGAACTTCCATGTAGGTTCCAGTGGCGTGGAGTGGATGGGGATGGTCAGCCGCATACCAACGCGGCGCAGAGCTAGAAGCCACCGGCTCACTGGCAGTAGTTGCCTCAAGGAGCGCAGTGGTAGGTGGGCCCATGCCATAGGCGGGGTAGTGAGGCATGCCAGTAAAGCCTGTGCCCTCTGCCATAGGCTGGTTGGTTGTGGAAGTGGATGTAGCGGCGGCTGGGTGTGTGGTGGTTATGGGAGAGGGTGATGCTTGGAGGCCAGAAGCGCTTGGTGCGCCTTCGAAGGTAGGGATATCAGTCGGGTCTTGCCCTTGCTCCTCTCCTTCGTCTGCTCCTTCTCCAGCATCCTTCTCGCTCTCGTTTCCTCTCTTCCTCTTCACAGGCTGAGGCTGAGAGACCATTTCCTTCACCGACAGGGCCCCAAAGGCCGTCTGGAGGCCATCCAAGGAGTCCTCCGCCGTATCCATTGGCCCATGTAAGGGCTCCACCGAAGGTACAGCGTCAGGCGCCGGCCTTGCCGGTGTCTCTGGCGCTGGCGCTGTGTTCACCTCGGCGTCCACTCTTGCTGGATCCATCTTAATCCACCCTTCTGCTTTTGTTTGCCTGCTCGGAGCACTGGTTGTACGGCGCGGGGTCGCTGCCGGTGCACAGAGACAGGCTGCCTCTTGCTACCAGAAAAGTTTATAGTGTTTTCAGCACTGTGTTTTTGCTTCTCCTGCTGCTTGTTGTTGCTGTAGGGTGTCCTGCTGCTGGTTTTGGATGATGAAAAGCTTTTGTTTGTTGAAATACAGTAAAGCCAACTCAATCCAGGATAGCCCAAGCCAATAGTATGCAAGGAGAAGGTAATTCAGGATCAAAGCATGAAGGGCTGCAGTGTAAACAGTGAAAGATGATTAGATATTCACAGAAACTGCAACTCAGGATACAAATGAATGCATATTCACAGAGATAGCTGAAATGTTTTGGGAAAAGAGTTAGAAAACTGCCTCAGGATCACTCTCTCTCCATAGTGCCATCTTAGGAGATGTGCACTCTTTGTTTTGGGTCCCATATGTGCTGAGGTGGCATGGTATGTGGCGATGAGGTCACTGCCATGTCACATGGGATCTTCCTACTTAGTTGGGATCTTCCTACTTAGTTAGGCTGACCAGGAATTGAACCCAGGACCTCTCAAAAAGAGGTGCCTAACCCCCTATGGTGCATACCACTAGGGCAGATAAGTATTCATGGAAAAACATAGATAAATTCATAGGCTCTACCTTAGGTATGTCAGTGCTCAGTCAACTCAGGAAAAGATGTTTTACTTCTGATTGAAAGGGGATTAAGGGGTCCACTCCATATCCTGATTGGGTGTTTGGTTCCATAGGTGTAAATGTGTTCTCACCACTTTTGGCTGGACCAATACTAAGATAAAAATGCATGGATGCTCAGTGCTTCTCTAATACAACTAGAGTATGTCCCAAAGCAATGGAAAAGCACTTTTTCTTACTTCCCCAGGTGGGAGGTGGCGGGCCGCCTCGTGTACCGCCTGGCGGTAGTGGGGCCAGAGGAGCCGCGAGTGGGTGCAGCCCACGTGCATGTGCACCGGGGTCTCTTCCGGGCCGCCGCAGAAAAGGCACGGTTGCGGGACGATGGCGACGCCGGAGAGCCGCTCCTTCCGGACGCGGAGCCTGCGCTGCACCGGCGTGTGGCCGTCTCGGGCCCGCAGCGCCCGGCGGTTGGTGGCCGCCGCGGTGAGGTCCCGGGCGTGGACGTAGGCCGTGGCGTGGGCCGCGCCCAAAGGTGTGTGTCCCCGGTGCGTCAGCGCATGGTCCGTCTGCGCCCGTTGCGCGACCTCGCCGAGCACCCGCATCGTGGGGGGCCGTAGATCGAGATGGCCGTCACGGCCGGCGACGATGAGTTGGGCGTGGCCAGGGTCCGGGGGCGTGTTCTGCAAGACCGTGTCCTGGGACGCCGCCCAGTCCGCCTTGTGCAGTAGGGCGTCACTGTGGTGCGAGGTGGCTCGGACGTACCAAAACGGGTGCCCGGCGTGCTGCCCCCGCGCGCACAGACCGTCCCGGAGCCACCTCAGGGGCATCTGGTTGACCACCTTCGCTGCGCCCGCGGGGACCCTCGTGGTTCGCTCGCGATCTGCGTGCCGCAGGAGGTGGAGGATGACTTCGGCGTCCACCGTGTGGACCCATGGTCTGTGTGCACCGTAATGTAGGGGGAGGGAGGCGGCCACCCCCTCTCCGTCGGGCACCGTGCCCGAGATGGCCACCGCCCACCTGCGGGTGAGGTCGGCGGCGAGAGCGACGCTGGTGGCGTGTTTGCAGGGTCCGCCCCCGGACGCGTCAGAGGAGGTGTGTCCCCAGGCCTCCGGGATCCAGTAGTATCCGGTGGGGCTGAGCCACCCCGCGTTGAGGTCGGTGGAGTGCCACCGGACGTCGGGGTGGCTGTGGGTCAGTTGGTCCACGCTCAGCGCCCTGGTGTCGCCTGGGCTGATCGCCGGGTGGTCGTGCAGCCGGATCTCCGCTCCGGCGACCGTGCTTGCCCAGGACCGTCGCGCCGTCACGTGTTCCTTGAGCCACGCCGGGCCCCCGCGCTGGTGTACCACCAAGTGTCCTGTGTCCTCCGGACGGTCCTCCAGCGCGTGCACCGCCATGTGTGGGTCGTGCGGCACCCCCGTAGCCACCAGTAGGGCGGTGCCACGGGGGAGCCCACGGGGTTCGGGCTGGCCTGCCCCCACTTGCACTATCACCCACTCGGCCCGGAGCTGCGCTTGTCCCGTCGCTTGGGTGCATTGGTCGTCTGTGGTCACCAGCCACAACGGCGTCGGCGCGTGGGGCCGGGGGCGTAAGGGCTCTGGCCACGCCACGTCCGCGTTGGGCTCTTGGTGCTCGCTTTCCGCGAGTACGTCGCGGAGGATGTACATGAGGGCCGCTGGCGGGTGGTACGCCGCCCCCCGCGTGGGGGGGGACAGGCCGTCCCGGCGGCGGTAGCCCCCGACGTGGAGGTGCAGGCCGTCCGGGGCCACCCGTGGGCCGGTGTGGGCGTCCTGCTTAGCCCTCTTGGGGTGGACGAGTCTCAGGCGGGGGTCCCGTGTGCCGGTGGTGTGGAAGAGGTGGGCCAGGGCATCGCGCCACCCGGGGTGGTTGGTGGGCCCTTGCTCACGGCGGCAATAATGGAGGTGTTCATCGGCGCATTGGTTGAGGCACTCCCGCACCGCCGTCGGCCACGGATCGTCGTTGTCGGGGAAGGGGCGGCGTGGCCCGTGGTGCCCATGCCACGGCGTTGCGTGTGGCACCGTCAGGCGGCACGTGTCGCGGTGTCGCAGCTTGGCGGTGCGCAGCGTGACGATTTTTCCCCGGCGGGGACTGTAGTTGGACATGAGCCGCCCTGGGGCACGCGATGGGGTTGTACATCCCCACTCCCAGGGCGGCCAGGGCCCGGGGTATGCGGTGGACCCAGTCGCCTCCCGCCAGAGTTGCGAACTCCGGGACGGGGTAGTGCACCTCGGGGCATATTCCGTGCGCGCCGGCTATCTCCCAGAACATCTTGGTGACCTCGGCGCGCACGGAGGTTGCGCGGTGGTGGACGAGCGTACCCACGAGGGCCACCGCTGCCTGCTGGCACCGCGTGGGCACCCGTGTGAGCCCCAGGGTCCGGTCATCCTGCAGGCTGTCCCGCGAGGCGTCGAAGGCGTATCGTGCCCTGTCCTTCGCGACCTGGACCGTGATGTGGTCAAGGTGGCGTGCAGTGTCGGAGTCGTCGGCGATGAAAGGGGCGACGTACTGCGTCACCCCTCCGAGGATCGCCAGGATGACGTCCTGCACCACTTTCGGTGGCGCGAGGGTGTTAAGGCACCAGTGGTGCACTGCCGCCAGGCGTAGCCGGTGCTTGCGCTGCAGGGAGAACTCCCCGTCCGGCTGCAGCTGGAGTCCCAGGTAGGGGACGGAGTCCGCCGCTGGTACCCAGTACCACGGGTTTTCCAGGTGGGGACAGAGGCGCAGCTGCAGGCCCGGGACCCCCTCCGTGGTGGCCATGGCGCACTTGCGGGGGTTGAGCTCCATGCCCATCATCCCCAGGTACGCGGCCACCGCCTCCACGCCCTCGACGAAGTGCTGCAGCGTGTGGGCCACCACCAGCAGGTCGTTGATATAGGCCTGGATGAGGCCGTGCTCGGCCCCTCCCGGCGGGCGCAGGCGGTGCCCCTGTGCCCTGAGCAGGGGCTCCAGGAGGAGCGCGTACAGCAGGGGGCTCTCGGGGTTGCCCTGCCGGACGCCGCGTAGCATGTAGACGGGCTGCGTTAGCCCGTGTGCTGTGACGATGCGCAGCCTGGCGCACGTGTGGAGGAAGAGCAGGAGGTCAATGACGTCCGGCGGCACGGAGAGGTGGCGCAGGATGAGGTGGAGGGCGCCGTGTGGGGCGGTGTCGAAGGCCTTGCGGGCGTCGAAGGAGAAGACGTAGTTGGGCCTTCCCCGCTGGAGCTGCCGCTGCGCCATGAACAGCGGGGGGCCTGTGTTGGAGCCAGGGAGGGCCCCCTGCTGCCAGTCGCTGACCACCCGTGCCGTGTGAGCACCTCCGTGATGCGCTGGGTGAGGGGGCCCGTGAGCAGCTTCATGTCCAGCTGGCCCAGGGCTATGGGCCTGTAGTCGTCCAGTCTGGCAGAGCCCGGTACCTTGGGGCTGAGCCAGATGTGCGCGTCCCTCCAGTGCATCGGTGGCGGGGCGCCGCGGAGGATGGCCCGGTAGGAGTGGACCAGGAGCCACTGGACGGGTGCCGGGAGGGCCTTGATGAAGCGGGCCTCCACGTGGTTAGGACCTGGGGCCTTGCCATCGGCCTTGTCCAGGGCGGACTTCAGGTCCTGCATGGAGTACTGCTGGACCTGTGTCCAGGCTCCCTCAGGGACCCGGGGGACGTGGCGGCCGAGGACCGCCTGGAAACCCGGGAGGTCCACCGGGCGTTTGTCATACAGTTCTCGCCAGAAGGCGCGAACTGCGAACATCACGTCGTGGGCCTCCGTGAGGAGCGTTTGGGTGTTGGGAACCCGCACGTTCCAGAGGCCTGACGGGCCTGGGGCCTCTACCTCTATGGCTCCCCGCACGGCTTTCCATCGCTGGGCGATGTCGGGGGCGTGGCGGCGCCAGAAGTCCTTGATGGCGCGCTTGCGGTCTGCCGCCAGGAGGGCGCGGAGCTGGCGAATGTCCTCCTCGAGGGCGGCTGCTTGCCTCTCCAGCTCCTCCTGCAGCTGGCCCTGCGTGGTCGGGCGGAACCCGGGCGACACACCCTGCAGTTCCTCCGTGAGCCGGAGCGCCGCCTCGGACCGGATGCCATGCCTGGCCGCGTCCGCCTGGTACGCTGCCGGGGCGCGCGCTGCCAGGGTGTCATAGCGGAGGACCGCTGCCTGGAGCTGCTTTCCGCTCTCCGGGAGGTCCCCCTCCGCCGGGTCCGTTCCCGCCGGAGACGGCTGCCGGCGTCCCACCACGCGCGCCAGGGCGTCATGCGTCGCGTGGAGGTGTTCGAACACCTTGTCCACCGCAGCCGCGGGCATGGACCCGTAGTCGTGCTGCTCTGCGGGACCCAGCCAGGGCGCAAGGGAGGGTTCATCCTGCGCGGCGGTGACCGCCGCCCACAGGCAATGTTGGACGGGCGCGGCCTCGGCGTCGTACGGGAGGAGGCGGCCCTCCGTGTGGCTGTAGGGGGTTGGCATCGCCGCGCGTCCCGCTGCGCTGAGGAGGCCCGGCAGGGCCAGGCGGACCGGGAGGTGGTCCGAGCCGACCACCTGGGGGTGTGCCATGCCGCAGTCCCAGTCTGTTGTCCCAGTCTTGAAAAAGTTGAGAGGTCGGACTGAGGTGCCAGTACGGCGCCACCAACAAATTTTAGGGTGCGGAATCAGTGTTTCACATCAAATCTTGAGCGGACACTGATGAACGGCGACGACGCCAACACGGGCGACGACAACGCCAAGGAGAGCGACGGCAACGCCAACAAGGGCGACGGCGAGCACGACGCCAGCGAGCGGCCTTTTTACAATGGTTACAATCTTTTGCCCTATTCACAGCTACAGACAGTCAAGTTGGTTCAGGTCAAGGTTCATTTTTAAAGTTTACTGTGTGTTGATTCATGACAGTTTACACAGGTTGACAGTTAGTGGTGTTTGCAATTTGTTTGCGGTTTTTGTTCAAGTCGAGTAGTTTCGATGTGCCTAGTGTGGCTGAAACTGATTCGCCAGTTATATGTTGTGTGTTGTATGGCTTGTGCCAACGGCCATGACCAGTCGCTGCATGTAAATTACACAGCCAGCAGAAGCAGTCAGACCGACACCCAGAACAGAAACCACGAGCCACTACCACGAGCCACAGCAGGCAGACAGAGCTTAATTGCCACAAATCACACCTGCAGTCAAACAGTTTTTCGCCACAAGTCAGTTAGTAAGTCAGAAAGTCCAATGTGTTGAAGGTTAGCAAAAGGTCGATAGGTTTAACCAGTCAGTTGGTCCAGAATTGCAGTCATCATTCCATCAGTTTTCCAGTGGGTGTTCAGAACTTCAGTTACAGTGTCAGAGTTGTGTCCAAACAGAGTATCTCAGGTGCCAAAGTTTAAGCCTCAGTTGGTCAGTCCCGCACAGGTTTTCTTTCCTTACTGTGTGTGGGTCATGCAAGTCCAGTTTCCGCACGGGTCTTCGGTTTCTTCTAACGTGTGTTAGGCAAGCTCTGTATTTCGCCTGTCAATCATCAGCCTGCCACCACCGGTGACCGCTCACATGTGTACATTTCCCTTTAGGAGAGCCTAGTGTTGTGGGGAACCAGGCGTCTGAACCAGGCACCACTAAGATGTCAAGTCACAGTAAGGGGCAGTGTGACAAGGGTGAGAGTGAGTGAGCCGAGAGTGTAGCGACCAGTGACCAGTGACCACAGACCACAAATGAGTGAACAACCAGAGCAGACCAGGGAGGAACTGAGAGGAACAACAAAACACAACACACGAGTGACGGCTTCAGTGACGCCTCAGCCACCAACACCACCACACGGACCCACAACAGAGAAGACACAAAGGGAGGACGGAGCACGGACCAGGGAAGCCAGGAACAACCAGACCAGCCACAAGATCATTGAGTTTCGCACCTAGATCAGGCACAGCACAAGCACAGAGACAGACACCAGACTGACAGTGAGGGACAGTCGGATGATGCCATCAGGCCAACAGATTTCGCATCTGGATCAGGCACAGCACAAGCACAGAGACAGACACCACACTGACAGTGAGGGACAGTCGAATGATGCCATCAGGCCAACAAACATTTTCTTTTGCCTAGTCTGAGTCACGGTTGGGTCATGTCGTCAATTTGATTTACTGTTCACATCAGATTTCCCTGGCGGATCGGAGGCGCAAGCCTGACGACGACCAGTGGTTGATACGCTCAGTTCTGCAGCGTGGTTGATACGCTCAGTTCTGCAGCCACCATCTATCTTCACTCCAGATTTCAATCTTGCATTGTCAATTGCCTCCGAGCAAGCTCTCCGGCATTAGGGGAGAGTCGCTGCGCCACTCCCTACTTTTTATTTTGTGCCCTACAGTGTGTGTGATCAACCACTGGCACTTACTGAGCTTACATGTACGCTGGTCCTTTTACCATGTGGGACAGACAGTTTTTTTTTCCGCCGCCCACCCCAACCATCCTCACCGCCCGGCTTAGGGGAGTGTAAGGGAACCAGTGAGCGAGGGTCGGAGAGAGCGAGCGAGTGAGTGAACAGGGGGCGAGGCGTAGTGTGAGCCCGAGTGAGTGAGAGAGCGAGCGAGGAAAGCCAGAGCGAGCACACGCGCGAAGCGCACAGCGCATGCACACAGAAGAGGAGATCGGATAGACCAGAAATTTTGCGACTTTCGTTGTTCTGTTGTGTGATTTATGCATACTTGATTATAGCTCTGCAATGTACTTTATGTCTCCTATTCTATTAGGGTATGATACGAGCCTGAATCGGCTCTTGCCATGGGCTCTTGCCAAGGGCTCTTGCCTCAAGGGTTTTCTTGCCCCTTTGGAGTTCTGGACTCTGGGATACACGGACCTCTCAACAACTGGGTATTCGAGTTCTTTGCCATGTCCGTGCCGTGCTTGTTTGCTATTGAGTTCGGAGTTCTAGAGTTTTGGCTTTGCCGATCAGTCCTCAAACATTCCATAAACAAGAGGAATCAAAGTCAAGGTCTACCCATAGACATCTCAGTGCAGTTACAAGCCTGTTTCTGCAGTTACAGTGTGGTCTCCGTGCGCTCGCTCCGTATGCGGCTGCGGAGGGTTGGGGTGGTGGGGGGAGGAGAGGAGTCCCGGTGCGTCAGGTGTGTGGTACATCTGCTGCTGCTGAGGTTGCAGGTGTCGCAATGGCGGTGCTCTGTCGCACGCCGGGTAACGACCCTGGTGCATATGCTGGTGTTGGATGGGTAGTGGTTGTGGTTGTTCGGACCACGGTGGGGCGTCCTGAGGGCACTCCGCCGGTGGCAGGGCCCTATCCCGTGAGAGCCATGTTGACAGGTAGGTGTCGTGTGTTTCTGCGCCGGCGTTGGTGCGGATGACTTCTAGTGCAGCGGCATTTTCTTGACTGAAATGTGCCCACGTCCCTGTTCTTTCCTCTGGCCCTGGTACCACATGTTGGCCGTACCTGTCCAACACCCCTCTGTACTGCGCCTGTGGCCTGTACTATGCCTGTTGTGGGGGAGTGCCACAATGTCGTAAGGCGCCGCCTGTGCCGCCGTCGATCCCATATGTGGTCCTGCCTGTGGGGGGGGGGGGGGGGGGGCTGTTGGGCCATGTCCCTGTGGCCGTGTTGGAGGCCGGGGACCGCGCACAGGATTTCCGGGCTATGGGAGTTGTGGTAGAAACGCAATGGTTCCGTAACTGGTGTTGGGGGAGGGGGGGGGGGGTTGGGGTTGATGTCCGGGGTCATGCAGGAGGACGTGCCGGTTGCCATGCCGCGTGTCGGGGTTCACGCAATAGCACCTTCGTGCTTGTGGATGCTCAGGCTTGCCCTGTGGCAGCTTGGTTTGGTCGCGAGATTGGTCTCCGTGTCCATCTGTGTTGGTTCGTTGTTGTGGCATGACTCCGGCCTGGCCGGGTTGCGATTGATGTTGGAGTGTTTGGCAGATTCCTGCTACAGAGTCCGCGAGGGACGTCATTGCCCGCAGGGCCCGGGTGAGTTCGCCCTTAGAGCTGTGTTTCCGAGACTTTTTCCGGCGGCTGTGGCTGTCACTGTCACTGGCGCTGGTGCTGTCGGTATCTGTGTCCGTGCGTGACCGTCTGCCACCTCCTTTCAGACCCACCAGTTGCAACGTCGGGTGGATGGGTGCGTGTCCGGTTGTCGATCGGGGTCGGGTCGTCGTCTCTTAGCGGCAACCCTGGGTGGAACAGCCGTTAGAGGGGCGGTGCAGGGAGGTATGGTGTGTGGTGATGGAGGGCATTTTTGATGCCGTTGACTGACTCGGTTGCCGGGTGGCAGACCGAGGGTCCGGCGCGTCTCACGATCACGGACCTACAATACCACGCCAGGTGTGTTGGGAGGAGGGGGGGGAAATGCGATAGCGCAGTGTCATGGCATTCCCTAGGTTTGCAAGCGAAGCGATTTCTTGATCAACCCTGGGTGTTGGCCCAATTTTTGGTATGGCTTTTTTGTGAGGAGTTCGTGGTGGTGCAGCCCAAGTGATGCCAAGGAAGGGGAGCGGGGCTCCACACCGTCGTTAAGGTCCGTGCCCCTGGCCAGGAGCAGCGCTCCACTCCACCGTGTTCCGCTGCATTGATTGTTGTGTTGGTTATGTATGTTGTTTGTTTTGTATGGTTGGCTGGCGGGGAGCGGGGCTCCGTTCCGCCAATGCGTAGGATGCACGTGATTCTGCTTATCAGCAGCGCCATGACATGTAGAGGTCGTGGCTTGCGCGGGGATTTTCTTGTTGGTTTTGTGTTGGTGTGTGTGTGGCGGTGAGCAGAGCTCCGCTCTGCCGTCGGGTTATCTTTCATTGTGTCAGTTACGGTTTGTAGTTGGTTGCTGTTGTTCTGACGGGGAGCGGTGCTCAACACCACCGTATGCTGTAAGGTTCTTGGCCTGTAACCCGGTACACGCCTACACACCTGGCTCTCGTCGGATCTCTTTCGCGACGCTTGTCCTCCGCTCCGATGTAATTGTCCGCAGGGGTCAACCTCGGGGCCGTCGGTCGTTCTGAGGCTTCCGTCTGGTCGCCGTTGGTCATGCCGGGCTTGTCTGCGGTATCCAATGCTTCAGCTGTTGTCTTTGATTTCTTGAGGCCGGTGTAGATCGTTCCCATAGTTGATTTTGGCAAACTGCTCCGGGTTGCGACCGGCGGCTCGTACCCTCTGTTATATTGAGCCGTTATTGATCCACGCGCTCTGGTTGTGGTGTTTGGAGTTGTTGCTGGCGCCTTGTACACGCCGGTTGTTGTTGTTGATCCTCTCAGACGCCGTCCGTGCTGTTGTACCGCTAGGGTTGGTCACTGCCTGCTCCTACACTTCGTAATGGTAAGCCAATGCATCCTTATCCTTGAATAGGCTCTCAGCGTGGTAGTGGGGGGCGCTGTGCTCATTGTCCGCGTAGATGGTGATATATTTGGTCCCGCTGGTAGGCTGGCCGTCAGTCTTCATGGCCAAGTCGGTGTAGGCGGAGGCCGTACCGTCGACGTTCGCTGTGTGGATCTTTGTGTCATCTTCGCCCATCGCGCCCTTTGCGGCCGGTGGTGTCGGATTCGGAGTTGTTGCTGGCGGCACGTACATTCCGTTATAGTGAGCCGATATCCACCGGTGCTTGCAGCTGGTGTCATCGTTGTTGATGGGCTTGCAATCTCAATTGTCCGTGCCCGTGACTGCTCTTGTGGTTGTGCTGGAGATTGTTGCTGGCATCGCGTAGCGGGCCGATGTCTCCCCCTGAGCTGCCGCTTGTGTTGCCAACAGCTGAGCCCCATGGTGGGCCGGGCAGGACATGAGAGAAGAAATCGAAAAAAAAACAGACATTCAAAAAAAGAGTCATCAATCTCCCGTTCCGTTCCTTCCACGTCACCGAGGGGCCTATCCGAGTGGGGGTTTGTCCTTGGCTGGGCACTCCGACCGGACACCCTTAGACAAACGAGGGGGGGACGGGGAGGCCTGCCCAGCTGGTAGTCGCTGCCTATAGAGCGCCCACAGGGGACGGTAGCCCCCACCGGCGAGGGCCTACCGGCGAGGGGGGGGGGGGGGACCACTGCTCAGAAGACGATTTTTGCTCTGAGAGCGCTTGCAAGGGACAGCGACCCCCATCGGCGTGGGTCCACGAGTCGGGGGGACGGGGAGTCCTTCCCCGGAGGCAGCTGCTGCCTAAGTAGCACGTGTGAAGAGCGGCAGCCCCCATTTAGGTAGGCCCACAAGCTCAGGGGAGGGGGAGTCCCACCCAGAAGGCGGCCAATGTTGTGGGAGCGCATGCGTGGGACGGCAGCCCCTATCAGCACTATTCCATCACTCGGGGAGACAGGGAGCCTTGCCCGGGAGGCGATCGCTGCCTCAAGAGGGTCCTGCCTAGGTTTTGTCAGGAGGGGCGACGGAGGGGCCTGCCTAGGCGACAGTTGCCGCCCAAAGAACACCTGCGAGGGGCAGTAGCCCCCATCGGCCGGGGCCCACCGACTGGCGGGGCCGGGAGCCTTGCCCAAGAGGCGGTCGCTGGCTGAAGAGCGCCCGCGGAGGAAGGTGGCCCCCATCGGCGCGGTCCCACTAGTTGGGGGGTTAGGGACTGAGGCACAGGAGGTGGTCGCCATCCAACGAGCATGTGCAGGGGACGGTACTCCGCATCGGCGTGGTCCTACCACCTTGGGGGACCGGAACTCCTGCCCAAGTGGTGGTAACTGCCCGAAGAGCTTCTGCGAGGGGTTGCGGCCCCCATTGGTGCGTTCATACCAGCCGTGGGGACGCGGAATCTTGACCATGCGGGGGTCGCTGCCTAAAAAGCGCCCGCGGGGGATTGCAGCAGGAATTGGCATGGTCTTGCCAGCTGGGGGGACACGGGTCCCGTCAAGGCAGCGGTCGCTACCTAAAAAGGTGTGGCGGACAGCAGCCCCCATTGGCGCGGGCCCAGCAATTGGGGGGACAGGGAGTCAAGCCAAGGCAGCGGTCACCGTCCAAAGAGCGACTGAGGGGGACGGCAGTCCCAATGGGCACCGGCCTACCGGCTGGGGGGACGGGGAGTCCTGCCCAAGTGGTCGTCGCTGCCTAAACAGCGCTTGCGAGGGATGGCAGCACCCATCGGCGCGGGCACAACGTCTAGGGGGATAGGGAGTACTTCCCGGGTGGCGGCCACTGCCTAAATGGCTCGTTTAGGGGACAGCTGCCCCCCTCGGCGTAGGCCCACCGGCTTGCGGACAGAGACACCTGCCCAGGCGGTGGTCGCTGCTGAAGGAGCACAGGTCGGGGATGGTAACCCCAAATGTGGCGTGGGCCCGCCAGCTGGGGGGACGGGGAGTCTTGCCCAGGCAGTGGTCCCTGTTTGCAGATTGCCCGCGGGGGATGGTAGTACCCATCGGCCCAAGGGCGGCCATTACGCAGACATGCTCCGCTAGGGTGACCCCGCGTTAAGGTTCCCGCATCCATAGAGCTCTGGGCTGGGTTTTTTGGGGCCGGGGAGCCTAGTAACTCCTCGGCTCCACTACTATAAAATGAGGTACTCGTCCGCCCCCTACCCGTCTACGCCAACGATCCGTGGGGGGAGCAAGCAAGCAAGGTTGGCAGGCGGTACCGGAGACCATAACTCGGGGGTAGCAGTAGTAGGGACGCCCCGTGAGTCCACTTAACTAGAACCATAAGATGCGCCGCGGCTTAACTCCTGAGCAGGGTTAGAAATTAGGGGCCCCTGGGGTACGTTAAGCCCGCAACGATGCGAAGAGGCGTGACTGCCAGCACTTGCGTGTGGCGCGTAATACCCAAGTGAACCGGGCTCGCCTTAACGCGGCCCGTGGAGTCTGGCTCTCGGGGGAGCACTTAATTGGGCTTGGGGGAGGCCCTTAAAGTCCTAAGCACTATTTCCCGCGATAAGTGGAGTGTGTGTCCGTTAAAAAATTTGTGGAAATTGTTACCCCGCAGAAATGCCCCGGGGTATGCCGTTGCGGTGTGTGTGGTTGTGGTGTGTGGGGCTGTGCGGTGTGGGGCTGTGGGCTGTGGCGTTATGGGGTGTGGGAGGGGGGGGTTGTGGTGTCTTGGGTTCGGGGATGTGGGGCGGTGGCTTGCCTGGCTGTGGTTTTTGGGAATGTGGTTCTTCCACCTGTGGCGTGTCGGGCTGTGGGGTGTGAGACCGTGTGGTATGGGGCTGAGGGATGTGGGGTGGTGGTATGTGGGGCCGTGGTGCCTACGGCACTGGGGGCCAAGCCTGTTGGCTGTGGGTCTCTAGGGTGTGGGTGTTTGGTGTGAAGGGCTGTGGTGCCTTGGGCAACGTGGTGTGGGGCTGTGGCATGCCAGGCTGTGTTGTTTGGGGATGTGGTGCTTACGCCTGTGGGGTGTGGGGGTGTGGGGTGTGAGGCCATGTGGTGTGGCGCTTAGGCATGTGGAGTGGTGGTATGTTGGGCTGTGGCGTGTGGGACAATGGAGGTTTGTACGGTGTGCGACTTTGGTGTGTGGGGTTGTGGTGTGTTGCACGACGGGGTGTGGGGCTGTGGCGTGCTGGGCTGCGGTGGTTGGGGCTGTGATGCTTCCGCCTGTGGGGGCTGGGGCTGTGCGGTATGGGGCAGCGTGGTGGTGTGGGGCTTTGGGATGTGGGCTGGCGGTATGTGGGGCGGTGGTGTGTGGGGCAGTGGGGGGCCAACTTGCGGGGTGTGCGTCTGCAGGGTGTAGGCCTATGGTTTGTTGTGTGCAGTGGTGTGGCCGGTCGTGCATCTGCTCCATGTGCGAAAAAACCACGAAAAACCGAAAGTTCAGTTTTGGCCCCCTGGTATTAACTTTGGCAGGTTAATATTATTTCGCTACTTATCAATTGATATATTAAACATTCATCGTCGTGGGCGTCGATGGTGATGTACAGAAATTAACCCACCACTGCAAATATTAACCTGAACAACAGCATGCACAACACAAAGCGAAACCGAGGGGGGGGGCATGCATCGCTGCCGTGCCAGACCATTTGGAAACGGGGGGGGGATTCACTTTTCGGGGGCCTTGGAGGAGTGGGGGGGTTACATACCACGACACTATAATCGGCCCAACTTGTTGCCAAGGTTTGGTGGTGGCTGAGGGGAGGGGGGGATGCTCTCCGGGCTTGCAGGACCTTTTGACCCGGATCCGCAGAACTTGCACTCCCACACACCACATCCGTGCCCATCACAACCCCACACACCACAGCCCCACACACCACAACCCCACATGGCACACCCTTAAAAAATACACACCCGCACATCACACGCCACACACAGCACAATACCAAGGCGCGGGGGGGGGGGGGGATTGGTGGTGCACACAAAGCATGAACTAGCCCCTTTTTCGGCTTTTGGGGCAAGCTGTGACCTACAATTTGGCCACAATGGAGACACACACACCATAAACACATACCTACCAGCTTTTTTGATTGGTCCAATGTTCCAAATAGGTTACGTAAATGTCCAAAAGACATGTAGAAAGAAAGAGGCATACCCTCCCAAACGTTAACCACAAGGGCACGGGAAGGACAAAAAGGGGAGGTGGGAAGGATGTGTGTGGGAGGGGACGGGTGTGTGGGGGTGCCAGTATCATTGTGTGTAAGCGTGTGTGTGTGCATGCGCGTGTCTATTTCTTCCCATGCCATACAACAAAAGGTGCATTGATGCTGTATATTTTGTATGTAGAGCACACGTCGGGGCACGTGGAGGTGACAATGAGGCGGCGCACAAATGGGTGGTCAACCATAATGGCTAGCACATCGCGTGACTAATGTGCTGCCCACTAGAATCCTGCGGTCATCAACGTACTACTACTCTTAAAAAAAAACGATTCAGTTTTTGCACCAATTTTTCAAGCTTAACATTAGATTAATTGTTCAGTCGGTGTTAATATTTGCGACATACTAAATAGTGTAACCTGCCATACCTCCGTATACCCCAATCCCACAAGTACACCAAGAGGATGACTGATTATGAACCCAGATCGACAAATCCTTTGTCCGGGTCTACATCATATATCTACAAAATGAGATAATAACACACAATGCTTTTTATAATACAATCTCTGTGAAACATGCACTAAATGTCGTAACAAATCTTGCAGACTACGCACACGCGCGCGACCTATAATCTGCAGAGACCACGTGCGCATGCACTGCAGCTCAATCCCATTACACTCCCCTCCTAAAATCTGACATACACCTATGGAAGGGTTTGATAATCTACAAAAATGATGGGATGAGTTGCTGTGCCATATATAAAACTGATGGGTGCCGTAAACCCTGAAATTGGTTCAGTCACACCATGGGGTTAAATCTACCTACACACTCCCCTACCAAGCCTCAGGACCCCTGCCCTTAGCTGTCTAAGGTGGGCCTACCGTGCCTCAGGGCCTAGCTGTCCAAACTTATCTACAACATGCTTCAGTGACCTTAGCTTTCTATAGACCAGAGTGCTATGCCTCAACCCCTAGCTGTCTAGGCCTGAGTGTGTATCATACAATATCTTGTTAAGTTAGATTGAGAATTGGTGTTGAATTGTACAAAAAACTGGCAACCCATATGGCACAATAAAATAAATTACAACATCAGTGGGGGGCTTTTGTATGTATCCAGTGGCTTGGTTTTTTCTGCTGCACCTGCACAAAATATTTTGCTCCAAAAACCCACTGCCGGATTTTTCCCAAACAGTTTTCACAAAAAAAGCGCCATCAGTGGTATGGCTCCTCATGCAAAAACAATGGTCCTCTGGGTGCACATCCAGAGACCAAAACTGTTGTCAGAGGATCAATAAAAACAGTTTTCATGCCCCACGCGAAAAGGGCAGAGTGGCCCGGGCTCCAACCAGCACCACTGTGAAAAGCCAGGTCCCTGCAAGACCAAACACAAAGAAAAAAAGAGCAAACATCTGCCACACAAGCAGTGCAGAATTCCAAAGCTGGGCAAACACGCCAGCGCAAGGACTCATCAGAGTCCACTGAGTGTCTCTCCAAAAGAAGACACCCCACAAAATTAGGTGCAAAGCGAAAAAACAGGCCTGAACTCAGGAGGGTCAGCGCCAAGGGCAACTGCAGCGGCAGCGCCATCGCTGATATATATATAAGCCACTGAAAAAACTCGAACCCCAAAACAGCCCAGATGCCACAAAGGCACACCAGGGCACTGTCTCAAAAAAGTAAGGCAAACCTAATAATATGTATGCACCAACCAGTGCAAAACACTTGGCGACTGAGGCTGCCCGCGCCTCAGTGACATACCTGTTTTTCTCATCAACTCATTTGAAATCGGATTCACCTGACAAAAGGGAGCACCCCTGGGAGCTGAGGGTGCAGACACACATTTTATACTCCAGACATCAGATTGAGATCTAAGCAGATTCCTCGGTGCACTGCTTGTCACGCTTCAGCGTCTTCTCCGGCGCTTGACCCTCACGCTTCGGCGTTGTCTCTGGCGCTCACTTGTTACGCTGCGGCGTCTTCTCTGGTAGTCTTTACTCTCAGACCTTGAATGGTTTCCTTTGATGTCCTGCTTGCTTCTCTGGCCCTTGATGGGCTTTTCTCTTACTTCTGTTCACTCGTCTTGAGCATGCACAACCCTGACACAAGGGACCTTGCACTACACGAATCAGATGCAGTCTGGATCTTCTGTGACGTTCTGCTGATCCCAGTTTCGGAGTATCTGGCCAAGGCTCCTCGTTTGCCTCAGCGATTGCCCCAGATGGGGTTGACGGGCCACGCCAGCGCCTCTCCTTCGCATAGACAAAACTTCTGTTGCTCCCCAGCCAGGGGCAACAGTGAACATAGTCCTAACAGCGTCACACACAAATAACAGCGACCAGAAGTGATCAGCACGTACACCCGTGTCGACAGCACGTACAGCCACCATGCCCCACTCAATGTTTGCGTCCAGCTCGTTTGCGCCGTCGCTTGCTCTTCGCACCCTCTTCATCGTAGCCCATCTGTTGCTGCTGTAGCGTATCGCGCTCTGCCTCCGCTCGGCGTTGCTCTTCCAGTGATGTCGCCTGTTGCGTCGCTGCCTGTCTCTCCATACCACCATAACGAAGAAACATGTAGCTCTCAGCGCGCTCGTGTTCTCCTCTGTAATGGCGCTCGGCCGCGACAAGTTCATGCGGCGCACACAAATCCATCAGCACTTTGTCATTGAAGGCTCGCACCAGAACGCGCTCTGTCCTCTCACGCACGCGTCCCTTCGGATCCAAGCACTCATCAACACATTCGGGCAGGTTGAAGGAGTAAAATCCATACTTCGCGTGTTTAGTGCAAACTTTTCCACGAGTTTTGTCATCAGGCAGAGCCACTGTCAACGACCGTAAGCGCGTTTCACACACATCAAACCCAAGACCTTCGTAGCCAACCCAGTGATTCTGAGGAAGCTCTCGCCGCATCAAGCGCACTGACACTTCAGCGTGGCCGTCAAACTTCTCATACTCTGTAAAGTGACTGTGAAACTCCTCGGCCAACCTTGCAGTACTCCCCATCGCACCCGGAACTTAGGAGTCGATCTTGTAACCTGCCATACCTCCGTATACCCCAATCCCACAAGTACACCAAGAGGATGACTGATTATGAACCCAGATCGACAAATCCTTTGTCCGGGTCTACATCATATATCTACAAAATGAGATAATAACACACAATGCTTTTTATAATACAATCTCTGTGAAACATGCACTAAATGTCGTAACAAATCTTGCAGACTACGCACACGCGCGCGACCTATAATCTGCAGAGACCACGTGCGCATGCACTGCAGCTCAATCCCATTACAAATAGTAACCTCGAGAAATTAACACAAAAACCAAAGCGAAGCGAAATGGCCGTATACCTACGGGTTTTTGGTCCATGTTGTTGCCTTTGCGGCCACGTCCTTGTCCCCGCATAAGGCCATCCCAATCACCCAAATGTAGGCGGGTTCGCGGGCTCGTGCACCGTGGTTGGGGAGCCCAATAGATAGTTGGGTCCAACTTTCAAGGGCGCACGGGTACACCTCCCCCCAGAGTAGGAAAGTGAGCGGCCGCTTCCAATCAACGGTGTCGCGAAAGCCGGGACGCGATTGGATGTAGTGGGCCCGGGATTGCAGCGGCCGAGGGCCGCCGCTTGTCGGGAGCACTGGTACAGACAAGGGTGGATCTAGCCCCAGGGGCTTTACCAACTCCTTCCACGTGTCCGTTACGAGGTCACGTGAATGGATGGGTCCGGGGAAAGGGAGGCCCGTGGCGGCGGTGTAAACGGCCCCTGGCGCATCATGAACTCCGACACATGCCGGAAGCCGGAATTGTGGAGATTCAAGTCCATAAGTAGCCCGATTCATTTGGGTGCCGGGAAGAGGACGGAGGCATTTTGCTTCACGGCCTCAATTTGCTTCTTGCGGATGAGGGGGAGCCTTGGTGGTCTCGTACCAACGGGCCTTGACCAAAGGGGATGAAGCCACCCATTCACCAAGGAGTTGTGAGTCCAAAGCGTCACCCAAACTCTTGCACCCACTCAAACACATGACTGTCATATTTAGCTCGAGAATGCTGTCCACAGAGAAAGGCATAACAAGACATACACAATAGAATTGGGTAGTTGGGAGTGGTGTGAGTAGGGGGACTGGGGAGAAGGATGTGGGGCAATGTAACCACCTCAAAGAGAATGCAACCCCTCTACCACCCCGTTGTGCACCCTTTGACCAAAAAAAAACCCTTGATGGGCACAATACACGCACAAGCAAACTGGTGCAAATTACCCAAAATTGGGTTCACGTGTGAATACGTGGTAGGATAATCTTTAACCCCTTTCATATGTTAAAAATTAAAATCGAGCACATTGGTTTTAACGTATGTCTCCAGGATCCTCGTCCTCCGCCCGTCCACCAGCCATCACCCTTGACCAAAAGTCGCGCGGCAGTAGCGCTATTTTCCTGGCTTTGGAGTGTACGGTGCTAGAAGAGTCTTGGAGCGACGTCACGGGCTTCCTATCCCTTAGTGGGTGCACCACCTTGTGGATGTGTTGCCGCCAATCCTGCTAAGCCCTTGCTCGCTCCGCTTTGGTTTGCAAATGCCGCCGCAGACGCACGATTTGTTCCTCTTTGAACTTATCCTCTATCGCTTGATTTTGAAGGCGCACCAGCTGTTGATACGCCCGGCGCACAGATGAACACATGAATCCACACTCCTCAAAAAAATTACGATGTCCCCGGCGCCAGCGTTTGCACTATATTGTCCCGCACTAACACGATCGTTCCTCTGCCCCTTGTAGCTCCCCATGTACTCCCTGCCACCACTCCTGGATGGGCACCTCTTTTTGGGACCACAAATACAAAATTTTCAACGGGGTCTCCACACCCTCTTGACATGACAACATTCGTGTTGAAAAGCGGTACCGGGGGAGGCAAACCCACCACCTCTCGCAGCCCTGTCTGAAGCACCACTGCCAAGTGGTCCGAGGTTGTGACCGCTGTGCAAACCAATGGCACAAATGGCTGCAAATCTACTAACAAGTGTATCCTATCAATCCTGCGGGAGAGAGATGGGTACGTAAACCCACTCACTGCATTGTCCCGATGCTCCCCGTGCACGTGCACCCAAACATCGTCGACCCCCAACTCGGCCAAGACCAAAGACTCACCGTTTCCGGGAGTTTACGTAGGAGGTCTACGGAGTCCACTCTAGGAACAATCACACTGTTATGATCAATGAAAATGGGCATCGCAATCTCGTACGACACTGCCAGATGACTTTGTACCTGATCCCATTGCCGCTTTCTAGCCCCTGGCTCACACTCCATATGACCAACTAGGACCCGCACCAGACCGTCATCCATATGAAGAAACTTCGCCACGATCATATGTGTTGACAGAACGTCCAAATTGACCAACTTCCATTGCTCGGTTTTCCATATGACCGCTAAGGAGCCACACCGCATGCCCTCTTGTAGGGTGGCTAGCATATCTAACCCATGTCGCTGCAGTCACTAGCGCTGGCCATCCACAACCTTCGAGTCTTTGAAGTGCGTTTTTTGCACTCCAGCGATCTCCAACTTGTGGCATTCCACATAGCGCACGATTTTATGTTTCCTTTGAGTGGACCCATGGTCCTTGGTTCGGGCAAACCATCCATTGACATTCATAGTCGCAAAAGCCACCCTTCCAGATGGCACTTGAGATAGCTTGTCTAATGTGCTCAGTCATCGCCGGCCCTCTTACTCTTCACAAACTTCGGAGCCGGTGCATTCTTCTCAACCAGGTCCATCAGTGAGCCCTCTCCTGGGGACCTCGGCCAACGGATGTTGTGCCGCGACCTTTGCCCCAACCTTTTCCTTTGGAACGCGGAATTGCTTGCGCACATTTGGATTCATATTCTTGCTGTGAGTTCGGCACTATGACTGTTCTAGACGAGGCCACTTGCAAAATTTTCCCAACCAGATCCTTCACCTCATGGCCCGTAATCATCCAGGTCTTAGCCCGGATGTCACCGATATGAAATCGACAGTGATCCAAGACGAAGTCACACTGGCCCCGTGCTTTGTGTTAGCAAGACAGTGCGGACCACCTCTTCTTTCCAATAGGGGGGCACATTGGTGAGAAATACTGACTACTAGGGGCCCCACAAATCCAGCACATCCGAGGCCTGCGTCGTCGTCTCGGTTCCGCCACCTGTCAACGGCTCTCTCGTGTGTTCATCCCTGAGCTCCAATCCCAAAATTTCTATCCACCCTTCCACGTTCTTCTCCACATAAGAGAATGCGTCTTTGGTCACACGTTTTGTGTCTATGATCTGCACACTCACCCGCCCTGCTGTGAACAACTCTCCCAGATCCCATAGCGCACCCAAGACATACGCGTAGAAATATGGCACGTGCTTCTCCATAACACTCTTCTCCATGGTCACCTCTATACGCAGATCCGCCTTGTCCACATCTTCTCAAGTGTACTAGCGGAGCGGCAGGAATGCAAAGTGCGGGTACTTGCCGAACATGGACACGAGCTCAGCGGCCAGTTCAAAGTCCAGCTCAATGTAGAGAAATTTAGACCCATTAGCCTCGGAACGGGACAGATCACAACTTGGTCACGCTCAACCTCCAAAGCATCAAGCAGCTCCTTGTTCCACAGTAGGGCTTATTGAATAAGGAGCATGGAATACCGAATCTCTGGCTCCTTGAACAACACTCCTTCAGCATTTTCACCGGGCATTCACAACGGCACCATGCGGTAGACATGCGCGCGATGGTCGTTCCTCGAATTGTGGCTTGTGCGAATCAGCCAAATAAAATGCGAGTTTCCCTTGGATGTGGAACCAATTAAGTGATCCATTTGGCGTACCTGGTAGAGCATGGCGGGAATACTGTCCTTCACTGTCATCGCCGTATTCAAGAACTCCAAAGACTCCACTGATGGGTCCTCCTTGCACGGCAGTACATGCAAATTACCCATCCTAGTGAGCAGCGTCATCAGCTTGTCAACCATTGTGTGAAGTGACTCAGTCTCCTACAGCGGGTGCACCAGTAGCACCGATGGACAGCTGCCATAGAATATTTTGCGCATAACCTCAACACTGTTGACACCTTGCAAAATTTACATTTTTGACGAAACTGTCACCACATCCAGAATGCCCGAGGACATGAAATACTCATCTTGAAGAACGAAATCCGGCTGCCCCAGTGGGGATAGTGACATGATCTGTTCGGAAGCGGCTATAGTCCAGACCAGCTTACCAGAGGTCTGCTAAGCAGATTGCACCTCTTTAGCACTACGGCGGCTTGAGGAGGCGGAAATACCAGGAGGGGACAAATTTTAAGAGGTTTTTTTTTCGGATGACCAAAATTAAAGGGGTAAAAAATTGGTATTGCTCCTTAGAAATGAAGGAAAAATTTGGTATGTGGCCCCTTGCTGCTACTTCCTAGTGGATGGGGAGGGCATAAATACAACGTTCAGGTGACGTTCAGATGACATGCAGATGTGCAGACATAAAGAAGGCCAAAAAAAGCGAAGCAAAAAAAAAACCCTAAGCTGGGTTTGAACCCAGGACCCTTATACCCAGAACAACTACCAACTAAGCTACATCACGATCTAGCAGACTGTAACATCAGAGTGTGCATGTCATAGTGGAAAAAAAAAAGGTGTCGTTATGGCACCTTCTGGCTCAATATGGCACAAAGAATCCTTAAAATTGAAGGAAATATTTGGTACGAGGGAGGGCTTCGAAATTTGTCCAAACAACTTTTCCCCGCGCCCAAATTTTTCCCCTCCTGGTAGTAGGTTAGAGCGTGCACAAGTGGCAATGAGGGTCGTAAATAGTCCGTTGCGGGCGCAGTCGATGGCTCAAACAAAAAGCAGAGCGCAAGTCATCATATTAGCACCCGCCAAGCAGGTGGTAATTAGACAAGGCCTCTGGAGTTGAGTGAGAGGGGGAATGAACGACGGTGGTATGGAGATTAGGCCTGTGGCATTGACTGCGGGGTGCGAGGACTTTCTCAGATTCGATGATTTGGTGGGGGACATAATCGTTGTGGTATCCTCTTGGTATAAAACACGGCTCTCAAACAACTCCACAAGCCTACTGTGCATACCAGCCCCCTTCCCTTGTGCAAGCACGAGCAAAATGAGCAAAACGACTAGCCTATGCTGCGACAAGGCCATGCTTGCATAGTCGGCTGAAAAGGTGATGCAAAGACGGGGGTGCTGCAGATGGGGAATGGAACACAGTCGAATGGGGCATTGTGGACACTCCCCTGCCCATTCTGCATGTACGTCAGGTGATGATCTCCATGAGCATAGTGATTACCCGTAGTGGCAGGCACATGCTCATCAGTGGGGAAATCAATGCATATACCAAACCATGCTGGGTCTAGCAACAGCAGCAATAGAAGCACAAGCACTTGAACTACCTCCTGGTAGCAAGTCCAAGGGTCACTGCATACCTAGCCACCACACACCAACCCACTTGGCAATGATGCTGCCCGTGTGCAACTTCATCAACCACTTCAACGACTTTTTCTCAAACCCAATCCAGTGCACACCCACATCATATGCAATGCCGGTCAAGGCATTTAAAATCGGTGGGACAAAGAGCTAGCTTAGCAAGCGGTGCACGGGCCGCACGGACACGCTCATACATCATAATGCAATGCAGATTGGCAAAGCATCTGTAGACATGATCAGGAGTGGCAGCGTACACGGCAGCTGAGCAGTTCGCATGAGACATTTGTATTGCCGTATCATTGCATGGCTCCTTGTGGCGACAAGGTACACCATTGAGATGCACTGACCTCATTCACGTTGCCGTTGTTGTTCAGCGTTGTCTCAAGTCAGGGCAAGAATTACTTGTGGATGGTGTGCACGCTGTTTACTGACTCATTGCTCATCGGACGCAGTATTCATCATGCTTCCAAGAATTCGTTATCAACTATGCACGACCCAAAATCAAGTTGCCTTGACTTGAAACTGATCTGAGCGAATTTAGTGCCCTAGCACCCAATCTCTCTGACAACCATGTCGGTTTCTTGCTGGGAACACAAGTTTTGGGCACCGGCGATGCATGCTTTCTCCGAACCGGGTAAAATGTAGTGCATTGGAGAGTTCACCATACCTTGCAATCCCCATGCATAGACACCCTGCACTCCTTCCGCCATCCCACATAGAGCAGACACAAACAGCCTTGCCTGCATTGGTCAATGAGAGGCAATAGTTCGGGGATCCTAGATGAAGCTTGGGCTAGTGGAAATGATGCATGAGGCGCTGCCGCCTGTAGTCGAACCACATAATCCCTCAAATGCTTATTCTTAGCGGCTTGTGGAAAGAGTCGGTGGAGGGGGGATAGCATGGATGTCAATGAGTCCTGCTAGCAGTCCAACAAGCAAGCCAAATGGCAGTGGCAATGTAAATATGTGATCAAGGCCCTCTTGGCATGGAGGGAGTATTCGCACCGTCCGTGCACCGTGCAAGGTAGTCGGACAAGAACCCCAGCAAAAGGCTCCACATTGGAAGGTTCTGTAAAGGCTGGAGGGTGTAGCTTGGTGGCTGGCTATTACTTCCTAGATGCTTGCTACTACTTGCTAGATGGTTCATGGTAATACTTGGTGCCTTTTGGATGCCTTGGGGTACTTCCTCGTGGTTACTTGCTAGTATTTCCTGGTGGTGTCTGGATGTGTTCTGGTAGTTTTTGGTGGTCTCTGATTGTTTGCTAGCTTTTCCTGGTGGTGTCTAGAGGTGTGCTGGTAATTCTTGGCAATGGACTGTGCAACGTAGCTCAATTCGATGTACTGGTGTCTGTGGGTGATGATCAACTTGGCCATTAACTTCATACTTGATCGCCACAAACTGCCCACATTCAGAAGCCGCTTGAACAGTGGCTGCAACTTGGGCCCAGGTGGAACTTGTGTACATGACAACCACACCACTGGGAAGCCATGAAAGACATTGCTCGGCAGGACAACAAACAAAAGGTTGTGTTCACGCAATTTGTGGCCTTTTGCCCTCCAAATGCATGTCTTACCCTCTAAATTTACAGGTGTGGTTTGCACAACAACTCCAGTATACACACCGCACACGCACTGTGTTCAGTACTCCCATCATGGAGGTCGTCTTGTTCAAGAGGGTTGGGCTACTGCTGGAAAGGCCGGTTGTTCCCGATGGAGCTACGAGGGGTGGCTTTGCACATGTTGCAGGCCTCATTCGCAACAGGTCTGTCTTACTCTGCAGCCTGCCAATGGTAATGGCAATTGTCAATTCACGAGAAGTGCGGAGAGCAACTCGCTTGCAGTGCGTCTGTTGTTTGGGAACTCAATGCCTGGTTTACTGAATGCAGCACCTACAGCCCCAAAGCTGGACTGTGATCTCTCCAAAACCCTGGTTTGGCAGACATGAACCAAGCACCACTCGGCGGCCTCATGACACAGCACCAGCTCCAGCCTGCCGTTCAGTGCACACCTTCCGGCTGCTGCCAAAGCGCACAGCTCCCAGTAGCCACCCCAGCGCACAGCTACGATTGCTGCCCCAATGCAACGTCCCCCAAATGCTGCCCTGTGCATCGCCCCCAGCCAGTTTCCTAGGGCACACATCCATCCCTATCGACTGCGTACACCATGCCTGATGGCATGCAGGTGGCGTGAGCAGCCATCCTACTGCAGCACGCACCGCATGTGCGAGGGAATCTCAACCAACCTCCACTTGTCGCTGTCCGTTGGGACGTGATGCGTCCTGCAGGGTCAACAGTGACGAAGGGAAGAAGAGAGGGGATGTATTGCTGGCCGATGGACCCTGTAGGAGTAGCGATGGATGGTGCCCGTCAGGTGCAGCTTGGGAGCCTTCCGCTTTGGCCAATGGGCCTTAGAATATGGAAGAAAGGGAGCGGGCTGCACTTGGGGGACTAGCAAGGGGGGGCGGGGGGTTTCTGGACCTCTGATCCACAATCCGTGCCGATCCTTGGGGTGGGGGGCAGTGAGGGGGCTTTACGACCTCCGATCCACAATCCACGGTATGATCCACTGCCATGGACAAGGTAGAGTGAGGAGACAGGTTGTCAATCGGACTGTACATTGTACGTTGTACAAACATTTGAAAATTTGTGCAACTGTTTTCAAGAATCATTTATGGATTGTTTTTCGCTTTGTGCTTTCATGTCACACCGCAACACCGGGTGCACTTTGAAAAATTTCACTCGGCAAGCATGTGTGGATCGTGGGGTTTCGGTGGTTTTCGAAAATTTCCGTCAGCGCACCAAGGCAAGGGGCGGAGGGGGGTTCCTTGGACCTCCCATCCACAATCTGCGCCAATCCTAAGGGGCGGGGGGTGGGGGGGTTTCGGGACCTCCGATCCGCCGTGGATCGGATTGCGTAGTCTCCTTGGGGGAACACGGGGGGGCGACTACCAACGGTCCTGATGCGACCAGCCCCCAGCTATCTGTCAAAACTCGGGGGAGGGGGGGGGGGGTTAGGGTTAGGGTCACCGAGCTGGTGGAACCAGTCTTGGTTTTATAACCCTTTTTAGGGTCTAGGGTGGACCTACCAGGTTTAGCAGCAGCAGCAGGAGTAGCAAGCAGCAAGCAGCAAGCAGCACGCGCGAAATGGCTAAAAATCAGAACTCCGTCGTGGTGCTTCGGATTCGGCTGAAATTTTGGTGGATGATAACTATGGGTGTGAGGGACAACCACACAAAGTATGAGCCAGAAACTCAACGGTGGCGGCCGGGAACGGGTGTCGCAAGTGGCGGACCTCAGCTTCAAAAACTGCAGTTTAAGGCCAAAAACAGCAATTTTTGGGCCAAAAAAGCCCTGGATCACATTCAAAACAGCCAAACGAAGGGAAACGGTGGGTACACTCCACATGCGGCTTGACTTCCCCGTGTCAACGAGCTCTTTGCGGCCCTCTAACTCCATGATATGTCCCGAAAACGGCCCAAAAAGGCTCCCAAAAGGTGCAAATGCCGACAGCCACAAACCAAGAATAGGCCATATTTTTGGCTACATGGCTCAAAATGTGATTCCGAGGGCACCTACTCCACCCGCAACCCCCCACTTTTTGTGGTTTCCACCCCTCAGAATTGCCCAAACGGACGCCTAGACCCCAATACCTAGGCCCACAAGGCTGCGGCAAGCTGCAAGCCCAAGCCCAAACCGGTGGGTGCCCAAATGGGTCAACAGGGTCCAGTAGGGGCAAAAAGATGACTTTTCTCAAAAATGATCCTAGACCATGTGCGACGCTAAAACAAGTGTTTTTGGACCGTTTTGAGCTTGTGGTGCCCCATTTTGGTCCTCCGAAAATCTAAAATGCCTTGAAAATGGGCTGTTTTGGGACCAAAAATGGGTCAAAAGTGGGTCAAAAACGCACTTTTCCAAACCTCATCCTGGACCATTAGGGGTGCACAAACGGGTAAAATGAGCCCATTTTGAGCCCATTTTGGGGCATTTTGGCCTTCAGAAGTTCAAAAAGCCTTGAAAGTGGGCCTCGTGGTGATGAGGTTCACTTGCAAGCTGATTTCACTTTGTCAAGAGCCATCAATGTGTGAATCATTCTTGATGTCCCTCACCAGTCATAGCTGATGTTCCCTCCCCCATCAGCTCGGTCCCAATATTCAGTCTTGATTAAGGGTAGGGTTAGGGTTAGCCCTAGGGTTAGCCCTAGGGTTAGAGTTAGGGTTAGGGTCACCGAGCTGGTGGAACCAGTCTTGGTTTTATAACCCTTTTTAGTGTCTAGGGTGGACCTACCAGGTTTAGCAGCAGCAAGCAAGCAAGCAAGCAAGCAAGCAAGCAGCAAGCAGCACGCGCGAAATGGCTAAAAATCACAACTCCGTCGTGGTGCTTCGGATTCAGGTGAAATTTTGGTGGATGATACCTATGGGTGTGAAGTACAATCACACAAAGTTTGAGCAAGAAACTCAACGGTGGCGGCCGGGAACGGGATTCGCAAGTGGCGGACCTCGGTTTCAAAAACTGCAGTTTAGGGCCAAAAATAGCCATTTTTGGGCCAAAAAAGCCCTGGATCACATTCAAAACAGCCAAATGAAGGGGAACGGTGGGTACACTCCACGCGCGGCTTGACTTCCCCGTGTCAACGAGCTCTTTGCGGCGCTCTCACTCCATGACATGTCCCAGAAACGGCCCAAAAAGCCCGCAGAAGCTCCAAATGCCGACAGCCACAAACCAAGAATAGGCCATATCTTTGGCTACATGGCTCAAAATGCGATTCCGAGGGCACCTAGTCCACCCGCAACCCCCCACTTTTGTGGTTTCCACCCCTCAGAATTGCCCAAACGGACGCCTAGACCCCAATACCTAGCCCCACTAGGCCGCGGCAAGCTACAAGCTCAAGCCCAAACAGGTGGGTGCCCAAATGGGTCAACAGGGTCCAGTAGGGGCAAAAAGATGACTTTTCTTAAAAATGATCCCAGACCATGTGCGACGCTAAAACAAGTGTTTTTGGACCGTTTTGAGCTTGTGGTGGCCCATTTTGGTCCTCCGAAAATCCCAAAATGCCTTGAAATTGGGCTGTTTTGGGACCAAAAATGGGTCAAAAATGGGTCAAAAACACATTTTTCCAAAACTCATCCTAGACCATTTGGGGTGCACAAACGGGTGAAATGAGCCCATTTTGAGCCCATTTGGGGGCATTTTGGCCCCCCAGAAGTCCAACAAAAGCCTTGAAAGTGGGCCTTGTGGTGATGGGGTTCACTTGCAAGCTGATTTCACTTTGTCAAGAGCCATCAATGTGTGAATCATTCTTGATGTCCCTCACCAGTCATAGCTGATGTTCCCTCCCCCACCAGCTCGGTCCCAATATTCAGTCTTGATTAGGGGTTAGGGTTAGGGCTAGGGTTGCTGTTAGGGCTGGCAGCCCTCCTGTAGCCCTCCTTCAGGTCAAAAATTTTTCTTGTTGTTTTAACACAAATATGAATTCTCTACAAAATTTTGAGTATTTTGAGTATAAACACATAGTATGAAAAAAAAAATTGGCGCCTTTGGCGCCGGACAGTTTTCTCTAGGGACACTTGTTGGGGGCCGACCCAGCACCACTATCTTTTAAAACCCGGGGGGGGGGGGGGGCTGGGGGGGGTTGCATACAAGGACCCGGCCCGACCGCCCCCCCGTGTGGGGGAAGTGGGGGACAATTGCACTGGGTCAAGGAGGAGTCACTGGGTCAGAGGGGGTCGTGTAGCGCGCCAGGCATCACTGTGGCATCACACGTCAGCAAAGCCCTGCAGAAGTGACCCCACACATGCTAGAAAGGTGCAAAGAGGTTACATTGGCTAGTGGCAAAACCAACTGGGGTCCTGCCGCAACGCCGACAGAACATCTGAATGCCAGAGCCCTTGCCTCCTTTCAATCAGCCTGATAAATTTGTACAGGTGCTAATTTGCTCACAGACTCACAGACAAATTCTGGGGTGACGAAAGAGAG
Organism: Eutreptiella sp. 'Long Island Sound 2002'; assembly: GCA_964036045.1. NCBI lineage: Eukaryota > Euglenozoa > Euglenophyceae > Eutreptiales > Eutreptiaceae > Eutreptiella > Eutreptiella sp. 'Long Island Sound 2002'. The sequence goes on from OZ038380.1 coordinate 158,458,855, forward strand.
GCAGAAAGGGAGGGAAGAAAGGAGTGAGGGATGTGGGAGGGCAAAAACACAAGCGATGAATAGAGGGGGGGAAATAGGGTTAGACCTGTTCAGCGAGTTGGTGCAACCACTAAGGTATCATTCCTGTTTCTCATCAAGCTGTTGCAACTAGGAAGGCCCCAGTAGTGCAGGTACTGGGTCCCAAAGGACTGTCAAAAATTGCCAAAAAATCTGTTTGACAGTTTATGGAGCATATGATGCATGTGGTGGGCGGCATATGGGCTCTGTGCATTCAAACCAACCCGAATGATGACTTTGGGGCACTTTCGGGCACTGTTTGGTATCGTTCTGACCAATCTGTGGTCTCAAGGACGCCCTTTGTGGATAAGAAAGAGCCAAAAGCAGCCCTGAAAGTGACCTGTACCACCTTCTTTTTCAAGACTCAACCCATTTTGCCCTTATTGAGGGCCATGGGGGCCATGCCTTGGGGGGCCTTATGGTGATGAACGTTGCAAAATGGAATGGGAACACTGGAGAGCCCGGGGCACACACCCAACAGACTTCAACATCCCATTGGCACCAGGGAGTTCACTTTGCATGTGTTTGTGGTGGTTAACAGGGGTCACCCATGGGTCAAAAATTGGGCAAAAGGGGTTTTTCCAAAGATTTTTCCAAAACCAGTTGGGGTGTTCAAACAAGTGGTTTTAGGCTGAAAGCAAGGTGTAGATTGCAGAGTGCAAAGTGTGCAGGGTGCAGTCTGTCGAGTACAGTAAGAGTGAAATGTGGGAGAACCCATTGTGCATATTGCACGGCGCGCAATGTGTAAAGTGCAGGGTGCAGAGTGCTGTGGGCATGGCACAGAGGGGGGTTGGAGGGGCAACTGTCCGGAGAAACTATATTTCCACAAATCATGTTGCCAATCACTTCTTGGAAACATTGTCTGTTGTATGCTTCTTGTGTTTGATTGAAGCTGAAATTGTAGCTTTCAACTCTGTCTGCCGGGCATTAAATGACACAGAAACCTGTGGGACAAGAAGCGGCCCATTAATGGGATGGAGCTGCTGCAAGAGTGGAATGCAGTGTATTGGATGCACTGCACATGGAGACAGGCATGCTGTTGGGGCTTGGATGTCTACGGTCCATTCCCTGGTGCACTTTGCACTGCACAGCGTGCTAGGTGAGTCGTGTGCATCCTAGCGTTGTCTGCAATGTTCAAACTGCGCAGCTTGTGCAGTATGCAACATACAGTGTGCATTGTGCACAGTGCACAGTGCGCACTGTGTAGAGCAAGGGTGTGCAGAGTGTTGAGTAGTTGGGGAGGCAGTGCGGTGTGCAGAGTGCACAATGTGAACAGGCGCAGTCTGTACAAACGAACATTTTGTGGTGTACAAAATGCATGGTGTGCAACGTGCAATGTTCCCTTCCACCTGGGGGGGGGGGGGATTGCGGTCCCCCAAGCCTAAAAAAAATTGCGGTAAAATTGCGGTATATTGCGGTAAATTGCGGTAAATTGCGGTACATTTCTTTTCGGTCCTCAGACTCGATGCCAGCCATGAGCAGCGGTGGGGCACAGGACTTTTTGCAAAAAGGTTTTTTTGACCAATTATGCACCCAATTGGTAGGATAGTGAGCTTTTCGGCACATAGCATGCACACTGCACCAAAGCTTTCAGCACAAGCAGCTAATCCAACCATCCTTCCGCATCACCATTATAATGGGCCATGAAAGCCACACGATGGGCATTGTCGCTGATTGAATACCTCTGGTCCGTGTCAGTATATTTGCAAAACGAAAAAAACCGCTCCACAGAGCCAGTCCCCACACCATGCAAACGCAAAATCTGTGTGGCATAGGGTGCCCTGTCCTTTGCCACATTTCACTGGCCTTTCACTATTGCCAGGAGGACTGTCCCCAGGAGTGCATGACATTTTGGGAACACAAAAACAGAAAGCGTCCTGCCACACAAATGACATGCAGGACTGATGAGAACACATACACGTACAGTGTGCCTAGTAACAGCGACGGTAGGGAAAGAATTTTCTTCAGGGGAAAAATGAAATTTTTGAATAGAGGCATCACTGAAAAATAGCGGTAAAATTGCGGTAAATTGTGGTAAATTGCGGACCGCAATTCCCCCCCCCCCCAGCTTCCACAGTGGCGTCTTGGCATGGGGTGACTTTACCTGTTTTGGCAGCAACTGCGGCAAACACGCGCAAGATGGGGGGAAATCAGACCTTGGCTCCTGCGCTCCAATTACCGCCCAACCTTTGGTGGTTGCACCTTGCAAATTGAAGATGTACCCTACGAGGTATGAGCAAAACCTCAACCATGGTGGCCGTCTATGTATGGGGCAAGATGACGGTTTCCGTGAAACTGTGATAAAATGGCCAAAATTCGCCTGTTTTGGTATGTAGGCCCTGTGTGGCAAGCCCCATGTGCATTTAAACCAACCCAAATGATGACAAAACAATTAGTCCGCCCCGTCCCCACCTAATCGCCCGGTGTGGCGATGCTTCCCCAATCACGCCCCTGAGTGGAGCGCGGCAGGAGCCCTAAGTAATCACGTCTGCCTACAGCCCGACACAACCACACCTCAATGTATCTCTCCCACCAGCTGAGCCCCAAATCCTAGTAGCCCTGCGAGGGGAAAACATCCTGACCTTAGCTTGGAGGTGTTAATGGATTTCCTGTGCATTGCCACTTCAAGAACCACATCCATTTGCCAACTCTGGGACTCACAGCATCTCACACGCCCTGGGGCACCCGGGGGAGACACATATTGTAAAAAAAGTTTGATTGAAAGAACTTGCGGACCCTCTGCCAGGAACATCCCTTATCCCGGATGATGCTACATGGGTCATCATTGCCCACATAATGCGGGTCCAGAATCAGCAGCAGCATATCTCCGGTGCTGGGATTGCAATTGATGCCCAAAATTGTGTAGGCGTAGGTGTCACCCCCGATCATCACAGGTGTCCCATGGGATTGGAAATGGTGCAACAGAAGCCGTCCACGCTCCTCAATCTCAACAGCAGAGGCCACATGCTCCTGCATCAGAGACAGACCGCACGACGGCTGGCAGGCACAGAAGACCTGCAACGCCACCACAGCACCGCAGCCCTCCACATACAATATGCACATCGCCCACAGCACCACATAAAACCCCCCCCTTAAAATTCCCCCCTCACAACCCTGCTCCCCCTCCAGGGCCCCAGAAATTCCAGATCATAAAACCACCCCCCTTGTGCACACAGAACAAGCACTGCGCGGGAATGAGGTTCCACAACCAACTGACACACAGTCCTTTGAAAGTCAGCTCCCCAGGAAGAGGGGGAGCTGGAGCTGGAGCTGACGGAAGCTCTGGGCTGGAAAAATCCAGCAATGGAGGCTTGCTTCATGCTTGGCTGGAGGCTCACTTCTGGGCTCCTCAACAGCCCGAGGAGCAAAATACAGGGGTTAACTTCACCATCTGAGTGAAACACCCCCCCCCCCATGATAAAACCCACCCCCCCCCCCCCTGTGGCACGCTGCGCAAGGTGGTCATCTCCATTCACGACCCTCTGTAGAGTGTGCTGGTCATAGCCACTCAGGCCCTGCTCTGCCTGGGCAAACTGTGCCTCATGCCCTGCTCTGCCTGAGTAGACTGTGCCCCAGGCACTGCTCTGCCAGAGCACACTGTGCCTGAGGCCTGCTCCGTCTGAGCACTTTGTGTCTCACACACCAGAGCTGCACTCCTGTGTGAACTCGGAAGCCACCACCAACTGTTGCCCTGCACATGGATCACGGAGGGTTTGCGGTGTGTGCGAACGAGGCAGTACATGCTATATGCAAATGCAGCGGCCATATGCATCGACATACAAAAATAAACCCCTGGTTGCTGAAGCACCCACATGTCACCAAATCCAGCGAAATAAGCAAACATTGTGCATGTGCACTGTCATGAAATTTTTTACACATGGCTCAGACGGCATGTTCTCCATGAAGCAGCACTTGCTGGCACTTACTGGAGGATAATTCCTCGTTTTGGAAAAAAACCTGCCTGTTTTTCAAGCCAGACCAAAACATGCACCACTCGAAGTGTTTGAATTATTTTTAGTTCTGTGCCACTTGCACTGTGGTCCATTCACCCGAAGAGTCTTTATTTTTGCACAAACCATACGGGCAAGACACATGGCACAGAAGCATGGCAAGTTGCGGTATTTTACACTGCCGGACCTGCCGACGGAGGCCCATTGGAACCTCTTTGTAATGCCCGTGGTTGTTTGGGCTGTGGGAGTTGCAACCCCCGTTCCGAGAAAGGTTTTAAACTTGTACTCTTTGCATTTGGAGTATTTCCCCCTGACGGGGACACCCTTCTTAGGCCACGCAAACTGCCCACCTTCACGGAAGCATAGGTGGCAGACCAGCATCTTCGTCTGGTGCTGGTGCCAGCACCAGATGGGGGGGTCTGTGGGCTCATTTTGATGGTGTCTTATTGTAGGCACAAAAACAGGGCCTTTTTGGGGGGTCTCAAACACGTTTCTTTCATTTTCATCTATTGAACCCAGTTCCCATTTCCTGGATTGAAGGTGTGATATGGGAGGAAAAGCACATGTAGGGCTTATTGCACCATGTAAACAGGAAGCTGTAAAATCACGCTGTTCTGGACCCCCCCTCAACTGTGGACACGAACAAGCACGCTGACACAGTGTCTCTATTTCCACATTGGGAACTTCGAATCGTATGCTTTGTAATACACTAGTAGTATCATATGCACATACACAACCATACATAGGAGTCACCGCTGCGAAGTATATGCAAAATTCACCTGTAAATTGTTGTACCTGAAAGACAGGGCTGTTTACATGAAAATCCAGCTGAGCAGCTGGGGCCAGCACCAACACCTGGAAAAATGGCAATGAAAACAAGCAATTGGGCAAAGAGTAGCTGGTGCCAGCACTTCCTGAGGAAAACAAAGAAATAGTAGGTGCAAACCAAGCAGAGGTATTGTGAGTGCTGTGTAACAACAAAACCAACGGACAAGTGCATGACTGTGCAAGACGAACACTGACAGCGTTGTAGTGCAAAGCACCGGACCAGTCTTTATGGGATCAAGAAACATGATTACTTCTTTGCTGCAGCAGCCCTGTTGATCCGGGCAGTCCAATTGGTAAATCCAAGTCGTTTGGGTTTCACAGTGTCAGCAGGATCACCAGCGGCGCCTTCACTGTTGGACCTCTCCCCGCCGATCGCAGACTGCTGTGCCCCATTGCTCGTAGCCTTCCCTGGAGTTGCACGTTTCGAACTACTGCTCTCCTCATCCTGCTTCCGCTTGGCACCGGTTTTTTTGGGCTTCGGCTTTTGGGCCAACGGCTCTGCTTCATGCTCGGCCACTTCCTCTCCATCCTCATCCTCGTTCCCCTGTTCTACGTCCTCAAGCTTGCGGAATTTTCCCCTGCAATCAATGGGTACCCCATGGAGCATCTGATTTGTCACCCCAGTCCAGTCAATATTCGGCAGGCCATCAGCTTCCTTGCATCCAGCAACAGCATGTGTGACAAAGTCCTGAATTGCCGTATCCCCAAGGATACCAACCACCACATTGACAGGAATATGAAATCGAACTGTGAGGGCCCCGGGCAATGCGTGGGAGGAGGACAATAGCAGCAGCCATATTTCTTGGTACACCACCATTTCACCAGCCAGTGTCAGCAAGTAACCAACAATCTCCACGGGCAGGTACCCCCCACTTGGGAAATCCGTCACAGTAATGTATCGAGGCACCTTAAAGGGGGGGAAAAAGCAATTCTTCAATGAAAGGAGCTGGCCCCAGCTGCAACGAGGTGAAACGACCATTTTGTTGTGATTTTTGAGCGCGTGTCCGAACAACCAGGGTCGCAGTGTGGTCTAGATACCTTTTGTGGCAGCGGATGTTTCGAGAGAGGATTCACTTCAGTACACCCCATAGTAAATTGTGGTGACTTCTTGTTGAGGTGGTACACTGACAGCTTAATAGCACAGAACCCCGTATCTTGGTGCTGTTCACGAAGACTGTCCACAATGCCACGACAATCACCAGGCTCACCGGCAACAACAACAAGAACGCCACGCTGCAGCACTGTACTGACCAATGCATGGATGCCCAGGGTAAAGCCACGGGGGGGCTCAATGTACACCATTGTAAAAGAGATACCAGCCACTGCTGCTGGGATGGCCGAGCCAATTGCAGCTGGCAGCACCAGTAGTTTTCCGTCCGAGTCCCCTTCCAACTGCAACACATTCATGTTCCAAGTGAAGTTCCGAGTGAAGGCCAAGCAGTGACGTCAGTGAATCGCTTTGCAACCGGGGTAGCACACAGACCTGTGAATTCTCCTCAGTGGCACCCATGTGCAGGTCGACGGTGAAGAAATTGTCCTGATTCGTCTGGACGGTTGGTAACACCAGTGGTTTCGACAAGGATTCTCGCAGACCAACATAGCTGACATCCTTCCAAATCGGCGCACTGACAACGTATTTCCACGGTGGAAAAGGGTCCTCTTCTGTCCAACGCCACGTGTATGTCTTGAAATACAAGTCACTTCGGCTTGCCAGGAGGGATTCACACTTTTCTCGTTCACCCAGTCCACCTTAGCAATCATAGTACAAACTTTGAGACCCCAGTGTTTGCAGGCACCAAAACGGCATTTCCGAACGATGGGTGCTGGCCCTAGCACCTCTCACAACAAATTGCAATCGAACAGCCACCGCAGATGCATCCTTATGGGAGGGCAAACATACGGCGAGATTCATGGATGAGATTGTTCTCAGGATGACACAGATGCCAACTCCATAACCGATCCAGTTTCAATCGCTTTCCCATCTTCTTGAGCTGTGCTCCACCATTGGCCGTGTCAGCCATAAACTTGCAGATTGTCCGGATATCGGGGGGCACCTGTCCTTTGAAACAACGCATTTGATTCGTAGTCATGCTATGACCGCGGGCCTCCAGCATCTGCACTGCAAACGCTGCTTCACGTCCACAAGTACTCACCAACAGAGCCACAGGAGACCACTGCTTTATCATATTGGCCTACAAGGGGTACCACAGGATTCACACCGGGCAACAGATGGCGGAGTACGTTGACAGGGCGATGAAACCACAAACAAACGGACGTGCTGACGGGCAGGCACACACCAGTGTGCCATCTTGAGCGCTGAATCCACCTTTCACCCACAAATTCGTCAGGTGCTCTCTGGCAGTCAAGTTCCCCTCGGTATCCCTTTCGTATTCCACCACCAGTCGCTGAACTCTCTCACACAAAGTTGGTGCTCGTGCTGTCTGGTTGGCTTGACTGATTCCTGCCAGGGACTCACGAATGGTCAACGGGGTCTCAGGCCGCACAACAGTCGCCAAGAAATGGGAACACCATCGGGGAGGGGGCAAGTTTCGCTTCTCCAGCTCCAGTTTCACGCGCCGAGCAGCCTCCACTATGTGCTGGCCAGACAGTATCCAGTAGATCCCACCTGATATTGCACCCGGTCACAAATGATCAAAGTCAACGGCAATTTTGGACAAGCGATGCTGGCACCAGCACCGACGAACGTTATTGGTAACGAAACAGCAAATTGTGCGCACAGAAGGCAGCATACTTCCATCACCCCATATTACAATCCGGATAAGGGTAGTCGGCGGTCGCTCCTTCAGGTCCTTGACCTTGTTCAGTACCTCATCCTCAGACCACTTTCGTATCTGCCCAAACTGCATCTTCTCGTCCCATCGCAGTTTCTCCAAGGGTATTTCCACCTCCTTTTTTTCACAGTGGTCCGCGAGCTTGATCTTCAGTGCACTGTCTTTCTTGCCTCCTTTACCACCTGGCGCTGGAACTGGCTGTGATGCCGTCACATCCTGAGACTGGCTTAGGAATCCCCCGTTCGTTGACGGTGTCATTGGTAGAGGTGACATTGCACCAGCACCCTCAGCAGGGGTTGCATCTGACATTATGATGAAGAGTCTCATTTGAAGGGAAATGGTGTGGCAAATCGACAGAAATCGGTAATGGAACAGCAGTTTCAGCAGAAAATGGCGCAAATTGAGCGGTGTGTCAGTGGCTCTGTCCATACGAAGGGCAGCGCACATCGCAGTCAATTAATCCCCGACAGCGGCATCCGCTTCGCTACTACTGACATGGCACTGGTAAATTGCGCACTTGTTCCAAAGCCCTGGAAGGAGACGGCCGTCTCAAATGATCATGTTTCCGTGACTGGTCAGTACACGTGCCAGACTTTGATTCCATTGCATCCAGACCAAACAGACCGAACAGAAAACAGTGCGACAGACAACAGACAACGGTGTGTGTGCAATGTGCAGCGAGGAAAGCAGGAACAATAGGAGGGAATGCTGGCACCAGCTACTCATGCAGACAAGCGTAACCCTACCCTATAGTTAGGCAGGGGGGCGGGGGGTTATTCTTGGAACACTGCCCCCTCCTCCTCGTCACTGGGAGGCAAACTGAATTCGTCTTCCTCTTGAAGCAAAACCAAGAGGGGGGGGGCATCACTCATGGTATCCACATCAACTACCAGATGCCCCAGGGAGCCAAGGGAATCAGCACTGGACACGGATATGTGGTCATCCTCTACCCCCACAAACCGATCTGGTGCATCAGCATCATCAGCATCAGGGGCACCCTTACCCTTGCCCTTCCCCCCCCCTTTCCCGCGCTTGTTCCGTGTGCGGAACCGTTCCATTAGGCTAGTGAGCTGTGCAACCTCTGCAGGGTCTCTCCTAAAATTGCATTGATCCAAGTACTCAGTAACACCTTCCAGAGGGGACCGGTTGGATAATAATAACAGCACACTCCTGCGAAAAACCTTTCGCAGAGCAGCCTCATTAACAGAATCAGGGATGGGCTTGGGAAACGTGTGTCCTTCAGGTAGAAGGCCAACAAAAGCAGTGGTTTTAGCTGTAGTAAATGGGGCAAACAAAAGCTGGGGACTGGTACACCAGGCGATAAAGCGACGGAGGCGTGCTCGAAAAAGATCGCACAGACCAGTGCGTAGCTTGCCGCGAAGGGTTTTGGTGCCCATGCGCGGGTGTGGCATACTGAGGAACAAGTCCATTAGAGCGGGTTGCGATAATGCAGTTGGATGGAGCTTGACCCGGGCGGAGAGCCGGGACAACAGGGCCTCACCAATCTCTTCAGCAAAGAGACAACCTAGGGTATTACTCATCCACTCCTGCCACACTGCAAGTGTGACACTCAAACTGCGAACGTATTCTGCTTTGGCGTCCCAATCGCCAGTAAGAAACAGATGTAGCAACAGGCTCCATTGCAAAACTGTGTGCCTGGCTGTCGCCCTGACCAGTTGCAGTTGCGTACCTGTACGCCTAACGCAAAAAGCGCAGGGACATAACTAAACAGCAAGGACTGCAGGCCTTGCAACCAACGGGTAGCTGTATCCACTTGAACTGATGAGAGAGATGCTGGTGCCAGCTGCAACCATTCCAATTTGCGTTGAATACGTACACGTACAGAGTTACCTACAAGTAGTAGTGCTGCTACCACTTTCTCAATGTGGAGCAGCTTACGGTGGTGGTACACCATGGCACCCACTTGCAAATTACAGTTTTCCAAAGCAGCAAAGATAGGAAAGAAGGCCTTGTATACCTCAAGGGCAGTGTGTTTGTAAGGGTGCCACACACCGTACATACAAGGCAACATGGACAGATGCTCATGGAAATTGTACTGCACATATGACTCCCCGTACAAAAAACGCAGTAAATAAAAATGTATTTTCATATCAATTATTAGGGGCATGGGGCGCCGGGTGTGCAGCTGTATGTCCTGGATCTCTTGTAGAATGTGTAGCAAATCAAGGATCCCACCGGTAGTCAAATCGGTCAACAACAGTGGCCGGAATTGTAGAGACCTAACGTTGTCCCGTTTCATATCGAGGGGAACACGAATAAACTCAGGCTCCGCATCAAGCGAAACCCGTGTAACATCGTTCAAGGAGCGAAGTGCAGTAGCAGTGGAATGCACAGATGAGTCCAGCTGTCCCAACACGGTTACCAAAGACGGATGCCCAGGGAAGGGACATAGGTCTGTAGTGTGCAACATTGCAAACACTGTCAGGTTCATGCTGGGATTGGGATGCTCTGGGTCAGTAGTAGACCTCTTCCACCACCAGTTATCAAACCACATAGCCATTTGGTGGTTTGACATGGACGACCACAGTTGTTGTGCAGCCGAGGTAGCCTTGGAGGTTAGTGGTACAGGGCGATTGGTAACAACACCACAGTTTGCTAAAACACGGCGAACACCCTGCGTCAAAGGTTGACCTGTAAGTGTGTCTTTCCGTGATACCTTACTAGTTGGACGTGCAGCCTTGTGCAGGACGGACCATAGCATATATAATTGTTTCGTGAAAACGTACAACCAACGAGGCTTCCTATTTTGCTTACTTGCAACAACAATTTGAGGTACAGTCTTACGAGTACGACGGTTGCAGCGGACCTGTGCCAATAGGTGCACTAACATCAGAACCCCCGGCTCGCCAGCATGGGCATCACGTAATAAAGAAGACCCATTTGAATAATGTCCAGTACGTAGTAGATGCCGAACAACGGAGTAGGAAAATTTCATTACAAAAGTCTGGTGATGCAAGTAAAAGACACGATGCACATGGTGGCAAAACACAGCACACTCCCTATCCTTCAATGAGATGCACGTACCTTATGAAGATAAACATCGGTGGAATGGATATGGGAATGGTACTAACCAGGTTGCTCAATGGAGTTGGTGCCGGTGCCAGCACTCATAGTCCGGAACATCATCTCAGAGACTCGATTGCATTGAAAGGTGCTGGCACCAGCTACTTTGAGCCAAAGGGGGATTCGAGAAGACCATTTGAGTCAGCAGGTGCTGGCACCCGCACCTTTCTGCCAAAGAGAACCAAGGAAAGGTGAAATTGCTTGCAAAGGTGCTGGCCCCAGCTGCTTCAATGATAAACTTGATACCAAAGATACAAAGTAACAAGACATGTCCAATACGCGGTGACTATAGTAACCAACATGTGCACGATTGAATATCACCAACAAATGTAATTGCGGGACATCCCACAAGTACTTTTCGTCAAGGAAGGTGCTGGCCCCAGCTGCAATCATGGGAAACATACTTTTGAGATCAGCATTTTCAATCATCATGAAGTAGTAGTGTAGAAAGGGTGTTTTGAACCCCTAACTTCATCGGCCGCGAAAATACACGTTCAAAAAAGGGGAGTTTTTTACACTGCTCTTTTTGGGTATAGAACCGGGCAAAAGTGTGCCACGGGGGTGGGCAGTTTGCGTGGCCTAAGACCCTTGGTGTGCTGTCACAAATAATCAACACATTCTTGGGGAGCGGGTTTCACGGGAAGTGTTGCATACTACTCCCAAGCATTTTTTTTCTGCTAGCGCCCAGCCCATCACAATCACTTTTTCCGTGCTCGGGCTCTGTGAACACCCACTCCCTTGGAACCCTGACTTGCTGTCATGTTTTGACAGCCAAAGCATCATTGTGGGAGAGTAACCCTCAGAGTACGTGTAAAGCATGTCCTTGGACCCACTTTCCCACTAAATTTTGCGTTGAACCCCTCAACACATACGATGTACCCCTACACCCAAGCGATTCGCAATAGTAACCAAACTTTGATGATGTGGACCATCCTTGGCCCTTTTCGGGGACCCTCCTTGCCCTGGGGGGGCAACTGCGGCACACAAGACATCAACCAGGGTGGTGCCATGGGGGCCCGTGTCCTTCTTGGCGGCCTCCATTGTGTCCACCAGTCGGTCAACGAGGTGCCAGTCCAAAGACATCGACTTCTCGGTACGTTGTGTGTGCAACAACTTCTCCTGCACCGTGTCAAACAACAGGGTGCACAATTTTAGGCCACCATCGGAGAGTGCCAAAAAGGCATTGACCAACACCTGAACGGTGTGACGCAGTCGCAAATCATCTTCAAAAAAAAACGAAATCTTTTTCACCGCTGTGGAGTTCTGCAAGCATTTACTCACGCCGTGCAGCATTCATGGCCTCCATCATTCCCCGTTTGCTAATCCCCTTCACAAAGCGATAACCCCTCACCTCCACAATCTCCGAAGGTTGGGGGCTCCTTTTCTTCGGGCTGGAGCTCCGAGTGATGGAGAGCAACCGGTTTCTTGCAGAAGGTGATTTGCTTGAAGAAGGGGAGTTGGTAGACATAAAAAAAATCAAAGAAAACATGGGATACACTGTGGGGAGAACAAGCAGGGCAGAACACTGCAAAAAACCGGCAGAAAACCCCTACAGAACCCGAAATGCCCAAAAGTTCGGCCTTGGTACTCCAAAACATGGTCAGCCCCCCCCCCCAAGCCATACATCTCCGAAACAGCCTTTTCTGGGAGATTTCGACAAGGTATAACATACCCTCCCCCCCCAACGGAACGATATTTTTGAGACAAATGGCGAAAACCAAAAGAGCGCCAACTTTGCGTCGGAATCACCCCCCAGGGAAACACCCATACACATGCATGTAGGGCATACCTATAGCAAAGTATCGCAGCCCATTTCTTTGCTACCCCATTGCCCTATGTGGCAACCCTAGCCCCTCTATTTCGACAGTGGAAAACAGAAAAAACCATGCTTTAGAAGGTATTTGGATGGATAAAGTTGGGTATTGGGGCCTTTCGAGGAGTCGCAAGGGCTAAAAATAGGGTATGACATCACTACCGATGGGATCCTAACTGAATTTACCAAAAATAGCCATTTTCACTCAAAAATAGCCATTTGTGGCCCCATATGAACCCCTTTGGTATGAAATCTGACAAGTTTGTGTACTATCCTTCACTATTATGGTGGGAAATGCACTGTTGGGGATGCAATGAGCTCTTGTGGTTGTACGTGACCGAAATTGTAGCAATGTTTGGTCACCCCAACACTTGTTGGGGACCCCACAGACGGCAAGCGTTATGTAGCCATTCCGCCCTCTTTTGGGCAACCGAAAAAGGCAGGGGTGAAGTAACAACTTCTGATTTTGTCCCCTTGTAGGAGAGCCCCCAAACGGCAGGGGTTATGTAGCCATTCCGCCCTCTTTTGGGGCACCCCAAGAAGGCTGGGGTGATGTAGCCACTTTTGATGTTGTCCCCTTGTTGGGGACCCAGATGGCAGGGGTTATGTACCCATTCCACTCTCCTTTGGGCACCCGGAAAGGGGGTGGGGGGGGCAGGGCGTTGCTTGAGGGGAGGGGGGAGGTGGGGAGGGGGTCCAAGGGAGGGAGGGAGGGGGTCCAGTGGGGGGACCCCCCCCCTGCCGGAATGAACCATATCAACCAAGAATTGCAAAAATGCACCACATTGACCCATTCAGCATATACAGTGGTCATAATGTCTGAACACATGTACTGAAATCATCTTTTTGGGTCCATACATTGTGCCCTCACCTAAACACCACCAGGCAACACAAACAGGAAAAACGGTGGAATGCTCATTGTTATCAAATTGTTTGCCGAAGATCAATCACATTTGGACTCACCTGAGCTGGGCTCACGAACATCAATGTCATTCTCTTTTGAACTGGAAGAGGAACCAGAAGAATCTGAGTTGGATGATGAGTCACTGCTTGGGGTAGACACATCATGGAGTGTTCAGAAAAAGTGTGGAACATGATTTCTGTGTCACATGGCATGCCTCTTGCCTTTTCTTTCCAGACCATCTATCTTGGAAGAGAAAATAGGGGATCACGATTACAACGTCGTTGCGTTTTGCGCGGGGACACGGTTGGACCGGGGTGCTGAAGAATGCACTTATGGGAGGCTGGGACATGGTGTCTACAACACAGGGAAGAAAGGACACAGTGGAGTGACCAAAGAACCCTACTAGGGAGGGGTGATCTGGCCACTCTTGAGTTTGTCCCCTTGTTGGGGATCCCCAATAAGGCAGGGGTTATGTAGCCCTTCTGCCCTCCTTTGGGCACCCCGAGAGGTAAGGGGTGATGTGGTGACTTCTGATTTTGTCCCCTTGTTGAGGACCCCCCATACGGCAAGGGTCATGTAGCCACCCTGCCCTCCTTTGGGCACACCAAAAAGGCATAGGTGAGGTAGGCACTTCTCATTTTGTCCCCTTGTTGGGGACCCCCCTAGACCTCAGGGGTTATGTAGCCATTCTGCCATCATGTGGGCACCACCAGAGGAGAGGGGTGATGTGGCCACTTTTCATTTTATCCCCTTGTTGGGGATCACCAATACGGCAGGGATTATGTAGCCATTCCACTCTCCTTTGGGCACTCGGTGAAGGCATGGGTGATGTAGCCACTTTTGATTTTGTCCCCTTGTCGAAGAACCCCCAAACGGCACGGGTTATGTAGCCATTCCGCCCTACTTTGGGCACCCTCGGAGGTGAGGGGTGATGTAGCCACTTCTGATTTTGTCGCCTTGTGGGGGTCCTCCTGGGACCCGAACAAAGGGGACAAAATCAAAAGTGGCCGCTTCACCCCTACCCTTTTGGGGACCTCTAAGATGGAATTGCAACGCAACCCCTCCATTGTCGGGTGTCCCCACTAAAGGGGACAAAATGAGAAGTGGCCGCCTCACCCTTGCCTTTTCACGGGTCCAAAAGAGAGCGGAATCGGTACGTAACCCCTATATTCTCAAGCGTCCCCCAAAAAAAGGGACAGAAAGAAATGTGGCTACCTCATCCCTGCTTTGTCGGGTGCCTAGCAGATGGCGGGATTGCGGGTGCCTAGCAGATGGCGGGATTGCAACCTAACCCCTGTATTTTCGGGGCTCCCAAACAAACGAGTTAAAATCACAAGTGGCCGCCTCACCCATGCAGTCCACAACACAGCGGAATTGCTACATAAAACCTGGGTTCTCGGAGGTCCCCAACATAGCAGACAATATCAGAAATGGCTGCCAGGGCTGTCCTTAACGCAAAAAAAAAAGTCCGTCCAGAACCAGGTAATTTCAAAAGAGCCCGCGGACAGTACATGTCTTCACCCCAGTGTTCCCAATTGTTCAACCATGAGTCCCTAGCCCCAAATTGGTCTCAGCACACAACCATATGATCCTAGCCCCACATGTGTTGCATGATAGAATCAGAACCCTACCTCACACCCTGCACAATTCAACATGAACAAGAGCAACACTTTTTCTGATCAAATACAGTGATGCAGCGTTCGACCACCGGAATGTTCCATCGCCCGTGGCACAGCTGAAAACAAACTCCCTACTGCTGGTACAACCTCTGGAAGTGCACCCTGACACGCTCCATAAGCTCACCCTTCCCCCCGCCCACACTCAAACCATGCTTCCTACAAATGGCCTTAAACTCAACCTTAGCCCACTCATGCAACCTCCCCCTCTCCATTGCCTTCAACACCGCCTCATCCACATCATACCGAAACACCAACTGCGCGGCAGGGTTAGAAGAGGTGGAGGGGACAGCCGAGGGGTTACGAAGGTCAGAAGAGGAGCTACTGGCAGCTGCACCTGCCTGCTCCAAATCCTCGTCCTCACTGTCTTCGTCCTCACCCTCCAACTCAACCCCATACACATCGCCAATGTCGGCGTCACGTGTCGCCCTCTTGGGGACAACCCACAAATCTCGAATGTCCAACGGAACCTCTGCCTGATCATCCTCTTCCAAAGAAACTGCCAAATCCTTGAAAGCCGCAAACCCAAGCAAACCACCATCTTCCACCTCAACCGCATGCCCTTGCTTCCGTTTGCGCGGGCGGAAAGGGTTCTTGCGAAGGTCCTCAAAAACCTCAAAGGGCCCCCAATCCTCTGGTGCCTCCCCATTGCACCTTACCCACGGCGTCTCACACATGCGTTCCGTGGTTTGGCCAAAGTCCGTAGCCGTCACGTAGCTAAAAACTCTCTCACACGAACACGAGCTTGCCTCAACCCAATCCTCCAGAATAGCACTACCATCCCATCGCTTGAATCGTGTCTGCATGTCCTCAATCAAACTGCGAAGAAACTTCATCCGGCTACCCTTGATGACGCTCCTCCCTACGTCAAGACCCAACGATTCCTCCCACCCCCCTGGAATGACATGATGCATGGTGTGCAACAGCTGTGTGCACATCACGTTCATCAAACCCTGGACGGCGGCGACCCGTGCCCCCTTGGTGGCTTGAACTTTCTTGCTTGTGGCAAAAACCACAGCAAAAACATCGCAAAAAAAGGCCGCCGTCAACTTGAAGAGGGGGTGTGAAAGTACATCGAACAAGCCCTGGGCCTTCTCCCTCCGCCCCAGGTCAGCCTCATGACTAATGTACTTGGGCAAGTGTTCCAGAACAGCAGGTAGATTCTCTAGCACAATATCCAGCTCGTGGAACATCGCTTCCACCCAACGCACACCAGTGCGGCGGGAGAAACAAAACTTCCCCCCCTTGCGCCACAACCCCTGCATGCGCTTGGAGCTGGTCCTGTAGAAGCAGGCCAAGAAGGACACCAGATCATCCAGTGCATCGTACCACAGCTTGACCTTTCCCTTTGCAGTGCTGATCGCTCGCATCAGGCAATGTGCCGCATCCTTCACCCAACCAATGAGTTCCTTCCCCCCTTTCTCCCTCATATCGTTCAGCAGACCCACATAGGCACCCATAGTGCCGGCACCATCCGAGACCGCTGCGATGATGCGCTCCTCGATCACCTTCCACTCAATGCCCAGCTGGTCAAACACCTTCCGGACGGTGTCATCGTACAGATGAGCAACCGGCATCTTACTGTTACCCTACGCAGCCATTGCACATGTTCAAAAGCCCGCACACGCCGCAAGAAATGTTCCGCCCAGGGCTGCGGGCGAGCACTAATGATTGCCTCCTCCTCATTGTTCAAGTTTTCTTCGAATTCATCGCAATCGAAGGGGCAACGCACAATCACAGGGTTCCACGGTAGCCCCACAGACCGCCGAGCCTCCCCAAAATCGTAAATTTGCTGCATCATTGTGCGGCTGAATGTGGACTCATAGCGCACAACCATCCGCAGCCAAATCTCATGTGCCTCCACATGCCATGCAAAGGTGAAGGCCATGTTGCATGCACGCTGCACAGCGGACTCCAGTGACACATCCCCTACTCTTGGAATCAAAGCCTCCAACGCCATCGTGGACACTTGACTAACACGACCACTCAGGAGGGGTCCTGCATCGGCGGCCTCTGGCGTGGGGGCGTGTTAGGTGACGATAAGCACATGCATGTCGGGCAGAAAAACTACGCAATGTACACCAAAATGCGCCATGGGTCCAAGTAGAAGGTAGAACGAGGACACAGCACGTGCGATCGCAGGAAAAGAATGCTACAAATGGTGCCTACTCCCGTCGCCCTGCGGCGAGTGCTGTCCTGGGTGCCTACTCCCATCGCTCTGCGGCGAGTGCATTCATTTTGGTTTAGGTTTCGGCACACGCAGGTTTGGGTTTGGGCACCACTTGCTGCTTCAAGTTTCATATGGGGAGCCGCCCCACCAGTTACCTAAAAAGTGCATGCACGGGCGCGCAACAAAGCGGGGGGCAAAATCAGAAGTGGCCCACAAGTGGGCAAATTGGCTACCTCACCCCTGCCGTATCGGGGATCCCCACCGCTTCAGAGCGGGGGGCAAAATCAGAAGTGGCCCACAAGTGGGCAAATTGGCTACCTCACCCCTGCCGTATCGGGGATCCCCGCCGCTTCAGAGCGGGGGCAAAATCAGAAGTGGCCCACAAGTGGGCAAATTGGCTACCTCACGCCTGCCGTATCGGGGATCCCCACCGCTTCAGAGCGGGGGGCAAAATCAGAAGTGGCCCACAAGTGGGCAAATTGGCTACCTCACCCCTGCCGTATCGGGGATCCCCACCGCTTCAGAGCGGGGGGCAAAATCAGAAGTGGCCCACAAGTGGGCAAATTGGCTACCTCACCCCTGCCGTATCGGGGATCCCCACCGCTTCAGAGCGGGGGGCAAAATCAGAAGTGGCCCACAAGTGGGCAAATTGGCTACCTCACCCCTGCCGTATCGGGGATCCCCACCGCTTCAGAGCGGGGGCAAAATCAGAAGTGGCCCACAAGTGGGCAAATTGGCTACCTCAGCCCTGCCGTTATCGGGGATCCCCACCGCTTCAGAGCGAGGGGCAAAATCAGAAGTGGCCCACAAGTGGGCAAATTGGCTACCTCACGCCTGCCGTATCGGGGATCCCCACCGCTTCAGAGCGGGGGGCAAAATCAGAAGTGGCCCACAAGTGGGCAAATTGGCTACCTCACCCCTGCCGTATCGGGGATCCCCGCCGCTTCAGAGCGGGCGGCAAAATCAGAAGTGGCCCACAAGTGGGCAAATTGGCTACCTCACCCCTGCCGTATCGGGGATCCCCACCGCTTCAGAGCGAGGGACAAACTCAGAAGTGGCCCACAAGTGGGCAAATTGGCTACCTCACCCCTGCCGTATCGGGGATCCCCACCGCTTCAGAGCGAGGGACAAACTCAGAAGTGGCCCACAAGTGGGCAAATTGGCTACCTCACCCCTGCCGTATCGGGATCCCCACCGCTTCAGAGCGGGGGGCAAAATCAGAAGTGGCCCACAAGTGGGCAAATTGGCTACCTCACCCCTGCCGTATCGGGGATCCCCACCGCTTCAGAGCGGGGGTCAAAATCAGAAGTGGCCCACAAGTGGGCAAATTGGCTACCTCACCCCTGCCGTATCGGGGATCCCCACCGCTTCAGAGCGAGGGACAAACTCAGAAGTGGCCCACAAGTGGGCAAATTGGCTACCTCACCCCTGCCGTATCGGGATCCCTGCCGCTTCAGAGCGGGGGGCAAAATCAGAAGTGGCCCACAAGTGGGCAAATTGGCTACCTCACCCCTGCCGTATCGGGATCCCCACCGCTTCAGAGCGGGGGTCAAAATCAGAAGTGGCCCACAAGTGGGCAAATTGGCTACCTCACCCCTGCCGTATCGGGGATCCCCACCGCTTCAGAGCGAGGGACAAACTCAGAAGTGGC
Organism: Eutreptiella sp. 'Long Island Sound 2002'; assembly: GCA_964036045.1. Taxonomy (NCBI): domain Eukaryota; phylum Euglenozoa; class Euglenophyceae; order Eutreptiales; family Eutreptiaceae; genus Eutreptiella; species Eutreptiella sp. 'Long Island Sound 2002'. Next base: position 158,477,780 of record OZ038380.1, read on the forward strand.
CCACAAGTGGGCAAATTGGCTACCTCACCCCTGCCGTATCGGGATCCCTGCCGCTTCAGAGCGGGGGGCAAAATCAGAAGTGGCCCACAAGTGGGCAAATTGGCTACCTCACCCCTGCCGTATCGGGATCCCCACCGCTTCAGAGCGGGGGTCAAAATCAGAAGTGGCCCACAAGTGGGCAAATTGGCTACCTCACCCCTGCCGTATCGGGGATCCCCACCGCTTCTGAGCGGGGGTCAAAATCAGAAGTGGCCCACAAGTGGGCAAATTGGCTACCTCACCCCTGCCGTATCGGGGATCCCCACCGCTTCAGAGCGAGGGACAAACTCACAAGTGGCCCACAAGTGGGCAAATTGGCTACCTCACCCCTGCCGTATCGGGATCCCCACCGCTTCAGAGCGGGGGGCAAAATCAGAAGTGGCCCACAAGTGGGCAAATTGGCTACCTCACCCCTGCCGTATCGGGGATCCCCACCGCTTCAGAGCGGGGGTCAAAATCAGAAGTGGCCCACAAGTGGGCAAATTGGCTACCTCACCCCTGCCGTATCGGGGATCCCCGCCGCTTCAGAGCGGGGGGCAACATCAGAAGTGGCCCACAAGTGGGCAAATTGGCTACCTCACCCCTGCCGTATCGGGGATCCCCACCGCTTCAGAGCGGGGGGCAAAATCAGAAGTGGCCCACAAGTGGGCAAATTGGCTACCTCACCCCTGCCGTATCGGGGATCCCCACCGCTTCAGAGCGGGGGGCAAAATCAGAAGTGGCCCACAAGTGGGCAAATTGGCTACCTCACCCCTGCCGTATCGGGGATCCCCACCGCTTCAGAGCGGGGGGCAAAATCAGAAGTGGTGCCCAAAAGAGGGACGGGGGGGGGTAGACATGGCCCACGTTCGGCCGGGGCAAAAAGGCCTCTAGGGGCTGTCCTTCAGGGCTGTTCTTAACAAAAAAAAATCTCGTCCCTTAAGGACGGCCCTGGTGGCTGCGTCACCCCTGCCTTCTCGGGGGTCCCCGACAAAGGGGACAATATCAGAAATGACTACCTCACCGTTGCACCCCACAAGAGGGCGGAATTGTTATGTAACCCCTGCATTGTAGAGGATCACCAACAAAGGAGACAAAATGAAAAGTGGCTGCCTCACCCCTGCCTTGTCGGTTGCAAGATGGCGGGATTGCAACGTAGACCCTGCATTTTCGGGGCTCCCAAACAGAAGATATAAAATCAGAAGTGGCCGCCTCACCCATGCAGCGCACAATAGGACAGAATTGGTACATAACCCTTGGATTCTCGGAGGTCCCCAACATAGCACATAATATTGGCAGTGGCTGCCTCACCACTGCCGTCTAGCGGGTCCACAAGAGGTTGGAATTGCTATGTATCCCCTGCATTCTCGGGGGTCCCGGAGAAAGGGGACAATATCGGAAGTGGCTACCTGACCGTTGCACCCCACAAGAGGGCGGAATTGTTATGTAACCCCTGCATTCTAGAGGGTCCCCAACCAAGGGGACAAAATCAAAAATGGGTGCCTCACCCTTGCCTTGTCGGGGGTCCTAAAGAGGGCGGAGTTGCTGCGTAACCCCCGGATTCTCGGGGGTCCCCAACAAGAATGACAATACCGCAAGTGGCTACCTCACCGTTGGAGCCCACAAGAGAGCGGAATTGTTGTGTAACCCCTGCATTTTATGGGGTCCCTAACACCGGGGACAAAATCAAAAGTGGCCGCCTCACCCCTGCCTTGTCGGGGGTCCTAATGAGGGCGGAATCGCTACGTCCCCCCTGGATTCTCGGAGGTCCCCAACAAAGGGGACAATATCGGAAGTGGGTGCCTCGCCTCTGCCTTTTCGTGGGTCCACAAGAGGTTGGAATTGCTATGTATCCCCTGCATTCTCGGGGTCCCCAACAAAGGGGACAATATAAAGATGATCAAAAACGCATCTCGGACCCATTTTGACCAAAAATGACCCAAAAATTGATGTGGGACGCATATTGACAAAAAAAACAAAAAATTAGTCTCGATGCCTATTTTGGACCAAAAATGCCCAAAAAAAAATAGACTTGGGACCCACTTGGATCAAAAATCAGGAAATTTGGGTTTGGAACCCATTTGGACCAAAGATGACAAAAAAAAAACGGTTTTAGGAACCCACTTAGACCAAACATGCCGAAAAAATAGATTTGCGACCCTTTTGGACCTACAAATGCAATGAGGACCCATTTGACCAAAAATGACCCAGAAAAAAAGATTTGGGTCCCATCTTGACCTAAAAATGCACGTGGGCTGAGTTTCGACCAAAAATGACAAAAAAATGGTTTCTGGGTCCATTTTGACCAAAAATGAACGTAAAAAAATTTGCGGGCCCATTTGAACCAAAAATTACGAAAGAATGGATTTGGGACCCATTTTGACAAGAATGACCAAAGAATGCATTTTGGACCCATTTTGACCCAAAGGTACCAAATGACGGTTTTTGGGTCCCATTTAGACCATAAATGACGATACAAAATCGTTTGTGGGACCCATTTTGACCAAAAAAGAGCAGAAATGGATTCGGGACCGAGTTTGATCAAAAAGGACTAAGAAGTGGATTTGCGACCCATTTTGACCAAAAGTGACCAAGCTATCGATTTTCGACCAATTTTGACCAACAATGACCAAACAATGGATTTGGGACCCATTTAGACCAATAATGCCCACAAAAACAGTTTTGACCTGAGCGGTCCTGAAGGACCTCAAGATTTTTTTTCAAAGGACCGCCTTTAAGGACCGCCTCTCGGCACCGCCAACCGCCAACCGCCACCAACCGCCAACCGCCAACAGCCGCCAACTGCCAACAGCTTGGGGTAGGGTGGGCGAATATGCCCAAAAAGGCCCAAAATGGCCAACCGCTACCAACCGCCAACCGCCAGCAGCCGCCAACTGCCAACAGCTTGGGGTAGGGTCGGCGAATAGGCCCAAAAAGGCCCAAAATGGAGGGGTATCTGGCGTTGTGCCATATACACCCCCCCCCCCCAATCAGCGAAGAAATCCCAAAAAATTGGCAAACAAATTGGCGGACTGATTTTTCAGCAAAACATGCTCCCAATGCCCTGGATCTCAGTCCCAGGCCCCAAACACACCTTCCTTATGGTTGCTCAGTAGTTGGAGTCATGTGGAAACCCAAAATATCTCTCAAACTAGGAAAAAAAAATTTTCATCTCTCGGTCTGTACATGTCCCTGATTGGAGCAATGGCAGTGCACAGCAGCGGTCCAGTGGTATATGCCTTGTCGCACAAATTAGCAGGCGCAGGTTCAATTTCCGTACCAATTTTTTTCATTTTTCGTCACTTGTCTTGCTCAGAAAATTGGTTTTCCATGCACAAACAAAGCCTGCTGGAAGAAGATAAATGCACACAGGCTTCCCATTTGCATCTCACTGTGTGCTGGGTGGGTGTGCAGCACACTGTCTCTCAGGCTGTACATGGTTCCTGAGCAGCATTATGGCAGTACAAGGCAGTGGTTCAGTGGTATCCACCCTATGCTGGTGATTTGCTGGCGAAGGGTCCAATCTCTGACTTATTGTTTGTTTGCATTTTTTGTCACTTGTCTTGCTGAGAAAATTGATTTTCCATGCACAAACAAAGCTTCCCAGAAGAAGATGAATGCACACAGGCTTCCATCTTGCTCCACAGGTTGCATCTTGCTCTGTGCTGGGTGGGCACCAGACACAACTAGAGGAGCCGAAGGCAGTTGCAGCCCAGAATCCACTGATCGGGGGCCTGATGATGAGGTGCTTCAAGAACGGCAGCTGAAGAACGCGCTGGGGCGTGCAGAGCGAACACACAAGTTGCAAACTACCCCCTGACCAGCATCAGGGTACTTGTCCCGCAGAAAAGTTTGATCATCAGGGGACAATGAATCCCAGGGGACCAGAGATGTGTCTTTTTTGTGGGCAGTAAAAACACTTCATGGTGCCAATCTGAACAACCAATATAGAAAGAAAAGGTATTATCCAGTGTCCCAAAATAAACAATACACAACTAAGAGTGACACCTCCAAATCAGGGGTCCTCTACAATCCCAGAAGCCCCAACAAGTTGGCAGAACGAGTTGGCAAAATCACAGAACCCCCACAAATCGGCAGAACAAATCGGTGAAATTCAGAAACCCAACAAATCGGCAGAACAAATCGGCGAAATCGGCCGAATTCAGCGGCCGATTTGGGGGGGGTTGCATATATACAGGCCTGCCTGGCTTTGATCTAACAACCTCTGCGAGGTGATTTTCGGGTGCTACTCAACAGCCTAACCAGCGTGAAAACGGCTACGTCCGGGGGTACCCGGAGTTGGGAGACCCCCAGCATGGGTTAGGGGGGTCCACATGCAAGAAAAAATTCTTCAGGACCCAGGTCCAAATACACACACCGTGGCCACAACACGCAAAGAAGTTTTGACCCCCCAACCCCCTACACCCCCCAAAAGGGGTACCCGGGTACGGGGGGGGGGGGGGGGACAGGTGTCAAAATCCAAAAATTCATGGGGGGATTATTTTCAGTCCTAAATGATGATTTTATAAGGGGTTAGACGTCGGAAACCATACCTTGGGTATGCTACGTGAACGACCCCCAAAAGGGGGATATACGACGCCTGCGCCTGCGCTCGACCTAACAACCTCTCTTTGAGGTGATTTTACTATGTTTTACCACAGACCCTCCCCCTGCCAGCAGTCCCAAAGTTCAACAGTCTCACAAGCTGAGCACTACGTAAAGCACACCTGCTGCACCTCTGCCCAGAACACTGCACAAAGCACATGCTGGCACTGTACATACCTGCTGGCACTCTACCCCCAGGAGGTGCTCCAGTACATATGTGATTTCTGCGGAACCAATCCACTCTTGGCTGCCCACAAACTTCTTGTCACGTTTTGTATAGTCAATTTTGTGCAGAATCTGTTGCAGCTCCAAAATGCCCGGCACCTCTCTACGATCAGTGTAGTGCTGATGGATGTACCACGATATAATGGTCTGATATGTGATGGTTGCATATTGGTGAGCACTCGCGCACACACAGGCAATGCCGTTGCAGCACATGCAGATTGCACATATATTTGATCATATATTTGCTAGAACTAAGAACAGCAGGAATAATAATAGAAGGGGGAGTGGGAAATTGTTCAAGTCTGCTTGCAATTTGATGCTAGATGACAGATAGAGGGTTTGTCAGGGGGTGCCGTAATAAAATAAAAATAAAAAAACTCAGAGTGTCCAATAAGCCCTACAATGGCGGTTGGTGGGTAACCGATGGCGGTTGGTGGGTAACCGATGGCGGTTGGTGGGTAACCGATGGCGGTTGGAGGGTAACCGCTGGGGGTAACATGCAGACATAAACCAGACCAAAAAAAAAAAGCCAAACACAATCCTGGGGGTAACATGCAGACACAAAAAAGACCAAAAAAGCGAAGCCAAAAATATTGCACGAACTGGGAATTGAACCTGGGACCTCAGGATGAGCGTCCAGTACAACTACCAACTGAGGTACCTCAGAATCTGGTGTGTTTCCACCATCAGAGAGAGGATGCCATAGTAAAAAAAAAAAAAGAGTGAGCGTCCTTATGGCACCCCCTGGGGTTTGTATGAATCTACTGAACTATGCCGCTCTGATAAATTGCAAGTGAGCCTAAATCCTCTATTGCATGTGGCAAACAGCCACAACAAATCAAGATGGTGGAGAAAGAGGAGACTACCTCTGCCTACTATTCTGTTGTTTGCTTGTTCATTGCCTCTTCTGTCATCCCTTTCATACTATTCCCCACCTTCACATCCACGTTGTACACCTTTGTCACTTCTGTGAACCTGTCCACCTTTGCTACTGCGAGCTGCCACCTGTATATGGCCACAAATTGCGTCTATTATTGGCATTGACACTTCAATGCCCACTTGTGGACAGGCATGTCTACCCTTGCTACATGGCAAGGTGTCAGTAGGTTTCAGTGAAATCATTTGCTAGTTTTGCGGCGAACATGAGCACTCACACAAGCAGGAACATAAGCACACAGACAGTCAGACAGACAGAAAGACAGACAGACAGATAGGCAGACAGACAGACAGACAGCAAAACACTTATGCACCGTAAAGCCATTCAAGAGCCATGTTGTGGAATCCACAGTCCACAGCTTCATGGCGAAATTCGGGTCACCTTTAAAGAAGCTATGCAATTCAGAGCGCAGTAAATTTCGATCCTTGGGATCATCTGACGCGAGGGCAAGCGCCATCTACACATGCCATGTCACTGGCATTGTATGGGTTGCAGCCAAGAGGTTGACACCCTACCGACGCTCTCCACCAATTGCCACAGCTCAAGACCTGTAAAACGGCTTTCAGGAGAAACGGGTTTGATAGCCCAAAGCCCATGCATCTCCTGTTGGTGGCTGACACAGCCCTGTGGGTGTCCACGGGGGTCAGCCAAATCCTGGCAGTTGTCGGCAGGTCTCGGCAATGATTTTGTTGCACATGCAAGCAATGGGTGCTCTCAAAAATGTTTGCTGGAACCAAAATTGGTGATGCTTTATCGTCCCACATATGCCACCAAAATTTCCATGCACAGGCCCTGGAAACAGGTTTAATGACACCATGAAACATCGCCACCGATATTAGGGGCGCCTTTGCCACTTTGAAACCCACAAAAACTTCCCCATGGATAGGGACAAGCAAAGGATGACATATCGCCACCGACATTAGGAGCGCCTTTGCTCCTCAAAGGCCGCAAAAATTTCCGGGCGTGATTGCCACGCATAGGCCTTCCAACACACATACCAAGGACCTTACGAAATCCCAAGTCAACCTATATACTAATGTATACTCCAACCTACATACCAGCAACGAACCAATACATACACCCTCCTCGCTTGCATACTACACTGCGTATACTATACGTGTAATAAGTACACTAGCTGGTTGGTACAAAGGTATGTACATCTCTGTGTGTGTGTGCATGTAAGGAGGTAGGTACGTAGTTAGGTAGGTATGTGTAGATGCATGTATAGCCGTACAGTTGCATGCATTTATGTATGCATTGTATGTATTGTATGCATGTATGCATGGACTACGGGTGGCGGCTGCTAGCGGGGGGCAAACCGCATCTCCAGGCAGTGCGGTGGCCCAGACAGCTTGGCGGCCTCTTGGGTAGATCCGGCGGGCACCTATACCCCCACGAAGTTTCTCCCGGGGCCCGGGGGCAGCCCCAATACCTCCTTGAGTTGTTCCCGGGGTCAAGGGGCACCCCTATAGCGGTTGTGCCGTACCCCCAGAATCCATGTACGTACGCCCCTCAAAGCCCATAAAGCCTGCAACAAGACCTCCGGTCAACAACATTCCCCACCTGTCGCCCATTAGCGATACGCACCATCTCTTCGTCTCATGTGTGGCCTTCCATGCTGCTGTAACCCCACACAGAGCCTAGTTCACACAGCTGCCCTCCACAGCTCTTAGCCGACACCGGCGGTGCCGGCATGAGGACGTGTGCCCGCTCGCGTAATCCCCCGGAGTAACCGGAGGACGAACCCCCGTGACTACCGTAGCTAGGTCGCCAGTATAGACCCCGGTGCCATCGGAATGCCCTACAGGGGTTTGGGCCTTATTACCCTAGTCGGGACGACCCATGCCACCTCACTGGTGTAGTTGGCAACCTGGGGTAGGCGGGTGTAGCTATACTTTGTTCCTGCTGTCCATGCGGGGGCAGTAATGCGCACTATTAGGCCGGCACGACCTGCCACGTCGCGATAGCCGTCATATCACACCCGCCGCTGTTGCACGCAGAGATCCGGACGAGGCCACATCCATTACACCATCTCATTCTTGCATGCACTAACAACCCCCCGCACAGCGCCCAGTACGCACCCCACCTAGGCATCCACATTGCATCGTACACGCACACGTTCATTGCGTCGTTGGGCCTCCCCTCTGATGCCACAGCCACAGGATCCGGGAATCACCATCCAGTGCCGCCCACCATAGAAGTAGGGGAGGTACAGCGGAGGGACCATCCGGGTAGCGCACCCCATCCACTTGTACTTCCTGCAAGTCACGCCGGATCACCTTCCACGCGCTTGAGGTCATCTATCCCGAGTGCCGTAGCGCCCACCTTGCTTCGGGCCACCCCTTGCCAGCCCTCTCACGACAGGGCTCACATAGTGGGACAGAGGCGCACCGGTGTACCCACACTAGCGCCGTGACGCCACATCCGCTGCAAACAAGCGGAAGTACCAACCGGGAGGGGACACAACCACTTTCACAGCGCTGAGACCACAAGTCTAGCCAGACATCGTTACAGGCCTCGTGGCAGCAGTGTAGCGTATTCGCCAAGGCACGAGCCGTGGCACTACTGAGCAGGCTCCGCAGCGCTTGGTCCCACGATGCCACCGGGGCAAGAATCGGCTGCTGTCCCCTTACCTCACGACCAACCCAAAGAGGTATCGGGGCCGCCCACGGGCCCCAGGAGAAAATCTGTGGGGGTATGGGGGTGACCCCTGACCCCAGGACCAACCCAAGGAGGTATAGGGGCCGCCCACAGGCCCCAGGAGAAAATCGGTGCGAGTACCGGGGTGTCCCGTGACCCCTAGAACAACTCATGGAGGCATTGGGGTGTCCCTGTGACCACTGGAACAACTCAGAGGGGGTCCCGGAGCATTCCCTGGCCCCTCAAGAGAACTAGAAGGACTCTACCTGCGGGCATGTACATAGCCTAACCGCTTAACCTATGCACAAATGTCCGGTGGCACGGTTGGCCCACAAGAGGGCGGAGTTGTTATGTAACCACTGCATTCTAGGGGGTCCCCAACAAAGAGCAGAACATCAAAATTCGCTGCCTCATCCCCGCCTTGTCGGGGGTCCTAAAGAGGGCGGAATTGCTACGTAAACCCTGGATTCTCGGAGGTCCCCAAAAAAGGGGACAATATCGGAAGTGGTTGCCTCACCCGTGCCTTTCGGAGGCCCACAACATGGGGGAATTGCGGGAGGCGGTTGCGGTGGCGGGTGAATTGCGTTAGGCGCACGGGTGGGGGGCGAACACATATAGGTATGGGGGTGTCCCCTAACCCCACGACCAACTCAGGGAGGTATTGGGGCACGGGTCCCGGGAAAAATTCAGTGGGATTACTGAGGTGTCCCCTGACCCCAAGACCAACCCAGGGAGGTATCAGGGTCGCCCATGGGCCCCGGGAGAAAATCTGTGGGAGTATGGGGGTGGCCTCTGACCCCAGGACCAACTTAGGGAGGTATAGGGGCCGCCCACGAGTCCGAGGAGCAATTCAGTGGGAGAACTGCGATGTCCCGTGACCCCTCAAACAACTCATGGAGGTACCGGGGTGTGCCTCTGACCCCTGAGACAACTCAGAGGGCGTAATGGGGCATCCCCTGGCCCCACAAGCAAACTAGAGGGACAATACCTGCGGGCATGTACATCGCCTAACCATTTGACCTCTGCACACGTAGCCAGTAGCACGGCGGCGGGGGCGGTGGCAATGGTGGGCGCAGAGTGAGGCACTCGTGGGTAATGGGCATACGCGGCGCCCAGTGTCCTGGTGTGGCGCGGTGGCGGTGCGAGCGGGCGGTGGTACAACGCACTGGCAGTAGCAGTAGGCATAGCCTAAGCGGTGATTGCGAGCCTTCAAGGCTATATAGGGGTAGAGTGGCATGAGCGGCCCGTGATGTACCATTGTACACCGTGCCTCTATCAGAGGTCCAGGGGGTGAGGCACACGCCCATGCTATAAGTAGGCATGCCACGTCGTCAGTGGCTGCCGAATCTGCGACGTGGCCGACACTATGGCGGAGATGACACAACCACGGGAGCTGGCCAATCGGTGCACATAAGGGTCAAGGGTAGGCGTCAGGGCAATGCATGTGGGCCAGATGAGGTGAACCTGGTTACCACGGCCCGGGGCGAACCTCTGGTGGGTACCCCTACAAGGGGTCGATAACCAAGCTATGGCACCCACCAGCGCGAATGCCAGCCAGCGATATTCACGGGTTGTGCCTCTCATGATGCAGGGTGGCCGGCATCCCCCATGTAGACCCTCGTGTTATACTATAAGAGAGGATGTACAATTACCACGGGTCGGCTCAGGTCATTACCTTGAGGTGAGGGACACAGTCCTAAATATGTGGGGTCCAGAGGGGGTATACCATGGGCGCGGCTGCCGGCTATTGGTGGCAATGGAATATTACCGTGTGCATATATACGATGATGTATCTCGGTCTGGGGGTCCAAAAGAGGTGCTCGGGGGGGGCACAAAGTACTGATGGGCTATACGATGCGGACAAGGGAGCGATGAAGGCTAAGGGCTGGACATTATTTTTGAGCATTTGTGGATTTTCTGGTAAATTTTCGCCAAATTTCGTACTAACTTGCTCCCAAGGTACAATACTACTAAAATCATGTTTTGACCTATTATTTCACGTATTGCTTCATTTTCAAATTTTGTAACATACCAAAGTTGTGCAAGGCTAGGCTGGAGCTCCCCCAAAACCCTGGCTACACGTCCATGGACTTTTGCATGGGCAATACCTGTTGCAGGGTAAACGTGGGCCGAGGGGATGATATGTCAAAGGACATCAGCGGAGGACACCCTGACGGGGCCAGCTCTTGTTTCACCGCATGCATGCTGCTTTGTTTCTTGGTTGCTGCATTGCACCCATAGGAAGCGCCCTTGCTTTCTGCTTGTTGCTATGCTGCTGCGATGCTATGCCTGGCCCCATTACCCCCGGCGATCCTACGAGCCAGCGCTCGTCGCCGTTGCTAATGTTAACGCTCTGCAGATGCCACTGCCCCGAGAGCCTGGTTGGCCGGTATCCCCGGTCCTGTGGGTCCTCCGTCATGCTGTGGGCCACCTCAGGCACCTTGGGACCCATGGGATCAAGCAGCGCAAGAACCACGTATCGGTGCAAGATGCCCGGTAACTCAAGTAGACGGCATGATAAGTGGTTACGACTATGACTATGACTATGACTATGTATGTATGTATGTATGTATGTATGTATCTATCTATGTATCTATTTTTTTTTGACTCTTGTAGGAACCTTTGATGGATCCCCCCGGCGACCAGACGCTGCGGAGGGTGCTGAGAAACCCTGGCCGGGGGGCAGCCAGGGCCTCCCAGGGCCGACCCCCCCCACAACATTTGGAATGGCCACCAGCGGTAGCGGCTCCTGCGAGGGGTTGTGACAGCGGTGGGCGGCCGCAGCGTGCTGCCCCCGGGAAGCAGCACGTCACGCGGCACGACGGCTGGTGCAGTTTGTGAGGCGGCCCAAAGGTGCCAGAGGCGAAACGGGTGGGCGAGGTGCGTGTCATGCACAGTGCTTGCGAATTGTCGTGCATCGTGCTTTGCGTAGTGCGCGTGAACCGCCGGAGGGGGCAGTGGCAGAGTGGCCGGAGGGAGGAGGTGAAACAAACAACAAACAAGTCCACAAAACGGGCGCAGAAAGGGAGAAGGAGCAGTGGGGACGGGTTGCCACGAAAAATGCAATGCACGGTGCCTGCACGGACAGAGGGGGCAGGAGGAGGATGGGGGGGTGGGGTCAAGGCACTAGGAGGCAGGCCCCCGAGCAGCCAGGCACAAAGGTAGGAAGGTGAAGGGTGGGGCATGGTAGAGTATGCCTCGTATAGTGTTGCGCACAGTGTCCTCGCATGGTGTTGTGCATCGTGCGCGTCTGGAACTGCCCCACCCTGGTGAAGCCTTCGACCCTCTGGGTTTGGCTGACGACCCTGACACGTTCGTTGAGCTGAAGGTGAAGGAGATGAAGAACGGCCGCTTGGGTATGTCTATGTTCGGCTACTACGTGCAGGCCATCGCGGCTGGTAAGGGTCCCGTAGAGAGCTGGGCCTCCCACATCGCCAACCCGTTCGCCGTGAAAGGTATGACCATCGCCAATGTTACCCAGTTCGCTCCTTCCCCTGTGGTCATGTTCGCCACCGCTACCTGGTATGGCCCTGAGCGCAACAAGTGGTTGGGCCCATTCTCTGATGCCTCCTCCCCTGGCTACCTCACTGGTGAGTACCCTGGTGACTACGGTTGGGACGCCGCCGGTTTGGCTGCTGACCCTATCACCTTTGCCGCATACCGTGAGGCCGAGTTGACCCACGCTCGTTGGGCTATGTTGGGCACTTTCAGCTGCTTGACCCCTGAGTTGTTGGCCAGTACGCTGGTGTGGGGATCGATGAGCCTGTGTGGTTCAAGGCAGGTGCTCATATCTTCCCTGAGGGCGGCCTGGGCTGCCTTGGCAGCTCCAACCTGGTGCACGCCCAGTGCATCCTTGCTATCGCGGCCTGCCAATTTGTCCTGATGGGTGCCTTTGAGGCCTACCGTGCGAAGGGTGGTCCTCTGCGCGTGAATATGTATGTGCTCCACGTCGCTGAAGGCTTCGACCCTCTGGTTTTGGCTGACGACCCGGATCCTTCCGTTGAGCCGAAGGTGAAGGAGATCAAGAACGGCCATTTGGCTATGTTCTCTATGTGCAGCTAGGAGGCGGGGGGAGCGCCACGCCGTCCCCTCGCGGCCGAACCGGACCGGGACGGGCCCCGCCGGAGGAACACCGGGGGGGCGGGCGGGGCTGGGCACCGGGGCTCCGAGTATGTATGTATGTATGTATGTATGTATGTATGTATGTATGTATGTATGTATGTATGTATGTATGTATGTATGTATGTATGTATGTATGTATGTATGTATGTATGTATGTATGTATGTATGTATGTATGTATGTATGTATGTATGTATGTATGTATGTATGTATGTATGTATGTATGTATGTATGTATGTAGGTATGTAGGTAGGTATGTATGTATGTATGTATGTATGTATGTATGTATGTATGTATGTATGTATGTATGTATGTATGTATGTATGTATGTATGTAATCCTTAACCAGTTCCACATCTTCGATGCCTCACAGGGTAAAGGTAGGAATGTTCATCGATCAACGCCAACAGGGTAGACAGAGGTAGTAGTCAGAGAAAGGGTTCAGGTACAGTTACAATAATAGGGGCTCCTGCTCCTCTCTCCTTGTAGGTAGGATACCATCCACTACGGTTTCTACTCCTTTTCAGGTTTCGACAGAATACGATGTCGGAAGGAGACTAGGAGTCAGTCGGACGCCTCCCTGCTGCGGGGGCTCAGAGGAGAATCCATCAAGCTGGAGTTCATCTCCCTGGGGTTCCATCATGGGAATATCAGGTGGTCAATGGGGTATTCAACCTGGGGTACTAAATGGGGTTCTTCAATGGGGATCAGAAAGTCAAAAAGGTGGGGTACAATCAGGGTGGTGGACAGGTTCCCCTCCCAGATGTCCGGGTCTGGGCTGGGGACGGATTTATCACAGGGGTCGCTGGACGTGGAGACGGCACCGGGGTGACCCCTGCCCCGCCGGCAGACGATGTACAGCACCGCTGGCCTCCCCCTCTGGGAGCAGCGGTACAACAATGTCGGTTTTTATTTTGTAGCAACATGTCCGCTACACAATGTCGGACTCTGCAGATGAATCTCAGTTATGTTACCCCCTCCTCCCCTCTCACCCATAGGATCACGGGTCTCCTCCTCCCTTCCTGCTCGTTTTGCATCCACAGAGGACTGGGGCTCCAGAGTGAAAGTTCCATCACGATAGAGGTCCCCCTGTCATGGGGGGACCCGGAGACTTAGACCATGTGTAGGCAGAAAAGTCCCCTTAACCCCCCACACGCTCTTGACCTCTTCCCCGAGTGAGTATCTCACAATTTTTCTATTTTCTGGGGGCCGCAGGCAGCGCCGCTTTGAAAAATTTTCGTTTTTATTTTCATCTGGGACCATTATTTCTGAGTTAAAGTGTGCTGCCTGTAGGCTGGGTGCCCGGGTAGCCAGGGTTCAGTTTCAGCCCTACAGGGGGGGGAAGAGAGGACACCTGGGCAACCAAGAGGTCTGAAAGAGCGTCGTGGGTTCTAAAAATAAAAAGCTGTAAGATCCTCTCTGCCCTCCCCGCCAAGGCAACCCCCTCCTTGCCTGCCCCCAAGCTTCGGCTTCCACACATTTGACTGTGACAGGTCAGGGAGTAGATAACAACTCGGAAAATTTTATTTTTTCTGCGAGCTGCTGCACCTATTACAGACACTGGGAACAGTTTCCAGATTGCTTCTGGTTTCTCATGCGGTGATGACACAGACAGCGTCAGCCAGAAAAGTCTGTCAGCAGTCAAGGGCACGGGTTGTCACTGTGTTTTGTTTTTCATTTGCGCGACTGCCTGATGCGGTTCTTCACACCCTTCAGGAGCCTACGGGCCTATAGCGCTTGGTTTTTCCTCACTTTCATTGTTGGTCGTCAGTTGTCTGCGTCCGCCGTTAGGCTGTTGGGAGGGCAAGGTATGGAGGTATGGGACACAAATCAGGAAAGGAGGTAACTAGGAAGTGGGGGCTGTGTGTGATTGAATCATAGTCAAGCCGTTACAATTCTGATTTGTCGTGACGTGCAGATAGTGAGTATCGACGTCCCAGAATGACAAAAGCTGATATCACTCGCAGGGTAATTCCACCCGACAATGACAGCATCTATGACGCGCAGATAGTGAGTATCGGCGTCTGTGGGAAGTGTGGGGTATGCCAGACAGAGCGCAATTGCCTGAGGCCCAGGGGCATGCAGATAGTGAGTATCGGTGCCTGTACCAGTCCCACAGAGGTAATCTTTTTGGTTTTCTCTCCACTCCACATGTTCAGCCCCATGACAACTATTTCTCTGGAGTTTGGTCACATTCAAAAAGGGGGCACCCCTACAAAATTGCGATGGTTACCCACTCATGGGGACCCTGTAGAAGAACCGGTGGGCCTGTGGGTTCAACCAGACAGCGTCAGGGCCAGGATCATGACAATGTGTATTCTGGCCGGGTCCATTGACAACACTGTGTTGGATGAGGTCCTCAAACTGCGTCCCGATATCGAGACTAATTCCTGGAGTTCCCTGGTGGGCAAGTTGCCGGATGGTGCTGAGAAGGACATCTGCCGCCAGGTTGTCAAATCCAAGAGAGTACCGGAAAGCTTCTCAAACATCTCCTCAAAATACTCCCTTTTGGATGCCATGCTGGCCACCATTGCAAAAGTCTCAGACAGACCCATGCTTACCGAATGGAGCACTGCACGTCTCAATGCCAAGTCCGAACTTCGCTCTATCTGGTCAGCCTTTTACAAGGAAATTTTTAGTGAATCCAACGCTCTCTCAGAAGCTCCAGATCAACCCACAGACGTAGTCCCGCAGGAACAAGGTTCGGAGTCCGCTGATGTCTTTTTTCACTCCTCTCTCCCCCTCTTTGTCCCTTGGGCCTCCCCGGTGCCCTAGTCCTCTCTGTCCCCTCGGCTGTCCTACCCTCTCCCCCTCTATTTGTTCTCTCGCGTTGCTGTGCCTATGTCTTGGCACATTGTTGCGAAGCAATTTGCACGACACTTATCTGTTCCACCAGCGAATTCCCCCTGGGGCTGCCCCGCGAGCTGCAGGGCTGCAGCGGCCGTGTCTGGACCGCTCCGTCACCCGTTCTCCATGCTGTACGCGTGTTTTCTCTTGGACATGTGCAATATGGCGCGCAATTTGCAAACACTTTGCACTGCATGCCCTCCTGCTTTTTCCCGCCTCCCTCCCTTCTCCTGGCCTCTCGCTCCCTCTCTCCCCCTGGTGCCTGCCCCGCCCCCTATCTTCGTGCCCATGCGTGCTACCCTTTGCTGGGTTCCTCGTCTCTCTCTCCCGGCGCCGGCTTGGCTCCGTTCTTCGCTGCCCCCCCCCGCCAGTTCTTTGCTACAGCACTACGCGTGACACTATACGAGGCACACCCTGCCCTGCCCCACCCTTCACCCCTGCACCTGGCCGTGCGGCGTCCTACCTCCTAGCGCTCTGTCCCCGCCCCTCCGTCCTTCTCCTGCCCCCTCTGTCTATGCACGCACTGTGCGAGCGATGTGCGAAGCAAAACCCGTCCCCACGGCTCTCCGTCTCCCTTTCCGCGCCCGTTGTTTGGGCACCTGTGTTGCTGTTGCCCTCACCTTCTCCTGCCTTTTGGTTGCCCTGCTTCTGCCCCCTCCGGTGGTTCTCGCGCACTATGCGAAACACTATGCATGACAATTTGCGCAGCACGTTGCACGACACGCACCTTGGCCACCTGTTGCACCTTCGACAGCGGGCCGCCTCATGAGCTGCGCGATGCTTCGATGCCCGGGGGCATCGCGGCGTGGCCGCCCGCCACTTCCACAGTCCCTGCAGGAGCCGATACCGCGGGTGGCCGTTCCAAATGTCGCGGTAAGCGCGGCCCTTGCAGGCCCCGGCTGCCCCCCGGCCAGGGTTTCTCTGTACCCCCCGCGGCGCCTGGTCGCGGGGGGGGGGGGGGTTCCATCAAAGGTGCCTGCACGAATCGAAAAAAATAGACACTCAGAAAGCCTGGAACAACACAGACGCATCGAAATGCACACCAGCGTACTTGGCCAACAACTCAGGGGTCAAGCAGCCCAAAGTGCCCAACATAACCCAACAAGCGTGGATGAACTTGGCCTCACGGTATGCGGCAAAGGTGGTAGGGTCAGCAGCCAAACCGGCGGCATCCCAACTGTAGTCACCAGGGTACTCACCAGTGAGGTAGTCGGGGGTGGAGGCATCAGAGAATGGGCCCAACCACTTGTTGTGCTCAGGGCCATACCAGGTAGCGGTGGCGAACGTGGCCACAGGGGAAGGAGCGAACTGGGTAACATTGGCGCTGGTCATACCTTTCACAGCGAATGGGTCGGCAATGTGGGGGGCCCAGCTCTCAACGGGAACCTCACCCGCCGCGATGGCCTGCACATAGTAGCCGAACATAGAGAACATAGCCAAACGGGCGTTTTCGATCTCCTTCACCTTGAGCTCAGCGAAAGTGTCAGGGTCGTCCACCAAAACTAGAGGGTCGAAGGCTTCACCAGGGTGGAGCAGATACAGATCCACGCGCAGAGGACCACCCTTCACACGGTAGGCCTCAAAGGCACCCATCGGGACAAACTGGCGAGCCACGATAGCAAGGATGGACTGGGCGTGCACCAGGTTGGAGCTGCCAAGGCAGCCCACACCGCCCTCAAGGAAGATATGAGCACCAGCCTTGAACCACACAGGCTCATCGATCTGCACACCAGCGTACTTGCCCAACAACTCAGGGGTCAAGCAGCTGAAAGTGCCCAACATAGCCCAACAAGCGTGGGTCAACTCGGCCTCACGGTATGCGGCAAAGGTGGTAGGGTCAGCAGCCAAACCGGCGGCGACCCAACTGTAGTCACCAGGGTACTCACCAGTGAGGTAGCCAGGGGAGGAGGAACCAGATAATGGTCCCAACCACTTGTTGCGCTCAGGGCCATACCAGGTAGCCGTGGCGAACGTGGCCACAGGGGAAGGAGCGAACTGGGTAACATTGGCGCTGGCCGTACCTTTCATGGCGAATGGATCGGCCATGTGGGAGGCCCAGCTCTCAACCGGACCCTCACCAGTCGCGATGGCCTGCACATAGTAGCCGAACATAGACATAACCAAGTGGCCGTTCTTGATCTCCTTCACCTTCAGCTCAGCGAACGTGTCAGGGTCGCCAGCCAAAACCAGAGGGTCGAAGGCCTCACCAGGGTGGAGCAGTTCGAGACGCGCAAGATGCACAACACTATGCGCAGCAAGCTCTTCTACCCCTCCCTGTTTCCTCCCTCTCTCCCTCTTGCTGTGCTCTCCTACCCTGCTTGCTCAGTGCCCCCTGCCCTTTGTTGGCCCCCTCTGCCCTTCGTGGGTCCCTTTTGCCCTCTCCCGCCAGGCTTCCTTTGCCGCGTCGGGCGCCATCCCTCTTTGCCCTGTCCCTGTCTCCCCGTCCTACCCTTGTTCCTTCTGTCGGAGCGCGCACGGTGCAAAGCAATTTGCGCGGCACTTGCTCCCTCCGTTGTCCCTCGGATTGCCCACGCGCCCCCCTTGTGTTCTGGCCTTGTCCCTTCTGCTGCTCCCTCTGTCTGTGCGCGCACGGTGCAGAGCAATGTGCGAGGCATCCCCGTTCCCACTCCTCTCTCCCCCTCTCTGCGCTTGGTCCTTGGCCCCTCTGTTGCTCTGGTCCTCTCCTTCCCCTCGGCTGCCCTACCCTCGCCCCCTCTGTTCGTTTTCCCGCGTGGCACTATGCACAACACTATGCACGACAATTTGCAAAGCACTTTGCACGACACGCACCTTGCCCACCCGTTTCACCTTTGTCACCTTTGGGCCGCCTCACAAACTGTACGTGTTGTGCTGCTCCTAGAGGCATCACACCGCGGCCGCCCGCCGCTGCCACAGCCCCCGCAGAAGCCGTTGCCGCGGGTGGCCGTTCCAAATGTCGCGGGGGGCGCCGCCCTGGCAGGCCCCGGCTGCCCCCCGGCCAGGGTTTCACTGTACCCCTCGCGGCGCCTGGTCGCCGGGGGGGATCCATCAAAGGTGCCTGCAGCAATCGAAAAAAATTGACACTCAGAGAGCTGTTCATCCAGCGCTTCCCACAGGTCATCCATTGTGGCAGAGGACGGGCTCGGGTCCACCCGCCTGACGTGCCGCAGGAGCACTTTGCCGTCTAAACGCTCCCATCCTCGGTCACTCTCACACAACATCTGCTGTACCATCATACTCTTTTGGCGTGGTCACCGTGCGGCCTTCGGCAGCCGCCCCCACGAGGAAGCGGGGGGCGCGGCCTTGTGCGGCCTCGGCAGCCCCCCGGCCAGGGTTTCACCGTACCCCCCGCGGCGCCTGGTTGCCGGGGGGGATCCATCAAAGCTTTCTACAAGAAATTCGAAAAAAGTAGATACAAACAAACATACATACATACATTCATTCATTCATTCATACATCCATGCATACATACGTACATACATACATACATACAACCATAGAACTAAACTTGAGGGCATACAACCGTACAACCATGCATGCATACACACATAGAACCATGCATACATACATACACACATACACACCTACATACATACATGCATGCATACGCTCCTACATACATACGCATTGAATATCGCCACCGATATTGGTTGTGCTTCTCAGACCATCAAGGGGGCTCCAAATTTCCAGGCGTCTGCCTGCCGGGTAACACCCAACATCGTGAACAATAACTCTTGTGTCTTGGGACCTCCGCTACATTCAAAACTTCCAGACCATTTGCAAATATACCAACTAAAAATTTGAACGTCCGTAAGAATCATCTCATGCAAAATTTGGGGCCGCGCCAACAAGCATTCCGAACAATGGGTGCCGTGAAGTGTCGGAAAATTTGCACAATGGGGGGCGGATGAGGGAAGCACAAAAAACATTCTGTGCAGTGCTCATTTGCAACATGTGGCAGGGGGCCGGGCACAGAGGAGACCACACCTGCAGAGAGCGGTAAGCACACCCCCAGCCCTGGTCTGGTGTGCCATCGTGCAGGTAGTGGTAGAACTCGTAGTCCCCCGCAACAGTACACACAGTGCCCCCCCTGACGGCCTCCACCCACGGGAGGTGCCGGTGCACTGTGACGGGTTTGCCGGGGCGTTGCGCCAGCCAGCGGACCCCTGCGAGGGTGGCCAGGGACGTGGCCTGCGCTGCACGCAGCTGCGGGCGGGTGCAGGGGAGGCCGTAGACGGCATGCAGCGTCTCCCGCAGCGGCCGGTTGTAGTGGTCCGTGAGTGGGTCGGGACAGGGGCCGGCCAAGGGTGTGGGGGCACACGGGTGAGACGGCGCAACATAGACTGGGGTCAGGCAGTGGGACCGGCCGGGGGCTGGGGGGTAGTGGTGCGCGGCGGCGTGGGGGGTGGCGGGGCTGAGGAGCGGGACTGTGCGGCGGAGCTGTGCAATGAGACTGTCGTAGAGCTGGAGGCAGGTGGTGCGCACCGGGACAGTGGGGTCGAGGGGGGGGTACCCCAGCACTGCAAGCTGCAGCACGGCCTGCTGCACGTGGGTTGTGGTATGGGTGTGCAGCGTGACTGTCAGGCCCGCGCAGGGGGGGCGGGGGCTGGCCTGGCGGAAGGTCACCTGCAGTCCAAGGCACGTGGACTCGGATTGCGACTGGTGGACGGGCGCCAGTTCCTGGAGAGCCATGTGGCACGGGGACGGGGCGGTGTTATCAAGAGGGACCAGCAGCAGTGCTTTGTTGGGGTGTGCGATGGAGGCGATTACTGCCACAGTCTGTGAGGAGAACAGGCGTCGGCAGTTGTGGGCCGCAACAGGGAAGCATTTGGACAGAGGGAAAGGGGCGGGCTGGGAAAACGAATGAGGCAGCGGTGCGAGGGAGAGGCACGGAGGGAAGGGGGGAGGGGGTTGAACATGCAGGGGAAGGGACAGCGCAAAGGAATGGGTGCATACCGGGTCCATGGCGGCTGCCTTCTGGCGCCCAGGGGTGTCCTTAACGGAAAAAAAAAAAGAGTGTTCCGGTTTCCCAAAGAAGCCCGCGGGCACTCCATGTGCTCAACCATGGTTGGTGGCAGTTGGCGGTTGGCGGTTGGCGGCGGTTGGCGGTTGGCAGTTGGCAACTGGCGGTTGGTGGCGGTTGGTGGTGGTTGGCGGCGGTTGGTGGTTGACGGTTGGTGGTTGGAGGCAGTTGGCAGTGGTTGGCAGTTGGCGGTTGGTCGCCGCTGGCGGTTGGCGGCTGGCGGTTGGTGGCGGTTGGTGGTTGGCGGTTGGTGGCGGTTGGTGGTTGATGGGAGTTGGCGGTTGGCGGTTGGTGGTCCCTTGGGGGGGTCCTTAAGGGCTGTCCTTAGCAAAAAAAAAAAAAAAAATCTCGTCCCTTAAGGACGCCCCTGCTGGCGCCACTGAGCACAACCAGTAATGTGTGCAACCACGGCAGAGGGCTGTGCTGTGTCGCTCCACCTCTGGCCTTGCTCTCAACGAGACCAGCAGTGCAATTGCATGTCTCGTGCAATGCTGATGGTGGGCATGCATGCCGCAGGTGATAATGCCCAATTCTGAAACCGTGCCCACGCCGTGGTGGTGATTTCAAAGTGGTTATTTATTTTGCCCTGGACATGCTGAGGTCTGGTGATGGGCAATTTAAAGGCTGGCCCAAGCGAAGTCACTCCAGTATCGGGTGCTGTGCGGGCTGTGAACACCACAACCCCTGATGAGGCCTGGACAGTTTTGCACATTGATTGGCAACCTGCTTTTTGTGTGTCAATTTGGGTGTCAACAGGTGTGAACGTGCCCGTGAACGGATGTCCATTTCCGTCAACGTGGATGTCAATGGTTGTCAACGTGGTGTCAACGTGTGCCAACATGGGTGTCAACAGTTGTCAACGTACCTTCACTGGGGTTGCAACGGTTGTCAACATGAGCATCCACGTGCATCAACATGCGTGTGGATGGGTGTCAATGTAGCTGCCAATGCGCGTCAGGTTCAGCGTCTAGCGTCTGGCAGGGAAACCGGTTCTCAGTAGGAATTGACCCCACGTCAAAGGTCACTTAGTAATACCCACCCCTTGCACCACCAGAACTGAGTAGGAACGTGCTGTGTCCAGTGGGTGGCTCAGCGGGACCCTGCTCCATCTGATGATGTCTGAGCTGGCAGACGCTAGTGGCAATTCTGGTCAGGGTTCAATGGGCGTCCCCTACCTGCACTCAGCACTTGACAGAGGGCACGCGTACGACCTGCAGCCGGTCGGAAACGAGGTGGTGGAGGACGTTCTCAACCGCACACACAATGGGCCCACTTCCCTCAGAGCTGTCAGGGGGTGGCTCAGGGAATGCAAACTGAACAAGCATCCGGGCCTCAAAGAGCATCGGGATCTGCAGGACTGCCACGCTGTGCCCCACCTCCACACAACCGCCGCTGTGGAGCCTCGGCCCCTGAAACCGGAACGTACGAAAGCGCACGTTGCGCCCATCCTCATTCGGAATCGCTCCAAGAAACACCTTCTCCTGCATCAGCTCCCGCACAAATAGTGGCAGGCCCTGCACCGCGTCCTCGGGCTCCATGTCCGTCACTGGGACTACAACGCCCACCACTTGCAGCCCACAGGGCACCAGCCCCAGAAGAGGGACGTGCAATGGGTCCGGACCATCGGAGGGCCATGGCAGACAGTTGGCTATCTCATAGTGGCGGATCCCGGAGGAAGGCATGGAGCTGCTCTGGGCACCCGGATCCTTACAGCGGCCCAGTGCATAGCCCCCGTGAGGGGCCTGTAGCATGCGCTGCCAGGCGTCGGGGTGGACGGTTGCTTGGCAGGCGTCAAAGTGTACAGTGGTATGCATGGCATGAATCGCAGGAAACCAACCCTTTCTTCCTGCGGCAGGAGGCACAGACCGGGCGATTGCACCGTGCGTGGCCCATGGCAACACCTTTGCACCCCAACACCCCTGCCCATGCCCTGGCCTTGCCTGCTGTGATGCTTGCCGTTGTGCCATATCTACCCCCCCCCCCCTTACGATTGCCACAAGTCCCATAAAACAGAAAAGCAAAGAATTTGCTTGATACCATCATCCATCATTCATCAGCCATATGAACAGCGTCTTTCAGGGGAGAGGGTGAGGTTGATAACGTGTTGGTTTGCATCTCCAGATCAGGCTGGTTTGTTTTGTTTTTCCATCACTTCTTACCCCTCCCCCCCTGCCCCCTTTGTCCATCCCCCCCCCCGCCCCCAAAGGATGACATCCCCCCCCAACCTGGGGGGACAAATGACGATTCCTCCCCCCATGGGAGGGAGGGGGGATGGACACCAGCGCAGACCAAACAGCCCATACAGTGCACAATTCACGCAAGCCACTTGCTTGCTTTTGGTTGCCAAAGGCTTTTGGATACACGCTAACACGCATAAATGCTCATTGTGTGAGGCACATGGTACAAATAAGCGGAAATCTCAATGCACTGCATCTATCCATCAGTTTCATTTCATGAGACAAAGGAGGGCAGGGGGGTGCACAGGTCTACATTTGAGCAATGCCCAAGAAATGGTTGTCTTGGCAGCTCGGATTTCAGTTCCACAACGCCTGCAAGGGGTGCACATGTTACACTGCCACACTTTGTGCAGGACGCAAACCACAACTGTGAACCATTGCTTCCAAATTTGCAATTGCAGCATACAAAGAATACCTGCACTTGGGCTAAATGGAGCCGGTCACGAAGAGCGTCTGCTTCCTGGTGTTGCTGCATCAAATTCAGTTAACATTTGGTGCACATCTTCCTGTTTCCACTCCACATTGCATTCATCCATGCTGCACCTCTCATGGTGACCCGTGACCACACAGTGGTGCAGTGTTGAAGCTGCCTAAACCAAAGGGACCAGCTGCTCTCAATCAGGCTTGTGCTCAGTAACCCGGGGGGCGGGGGGTCGGAGCCCTTGTTGGCTGGAGATGACCCAATGTCCCAACCACCAACAACCCACCCACCCACCCAAAGCCAACTGTTGGTTCACCAGATCCAGTACTTAGGCCCCCATCCACTTTCCATTTTGTTGAAATTAGTTTGAAAATAGCCTTGGTTCAGAGTCCATTACTTTGTCCCACTATTTTGTTTTTAGGTCAGACATTTTGCGTTTGAGGACGCCTGGCCACTTTTGTGACGCCACTTTTGTTGAGGTTTGCAGCTGAATGCAACTCCGTGGCTGCACCTGCGAAACACCGGCCTTTAACCTGTTCCGCAGAACACCCAAATGAGAAAAGACGGTGAGAACAAACACGGTGCCCTGCAGTCATTTTTGTGTTCGCAAAGCGATGCATAGTCGAAAGATTGCCACGTTTGAGACTGTGCAGTGGTCAACAACTCCCACGACTCCCACACCGTCACACCTGTGCGCAAAATGTACCCCATGTGAACAAGGCCCAACAGCTTGAACAGCATCAATGATATTGTCATGCAGCACACACAGAATGGCATAGCCCCTCAACGGTGTACACACTGCACACAGGGGGTGCTTATCCCCCGTGGCGCACAATTTGGGTAAGGATCGTGGAACAGGGGAAATTGTACCCTTTCTGAACCGTATTTTTGGATGGGAAGTGGTCATTGCAACATTTTTGTCCGTTTAGAGCATTGTGCCTCGCTATTGCGCCCGTTGGACCGACTTCCTTCACCCAAATTTGAGGAAACTTAATGCAATGCTAATTACCCTTGCCCCGCGGCGCCTGCGGCGCACCGTAAGCCCTCCCACAGATGTGAGCAGCCACATATGCACAGGCATGTGTGCACATGAGTCTTCACTCCTATTGAGATGAGTGCCACATGTCCGCTTGTCTGTTCACAAATGCAGTCCTCGGAGCCCCAACAAGCGTGGGTCACAGGTATGGGGATGCCTCTGAGGTTCAGCACATGGGCCTGGGGTGCTTGCTCTCAACAAAAGATGTAAACGGGGCCGTCCTGCCTGCGGTGCTCCACTCCTCCATCCCTCACTGTGCTCGTGAGGTCCAACATGTCGTCAATCCTTCACAAATTGCGCTCAGCACACAACCTCTCTGTGCACTGCCAAAAGTTTGGCCTGAGTCACAACAAGACAGGAAAAGCATGCTGCCCCAATGCGTTTGTGCGGTTTTGTGTCCAGTACAAGTAATAGCACGCCCTGTTGCAGAACAAGCCTGACTGCCTGAATGAACGTGGACACACTCATGGGTTAGGTAAAAAGCTTGATCAGTGCATCACTGTTGTGGCCTATGGATGCAGTTACGTGTGCACGGTCATGGCTGGCGATGCCAGGTTCCCTATTAATTGCCCCCAAGATACATGGTTTCATGCACAAGAGGGGGTGGGGATACTGGGGGTGTGCATGTGCACACTACGGGCCAGGGGTATGGATGAATGGAACGAAAAAGGATTGGGGAGAGGGCAACAGGTGTTAGGTGTAATGCTGGGAAGAAAAGTGTGGGCTGGCTCTTGAAGAGCGGCATGCAATGTGAAATCCAGTGGGGTCTGCATTTGGAAATGAGAAATGACCAGGTTATGTGCCCGAATACCGATGCATGGGAAGAGGTACAAACTAGGTCAGGTAAGGGCTGCCAGGAACCCAAAACCTAAAGATGTAAATTTGTTGGAAATGGGTGTGGACAGCATGAGCACATTGAGAATGAATCAAGGCATCGAAAGGGCGCATGACTGTATACCAGTGGCGGCCGGTCGGTTGGCATACCAAATCGGGTACTGTGGCGACACAGAAATTTACCACAGGCGTCTATCTGTACCTGTCCCTGCCACTGCCCCTGCCCCTGTTCCTGTCCCTGTCCTGCCCTTTGTGTGCAGCCATGCCCCTGCCCCTGCCAGTGCTCCCTGCCACTGCCTCTTCCCTCGACCACCACCGACCGCCACCAACCTTCTTGACCACCCACCAGTGCCGTGGTGATGGACAAACAACAGCCTGGGGTCGTCATCACAAACTCTCCCAAGGCCCTCATAAGGTTTGGCTGAATCATAAAATTGCTGAAGAAGGTACCTGCCCGAGAGAGTGCTCCTAAGACCGGAGATGTGTGCCTGCACCTAATTCTGTGACCGGGTGGTCATGCAATAATCCAGACTACCCCTGTCCCCAGTCTCCAGCCCCCCAGCCCCTACCCCTGTCCCTTGCATCCAGCCCCAGCCCGTGTCCCTGTCCCATGGCATTGAGACGTCTCCCTTCCTCTGCTGCTGCCTCTGGCACAGGCCCTGTGTGATCCGCTGCTCTCAACCCAGCCACACGCAGAGCGCTGCCTTGGAACTTTGGCATCCGAAGTGCACATGGCAATCACCCACTGCCCACTTTGCCCAATCGGGTGTCCGTCCTGCACAGAATAGCAGCACGAAATAATTGCGATGAGCACGCGCGATAAGTCCCGACAGCCACACAGACCCTGGCCTGAGCATCCCCTGAGACCTGGTCTGTACCACCCTCAAATCAATTTTGGGAGGGCAGGGGTGCCACCGCCAAAGATTCGTCCTCGGGGCATTGCGACCGGCCCAAACTTGAGCCAAAAAGTGTCCAGTCAAATCGCACACAAAGAAGCAGGAAACGATTTGGGAGATTTGCCCTTGCACACAACTCCACGCCTGAGTGGCTGATGCTTCGGGGATTTGTCACTTGAGCCCCCCTTGAGGAGGAGCCGGAAGGGGGCTCGGTTGACTCCTCCCGTGGCTTTGTGACATGGGGCCCTACCAGGGTTTTTCTGCACCGCCGGGGGCAGGGGGGGCGGACCCACCCAGATTTATGGCAAACCTACAGACCCACAAATGTCCCAACCTCATGGGGTGGGGGTGGGGACTATTGGACGCCCACCCATCCACCCACACACCCAACTACCATAGGCAAAATGCCTTACCACAGGCAAAATGTCTTGACCAGCGCCTGTGGCGCTGACCCAAACTCCCCCACAATGGCCCACCCTAGGGGGGGAGGGAGGGGGGGGGGGCGGTTGGAAACCCACCCACCCAGAAATTCTGACATCCCCTCCCCCTAGGGTAGGACACACACTCAACCCTGGGCCCTACACAGTCCACCTGTTGGGCCTTGCCTGGCGACACTCGGGTTTTTTCCCCCTTCTGCACTTGCATGCCTGCCTTGCCCACCAAACGGCCCCAGGGATGAAAGCGATGTTCCACATGGGAGACTTCCCATGAGATTCCCCAAGAAAGTGTTGCTCAAACCGCTGGAGTCTCTTTGTAGACGGGGGTGGGGGGGGCGGGTGTGCAAGGCCATGCCTCACGCCCCAACACCGCTGCACAGACATACTTCGGGTCGCCGGTAATGTTCTGCAGTTTGACGAGGGTTTCGTCGATTTTGTCCTGCAGATCCCGGAGATCAACGGTGTACAGGACCCGCAGCAACTTGCACGCGGTGTCCAGCTTGGGGTCTGAACAGGGGAAAGGAGAAGACATACAACCCCGTGTGTGGCAAAGAGGTGCACTGGATGGAGAAGGGAAAGGGAACATGGGGCAACGTGGAGCGCAGCAGCACCGCATGGAGCAAGGGAATGTGGAGAGGAGGCACTGGATGGAGCACGGTAACGTGGCAAGGAGGCACTGGATGAAGCAAGGGACTCTTGTTGGGAATAGGGTCGCTGATCCCTAACCCACCCTGTCCTCCCACTTGCTTTGACAACCCCCAGGAGTGGCAACGAATGGGCAAAACAATGAGGCTCCAACCCTTTGGGGTGATCATCACAGACAAAGTGTCGCAGATGGGCACACTACCCCTCGCTCACCGCAGCACACCAAAGCAGATCACATACCTCCAGTCGTGAAGCCCAAGGGCAGGTCGCGCAGCATCTCCGACGGAGTTTTCTGTGGCGGGTTTTTCACAGCCCCAATGGCCACAAGCTGTTTGATTAATCGCGACGCCAACTGAAAAACCAGCGTAAAGAATATGGCGCCGACGGGTCAGGAACCACCGCCCCAGCCCCAGGCAGGTCCTCGGCGGGCTCCCCCCCACACCCCCAAAAGGGCCTGGGCGGCCCTGCCCACGGACCACAGCGCCAAGCCACCGCAGGTAAAGAGGCCTGAGAATGCTGCGCCTGACGTGCCACACTTGGTGATCCGGAACCCCCCGGCCCCATCGCTCGTTTCAGTGAACACCCCCCACGCTTCGTGCACGCCAGCGGCGGCATGGAGGGATGTCGAGGAGCAGGAGCGGCACTTGCACATCTGCCCCACGCTCACCTCCCAAAACTGCTTTTACCCAGTGGCTTGGGACAAATAACGCAGCAGTCCTCCTCATAACTCAAACCGGTGTGCACACTCGGGAGCACGGGGGGGGGTTTCTGGGAAATCGGATATCATGCTTAAAACCCCCCCCAGAGCCAAATTTAAAAAAAGGGGGGGGGTTGGGGGGGGGTTTAAGGGGGTTGTTCGCTGCGCGGGGGTATTGTCCGCGGAAACGGCCCCCCGGCCCCCCAAACCCCCCCCCCCCCCCAATGAAATACATAGTGTCGGGCACCTCCGAACAGTTGGGTATGCGGCCCAGGTGTGATCCGACAATTCGCACCGCCCCTACCAACGTCTATGGTAGGGTTTCATCGGCTTGGGTATTTCCGGCCGTGGGTACCAGAAACCTCGGGACTGTGGGTCTCCGAGGCGGTCATGGGGTTCGAAATACACCATGGGGTTAGAATTGAAGCATGGGGGTTGAAACGCATCAAGGTCGGTCATGGGGTTCGGAATGCATCATGGGGTTAGAAATACACCATGGGGTGAGAAATGCGTCAAGGGGAGGGCATAAAAGAAGGGGGGTGTGTGTGACTATACTGGTCGGCCGACGCAACTCGGGAGGCCCTTAAGGCTATGGCAAGCCAGGCCTCCCTCCCCGCGCCATTGTGTGGGCCTTCCAGTCCTAGTGTGCATGCTACTACAAGGGAAGGAGAGGGAGAGCGAGGAGGTGTAGGGGGTGGGGGAGGTATCCGTTTGTGACGTGTGTGTGTGTGTGTGTGCATGTAGCTCCGCCTACTTCTTCCGCCCTGGCGTCTTCACCGTGCAACGCTTCTTTGCATTTTGCTTGGTAGCGGTGATGGGCCGCTTTGTGCCCTTGCCAGGAACAGCTTTCTTTTGGGTGAGAACTTCCACCCCGGAAGAAGAGGTAGAAGAGGAAGAAGATGAGAAAGAAGAGGAGCTATTGCCATCCTCGGAAGTTGCGGAACTCTCGTTACCGCTAGACGAATTGCAATTGTCACGCAATGCAACATTGTTTACATTCGTGGGGGTTTGACCAAACCGGGCGGCTTGTGCCGTGCGCCGCAGCCGATCGGTTGACGCATGTTCAACGTTGCCGTTGAAATACTCATTGACAAGTTGTGTAATATGTGGGCAAGCTGGCTACATAACCCCTGCCGCCTGGGGGATCCCCACCGCTTCAGAGCGGGGGGCAAAATCAGAAGTGGCCCACAAGTGGGCAAGGTGGCTACATCACCCCTGCCGCCTAGGGGGTCCCGACCGCTTCAGAGCGGGGGGCAAAATCATAAGTGGCCCACAAGTGGGCAAGGTGGCTACATAACCCCTTCCGCCTGGGGGATCCCCACCGCTTCAGAGCGAGGGGCAAAATCATAAGTGGCCCACAAGTGGGCAAGGTGGCTACATCACCCCTGCCGCCTCGGGGGTCCCCACCACTTCACAGCGGGGGGCAAAATCAGAAGTGGCCCACAAGTAGGCAAGGTGGCTACATAACCCCTGCCGCCTAGGGGGCCCCACCGCTTCAGAGAGGGGGGGCAGAATCAGAAGTGGCCCACAAGTGGGCAAGGTGGCTACATAACCCCTGCCGCCTCGGGGGTCCCCACCACTTCAGAGCGGGGGGCAAAATCAGAAGTGTCCAAAAAAGCGCGGAAATGCAACGTCACCCATGCATTATGGGGGGTCCCTGGCTAAGGGGACAAAATTAAAAGTGGCTGAATTGGGGGCAAGGACAAAACTTTGGATGCGCAGTCCAAAAGAATACCACCAAAAATTTTTTTCGCACAAATGGTGTGTCTGCGTCGAAAAACACCCTTGAAACCCCCCCTCAGACCATTTTTAAAAAAGGGGGGATTTTTCAAAACCCCCCACGCTATCGGATTTCTCAGAACCCCCCCCCCCCCCCCTCTCGGGAGTACCATTTTCTCAGCCTTTTATTGCAACCCCTCTCCCAAAATTTGGACACACAATTTGGAGTGATTTCTCTGAAGATGTGTTAACCCCCCCCCCCCCACCCGGAACACCTTTGTTCTCCAAAGCGCTTTTGTCGTCCGCACCCCCAACGACAATCACAGCACGGACACACGGCAGGCACAGCACCCGTCATCGGGCTGGCTTCAGAACCAACCTCAAAACCACGCCACCACTCAATACGCGGCATGTCCAGGTATGTTGCTTGAGTCGAGCAACATGGTCCGCGACCAAAGCAACGTGTTGCTCGACCAATGCAATAATTTTCGGGACCCAAGCAACGTGGGCCCCATCCCAAAGGCCACACACCGCCTTCCACGGCCAAAAGCGTGCAAATACATCATCCGATCGTGCCCTACAGCGGCCATAAACAGAGCCCAAGAAACAAGGTGCAGCAGGCATCTGGCACCATCCGTGAGGGACCTGTGCACGGCACTTGGCAGCCACTGCCAAGCACCGGCCCGAAGCACCAAAAACCAGGAACAAGGCACTGGACGAAAGCAGCACGCCATAGGCGGAGGGCCCCAAAGACAGAAGCACCAAACCAGATGTCATGCACAGAGCCACTGGGAACGAGGCAAGAGCCTGAGGGCGGCAGCTTCCATCCAAAAAGCAGGCATACCACCAAATCCGAAACCAAATCCTCTGTGCGACGGATATTCAACGTGGAACACAATTCATTCACAGAGGCCTCGAAGTCTTGCGCATCTTCAACTGAGAATCAGCAATGCATTACGCCCATTGGGTCTGGGTGCCCAACGGCCTGACCGGCACACGCAGGCGGAGCAAGATACGGCAGGATGACGGACCCATCTGTTGTCAAACAATATCCCGCAGTTCCGAAACTACTTGGGTATGGAGACATACCTACAAAAGACTGCTGCATCCCATTGCCCGCAGCCTTGGGCCCTGGCTTGGCTCCACTCACCATCTGCTGCGACAGTGGACGCTGGGACTGGACCCACTTTGCATGGCCCTCATTGTATCTTGTAGCTGAAGGCACAGACAGCGGGGTGTGGGATGACTGTGACACATGTGGAAACGCTTGGAGGGACGTTGCTTAAAACATCCCCCCGATGGAGGAGAGGATGTCGGACTGCTCCATGAAATCTACCAATTTGCCCAAAAGGAGCTTAGCCTGCTCAAAGACAAGGGCATTAAGAGTGGGCATGGCAGTGTGAATCACGCGCTGACGAACGAAAAGGTCAGTCCCGACGGTCCATGGAATCTCGGGGGGGGGCTGGCTTTTTATTGTCTTGACACTTGGCATTGAAGTCTGCAATGTGGTGCCTGAAGAAGTCACGACAAATCGATTGCTGAGTCTCGTACATCCCCAGTACGTAGGACAACGTCTTTCTCTTGGGGTTCCCCCATTCACTGTACCCTGTGGTATTTTTGGACCTGGTGAGGGCGGTAAACTGCAGTAAAAGCCAGCATGCAAAGCACCATTTCATGGATATTGGAAATGGTTGTTGTCTCGTGCCACCACAGAGTGCAATACTCTGCGATCGGTCCCGTGACCACAGCGCCCAGGTCATGCGCAGGTGCGGTCCACAGCCTCACCATTGGACATGCGCAAGAGGGTGAGGTATGTACAGCGCGATGTCGCATGCCGCTCCGCTGTGTCATCCGGCCGCTGTTCCAGAGCACTGCAACCGCTGCACAAGACAATTCTGTGTCCGAAGCCGCTCCTCCAGGCAATCCACCGATTTTGATCAAAAGTGGCCCCCTTCCTTGGTGCGGAAAAAAAAGAAGAACCCGGGGCGTCCAGCCCCCCATACCACACCCCCGCCTCCCCCCTCCCATCAATGCAGAGCCCTGCAACACACACAGCAACCCAGACCCGGGACACAGTCACACCTCCATCCTCATCCGCATAGAAGTATCGGATGGCCTTGCCCACAAGCCAGTCCACGGCCATCCGGAAATTATTGTCTGCCTTGATGGTGGTGCCTTCGAGCTTGGGAAGTGGCAGCGGCTTTTTATAGCCCAGACTTTTGCAGTACTGAAATGAGATGATGCCTGGCCTCACCCCCATCGGCATTCCCCCGTGCAATCTCGCCACAACTCAATACACCCTTAAGACCCAGAAACCAGGGGCTGCACGCGCACCGGGGACCGACTGGGTATGGGGCGCACCAGCGGCCCATGTTGGTTTTGGTGATCCCCGGCCGCCTCAATGCGTTTCAACACGAGTTGGCGGCCGCAAGCGGCTATGACGGCCAAGCCGCAAATGCGTTTTCGAGCGCCCGCAATGCCAAGCAGCGTTCCCGCTCGCGGCCCGATTCGGTTGTGGCACATGGGTGTTGGCGCGAGTCGGCGGCGCAATGCAAACTTGAAGGATGGGCTTGTGCCAGGGGCCCAAGTGTTCTGTCTGTTGCGTGCCAGTGATCCCACTCACCCCCCCCCCCCCGCCCGGAAGAGGGTTGGTGGGTCTTGTGGGGCGGTGGAATACAGTGCACGAACCCCCGCTGTGGTGGACCTGGGACATCTGTTGGCGCTTCAGGGCTGCGAGACGTTTTGGTGCTCTTAACAACATAAAAAGGGGAGCCCCCCAGACTGGGCTGCAGCCCAGCAAATGGAAAAAGGGTGCCACGTCCCACAGTTGTAAAAGGGGAAGGTTGTGCTACCCATGGCTGCGGTAGGCAGGGGTCGTTTGTTTGCATGTGAATGTGGGATGCACCATGTGACCTTCCTCAAGTTGAGTCCCCTCAAATGGACCTCCCTGACTGCAGGCCCCCAATGGCAGTACCTGCCGAGGTGGGAGCCCTCTAAAGTTGACCCCCCACACCACCAAAAGTGGCCCAAAGCCCTAAACTTGGACCCATTCTACAGTTGGACCCCCCAAAAAAACAAATTGGACTTTCTAAAGAAAGGACCCCTAAAACTGGACCAAGCGCCCTCAAGTTGACCCACCCAAAAGTTGGACGCCGCTACAGTGGACCCCTAAAGTTGGACTCGCCCCTCCTCCAACGGGATCCAACCTGAAGTTGAAGATCGATTCCCTCCAAATTTTGGCCCCTCTGAAGATGAACCTCCTAACTTGGACCTCCCGTCGGGTCACCCCCAATGACTCCGGGCAGCCTTAGGCCAGGTTTGGATCATCATTTGGTGACACCACAAGCACACGTGCCATCAGGGGCTATGTAGGACCAGTAAGGTCCCCCAAGTGGTGTCCCCCTTTTGCTGGGCCCCCTGAACTTGGAGCCCGTAAAGTTGACCTACCCAAAAGTTGGATGCCCCGGATATCCGCCCATAGTAGCGACAGTGCATGCGCGACCAAACAACCTTGTAAAACCGGGACGCTTCAAGCGTTGCCATCACAAGGGGGTTCCACGTCATTCAGCAAGAATCCCACCAGTACGGTGATGCTGGCCACCCAGCAGACATCCAAGCAAGTTACCAACTGATGGCCTACAACCCTAAATTGGCAAAGGCCAACCTATAACCCCCCCCACACACATCCACCTCTTGGTTCAGTTCCCACCACAAAGATGTGTCCATGGATAAAGCCCTGGCGCTGTTTGCCCACTTGGGGATTTCTGTCCACATTGAGGAAGCCCCTCACCCCAGTCCCCAAATTGGGGATTTTCCCCCCTCCCCATCCCCAGAAAAACCAGCCACCAGTGCAAGATCCGCAATCTGAGAACTGGGAACGGGTCTTTCTCTGACGGGACGGAATTCCCAGATCGAGAATCAGCCTCGGTAATTCTGGGCTATGTCCTTCTTCAACACATATAGACATAAGCACACACCTCGACAAAAATAGGCCACCACTGCTGAGGCACCGTCACTGTTTTCAGCCCAACCCGCTGCTCCTCCGGTAGGGAACGGATTTGTGTGTCCTCGAGCCACACAACCAGCTGTGAATGAGCGCAAAGTATGCAGACAAGGGTAAGCTCAGTGACACAGACTGTCTTTAAACAGCACTTGGAATCAAGCTGGGCTGAGTTGGGTTGGATTGCGTTGCATTAGGCTGTGTTGAAGTGCACCAAGGGACAACAGAAAAAGCTATTTTTAAAATACTCTAAGAAATCCACAAAGGTTTGAAAAAATGTTGAAAGAATGAAAGAATGAAAGAATGAGAAGAACCACCATCAACAAGTTTGTCAGCTTGCTGGGATTGAGTGGAGTGGTGCTTGATTGCAATAAGGATGTGGATGATACTGAGGTGCTCATCCGGCTCATGAGGTGACGGTGGGGAATTAGGTGGAGTGGAGTGTGAGAGGGACCAACCCTTGATGTCAATGGGAAGGGAGCACATCCCAAAGGGTGATGGGGAATGTTTGGTGTCCCAACAAGGACTGTGAGGGGATGGCGACTAAGCGTGAATAATAAGATTATTTTGGGCATCCCAATATGGGGACATCGTATCCACACAACATTCATGTAATATATGTTCATGTAATTGTCCCCCTTTGTAGATGGTCCCATGTTTGTAGCTTAGACGATTCATCTTGTGGGGCACTAGTAAAGCATTATGGCACCCATAGGCAAGACACACAATATTCAATGACACCCAAAACAAAGAAAGAAATCCGAACGGCTGAGCACTACCTCCCACATCATTTCCTCAAGGATACAACGCCACCATATTCGCAATCATTCTTGAGTGGTTTCCCACCATTGACCAATCTACAGGTCCCCTAGTGGCCAAATAGGAGCACTGCAAGCACCCTATGGTGCCTCAAGGCGTTTATACCCCGCTGGGCCACCGGCAACCCTGCGGCGCGGGTCCAAAGGACTGTTTTGTGCCTATTGCACATGTTACACCTATCTTTGCTCTTATCCCCTAATGCCCGCACCATCTTCCCCGTTCCACCTTCCTTTGCTGCTCTGCCATCCGGGTCGTGTTGCCCTTGGCCTCCCATCCGGCAGCATCTGCCCTTGATGGGGGGCATCCTATCTCACATCCTTATAGGCTGATAGGTACCCTCTTCAAGGGGGGGGGTACAGCAAGTGTTCAAATGTGCTGAGGTGTAATGGTCACCCTTTGCCCCCCCCCCCCCCCAAAGGCAAGCTAGAGCCAGCCCATGCTTTGAGTGCACTGTTTAGTAGGGAGTGCTTTGAGAATAATATTGGGATCTTGTTGCCTGGGACCTTGACACACTTGCCCACTACATTGAGCATGGTAATTGGTGTCCGGTGCCTGTTGCTTTGCACATTGCACTTGCTGCCTTGTGGGAAGTGCCAAAACCACGTTATTTTGGGCCCAGTGCTTGGTTGTTGGATGATTGGTTGGTGCATGGTGCATGCTTGGTGCGTGGCACTTGCTTGGTGCCTGCTGATATGCATGTCTGCCGCTTGGAGAATGGTACCTGGCATCAGGGGGGGGGGGGGTGGAAAAAAAATTCCTGGAAACGGCATACAGTTATTTCTGCGCAGCCAACCCCCGGAGGGTGGGGGGGGGTACGCAAATTTTTTCCTTACACATATGACCAAAAATTTTACCAAACAAAGCCGTTTCAAAGCAAAAATAGTGCACGTTGATCTTTTGACACCATCACTCCATCAATGTGAAGACTACGGCCCCGGCTCAACGTGCAAAGCGTGGTAGGGAAGTCTCACACTTCAACTGTGGTTAAGGAGGAGGGGCGTTACTCCCTCGGTCAGAAGTAGCACAGCCCCAATACTACTTCTTTCCCCATACCCCGTGGTTCACGCAACAACCTGCCTGACCCACTACGTCACAGGGTGCCCATTTCTGTGACGTAGTCGCTTGCTGCTAAGCTGCTACCTATTGCTTCTTGGCCTTCCCACCATGGGAAGCCGCGGCTTGCTTCTTGCCCTTGCCGGCGGCTTGTTTCTTCTTCGCTGGCTTCTTGCTACTACTGCTGCTGCCGCTAGCGCTGTCCTCGGAAGCTACCGCCCGCTTCTTGCCCTTCTTAGTTGCTGCCTTCTTTTTGGCCGCTATTGCTGCTGTTGTTGTTGCTGCTGCTGCTGCTACTCTTGTTGCTGCTACTGCCGGTGGTACTCGTACTGCGGCTTGTACTACTACCGCTGCCGCTGCTACTGCCGTCGCTTCCGCTGCCCTCGGACCCGCTCCGTGGCTGGTAGTCTTTGTCCTCCTTGTCCTGTGCCTCCATAACGACGGTCGTCGGCACCGATTGCGCAGATCAGAGCCTTGTGTGCATCGCACTTTTGCACTAGAGTCTCGCAGACATCCGAGACACGGCAAAGTGCTGTAATTGCGGTATTCTTGTCGGCACGATGCGCGTTTGCGCGCTTTGCCAAATTGAGGAATCCCAGTTTGAAATGTTCTGTGCTAGAATCAGCGTTGCGTTCCTCACGCATCCATTTGCAGAGTGTTTTATTGCGTGGCACCTCATAGCACGGGTTGCAAGGCAATTTCTCGCCAGAATCACCAAAGCGTGCCTTTCCAGTACATGGGGGGTCCAATGACACGATCCCCATGCCATCCACATACCTCCAGTGGACTTTCTCATATGCATGCCGCATCACGGGGTATTTGCCACGCAAGGCATTGGCATTGGGAATACCCAAGGGCAGGGCTCCCATGCACTTGTCATTGATGGTTGGGGGAGGAGCGGTACCTTGTGTCTCTGGGTCATTTGCTGCAACCTCATCTTCCCCATCGCTCTCTATTGGAGGGGGCACCTCCTCCGCCACCCGTGGGGGGGCGGCAGAGAAAAACTGTGTAACAGCCAATTGGCGTTTGGGCTTCAGCGGGGGGGCTGCACCAGCCCGGTGTTTCCGACCCTGACAATGAGCAGCAAATTGCTGTGTGTCCGGACCGGCCAAAACCGATAGCCGCTCCCCACAAATACAATTCTACCCGTCCACGGTGCAATTCGCCCATGCGATGTTCAGCGGAGAAGAAAGAGAAGAGGATGCCATGTCTAGAATGCAAAGCAAAAACACATTTACACTTGACCTCTCCTCTAATCC
Source organism: Eutreptiella sp. 'Long Island Sound 2002' (assembly GCA_964036045.1). NCBI lineage: Eukaryota > Euglenozoa > Euglenophyceae > Eutreptiales > Eutreptiaceae > Eutreptiella > Eutreptiella sp. 'Long Island Sound 2002'. The sequence continues at coordinate 158,514,226 of OZ038380.1, forward strand.
AAATGACGAAGCACCATATCGAAATTGATGCATCAATAGGTTCAAACAATTCTTTATATGCCATGTGCCAAAGGGAGTTGCAAACACGTTCACTAGTTTGATGCAAAGAATTCAATCCTTGTACCAACATTGGTCCCTAGAAGCAAAAAAAAAAAAGCACCCTCACAAATAACCTCTACCAAAAGCAGAAATTTGAAGTGATCAATGTGTTCAAACAATTCAGTACATGCCATGTGCAAAGGGAAATTTGGTGCAAAGAATTCCATTTCTGCACCAGGAATGGGCCCTGGGTAAAAAATTATCCAAATGGTACAATTATGGCGCGACAGCTTTTTTTGCGCAGGCAACCCCCGGAGGGTGGGGGGGGTTCGCAATTTTCTTCCATGCGCGCAATTTTTTTCCACCCCCCCCCCCCTGCCTGGCATGTGGCGCTTGCAGCCTGCCACTTTGTGTGTGTGTGTGTGTGTGTGTGTGCCACCTTATGCTTGCAGCCTGCTACATGCTTCTTCCTACCATTTGGATCTCAGGTTTGACCATGCTTGTTGTTGCAAAACCTGACATTGTAGCTTTACCCATTACCCATAGGGGATTCAACTGTGTGATGGTTTGCATACAAAAGACATGATGCGTGCACAAGAACTGGCACATGAAGGCCTGTGAGGGAGCATTGTGCGCTATTCGCAAATTTGGCCATATAGGGCTGGTAAACACAGAGTGACAAGAGCATAGGCCACCATCAGTACATTTTTATGCATCCATCCCCTTCTTTAATGGGAATGGGTTGATACGATGGGTGTCTGACGCTTGGGGTGTGTTGGGGCCTGTACGGTATGTCTTCAGTGAGGTGGTGCATGTCAGCAACCAGGGAAGGGGTGGACATTGTGCTCTTGGATGTTCGGCAAATGTGGCATGAGCATCGTTTGTGAGAGAGGTGGGTTCACCGCCATATACCGTGGCAATGAAAACAGTGATTTGCAACCCTTGATGGAAAATGGAGTGCTCTTCCCATGGCTTGAGCTAGATTTCACGTAGTTATCCAGTATCAACTACAAACATACATCCCAGTGCCCTGATCCTTGTCTGCAAATCTGAGCTGATGCCAGGCACACTCTGGACTGCTAAACCAAATTGTTGCCCTGATTTTGCCACTGGCTATTGAAGGTTTCTTGGGCAGCAGGCAATGGACTGGAGGGGAGTTGCAGTGATGGGATACGGTGTCAGATAATTCGTGTGGCAGCTGAAATAGTATGCCTCCACAGCATGGTCAGAATGAAAACTGGAGGCTCTGGGCAAAACCTTGTGAAAGTTCATGAACTCCAAGGTCTCAATGTCAAATTGATAGGGGTAAGACATGGCCTCAAGTTTGACAATCAAACGGCTTTTTGTTCCCATTGGGAGCACAATAGGCAGCAAAAACGCCGCACAAAGCCTGCACAGAGTAAATAAAGCATATGTCAGCAATGTACCATCAATACCAAAACAACCAGGCCAATGCGACGGTCAGACTGGGATCAGAGGCTTAGATGCGTGCTAACATGTGACCCTAAGGCAAGCGGTTCTTGGTATTTTTGGGCACATTGCAGCAGCATTCACTGAAAGTCACATCAAAACGATGCAGCTCATGTACAAAGTTGTTATGAGCAGAAACACCCCACAGGCATGACCCAGCCCCCATTTGACCAATTGAAAAATGCAGGCATGCACACACCACGGGGGAGGCAACTACAATCGGTCCGGATGCGACCCACCCCCCAGCTATCTGTCAAAACTTGCGCGGGGGGGCGAGGGGGGGGGTCAGCGGGAGGGCGGGGGGGGATTGGCAGCTCAGCCGGGGGGAGGGGCTGCGCGCGACCCACTACTACCACATGCATACCTCTAGGGTGTGTGTGTGTGTGTCTGGGGCCATGGTGGTATAGAGGTATGTATGCGATAATAGCGATATCTTGTCTTTGCCAGGAAGAAAGTCTTAAGGGTCTTAAGGACTAAAGGCATAGTACCCCCTTCAACTAGGCATGGGACAAAAAATTTGGCGCCGTTGGCGCCATGGCCCCCGCACCACTATCTTTCAAAACTCTTGGGGTGGGGGGGGGTCGCATACAAGGACCGGGCCCGCCCCTCCCCCCCCCCCCGTGGCACACACACCAAGGCAAAACAAAAAATGCAGCAAATTGATGCACCCCCACAAATGTCTCACAAAGCTGTCATCTTGCGTTCCTAACCACACAAACACGGTCGCAAAAACGGCGGTGAGACGGAGTTGTCCGGCTTTGACAAGGCCACAGGTAGCAGCACTTGCGCAAGAGCTAAGGTTTCGATGCACCACCTTTCTCCACACGCGCCAACGCTCGCTTGCCTCGCCAATCCGAGGCAAGGCATGGCTGGCATGGCATGGCATGGTTTGGTATGGTGTGCTTGCATCTTGTCATCTGGTGGGCCATGTTGAAAGCTACTTGCTCCAAAGTTATTACGCGAATTACACCTCATGTTTTGTGTAAAATTGCGTCATGGCCACTGCATTGCAACTGCGAAAAAAAAGAAAGAAAGAGGGGTGTGTTGGGATGCCATTGGGGGGTGGTGGTTGTCTGAGAGGGTTTCGATGCAGCACCTTTTTGTAAATACGCACACGCTCGCTCACCTCGACTCACCTTGCCAAGCCAAGCCAAGGCATGGCTGGCATAGCATGGCATGGTTTGTTAAATGGTGTGCTTGCATTTAATCATCTAATAGGTCATATTGAAAGCTGCTTGTTGCTAAATGGTTACGCGAATTACACCCAAGGTTTTGTGTAAAATTGCATCATGGCCACTACAGGAAATAGTAGCCATCAGCTGAAGGATATGAGAAACAGGGGTGTGGGTACAAATCAAGGGCCATAGGTGCACATCAAAGGCCGTGGGTGCACATCAAGGCCCATGGGTACACATCAAGGCCCCTAGGAACACATCAAGGCCCGCGGGTACACATCAAGGGCCTTGGGTGCACATCAAGGCCCGTTGGAAGACATCAAGGGCCGTGGGTACACATCAAGGCCAGTGGGTACACACTAAGGCCCCTGGCTATACATCAAGGCCCATGGTTACACACGAAGGCCCGTGGGTACAAATCAAGGCATGTGGGTACACATTGAGCGCCATGAATACACATCAAGGCCCAAGTGGGTACACATCATCGCCCGTGGGCACAAATCAAGGGCCAGGGATGTGCATCAAGGGCTGTGGCTACATACCAATGCCCGTGGGTACACATGAAGGCACCTAGGTACACATCAAGGGCCGTGGGTACACATCAAGGCCCGTGGCTAGACATCAAGGGACGTGGGTACACATCAAGGCCTGTGGGTACTACTCAAGAGCCATAATTGCACATCAAAGCCCGTCGGTACATATTAAGGCCGGTGGGTACGCATCCAGGCCCCGGGGTACACATCAAGGCCGGTGCCTACACATCAGGGGCCGTGGGTGCACGACAAGGCCTATGGCTACGCATCAAGGCCTCTGGGTACATATCCGTGCCCCTAGGTACACATAAAGGCTTGTGCGTACACATTAGCGCGGGTGGGTACACATTAATGCCTGTGTGTACAAATCAAGGGCCACGGGTCAGATGAAGGGCCATAAATACACAACCAAGCCTAACGGTGTATATATTAGGGCCTGTGGGTACACTTCAAGGCGGTGCGTACACATCAAGGGCCGGGGGTACACACCAAGGCCCGTGGGTATACATTAAGGCCTCTGGGTATATATTGAGGTCCCGAGATACACAGAAACGCCTATGGGTACACATTAAGCCCCGTTGGTATACATCAAGGCACGTGCGTACACATCAAGGGCCATGGGTACCCGTTAAGGCCTGTGGCTACACATTGGCGTAGGTGAGTATCATGAATGCCTCCGTGTAAGAATCAAGGGCCATGGGTACAAATCAAGGGCCGTGGGCACACACCAATTCCCTTGGGCACACATACAGGCACCGGGGTACACATGAAGGCCCGAGGGTACACATCAAGGGCAATAATCACACATCAAAGCCCGTTGGTGCATATTGAGGCCGGTGCGTACACATCAAGGGCCGTGGGTACACATCAAGGCCCGTGGGTACGCATCAAGGCCTATGGAGGCCTGTGGCTACGCATCAAGGCCTCTTGGTACATATCGAGGCCCCTAGGTACACATAAAGGCCTATGGGTACACATTAAGGCGCGTGCATACACATCAAGGGCCGTATGTACACATCAAAGCCCGCGGCCACGCATCAAGGCCTCTGGGTACATATTGAGGCCCCTAGATACACAGAAACTCGTATGCTGGCATATAGACGGATACTAGGCTAACCGGGTACCTCACAAGATCTGGCTCCGCACCAATCAGTTCAAAGGGGATGTACCCAGACAGAGTGCTGTGGTTCGCACCTGTAGCAAATCCACGGGCCCGTCCTCTGGGCCTTGCGGGGCCGCCCCCTTCCCCTTGAGCTCTTGGAACCCACGTTGTTGCACGAGGGGGTGTCCTCGTCGCCCCCGTTGTCTTCGTCGCCCCCGCCACCCCGCGGCTTTCGTTGTACGCAAGTTGTTTCAGCTCATTCCACATGTTGCCCGCATTCAAGCGAAGACGGTAACAAAGGGGAGGTTGAACAATGACAAGGCAAACGGGAAGGCAAAGGTTAGGTTGGAGTGTGCCGCGGCTGTGCAATTCATGCGCATCCGGCTGTGGGAGGTGCTCATTACGATATGCCTTGTGGAGCGGGGATGGAACCACAAGCAGCTGCCAGGAAGACTATGGGGTGATGTTTGTCGGGAGTTGTGGGACAATTTTGCCCGGATGTGTGTGTATGCTCAGGGATTCACGGTAGGGAATCGCCACATTTCCCATGCATGTGCATTTCTGATTTCACATTACATTTATATTTGGGTGATCAGTGCCCGCCCCTCCGTGCTGCATCCTGATAACTCAACAAGCAGGGCCCACATTCATCCAGTTCGTACTCACTCAAGAACTCGAAGCATTCATCAACAGCAAAGGAGTCGACTCGGTGGCCAGAGCCGCAGTGGAGGTCTTGAACAGAATCAAAGAGGCGGGCGTGAACAAGGAGGAATGGCTACATCAACTCGGAGAGGCCAGCGGATCCACAAGCAATGATTCTGAGTTGCCGAAGGCGATGTCTGTCTACGAGGCAGCCCATGCACAAAGAATCGACCTCCGATCTGGCGAATTCAGACCAGTGGCGGAAGGAGCGGGATAGCAGAGGCGAGATGTGATGTCGGTCGGCCTGGACTAGGACCCCATTAAGGAACTCTCAAACTTTGTGGCAAGGGCGTTGGAGGTCTTTCTGTCGGCGGTGGATGGACTAATCCTGGCCAAAGCATTTGCCGATGTGGGCCGCAAAATGGCACATGCCGGAGTGGAGAACTACATCGTCAAGAACATGATCGCAACAATTTCAGAGGACCTGGGGTTCACATATCAGGACATCTTGCGAGTGCTGGCAGCATATGCCCTGCATACGCACAAGGGTCTCGATATCGGAGTTGTAGGGTCCATGGCCAATGTGACTTTTGTGCACAGCGCCAAACAAACGGAGGGTGGAAAGAACTGTGATCCTGTGGTTGAGGAGCCGAGCAAGTGTATAAAAGAGTTTGAAGCCAAATTGGGAGAGCATGAAAAGGCAAAGGTGCGCCCAAAGCTGTCGGAAGTAGGGGTGGAAACCGTGCTCTCGGAATAGGGTGTCCCAAAGTGGATGGAGAAACTTGGAGCCGCCCTCGTGCGGGTGTTTAAGGAACGAGAAGAGCCGGAAGGGCTGAAACTGATCCAGTTCCTCAGCAATGAAGTCTGCGCAACTATCTGGGATACAAAAGAATCCTACTCAAGCAAGTACCACCAAAAATCAAAGGATCGCCAAGAGCATGTAGCAAGGAATTCGCAGTCGCAAGGATCCCGACCGAGGAAAAAGCATGACCAATCAAAGAAGCAGATGTTGGACAGGGGAGGAGAAAATAACAGAGAAACAACCAAAGCGGTGTACTTCTAGTTCATCGAGTATGAGGGGGACAAGTTCGACATGACGAAAACAGGCAATGTGTACAACGTGCAAAATGACCCGTCAGAGCAGTAGAGAGAATGCCGCAAAGGACACTGGGTCTGGACCTGCGACCTTGTTTGATGAGGCGAGATCCCAGGCGATGGAGGCGGCTTGGGGTCTCTGTCCGTCTCACAGACGGATGCCGGAGACCCCAGAGACCCCGAAGGAAACACCCTTGCGTCATACCGCAGGAGGGGAGAAATGTCTCGGTGTGATCTCACTGGGACTGAACCAACAAAAGCACAGTGTGTTACGCACACAGTGTGGCACAACATAGAGGGTGCCGGAGGAGAGGAGAGCGACTAGAACGACCAGGCAGAAGAAGAAAATCAATGGGGATTCCCTTAGTCATGGCCAACCTACTACACTGCGGCAGCGGTTCTGGGAGGCATTCTACAACAACATAGAGTTGGTGAACCTCCGGACAAGCGTGCCCTGCTGGCCTTTGCTTGAAGGACGTCATCAATGGGGACATTCACATTACGACTGCGAAAGCTCTGAAGAAGGCATACCGCTGCCCCAGAAGAGCAAGAATGGAAGATCCTTGAGGAACAACCCCAAGAAGAAATGGCCATGGGGAGCAGCCCAAGCACCATCAAAGCGGTCCTCCCAGCGGCAACATGGGCGGTGTCCATGGGAATCACAAATCATACGGTGCCCAGATTCTTTCGGGAAATATGCCAAGAGAGCGCGGAACGCCTGCGACGACAGAAAGGTCCTGTGGGGATCGGCAGACAATGGCTTCCCAAGCCCAACACCCTACCAAGTGGGGTGGTGGTAGCAGCAGCGGTACTGTCAACGGTGGCAGGACTAAACGTCGGAGAGATGGCGTGGATCAAGGTCAGAGAACTCGACGGAATCAGAGGCATGATCACCTACTGGGACGAGAAGGTCACCCGCATAACGTACTTCCGGAGATTGGGGCCTTGGGCGCTTAGATGGGTCCGGTGCTTACACTGGTGGACAATCTGAAAGTTGGGCCGCACCCAGCACAACAAAATCTTCAGCGGGCCGCGGCAGCTGGAACGGGTCATGACCAAGCCGCTCGCAGAGTCAAAGTTGCACGAGGTCCGGTGGCATGGATGGCGCCGACTCTGCGCGGCAACCCTGTACTAGGCAGGAACCCCCATGCCTAGCATCAAGGCATGGTGCAGATGGCGGTCCACACCAACGGCCAGAGGGTATGCGGAGGGCGCGGAAGAAGGGACAATCAAACTTGTCTCTGAATGGCCCACAGCCCCCAATCCGGTCAGCATAGACATGTTCGCACAGAGCTCATCCAGACTTGAAGTCCACGATGTCTAGCCATCGGGATTGTTCCCCAACAAGGCCCTCAGCGATAGCCACGACAGCAATGACAACGAAGAGAACAACACAACTACCTCGGGGGGCAGTGACACACAGGCCCGACCCCGCAGACGAGTGCCCACGAAGAAGAACCGTCGGGGCGCAAGGGGCTAATCTGGTTGGGCGTAGCCTTGATGGCTAGCAACAGCCGGCGAACTAGAACACCTGCCTGGACCCGGCCATTGGCCGCCAGGCATGGCTTCCTTGTAAACAGTGCGCAGCCCTGGTAGAGACCTAGTATATGCACTCCACCCGCAGTCACTTGTGCCCAATGTCGCCACAAGAAAAGGCAAGCGGTTGTATGCTATCCTATGTTCCCCGCTGTTTTGGGGGGTATGTTAGCCCACAGGGTACCAGGGGCGGACTATGGTCTCAGGCGGGGATCATGACGCAGTGATCATGCACACCACGAACCCGTTATACACATCAGCTGCAACAACGCCTGTCCACGGGTCCGTGCGCATGTGGTCACGAGGAAAGTTTCAGGCGTTTCACAGACATATGTCCCGGTGGGCAGAGCAAGTGGAAGCGCAAGAAGGAGCAGTGAAAAGACAAGAACAAATATTCGCATAAATGAGCCGGTTTGTAGAACAACAGGCACCTCCTGCAAAAGAAATGGATCCTAATGAAAAAAGACTCAAAGAGGCTTGGGAAAACTCACCCCAATCCCACAGGGCAGCCAAGGATTGGTGTGAATATCAAGCACTAAAACGGCTCAAGATGGCAAACAAAGGGCTGTGACAGTTTCGGAAAGCAGCAATGCATACGGGATCGAAGTTTTTTAGCGAATCCCATCTGTGGCTACTTACACCGTTTCGCATGGCCCAACGGCAGCCAGAGAAGCAGTCTGCACGGAAACTCCTGCCCAAATATGCCGGAAGTCCACCATGGGACTCCGAACAATGTAAGGAGATACTACACAAGGTACGAGCCCAAAAAACGGGATTCCAAACAGCACCACCATCATGCGAAAACTTCCAGAAGGTAGTCAAGCAGCCCCAGAAAAAGTAGCAGGACCAGTTCAAGTGGCACCACACCTCGTGTCGTGGCTACCCCTGGACCTGCGGTGGGAAGTATACCAGGCGGTACTAGAGGTTTGCGTCACTGGAGAGGTACCACAACCCTGGTTGGAGGGACGGATAACACTGTTGTATAAGAAGGGGGATCCTTCCAAGGCGGCAAACTACAGACCCCTAGCGGTGTCGGGAGCCATGTATTCGATACTGGCACGGTTACTACTAGGTGCCCTGAAGGACCCAATTGAACAATCCCCGTCGGCACGTCAGGCGGGCGGAAAAGGGGGTAAAAAACCGGCACAATATGCATTGGCAATGTTGACAAGGCTGCATGAGAAGGACATGGGGGCGCATAGGTTTGCCTAATTGATATAGCCAAAGCATACCCGAGCATGCCGCACGGGGCCATAACCTACGCCTTGCAGGCATTTGGGACACCACAACACCTCATAGAAATGATAAGGGACATCTACCACAGGAGCACACTGCAGCAAGGGTCATCTGAGTACTCATTAGAGCGAGGAGTGAATGAAGGCCGCCCGCTCTCGCCGTCCCTGTTCGTGCTAGTGTACGAGGCCTTTCATCACACGTTGGCGACAGAATTCCCAGAGTTGGGAATATAGGTGTATATGGATGATATTGCCATTGTGGCAAACAACCTCATCCAATTAAAGGTGGCCATGAATAGGATCTTAGAACTGTCGCAAGTCCTGGGGTTCCAGGGTGACCCAGGAAAGACAGAACCGCACCACTGGGCGGCGAGCCCACAACATGCACGAGTGATATGGAATGGACAACACATCAAGGCGAGGTCACCCGTGTTCATTTTTTTATCAAATAGGCCAGTTCAGAGTGTGCCAGAAGCCGCTGTGGGCCAGGTACAAAGCTAAATACAGATTTCGGCAGTGCCAGGGTGAGCACACGGGCTTCAGCTCATGGTTGGGCCCCCATATTTTCCCGTTGAGGTGGGTGTGGTCATGTTAGCGGGATTTCCCACTCGTTTGGATCCCACTGCGCTTTTTGTCGTTTTGGTAAGGGTTGCAATGGGACTTCCCACAAGGTGGGGTCCCATCGTTCCCGTGGTCGTTTCCGTATGAGGTATATTGTCTGGCGTGCTTGTCTGGATGCGTCCCAGTATAGTGTTGTTTTCTGCTGGCTGTTGTTTTTGAACCACTGTGTCAAGTTCATGATATGTTCCTGTTGGCGCCACGTTAATGTGCCTGTTGCATGTGGTGGGTTAGCAGCAACTTGCTGTTTGTGCGCATTCTCTCAAACCTTTCGTATGTAAGAAGTGATGTTTTATGGTCCGCGTTACCGTTGAACTGTGTCGTGTTTTGCCTGTTCGTACCATTGTCGGCGTTCTAGACACATTGTTGTATATGTATTGTGTAGTCGTTGTGCCTCTATATGTTCTTTGATCGGGCTTGTTACAAGCAGGTGGTATTCTGTTTTGGCTGTTAGTGTGTTGGCGCATAATCTGCGTGGTTCTTGTAGGTGCCGTCGTGCTACCTCTGACGCGTGTGCATTGCAGTATGCGTCGTGGTCGCGTTGTGCGTGCTGCTATGCCAACTTGTCTGAGGCCGTTAGGTAGTGCTCCCAGCGCCTAGTGTCACCATCGAGGCGTTGACATTTGGGGGTTCGTTCTTCCTGAGTCAACGTGCCCGTCTCATGAATGCTCGCAAACCATGACACCGCCTCGTCGTCGTTTGCGGCGTGCGCATCCTGGAGCGACTGTTTGGGGTCTATGGGCTCCGTTGTTGCAGGCTCAGCCTTGCGTTTATGGTTCCTGTCACACCGCATTGGCGCACTGACTTGGTTGCGTAGGTTTTGTCCTGTTTCCCGTGGTGGTAGTGTCTGCGCTACAAACCTAGTGAGCCATAGGCTGTGATGGCAGTGTGGGGTCGGCGAATTTCCGTCTTAGGGTCTGGACGGCTTGGATCATGTGGGACTGGAAGAGGCCTACCTCTGCCCGTAGTTTGTGTCTTTCTATGGTGGGGATGGCATTGATAAGGGACAGCGGGATGAGTAGTCTGGCACACAGCTAGAGTTCAAGGCTGGTGGCCGTTTTCTGCCATTGGCAGGCGTGCTGGGCCCACTCACTCCAGCTCCTGCGCCACAGCTCCCAGAATTCACCCGAGGCAGGGCAGTACGCTAGTCTTGACTGCACTGACGCCCCGTGTTGTTGGCCACAGTTGGCGCCCAGGGTGGGGGACCGCTCCCAGGGGGCGCCTGTTCCCCACCACCTTACCTATCCCCAGACCCAGGGGGTCCACGTATTTCGTCTGTAATGTTTCATGGGGAGCCAGTTCACCCATCGTACCTCCGGGGCATGTTTTTGTCTACGCACTTGCATAATCCATGCCTTTGCAGGCGTAGGCATGATTTGTCCGATAATGACAATATCATGGGGTTGTGGTTGTTGGGAATCCATGGGCAGGTTGTCGCCCATATTCGCAAGGACATCAGAGTGGTTGTTCCCCTGTATGTCCTTATAGTCGCTTACGTGGTTGCTTGTTGGAGGGTGCGGTGCCCAGGATTCCATCGTATGGTGACTCGTTTCGTGGAGGCGTTGTGGTAGCCTACGTTGCGGTAGTCCTGGTCTTTGACTACCCCTTTACGTTGTATCAGGGTGGCTTTCACCACACCTTGGTTGTCGAGTACGATTTCGTCCCCTTCGCTGGCCAGTTCGGAGGCCAGAGCGCGGGCGATTGTCTCAGCCCGATACACCTGTTGAGGTACGTGTACGCGGAATGCTGCGCGGTAGGTTCCATTGTATATGCCTTCTCCTGCTCTTCCTTGTCGTTTTGACCCGTCGTTATACCACTTTGTGGTGGTGGGTTCTCTAGTGTAGTGTATGGTGCTCGTGTGGAGTTTCCGTTGGTGTGGTAGTGCCTGGGACACTTCAAGGGTCTCCTCTACGGTTGGTTCGTCGGGCGGATTCATCTAGCCATAGTCTAGGCGATTTGTGGCGGGCCGTGGTTTTTCCCGCGTTCGTTTCGTGGTCCTCTTCCGAGCTCTCCCAGTCGTATAGGCCCGCAGATAGGGTCGGTGCAGCCTAGGTTGGGAAGTGCGTTGACCCACCGTGCCCCGTAGAGCTCGGACGGCGTCAATATATTTGTATTGGGTTGCGCTGAGCTGCTACGTGGGGCCGTTGTTTTGTAGTTCTTGCTGCCCCCATGTGATCCACCGGGTGATATAGGACCACCACAGTTGTCGTAGCCCAGTCCCCCGTGGCTTGGGTTTGTTGTGAGGCAGTGTTTGTTCATTTGTTGTTCTATCCCGGGTGTGTCCTTCATGTAATGTAGGAGTATGTCGTCCCAAAGCGCCATCCGGGATCTGTTCCCGAAGAACAACGCCCTGTACGTCCATTGCGGAATGAGGACGGCGTTGATGATGGCTACCTTCTCGTAGGCGTTAAGCGGCAGGGTCCTGTACGCCGCTATGTCGTGGTGCAGCTGTTTGGTTACCATGTCCCACCCTCTATCTTCTTGTGTGGGGTGGGCTAGTACGTGGCCCGGGTAAGTCATTCTGGGTGGCCGCACGGGGATCAGCTGGTGTTGCCATGTGATGGGCTCCGGGTTATCGTCTTTGGCCTACTGGTATACTTCGGCTTTGTCCTTGTTGAAGCGTAGTTCCATTGTATGCGCCACTTCGTGGAGTGTGTCTAGGGTGTGTAATAGTGAGCCCCTTGTGGGTGTGCGTACGGTGATGTCATCAACGAACACATAAAGGCACGCATCCGGGCATCGTTCCTTGGTTTCCCTAAGTAGTATGTCATAGTGCAGGAAGAATAATGTTGGAGAGAGGGGGCACCCCTCTTTCATTCCCCTGGTGAAGCGTATGGGGAGGTCCCGTCCAGGGGGGCCGGGATGCTCGGAAATCGGATATCATGCTTAAAACCCCCCCAGAGCCAAATTCAAAAAAGGGGGGGGGGTTGGGGGGGTTTTTAAGGGGGGTTTTCGCTGCTCGGGGGTATTGTCCGCGGAAACGGCCCCCCGGCCCCCCAAACCCCCCCCCCCCCAATTAAATACATAGTGTCGGGCACCTCCGAACAGTTGGGTATGCGGCCCAGGTGTGATCCAACGATTCGCACCGCCCCTACCAACGTCTATGGTAGGGTTTCATCGGCTTGGGTATTTCCGGCCGTGGGTACCAGAAACCTCGGGACTGTGGGTCTCCGAGGCGGTCATGGGGTTCGAAATACACCATGGGGTTAGAATTGAAGCATGGGGGTTGACCCGCATCAAGGTCCGTCATGGGGTTCGGAATGCATCATGGGGTTAGAAATACACCATGGGGTGGGAAATGCGTCAAGGGGAGGGCCTAAAAGAAGGGGTGTGTATGTGTGACTGCACTGGTCGGCCGACGCAACTCGGGAGGCCCTTAAGGCTATGGCAAGCCAGGCCTGCCTCCCCGCGCCATTGTGTGGGCCTTCCAGTCCTAGTGTGCATGCAACTACAAGGGAAGGAGAGGGAGAGCGAGGAGGTGTGGGGGGTGGCGGAGGTATCCGTTTGTGACGTGTGTGTGTGTGTGTGTGTGTGTGTGTGTGCATGTAGCTCCGCCTACTTCTTCCGCCCTGACGTCTTCACCGTGCAACGCTTCTTCGCATTTTGCTTGGTAGCAGTGATGGGCCGCTTTGTGCCCTTGCCAGGAACGGCTTTCTTTTGCGGGACAACTTCCACCCCGGAGGAAGAGGTGGAAGAGGAAGAAGATGAGGAAGAAGAGGAGCTTTTGCCATCCTCGGAAGTTGCGGCACTCTCGTTACCACTAGACGAATCGTTATCTGCGGAAGACGTAGATTCCACAGAGCTTGCATCCTCCTCCGGTTTCCAGTCCCAATCAGAGTGTCCAAGAGAGGCTTCAGAGAAGGACGCACTCTCGTTGTCCACCGCCTTTGCCACTTTCAAAGTGATCTTGGGCTTCATCAGCATGGGGATTTTTTTGGCTCGCCCCTTTTTTTTCTCATCGTCCTGCCCAACTACAACCCATTCCGTCAAATCAACGGTGTTGGGTGGCACGGTTGGATGGCACCGAGCCAAGTGAGCTTTGATGTTCAAAACCCACAGGTTGGCACTGCACCCGGGAATAGGACATTCACGGGGCATGGTTTCTTTTTTGCGTGTGGCCATTGCGAGCTTCAATGGGCCCACACACGGGCATGTGCTACTGATTTTCTTGCCCACAATACTTGTGGTACACGTGCCTGCTGTGCGTCCACAAAAACCACAAGGTTCGGCCTCACCATGCATCCTTGGGTCCGTTACCACCTCTCCTTTCTGCAAGTGCACTGCCACATGATGCCGCATCCTTGCCAAAGCAACGGCCACTCCACAAAACAAACAAAATTATGTTGCTTCTGCGGGCCGCACGCTAGTATGTGCCACACCAGCGTATGGCTCTGCACGCAACAGAGGACAATTGGGTACCTGTGCGGTTTTCACAAAGGCAGACAGGGTGCCCACTGGAATCAGCCAACGACCATCGGCATCCATTTGGGCATCCAAAAAAACCACATGCCCATTCCGAAACTCACGTTCCGGACCAAACCGCCCCGTCCACCGCAACAAGGTTAGATCACTGGTCATGGCGACAAAAGGCAAAAATTGACGCGTTACGGGGATGGCATGTCCCGTCGCAAGCGCCTCCTACATTTCATTAGGGGAACCGCCCCTGCGACCACTTACCTAAAAAAAACGCATGCGTACGAGCAAAAGAAAGGGCAATACCACCGACAAAGGGAGCAACCTGCTACATTTCATGAGGGGAACCGCCCCTGCCACCACTTACTTCAAAAAGAAAACACTTGCATACGAGCAAAGGAAAGGACAATACGACCAACAAAGGGAGCAAAATCAAAAGTCGTTCCCATGAGAAGTGGCCCACAAGTGGGCAAATTGGCTACCTCACCCCTGCCGTATCACGGATCCCCGCCGCTGCAGAGCGGGGGGCAAAATCAGAAGTGGCCCACAAGTGGGCAAAGTGGCTACCTCACCCCTGCCGCCTCGGGGATCCCCACCGCTTCAGAGCGGGGGGCAAAATCAGAAGTGGCCCACAAGTGGGAAAATTGGCTACCTCACCCCTGCCGTATCGGGGATCCCCGCCGCTGCAGAGCGGGGGGCAAAATCAGAAGTGGCCCACAAGTGGGCAAAGTGGCTACCTCACCCCTGCCGTATCGGGGATCCCCGCCGCTTCAGAGCGGGGGGCAAAATCAGAAGTGGCCCACAAGTGGGCAAAGTGGCTACCTCACCCCTGCCGTATCGGGGATCCCCGCCGCTTCAGAGCGGGGGGCAAAATCAGAAGTGGCCCACAAGTGGGCAAAGTGGCTACCTCACCCCTGCCGTATCGGGGATCCCTGCCGCTGTAGAGCGGGGGGCAAAATCAGAAGTGGCCCACAAGTGGGCAAAGTGGCTACCTCACCCCTGCCGTATCGGGGATCCCCGCCGCTTCAGAGCGGGGGGCAAAATCAGAAGTGGCCCACAAGTGGGCAAATTGGCTACCTCACCCCTGCCGTATCGGGGATCCCCGCCGCTGCAGAGCGAGGGGCAAAATCAGAAGTGGCCCACAAGTGGGCAAAGTGGCTACCTCACCCCTGCTGCCTCGGGGATCCCCACCGCTTCAGAGCGGGGGGCAAAATCAGAAGTGGCCCACAAGTGGGCAAATTGGCTACCTCACCCCTGCCGTATCGGGGATCCCTGCCGCTTCAGAGCGGGGGGCAAAATCAGAAGTGGCCCACAAGTGGGCAAAGTGGCTACCTCACCCCTGCCGTATCGGGGATCCCCGCCGCTGTAAAGCGGGGGGCAAAATCAGAAGTTGCCCACAAAAGGGCAAATTGGCTACCTCACCCCTGCCATATCGGGGATCCCGGCCGCTTCAGAGCGGGGGGCAAAATCAGAAGTGGCCCACAAGTGGGCAAATTGGCTACCTCACCCCTGCCGTATCGGGGATCCCCGCCGCTGCAGAGCGGGGGGCAAAATCAGAAGTGGCCCACAAGTGGGCAAATTGGCTACCTCACCCCTGCCGTATCGGGGATCCCCGCCGCTTTAGAGCGGGGGGCAAAATCAGAAGTGGGCCACAAGTGGGCAAATTGGCTACCTCACCCCTGCCGTATCGGGGATCCCCACCGCTTCAGAGCGGGGGGCAAAATCAGAAGTGGCCCACAAGTGGGCAAATGGGCTACCTCACCCCTGCCGTATCGGGGATCCCCGCCGCTGTAAAGCGGGGGGCAAAATCAGAAGTTGCTCACAAGCCGGCAAATTGGCTACCTCACCCCTGCCATATCGGGGATCCCGGCCGCTTCATACCGGGGGGCAAAATCAGAAGTGGCCCACAAGTGGGCAAGGTGGCTACCTCACCCCTGCCGCCTCGGGGATCCCCACCGCTTCAGAGCGGGGGGCAAAATCATAAGTGGCCCACAAGTGGGCAAAGTGGCTACCTCACCCCTGCCGTATCGGGGATCCCCGCCGCTTCAGAGCGGGGGGCAAAATCAGAAGTGGCCCACAAGTGGGCAAATTGGCTACCTCACCCCGGCCGCCTCGGGGATTCCCTGCCGCTTCAAAGCGGGGGGCAAAATCAGAAATGTCCAAAAAAAGAGCGGAAATGCAACGTCACCCCTGCATTGTGGGGGGTCCCTGGCCAAGGGGACAAAATCAAAAGTGGCCATTGGGAGCAAGGACAAAACTCTGAATGCGCAGTCCAAAAGAACAACACCAGAAAAAAATCGCACAAATGATGTGTGTGCGTCGAAAAACACTCTTAAAACCCCCCTTCGGACCATTTTTAAAGGAGGGGGGGGTTTTTCAAAACCCCCCACGGTATCGGATTTCTCAGAAACCCCCCCGTGGTCCCGTCCGTGTAGGGATAGTACGGCCGGCGTGTGCTGGTATATATCCCCCAACATCCTTATGATGTTTCCGGTGCCCCTGCCGCCTTGACGATCCCGGTCAGCATTGGTCGGGGGACCGAGGGGAATGCCCTGGGTACGTCCACGAGGGCCACGCACCCGTCTTGGGTGTGTAGGTCGTGTAAAAGCTTGGTGGCTAGGGTCCTGGTGCTGCGGCCTTGTAGGGCCCCGTGTTGTATGTCTAGTAGTCATGGGGTCATGGCCTTCGATATACGCATTAGGAGGAGGCGTGTAAGGATGCTATATATGGCGGTGGATACGTATGTTGGCCTGCAATTTCGTGGGTCCTGTGGGTCCTTCTTTTTATATATGAGCGCTACCCTTGAACGCAGCCAGGCGACTGGGATGTTTTGTCCGTTCCAAACGTCAATTATTGCCAGGTATAGTTTTTTTCGTATGTGGTTGGGTAAGTGCCGGAGCAGGGGCGGTGGTACCCCGTCGGGTCTGGCTGATTTGTTCTTGGGCGCCCCCAGGCACTTCAGGTATTCTTCGTATGTTGGGGTTGATGTGTTCCATGTGTGGTGTCGTACGAGCTTCCGTATCAGTCGCTGCCACGAGTCCTCGTCGTATGTTGGGTTACCGGCAAAGTGGTTTAAGACGTGTTGTGTTCCTCCAACTAGGGTTTGTGGCGTGTCTTGCACAATGAGTCCAGTGCGCCACCTCTTGGCGATTTTGTAGAAGTAACCGGATCTATGTACCGCGGCTCTGCAGAGCTTGCCAATCTGCTTCCCAATCTGGTGTTCTTGAGCTTCACCAAACTCCCGTAACCGCGCCGTGGGGTCGGGGGTTTTCGACCATGTTGTCGTGGCTGGCGTCTTGGTGCGTTTAGGGTGTCGTGGCCGTGCCGCGTGGGCAATAGCCGACAAGATGGGCCGTGCCGTGTGCAGTGGGGGTTCTGTGTCCTTAACGGGTAGGGTGGACATTGAGTTGGTAAAGCGTTGGAAGTCTGTGGTATACCACTTTGAGACCAATGGCTGCGGTTTCCTACAGGGTGGGTTGGGGGCTCCTATCTTCCAATGAATGCCGAGTAAAACCAGGGCGTTGTCCGATATGGGCATTTGTATAGTGTCGTAGTAAGTCCAAGGTATGTTGGGTATTTGTTGCCAAATCAGCATGGCGTCCAGGTAATGCGTAATGCGTGTGTAGTACTGTCGAGGTTCGGGCGGTTGACTACTCGCGTGTAACGGGTCCAGAAGCACAGCGTTGGCTAGGTCTTGTTGCCACGGGCGTGTCGGGTCGGACGACCACATGTCATCGTTGTAGTCCCCCATTATGATGTTGTATGGCTGAAGGGACTGTAAGAAGAGGTCTACCTCTTGTTTGGCTTGTCGACTGAATTTGGAGTAGACACAGGCTATAGTCCGCCGGGGGCTATTGGGGAGCTGCAGTCTAAGGGCCTCCGCTAGTCCGTTAGGCGAATATAACGTTTCGAGGACATGGGGGACTACAGTGTTGCGGATGAGGAATGCGACCCGTGGTTCGTTCCCTGGTGCAGAGTAGCACTTGCACTCGTTGTTAAGCGCAGTGGTGGCTGCCTCCGGCAGTGGGAAACCGGGGTAGTATTCTTGTATGCCGCAGAGGTCGATACGACATTGCTTGACAAGGTGGAGAACATTGGCCCAGCGTTGTAGAGTTACGGAGCCTTGCGCGCCCTATATGTTCCAGGTGGCCGGTTTTGTGTCCCGGTCTTGTTCGTTGGTCACGTTGTCCACGGTGGCGTATTGTCGGTTCGTGTACCACCAGGTGCTGGGCGTATTCCTCTATGTCAAGGCGAGGGACAGGGGGGCCTGGTACCAGACGGTAGTCGCGTAGGAGCTGGTATATCCTCCGGTGTCCTGAGTTGGGATGTACGTCTCCGCTTTGGAGGACCCACTTGCTGTTGTAGCGTGTGTCATGTGGGCTGTTGACCGAAGTGCTTTGGAGTGGTGTGTTATAAGAGTGGGTTGGCACCCCTGTGTTGAGTGCGGTCGGTGTGTGGAAGAAACAGGCAAAGCAAAATAGACACCGGCAGGGGCGCCACATTTGGTAGTGGAGGGGGGCAAGGTCCTGCTTGTTTTTGTGCCGGTAACGGGGGGGCAGGGTATACCGCCTGCGCATTCTCCGTATCATGGGGAGAAGGTGTACAGGTCCCTCCATATGTGTGCCGGGGACGAAGAGGAGGTGGAGGGCTAGTGCGGGTGTGAAGGGCAAAAGCAAAAGGCACCTCACTTTTTTCCTTTGCCTTGTGGGTTTTGTGATGGTCCCTTGCCTTTTCCTTCTGGTTTGGTGTATGCTGTGAACGCGGTCGTCCCGTGCGTTCTCGGGTTGGGCTGTGGGGATGCGGGTGTCGCCTTCCTCTTTTTGGGTGGCGGTGTCGTCTTTGTGGGGGTTTTTTGTGGTGTTTTATTGTGTGCCTTTGTTTTCTGCGATTGATGTGTCGTTCGTGGGTGTGCTGGTGTGGGTTGGCCCGTGTCGTTGTGTTTTTTGTCGAGGTGTCTATCCATGTCCATCCTGTCTAGTTGCGGTTGGAGGTCTGTTGGCGCCATGTCGTCGTTGGAATGGCCCAGTTCAGTTATGATGGCTTCGTCCCAATCCGCCACGTTGATGGGTTCCGGTTCTGCGAGCAGCTGCTTTTCTTGGTGGATGTCCCGGACGACACGCTCAGTCATCATGTCTTCGCCGAGCTGTTTGACTGCCTTCATGCGTCTCCGGAATGCCGCGTCGTCGCCCGTTTCCTGCGGCATCTTTTGTAGGAGAATCGGGTCGATGCGTTCTGCTACGTGTGTGTCTGTTGTATCGTCTCCTAGTGTCAAGTGTATGTAATCTCCGGGCGCTACCCCTATGTATTGTCCGGCGCTGAGGGCCACCCCTATGGCCTCTTGGTATTGGAGCGAGGCATAGGTGCAGCCCGCATCGCTCCACAATTTGGGGTCGGACTTCCAGCTGCTTCAGCATCCAAAGAAGGAGGCCACGACCTTTGCTGTATCGTCTCCCGCGCTCTGTGTCCACCCAACGAACACTGTGGTGGCGTCGTGTCTTGTTGGTTTGGGTGGCCGTTTTATGTCCCTCGAACGGCTTGTTGACTGTGTCCAGTTGGTTCGGTTCAGTATGGCATTCGTCATCACAAGAACTAGTTCGTAGCTTTTCATGCCCTTCAGTAGTTGGGCAATCAAGTGTCGGTCTGCGTCAGGCTGGAACTGTATTAGTAAGCGGTAGGAGTCAACTGGTCGGAGGCCTTTGAGGAAGGAGGCGATGCTCCGTCCCAGCTCCGGCTGTTCCCTGTCGAGGTCGTCCAGGATTTCCTAGAAGGATGTTATTTTGTCTTCCTTGTGTTCTTTGTATTGTTGTGGTAGGAGGTACTGGCTCTCGTAGTAGGTTTCGGTGAGCCAATAGGGGCCGGGGTTCCCGGCGTTTTCTTCTTCTTGTTTGATTGTTTGTAGTGCTTGTGTTAATTTGGGTAGTAGCTGCATGGGCAGGTGTAGCCTCCAGGCGTGTGACCCGCTTTGGCCCACGGTGTGTTTGGAGGCACACTTCCACCGGAAGGTGTTGTGTGGGTCTTTGCTCGCTATGGTGGAAGCGATGTCCGACTAGTGCCCATTGACCCGTTTCATAAATGGGTCCCGTATTTTGATGTACGGAAAATGTGACAAATTGATAAACTCCTCTCACGTGGCAGGCTAGCTTTCGTAGTAGCGGATCACGATGCAGGAAGTCCATGCGGTGTGTCTGTAGGGCTGTGGTATACTGTCGGTCTGCTTCGTATGACAGGAGCAGTTACTTGGCCCCTGGGTCATTGAGGGTGCGCAGGATTTGGTCGACGCGCTCATCCTCACTTCCGCCCCATTTTGTCTGTATGGCCGCGGGTTGCATCCGCTGGTCATGGTTGCGACTGGTTCCTGTTGCTTGTGGTAGGAGTAGGTATGTTTTTTTTCGGATGTCTGGGGTCCCCTGATGGTCGGCTTTTGTCTGGACTGTGTACCGTTCTGCCTCGGCCATTTCTGGTACTGTGTGAATGCCGTCGGAGTCTGCTTCGTGCACCAGCGTCATGACGTTGCGCACCGTATGTTGCGCGAACAAGGGTAGCTGGTAGGTATTCCTGTCATACCATGTCCCGTCTTGTGTCTGCCGCGTGATGTGTTCCGTTGTTACCGCGCGGTTTGGGCTTTTAGTAAGGTCTGTTTGAGTCTCGTTTGTGCGTCGTATATGACCGATCGCTTTAGTGTTTCCTGTTCCGTCCTAGGTTCGGTTGTTGTGGCGTTCCCGTATTGAGGTTTACTAACTCTGCTATTAGCTGGTACTCCGTTGGTGTGTGTATGGGGAGCGTATCCAGTGGCTTGTGGTTGTCTTCGTGGAAAGCGTATACCTGTGTGTCCTCTTGCGGGGGCGGGGGGGGGGTAGCTAAACTCCGGAGCGTGGTGGTCGAAGGGGGGGCTATGCTCCTCGTTCTGTGGGTGTTCCTGTGCCGTGTTGTCCTCTGGTTGGGACGGTTGGTTTGTCTTTTGGGTTTCTAGGGGCGTTTCCTCTACATCTCCTGGGCGGTGGTTTTCAGGGTGCTGCACGGACGAATTTCTTGCAAAGTTTTCAGTCAGGGTTCGTACCCTTCCGTGACGTGGTGTGTTG
This sequence comes from Eutreptiella sp. 'Long Island Sound 2002', assembly GCA_964036045.1. Taxonomy (NCBI): domain Eukaryota; phylum Euglenozoa; class Euglenophyceae; order Eutreptiales; family Eutreptiaceae; genus Eutreptiella; species Eutreptiella sp. 'Long Island Sound 2002'. The sequence continues at coordinate 158,535,163 of OZ038380.1, forward strand.
TTGCCTGGGCCCGGGTTTGGTTCCACATCACCATCCTGTGTGGCATCTGGGACCCATTTAGTGTGCTGTGGGTAGGTTTCGTTCGGTACGTCGTGTAAGTTAGTGGTGTGGTGCGTGATGTGTTGTAAGTTGTCTCCGCCCGCAGGTGCAGGCACCCAGTCGGTGATGTCGTACTCCAGGCATAGGTCATGTTGTATTGGGTGGGCTACTACCCGTAGCCAGTACCGCAGTGAAATGGCCATTTGGCAGCCATCTATTGTGCCCGTAAGGGCGTGCAGTTTGTGTCGCGCAGCTGCGTAGTAGGGGAGGTCCGTCCTCAGGTGTACTTCCCACACTTGTCCCGTTGTGTTGGGGGTTTGCATCCATACGTTGTATGCCGGTGGCGGTGGGGGGTTGGGGGATGTACTATAGTTTACGGACGTGAGGAGTTGGTTGTTGTAAATTTGTATGTAGAGGTATTCATACCTTGGGTCGTCCATGGGTGGGGGGGGGGGGGGTAGGCGCGCCTCCAACGTGCGGCAGCACAATGGGCACTTCAGCAATCGGGGGTCGTTGGCACATGTCCCACACAGCCTGTGCCTGGGGTCGCAGCTTAGGCTTGTGTCTGCAGGTTGGTCCATGCATATGGGGCAGTCCTCCTGGTGCTGCCCCCCTGTGTCCGTTTTTCCTGTTTTTGAGGCAGTGTGGTTGTCCGGAACTTTTTGGGGGGGGGGGGGCGCATGCGGGGGTGGGATGTCGTGCGTCTCTCTCCCAGAATCCCCCGGTAATGTGGTTTGTGTCGCTTGGTCCACTCGTGGGGGTGCAGCTGGTCCAGGGTTTGGTTCTGTGTCCCCATCCTGTGTTGGGTCGTGAAGCCATCTCGTCGGTCTTGGGTAGGAACGAGTACGTAGCCGTTGTGTTTTGCGGATCTTTTTGTTTGGTGGTTCGGCTGCGGCATTATGCACGGTGTCCTCATAGGGTCCTTTATTTTTTTTTATTTTTTTTTTTAACTCGTGACCGAAGTTCCACCAAGTGTCCATTGAGAGTACATATAGCAGGTCATGGGTCAGTGACAGGGCCGACTTTGGGTATGGGTTTGGTATGACCTACCCTCACCAAGACGGCTGCGGCGGGGTGGCGGGAGGAACGAGTCCTGCGCCTTGCCCCACCCCTGTCGCCCCGTTTGCACGGGTATGCGCGTCCTCCCGGACCTCTCGGGGTGTTACAATCCAGTCAAAACTATGACATCGCCCATGTCCTCCAACGGGATTTCCATATCCTGGAGATCACTAGGAACCTCCGGCGTCTCTGTCCTCCGTTTCTTGTGTGTCTCGGGTGGGTTCTCGTCCCGCAAGCGCTTCATGCGCTGTGCGGTGGCCCCTCAGAGGTCCCATCGGGGGTCCGACAAAGTCGTCCGCCGTAAGGCCGTAAGGGTCACCGCGTGCACTTGGGACATATGCCGCCATTCGGATGCTTCTTCCGCTTGGATGCCGGTGGACAGCCTCATAGGGTCCTTTATAACGTATGTTTCCCTGTGTGTCAAGGGCATGTTGTTCACTCCGGTGTGTCGTGTTGGTTTGCCGTTTTGTCGGAGGCTGGTGGTCTAGCATGTCTTGTGCCTTGGGCTTGCGGGGGGTGCACTCCCGTGCTTGTGTTTGGTGCTCTTGGTACGCTACCTCCACGTCCCCTCTGCGTCGTCGTTTGCGTTTTGTCACCATTGGGGTGTCCGTGGTACGCTTGTGTAGCATCCTGAGCGTGTTGTATGTGGGCGGGGTGTTCCGGTTGTAGCCTATGCGTTTTGCCGAAGGTCCTGGTGAAGTGGAGGCTAGGCTCCACGTCTCCGTCATTGGTGACATCGTGCACCCATCCGTTCGTGTTGTTTGGTGTTATTGGGTGGGGGGTCGTTGCATGTGGCTGTGATGCCGAGCAGGTGTGCGTGGTGGGTGAAGACTCGGCACCTTGCCAGGATCCTTGCCTTGGGTACAGGGTATCCGGGGACATTACTCCGTATAGGCGGCGCGGTACCACATCTGGGGTGTCTGGCTCATGTATGGCAAAGTATTTACACGTGGTGCAGCGAAAGTAGACAAAATGAGCCATGTGGCATCGGGGACATACCACGTCGATGGCGGTGGTCATGTTTAAGCCCGCCGGTGAGTTATGTTTCTGTGTTTGCACAGTTGTGTCCAATGTCTGAGGGGCGGGTGAGTACGGTGTGTCAGGGTATTGTATCTTATGTGATGGGGTGCCCTCTAGTGATGGCATGTATGTGGTGCCGTATGTGGGTGCCGATTCCGTGCGTGGTGTATGTGTGGTGTTTTCGGGGGGGGGGGGGAGGCCCGATGTCTGTTTTTGAGCCCCTCGAGAGTGCCTGGATTGCATATTTGTATAGTTTAGCGGGGTAGTGGGGGTTGGAGGCCGTCTCTATCTCACTTGCCAGTTGCGTGACCATCCGCATGGTCACAACCACATTGTTCAGTGTTTTTCTCGCTGCACTACAGCGCAGACCACTTCTGTACCACACCAAGTGGTTGCTGACTGTGCTGTGGCTTTGGTCCTCTGGACACTGAGGTCAGCTCGCACCCACCACCCTCCCACAGTGCCAGTTAGTCTCTAACCCTTGCCGTGCAGGTCGTGCTTATGCTGCCCCTGTCATGCACTTGCTCTCTGGCACGTGAGGACGTGTCGTACCCGGACTTCGGGGGCGCAAAGGCGCAAAGGCGTCTCAACGTTTCAACAAAAATTTTGGCAGCCGGACACTTCAACAGGTCATTGCTGTACTATGTGTGGCGCCTATCTTTTCAGCACCACACCATGCGTGCACAGGCCACCCGCATTGTCATGTCTACTCGCTTCCAATACCCTCACATGGGCCGCATTCTCGCTGCCCTTGTCATGCTTCGGCTTTTCAACACGTAACGACGCGCCTGTGCTTCAGGGGCGCAATGGCGCCCCGTTGTTTCACCATTAAACTGCTCTGTGCTGCCATGGCGTCCCATACACCCTGGTCAGCTCGAACCCACCACCCTCCCTTTGCGCCGGATAGCCCCCGACTTTTGCTCTGTGGGTCTCTCTCCCACTCTCTCCCTCTCTCTCGCTCTCCTGCCCTCTCTCCTGCCCTCTCTCTCTCTCTCCTTCTCTCCGTTCCTTTCCCATTGCGCCCCACTCTCTCTCTCTCCTCTCCGTTACTCTCCCACTGCGTCCCACTCTCTCTCTCTCTCTCTCTCTCTCTCTCTCTCTCTCTCTCTCGCATAAAAGGGGTTTTCGGGACGTTCGGTGGTTCTCTATCCCCCCCGGGGTTCGTGTGGGGGGGGGGGGGGGTTGGGTCTTGTCCCTGTGGCTGTGTTGGAGGGCGGGGACCGCGCAGGGAATTTCTGGGCTGTGGGGGTTGTGGTAGAACCGCAATGGTTTCGCCACTGGTGTTGGGGCCATGAGGCAACGGATACAGGGCTCGCATACGCCCCCGTGTCACAGGCGCATGGTCAAAACCACATAGTTCACTAGTGTTGGGGGGGGGGGGGGTTGATGTCTGGGGTCATGCACGAGGACCTACCGGTCACCATGCCGTGTGTCAAGGTTCACGCAATAGCGCCTTCGCGCTTGTTGATGCTCATGCTCGCCCTGTGGCAGCTGGGTTTGGTCGGGGGATTGGTCTCCGTGTAGGTCCGTGTTGGTTCGTTGCTGTGGCATGACTCCGGGTGCCCCGGGTTGCGGTTGATGTTGGAGTGTTCGGCAGATTCCTGCTACAGAGTCCGCGAGGGACGTCATTGCCCGCAGGGCCTGGGTGAGGTCGCCCTTAGAGCTGTGTTTCCGGGACCTTTTCTTGCGGCTGTGGCTGTCCCTATCAATGCCGCTGGTGCTATCAGTGTCCGTGTCCCTGCGTGAACGTCCGCCACCTCCTTTCAAACCCACCGGTCGCAACGTCAGGTGGATGGGTCCGTGTGCGGTTGTCGGGGTCGGGTCGTCGTCTCTGAGCGGCTGACCTTGGTGGACCAGCCGCTAGAGGTGCGGTGGGGGGAGGTGTGGTGTGTGGTGATGGAGGGCATTTTTGATGCCCTTGACTGACCAGGTTGCCGGGAGGCAGACCGGGGGTCCGGCGCCGCTCACGATCACCGACCTACAATACCACGCGAGGTGTGTTGGGGAGAGAGGGGGGGGACGATGCGATAACGCCATGTCATGGCATTTCCTAGGTTGCAAGCGTTGCGAAGGTTGTAAGGGTCCCGATTTTGCGATCAACACGGTGTGTACGCCCAGTTGTTGGTATGGCCCCTACGTGGGGTCGGCTGTTGTGTTCATGGTGGTGTAGTCCGAGTGGTGCTATGGACGGGGAGCAAGGCTCCGCACCGTCGTCGGAGTGCGTGGTCTTGGCGGGGAGCAGTGCTCCACTCCACCGCTCACCAGTCCATTGTTTGTTATGTTGGTTTTGTATGTTGTGATTTTTGTGTTGTTAGCTGGCGGGGAGCAGGGCTCCACTCCGCCGTCTCCCATGTCTAATAGGTACGTGATGATGTTTATCATCAGTACTATGATATGTAGAGGTTGTGGCTTCCATGGGGACATTCCCTTGGGCTTTGTAGTTGTGTGTGTGTGTGGTGGGTAGCAGGGCTCCGCACCGCCGTCGAGTTGTTCTACGTTGCGTCAGTTGCGTTTGGCCGTTGGTTGTTGTTGTTCTGGCGGGGAGCTATGCTGCGCACCGCCGTTCGGAGCATGTTTGGGCGGGGGACAAACCTGGCTCACAGCGGATCTCGCGTGTGGCGCTCCTCTTTCTCCGGGTCCAGCCTGTTGAAGCCCAGCCAGGTCGCCTTGTTGTACGTGTTTGCGGGCAGGGCTTTCAAGACGTCCGAACGGTGACCGTTAGCAGCGTAATTTAGGGCGGACACAGTTGATATCTTATGGATCGAGCCCAAGCGAAGCGCGGCATGGGAAGGTTGGGCAAGTTTGGGTACCACTCCCCCCGAGAGCGGAACCACATAAAACATACATCAGGTTGGGCACACTTGATCTCTTGTGGATCGCGCCCAAGCGAAGCGCGGCGGACAGAAACCGCTATGGGTACACATTAAGGCCCGTTGGTATACATCAAGGGACGTGCGTACACATCAAGGGCCATGGGCACCCGTTAAGGCTTGTGGCTACACATTGGCATAGGTGAGTATCATGAATGCCTCCATGTACGAATCAAGGGCCATGGGTACACTCAAGGGCCATGGGTACACATCAAGGGCCGTGGGCACACACCAATTCCCTTGCGTACACATAAAGGCACCGGGGTACACATGATGATCCGAGGGTACACATCAAGGCGGGTGAGTATAGATCAAGGGCAATCATTACACATCAAAGCCCGTTGGTGCATATTGAGGCCGGTGTGTACACATCAAGGGCCCGAGTTACACATCAAGGCCTGTGGCTACACATCAAGGCCTATGTAGGCCTATGGCTACGCATCAAGGATTGTTGGTATATATCGAGTCCCCTAGGTACACATAAAGGCCTATGGGTACACATTAAGGCGCGTGCATACACATCAAGGGAGGTATGTACACATCAAGGCCCGCGGCTACGCATCAAGGCCTCCGGCTATATATTGAGGCCCCTAGATACACAGAAACGCGTATGGGTACACATTAAGGCCGGTGGGTACACTTCAAGGCTCGTGCGTACACATCAAGGGCCATGGGTACAAATTAAGGCTTGTGGCTACACATTGCCGTAGGTCAGTACACATGATTGCCTACCTGTACAAATGAAGGGCCATGGGTACACATCAAGGGCCATGGGCACACACCAATGCCCGTGGTTACACATCAAGGCACCGGGGTACACACGAAGGGCCCATGGTACCCATAAAGGACGGTTAGTACAAATCGAGTGCAATTATTACACAGGAACATATTAAGGCCGGTGTGAACACATCAAGGCCCGTGGGTACACATCAGTGCCCCTGGGTATGCATCAAGGCCTCCGAATATATTTTGTGGCCCCTAGATATACAGAAACGCCTATGGGTACACATTAAGGCCTGTGGGTACACATCGAGGCACGTGCATACACATCAAGGGCCATGGGTACCCATGAAGGTTTGTGGCTACACATTGGCATAGGTGAGTAAACACGATTGCCAAGGGACATGGGTACACATCAAGGGCCGTGGGCACACACCAATGCCCGTGGGTACACATAAAGACACCTGGGTACACATGAAGGGCCGAGGGTACACATCAAGGCCGGTGAGTACAAATCGAAGGCAATCATTACACATCAAAGCCCTTTGGTACATATTAAGGCGTGTGCGCACACATTAGAGGCCGTGAATTCATATCCAAGGCCGTGGGTACACATCAAAACACGTTCATAGACATCAAGGTGCATGGGTACCCATTAAGGGCCGCGGCTACACATCAAGGCTCCTGGTTAGACATCCATTCCCGTGCGTACACATCTAGTCCTGTGGGTACACATCAAGGCCCGTAGATACACATCAAGGCGCGCCTGTACACATCAAGGCCCGTGAGTGTACATCAAGGCCCGTGAATTGACATCACGCCGCCTAGACACACATTAAGGCGTTTGGGTACACATCAAGGCGCGCACCTGCCCGTGTGTTGATGGGCCTTGGTGTCTACCCACAGTCCTTGATGTAGAGAGAGAGAGTGAGAGAGAGTTGGCAATGGATCTAAGTGATCACCTTCGAGGGGACACAGTTGTTCTTGATCCCTAGGAGCACGTCATAGCTCCCACATAGCCCAAAATACTGCATCTGCCATGTGCTCGGATACAACTCCTTCCTTTGGCTCCCCGTCGTATCCATCGTAATCCTCATCCAATAGGTGCAATCCACACTCGGCAGTTGCTCTATGGCATCTACCAACATTTTCATCCAAGGTCCTTGCATGTGATATTAGAAGAGCCGCTTGCGTGCTCTAAGTAAGACCGGCTGCAGCGCCCGGATTTGCTTGCAAGCGGGGCACCTTCAACCCTTTGGCCAGCCCACTTGAAACTTTCCACGCCACGGCTCTGGACGGTTTTTTTTTCTCAGGCTCAACAAGTTCGATGAGTATAATGTGAGCTCTCAGGTAACAGCCTGGGTCAAGAACTAGGGCATATAGTACAGACGAGGGTTCCACATTTATCATGTGTTCCAGCTTTACCTGGGGAACTGTCTCTGTTCACTACCTGCTTGGTCTACCCCTTGCATATGCACTACACAGTGCCATGCCTAACGGCCGCACGTTGTTGGTGCAGCTCACATATTCTCCTGTGATGTTGAGACCCATAGATTCATTCTACTTTCCAAGGTGCTCCATCCTTTCACCATCCAGTTTGATCCCTTGTGTGCTTTTTACCCCTCTCCCTCACGACACACATATGCTGCTCTATCTTCCGTCTTTTGTGTGCCCTGTTGCCGGTAGTACCAAAGTCATTCCCATCCTTAGGGCGCCCTTTGCGGTTAGCATTAACTGCATCTGCGTGCAGTATGGCTACAGCCCACTCCTGTTCTGCCAACAAATTTTGAATGTACTATCGAACCTCGTCCTTTACCCTACGGTAAGTGCATTCCAGTATCTTTTTTGTAGACTGGTTCCACAGTCGCCTTGCCTGCTGCTCCCAGACATCCCATGCCGGTTGCGGTGACATCACAATTTGGGTATTGTAGTGGTGCATTTGCACCCGCCCTTGTCTATACCATTTGCGGAACACTTGTTGCACTACTCCTTTGGATTCTTGATGGTACATCTTCTTTTTTTGCTGCTTGTAGTAATCTCTCCATTTAAGCGTGTACTGCATCCACTGGGCCATGTTGTGCATGGCGACCCCTACCTTGTAACGCATAGCTAAGACGGCCCTAGCATCCGTCCCTACCCCCTCTATGGTGGTCTTGGTGATCTTATATCCTCCCATTGGCATGTGGTTTCCTGGCCCATAGAGTATGGACCACCGCGACTGTAAGATTTGACATATCTGCACGCGCAAATCGTCTGCTCTTGTGGTTTGCATTAATGGGGAACCCAAGTATGTCGAGCAGCTGCCTTTTCTTTTTCCTTGTCAAATCTCCTGCGGCATATACCTTTACTTTGTTGTGCACCTGACGCAGTGGGCCTGTGGCGTCCTTACATTCTTTGCCCGTCTTGGCTACCCGGGTTGTGCGCTTTTGCGGTCAATAGTGCAAGCTCTTTGCTCTTTGAGGTTCTTCTTCGTCACATTGGGGCTCAGCTTTCGTGCCCGAAGCGCCCCATACCATGCCGATCCTGTGTTTCCTTCCGCCCAAGCCGGGTCCTTTGGCACCATGGGTAGTGTGCCCCTAAGCTGTGTCACCCCTATCATTGCCAGGTATTGGTGCTCAGCCACTTGGCGTCGGAGTTCACGCTTTTGGTCAGGCTGCAGTGGCTCAATCAGGCTTTCCGGGATTTGCAATTTACTGATACGGTCCTCTGGCGTAGCATTATTGTGCCAATCTTCCATTTGGGTGGCCCGGTCCCCCCAGCTATTCGTCCACACCTTTCTAAACTCCGGTTCCCACACCGGGCACTGGATGAGCCGATTATGCACCGTGGTTCCATGTGTGCACCCGCACAGGGGGCATTTTTTCTTGCACCGCTCCCATGGTGCACATGTCCCTTGCCAACGGATGTTGCCCCACAGCCATGTGGTCCATGTCATTCTTCTTGTCCCCCTTATCGGTAGGCAGCTCATCCAATGGGTCCCTACCCATTTCACCTGGTTTGGATATTCTATAATCCACTTTTTGGCAGGTGTGGGTGTGACTCCATTACATATGGTGATGTTGTCCATTGTCCCCAATGGTGCCTTTGAAAAGGGTAGTTTTGCCGCCACCTTTGCCAGCCTATCCACGACATCATTGTGCTTGATGTCTTTCTCCTCCTTTTCTGTGGGGTACCGTTTGATCACCCTGTGGCTTAGGATCCATCTCCATCACAGCTGCTTGGCCCCTTGGTGTGTTTCAATTATTTGCCGCAGGTCTACATCCGAGCATTCCCTATGCGGTGTGGTTGCCCCATAATCCAACACAGCTTTGTTGTCTATGACCAACTCATCTTCCTGGTCTGCCAAACAACTCACAATGGCTGCCCCTTGTCGTTGTTGGGATTGTGCCCTTGTCGTCCACGTCCGGGGAGTGTATACTGCCATGGTAATGCGCACTATATTCCATAAGACCTAGCACCCTCTCTTGGGCCCTGAGCATATCGCCATCCTCTGAATCCTCTTCATCGAACAGTTTCGGTCCCCCTTGTGCTCGTTGCCTATCATCCATTTGAATTGCAATTGTTCCTCCTAATTGCTCCACCATATGGACATAGTCTGTGAGTGGCGCCATTGTGTGGTGTACAAGCCGGCTTGCCGCTTTGGTGATGGGATGGTCGCCGTCTCGCAGAGTGCGTTGCATGATGGTGATATACCTTGCTCTATAGGCCCAGTAGATTTGGTGCAGCCCCAGCCCTCCGTACTTTGGGGATGCGGTGACATGGCTCGCATTACACTTGGGTTCAACACCTTTGGCCGCCGTCACAAAATCCCGTACCCTTTCATCTATCTTATGGAACATGCGATCATGGGGTACCAACATGACATGGTACAGCCACCTGGGAATCAAGACGGAGTTCACCAGTTGTACTGGGCAAAAGCGTTCAATGGTAGTTGCTTGTAGCTGTTTAGATCACTTTTTACTTCTGCCAGTATCTTTTAGCGTGCTAGCGACACATGCGCTGGGTGCGCAATCATATGACCTAGGTAGATGAACACGGGTGACCTCGTCACTTTCTGAGTGTCTATTTTTTTCGAGCGTCTATTTATTTTCGATGCCAGAGCGGCACCCGCCACCCATGTCCCGAGGCTGGCCCCGTAGAACGATAGGACAGGCCGGCCTTAAGCCCTCGGTTATGTCCAAGAACGACACGGTCCAGTTGGGCGACGGCACCCAGATCCCACTTTGCCGCCCGAAAAATGTGATTGACAAGGATTGGGCTTCCGTGAAAAACTACCTTACGAACCATCTCAGCGAAGCTATGGCCCTGCAGAATTCCGTCCAGGGTGACAATGAGAACCCCTTGCAGTTGGACCAGTTCGGCGCGCGCGTGCATGAACTGGAGGCACACAGGTCAAAGGGGCCAGTGCAGCAGCAGCAGCAACAGCGGGGGGTGGCGACAGAGGAGGGAAAGGGGGAGGCCGTGCAATACCTCTTTGGTGCTACCCACTAATGGCGGCAGCAGGCCAAGGCCGCCCAGGGCAAGCTTTCCGCGGTTTGTTAAACAATGCCATTGTTGGTGTCGCAGCAAGCGGGCGGGGGGCCCTCTGTGGAAAATGTTCTCCCGAACTGTGGGAAGACAATGTCAGCCCATGCGGATGTGGCCTCCAAGTACCCCGTAGTGGCCGTGGTGAAGGCTGCCTGCATCCCCGATTTTTCGATCACCAAACCCCCCGTAGGATCGAGGACGGGCAGCAATGGGCCTTCCAACCATTTGCGTTCCATTTTGAACAGTGTCGCGAAGATGGCGACCTTTGTAAAATTCATTTGTGAACAATGTCGCAAAAATCGCGCGATCTTCGCGCCATTCATGTACTTGGACCTCAAACTCACCATTTCAGAGAATTGCGATTTTTGCGTGTTTTTCGAACAATGATGGATCAATTTTGTTGTGCAATTTCCGTTGGTTGTGAGTTACACTTGGAGTCCACTGCTACCCGCCACAAACTGCCACAGGCTGCACCGTGCACAAGATGAAGTGCCTTGCAATGTTCCGCCGCCTGAGTCTTGCCAGCGCTGTGATATTCTCATGCCCCGTGGCAGCGGAGCCAAGGCAAGGAGCCCCTTCTCCCATATCAAGTCCAAAAAACACAAGGCGCGTCGACTCCAATCGTCAAAAGACGGCGTCTCCCGGGTGTTGGGTGCACCCTACACGGTGCAACACCTACCGGACGCTGGCCAGATCATGTTGCCGCCGCCAGCCGGGGGGCGGGGGGGGGCTACAAACCCTACCGCGCCATCCCCGTGGGAGAAAACCGTCGCGGCAGTGTGGCGCATCCGGTCACTCCATCTATCGAGGACCGAGGCGTAGTACCTAGCTCCTCATCTAGTTGCAGGTGTACCCCGGGAGGACGTGTGGGCCACAACGCAGCAGCTTGCACAGCCTACTTCACAGGGCTGCGTTGCGACGACGGGTGAGGGCGTCGAGCTCTATGGTGCTGTTTGCCTGTTACTAAAGAGGTTGTAGCACCTGGGGAGTTGTAGACCGGTCGAACATGTCCACGTCCAAAAACCCGGCGATACACCACTACATTGGATGTAGATTGCCGTGGATGGTACATCACGCCCTGAGGCGTCGTATGTCCATTGCACGCTTGGGGAATAAGTAGCCCCGACCAACTTGCGAGCTGGTGGCCACTAGGGGGTACCACCTCGTGGGCGGCTTCCCACGAAGTGGACTTCAGCCAACAGTTGTGGGAAGCAAGTAAGGCTGTATTCCACGACACCAGCGCTTCCAACCGTGAAACCCTTTTTCTCTGCGCACTCAATGACAAGCCACAAAATTTAATTGCCAATTGCAAGAATTGCAAAGCCGAGGCTCTTGACGCCTCAGTGTGTTGGGTGTATGGGTGCAATAGGGCACAATGTCTTGACGATTTCAGCTTGGACAACACCATCGACCGCTGTTGCGATGAGGTGCTGCCAATGGGGGCAAGATATGGACACGGTGCAGCTCACCCGCATTCCGGACTACGGGTTGCACGGGCTGCTGTGTGTCACTACATGTGGTATCTCGAGCATGTGCGACGCAGTGGCGGCAGCAACGGGCACCCGCAACTCCCCGGAGTGCAGCCGGGTCTCCCCATGCACATGGGAGAGCATCATCAGCCATGCATGGTCCATGTGCGCCTCAATGTGATCCCCCCACTCCCTCACCACAGTGATCTTTTTTTTTATAACTCGTGACCGAAGTTCCACCAAGTGTCCATTGAGAGTACATATAGCAGGTCATGGGTCAGTGACAGGGCCAACTTTGGGTATGGGTTTGGTATGACCTACCCTCACCAAGACGGCTCCGGCGGGGTGGCGGGAGGAACGAGTCCTGCGCCTTGCCCTACCCCTGTCGCCCCGTTTGCACGGGTATGCGCGTCCTCCCGGACCTCTCGGGGTGTTACAATCCAGTCAAGACAATGACATCGCCCACGTCCTCCAGCGCGATTTCCATATCCTGGAGATCACTAGGAACCTCCGGCGCCTCTGTCCTCCGTTTCTTGCGCGTCTCGGGTGGGTTCTCGTCCCGCAAGCGCTTCATGCCCTGTGCGGTGGCGCCTCAGATGAGCCATCGGGGGGCCGACAAAGTCGTCCGCTGCAAGGGCCGTAAGGGTCACTGCGTTCACTTGGGACATATGCCGCCATTCGGATGCTTCTTCTGCTTGGATGCTTGTGGACAGCGAAACATGTGCCTGCTCCCAACACGAGGATGCCGCGGCGAGCTTGCGCGACACCGTGGACCGCGCCTCGGGGAGGACAGCCGTTCGCCACTGGCGGACGCGTAGGCGGCGGGAATCCGCCATCCAGGACAAGTGGTAGACCGCCTGTTGCACTTCTACGTACAACCGCGCCGTGTGTTCCTGGTAGAGGAAGTACGCGTGCCGGCACAAGTGCTCGTGGTGGTGTGCCAAGAAGAGGGACTTCTGTGTGTTGGCATGCCGGGCGAGTGCGTGCGCCACCTCTTCCAGGCAGAGTCGTGCGGCTTGCATTTGGGCGTGTAGCATGACCCGCCTGGCCTGTTCCAAGAAAGGTCCGGCATGAATTCCATGAGACTCGCGCGGCGGTGAGGCCGGAGTCAGTGCCGGTGGCAGCGACGGTTCTCTGGGCCGTTAACGCGGCGGTGCTACATGGTGGTGCCGGGCCATGGCCTCCAAGACCCACGTGCGCTCAGCGGTGGTGACTGCTTGTGTCAATTGCCAGCGAAGTTCCCCCACTGTGGGCGTGATATCTGTGAAACGTGCCTCTAATCGCGGCGGGATCGACAGAACACCTCTCACGTGGTTCCAAATGTTGCGGGCCGTAAGTTTAGCTACCTGTGGCAGGGCCCCAGCAACAGGTGGGACGATGTGCGTGGGCCGCTTATTGCTCACGAAAGTTGGGGCGTGCTGCAGCTTGTCAACGACCCGCGCCTGCAATCGCTAGAATACGTGGAAGTGCCATGTGGCAACTACCACCCTCCAGTGCGCTTGGACTGGAAGGAAGGATCGTTGAAGGGAGTGTGGGAACTGCAAGCGGGTGCACATGCGCAGTTCGTCTGCGGACGCCGTTTGTCGCCACTTGGTTGCCTCCGGGTTCCATGTCTCCCTGGCGTCGGTCCAAAGGTCCCAAAACCGGGATTCGGAGGGGCATGACAAGAGGCACTCCTGCACTGTGAGGCCATGGCGCTGTCCACACCGTGGGCACAGCACCGGCCCGGTTTCCCAGGGTGCCCCATACCCTGGCCATCGCAGTGTCCCCAATAGCCATGGACCCAACTTATCTCCGTCGACCGAGCGCAAAGGCAGCCATGACGTCCAATGCGCCTCTGGTAGCAGCTTCTGGGGGCGTGATTTGATGATCCACTTACGGGCAGGGGACGGCATTACATGGCTGTTCAAGAGGATATCCGCGGGTGATGTGCTGCCGAGACCACGGCAAGGGTGCATAGTACTGCCCGCTCGGGCTGCGAGGTCGGCCAATTCGTTGCCCATCCTGTCGTGATAATCTTGCAAACTATGCGCCTTTTTAGGGTCCCGATGCCCACGTCCCCAACGTACTTGGAGTGCCTTGGTGGAGATAAGCTGGTACGCTGCGTCGTGCAAATCATAGTCAGACGATTGAGGGCTGGGTGGCTTGGAGACGCATCGGGCCACAGCCCGGTTGTCAAGCACGATAGAGTCCCCCGGTTGGGCCAGGCACGCCGCGATCCATACACCGTAGATTTCAGCCATATAAATTGTCTGCGGGCCCGGTACTCTCGCCTGGATGCGCATAGGTCCGTTGACGGCCCGTGTGCCAGCCTGCACTTCCAACAGGCTGCCATCACTGTACCACGTCGAGCCCGTGGGTAGCCCCTGCTGGTGCGGGGCATGGCCTGACTGCTCAGCGTTGGGTTGCACGGGACTAGTGCCGCTCTCGGGACGCAGGGATTGGAGGTACTGGTGGGGTACAAGCGACTCAAACCTGAAATCAATCGGAGTCCTCATCATCGAAGAGTGACTCCAGGTCATCGTGGGCCCGTTTGGGTGCGTTGCAACCTGTCGATTTGCCGGCGCGAGGGAGGCGCCCCATTTCCATACCAAAGGACACCAATATTTTGCGGTACTTCTCCACCATGTGTGGGAGATGACCTGAGTTGGTATGCCTCGTCATAGGCCTGTGTGGAACTCGCAAGGCCCGTTGGACTAGCTGGATAAGGGCGCATAAACCGGCCCAGGATGCGCCGTGGAGGCCCAGTCCCCCTTCCGTGACGTCCGTGTGGAGGCGGTACTGCAGGGACTTTTCCACGCGGGGAGCCTGAAGGACAAACTCTTCGAAGGCGGTCTCCATGCGGTTGCCCCAACCCACAACCCACATAAAGAGACTCTTATACACCCACCTGGGGATGAGTACAGAATTGACGATTTGTGCCCGCTCAAGGCTTGTCAACGAGAGGATGGTGTATGGGGCTACCTGAGCTTGTAGGGCGGCGAAGAGCGCATCCCTAGCCTTACCCCTATACCCTAAACTAGCGATGGTGTGGCCCAAGTAGGTCAACATGGGATCCTTGAAGCCGAGGCGATGCTGTCCCCACCAGATGTGCTTTGTCTGCTGGGCACCCCCTAAGGTAGCGCCCGAGGACCGTGGTCTGTGGAAGTGATAAACTTCTGTTTTGTTAGGGTTAGGGTCTTGTTAGGGTCACCCCAGTGATCCGCAATACCCTGTGCCGAACCACCTGTCCCTCAGCCACCCCCCCCTCCACAGCCCTCAACCGCCGACTCCACTTTCCAATGCCCCCCCCCGCAACCGCTACGCGTACAATGCCACGAGCTGCTCCACCTTCTTCAGCTGCACCACCGACGCCATGGTGACAGTGCAGGGGAATGAAATGCCTGCCTCAGGTGGGGGGGGGGGAGGTAAGAGCAGTGTTCCCACTTCTCAGTGGGCTCAAAACATCCATATCCCCCCACCCATCCCACCTGCTGTACCCATTCAACCGAACCGTCCGTGTAGACGAGGACATATCCTTGTTGTTTCAGCTCGGCAATGTCTTCTCGTGCCAGGGCTGCCAATTCATGCTTACGTTCCATCTTTTTGCTGCGTTTCCGTGCCCTTTCCTCCGATTCGTGCTCCGCCGGTTCAAAGCGGATCTTGCTTGTAATGAGTGACCCTTGGGTGAGAAGGTGACTTAAAGACTGATGAAACTGCTAGAAGACCTCAGAGTATCGGGAGAGTGGCTCCCACACTGCGAGCAAAGCTATAAACTTAATCCAGATAGACAGGAATCTGCCATAGGACCCGACCCCCCTTTTAATCAAGGAATTGCAGAAGGACCAATGGGCGGCCAAGGCGGACCACAGCATGATGCCCAACGGGGTTGAGAACGTGTGCTGCAGTGGGATAGACCTTGCAGCATGTGACCGGTAGTAAACCACCACCGGCTCCCAACACTTGTCTAACGTGTCAAAAATGATAATGTGAAATCTGCACCTATTCAACACATGGTCAATAGTTTCAATGGCCCCACAAACAGGGCATCTGGAGTCCAGCGTCCAAGGGGACAGGCGTTCAGCCACTTTGAGTTTTCGCTAGAGAACCGGGTGCACAAAATCCACAATGGAGGGCGGCAATTTTGCTGCCCAAAAAGCCTTCCAGACTGTCGGTGAGCATCGTGTGACTGTTTCCGGGTCCGGGGCCAGGCGCTTCAGAGTGTCCGTCTTTGCCCAAGCCCCCGCCCGTACCGAGGGGGGGGACCAGTCCGTGGGCTGGCATTGCATGAAATCGGAAAGTCCTACCTCATAGATCACCCTCCACGTTGGGGCTACTTTACTGGACAAATGGGCGGGGCTTCGACCGCAGACGCCATAGAAGTCCTGAGATGTAAGAATGTTCTTTTTTATCCAGGCACGGCAATAATAGGTGAGGTGCTTAGCGTTTATGTAGACCGCTGAGTGCCACAGGGGCAGCTGGCCGCGGGCCCTTGGGTCTGCCAAGCCGTCCAGGATGTACCGTCTGGCGATAGAGAAGGAATTTAGACTGTAAGCAAGATAGCAAAATGTCTTATACGGAACGCGACCCAACTGGATGTAGGGCCACGCCCAGGCATGCAGACAGACTCCATATTGTTTACACCACATCCAAAAAGGACTGGTGACTATCCCAGTGAAGGTGAATTCGTGGAAGGACAGACCAAATTGGGCATGCAACCAGCATTTGGGGGTGGGAAGCTGGAACCCACCACACTCCGGGGGGGGTGTGCGGAGCCATACGGCCCCATAGCACAGGCAAATCGCGGCTGCGTATAGCGCAACGCACGAGGGTCACGGTCCCAAAGGGCCCACGTCTCCTACACAAAAATAGTGATCGCAGGAGAGCAAACAGAATTACACTACTTAACAATCGCGCGAAATTTGCACGACGTTGGCACACGGGTAGCAAGTAGCGAACGGACGCCGTAGTGCGCACAAAGAGCACAAACGCGCGGAAATGGCGCGATTTTTGGCTTCAAAGGCGAGCAATGTGTTTGCATACCTCGCATGGGCATGGACATCGAACATTCTATCGCCCTTCCTTCGGGTGCTTGGCGTTCGGGAACCACAGTGCGTCGTGCAGCGGCTACCAAATGCTCGCAAGCCGTTCGGGCGGCAGAAAGCCGCCGATCGCCTAGTGCACCAGGGCATCACCGTCTGCCCCACCGTCCTTGGTCAGCTCGAGCTGGCACGGCCCTTGCAAGAGGACCACGTCCCCACCGCAGACCGGCGCGGGGTGGAGACCCGCCGCGGAGTAGGTGACGAAGGTGGGGTGGTGGGTGCAAACCGGGGGGCCTACCAGTGCCGGGTATTGGGGGGGGGGGGGTTGAAAACATCATCCCAGGGTTCCTCCACGGCCAACCCCAAATGGGCCTCCAACCGCCCCCCCCCCAAAAAAAAAGGGGAGTTGGCCACACGTGGGGACCTCCTGCTGCTCAAGCGTCTCCTAAAAGTATTTGAACAGCGGGTCAAGGTGGGGGGCTCGAGGTGGGTGGCGTTGGGCAGCACGTTGGCATGCTTTTTGTCGGGTGCATTCAAGCGAGAAAGGTCTTGGGGGAGGCCCAGGTGGAGAGGTGGAACGAGGTCCTCCCGGGCCAAGGCGAGGTCTTCATCGTGGTCAGCTCCTCCTGCCACCATGCCCCCCCCCCCCATCCAAGACATGGAACGGGCCCTGTTCACGCAGTTCACCGTGGCGGCACTGGCGGGAGAGGGCCATAAAAGTTGAGAGGTGGCAGCCAGACTTTGACCGGTCTTAACGGGGGTGGGGGGATGTGGGAGGCGCTCCAGGTGTCTGTGTGGGCCATCTAATCGCGAGACTCCACACTGGACACGATGACGGAACCGGGTTAGGCGTCTTGTCCTTCCTCTCGGGTACAAATTTTTTGAACACGCTACCAGCCAGGGCGTCTTTCTTAGACGCCGTGGATTGGTAGCTTTGGGGCAGGGAGGGGTCATCCCTTTGTTGTTCCACGGTTTTTTTGTTCAACACGACATTGAAAAAATCTAGAACTTTATTCCCCCCCCCCCACCCCAAATTTTCTCCACCCGTTCCCAAGCCACCTTGCATTTAGCAGAACTGAGGGTGTCTCCGTTCACCGTATAACCAAGCCCGTCAACAAAGTTGATGGGCATCGGAGGTGCGGGGCGGTCGGGCAGAACGGGGGGGGGGGGTTAGGGTTTGCATAGGCGGGCGGGTGTGGTAGGGGGTGGTTCGCAAAACGGGTTCGGGGGTAATGAAGGGGGGAGGGTCGGCCAATCCCCGACACCAACTCAACCCACGCATCTGATGGAGCGTGGGAAGAGTGATGTCGGAGCTATGGGGGAGGGAGGGGCACCTCCGGGTGGGCGGAGAAGATCCCCAAGTCATCCCACCACTGAGCAGTGGCAGTGTGCCATTGAAAGGGGAAAGAACAAGGGTCCCCCTTTTGTTCCTGAGCAAGGAAGTACTCGTTTAGGGCGATCACATCCATCTGCGGGGGGCAGTGGACAAGGTTAGTGGTGGGGTAGATCTTGCAAACCCCCAATTTCAACTTGCCCGACCCGTGCATAGACACGACCCCCAAGAGGGAGTCAGCTGTTGTGGGGGCGGGGATAAAGCGGACGGCCCTCAACTTGGGGAGGGCCAGCTGCAGCTGTAGCCACGGGTCCGTGGCCCACCCCTTCTTGCGAAGAGCACCCGCAAGGTCGGGTTCCCTCATGTCAATATGGATGAGGGTGGGGGAGGGGTCCAAACCCTTTGCCCACTCCAACACCTCCCCCACCAACAGGCCCCCATGTATGTGGCCTCCTCCAGCATATGCGGGCGGCGGCGGACGGCCACGAAGTGGGTGTAGGTGTCGACGGCTGGGTCGGGCAGGCTACCATGTTGCGAGAGGGCCAGTGCAAGAAAAATCAGAGTTGCACAGGGACAAAGGCATGGAAGAGTGCTGCCATTAAAAACATTGTGCATATCCGCCCGTTTTTCGCGCCATTTTCGCACGAATGGGAATCACATGCGAATGCTAACGATACATGCATACGAGACATGCTAATATGCACGCAAATTTAATAATTTTTGGCGAATCTAAGCGCCGTTAGCAGCCACTTGAGGTACATTTTGCGTGTTATTAGTTTCATGCAATTTATGGTGAAGCAGGCACGGCAAACACGCAAACGGGCACGGAATAACGGGCAAAACGGGCGAAAACTAAGCGACCAGCGCATGTTCATTCAAAAGTGCGGTTCGCAAAGGGTACATCGGCACCGCCCTCACCCACTTGCCCTGCACAGGGCACTATAGTCCACAATCCATACTCTATACTCTCCGCTCCTCCAAAGGGGGCAAGGTCCGCACACCGGGCGCAAGAGCACCGTTGCGGCGGGGTGTGAACCTACCCCCGCCCGCCGTATAGTGCCCGCGAAGGCGGAGCGATTTCGGGCCTCTGGACCAGTGGAGTCACGCAACCCGGTGCCTGTCCGCGGGGAGGGGGGGGGGAGGGAGGAGAGGAAGGCGGCCCGTCTGGTCGAGGGCCCGTGGCACATTCTCCCGGGGCCACTTGTCACCTGCCCGCTGCTCCTCCGGTCGGGCACACCGGCCACGCTGCCAGCCCACTAGGTGCGCACCACTCGGTACGGAGGCATGCCTCCTCCTCCGTCGATTGCCGCGTCGCCGCAAGCGGTCCGCCCGAGAAGGGAGCAAACGGGTGAGGGGAGGGGACAGGTTGGGGCCTAGGTATACAAAGCCCCCACTGGAGGTGGGGCAGCTTATCGTTCATAAGGCCTGCAGAGCGGGAGTGGTAGGAGGGGGGAGGGGGGCGCTAAGCTAGGGATGGGGCGGCTGGTTTTCGTGGCTTCACTCCAGGGGTGGGGGGCGGCAAAAACCTCCCATGTGTCTTCTGAGCCCCAACCGGGGGCTAGCCCACGGCCTGCACCCTGGCTTTGCGGTGGCTAAAATTTGGGCCGTCGGGAGTTAGGCTTGGGGTTGGGATTGGGCTTGGTTGGTTTGGTGGTGGCCTTGAAGGGGAGGGATGCCTGAGGGCTCTCATCGCTGCCGTTGTTGCTCTCAAACCTTTTTTTTGGTGCGGGGCTTCGTCTTGCCACCCCCCACCCCCTCGGGACGGGGGGGGCTTGGTTGCCTTGGGCCATGGGGCAACGGATACTAGGCTCGCATACGCCCCCGTGTCACAGGCGCATGGTCACAACCACATTGTTCTGTGTATTTCTCGCTGCACTGCAGCGCAGACCAGTTCTGTACCACACCAGGCGGTTGCTGATTGTGCTTTGACTTTGGTCATCTAGACACTGAGGTCAGCTGGCACCCACCACCCTCCCACGGTGCCGGTTAGTCCCTAACCCTTGCCTTGCAGGTCGTGCTCATGCTGCCCCTGTCTTGCACTGCCTTGGGGAGGGGGGTCCCCCGGGTGTTGACGCTCCTCCTATGATTGTAGCTGCTGTATTTGCGGTTGCTACTACTGCGGCCGGTGCCCTCCCGCAGCGTCGCCTACCCTCGCCACTACCTGACAATCCCCCCCCCACACTCCTCCCCACCTACCACCGACCCAACCCACTCAACATTGAGAACGCCATGTGGGGGTCACTACCCAACATGTTCCCCAAGTCCGTCTCAACAACTAGATGTGTCGGTCCACTGCCATGGCGCCACTCCACACGGACCCCACACAGGTCGTGGCTGCAAGTCTCCAAGCTCACCACCTGTTACAACGAAAGAAGCGTTCTAGAAACGTTTTAGGGAGCTGTTCTAGCGACGCTCAAGCAAACTTCTAGCGGCAACCAGCGAACCATGAATAGATGAATGCTAGAACACTTCAATGGAACCACGATAAAACAGCGAAGACATGCCATTCCCTCCATGTCCAAAGTGCAGTGAATCGCCCCCGGGTCTTTGATGAAGGCCTCATGCGGTGTATGGGGACGGGGCTGCTTGTTGCGGGCTGCAAATGGCATGGGCTTCGGCGGGGGACAGTAGCTTGAGGCCATCCCCTGGTCCCCCGGTTGGCGGCCTCCGGGTCGAACACCCCAAGGCCAAGTTGGTGCACTGTGTGCACAGTGCGAGCGCACTGCGTGGGCACGGCGTGCGCATTGCATGCAATGCCGACACAATGAAAACTAGCAAAGCAGGAAGTGATGCAACCACCCCGCATGTAGGCACGCGTCACAAGGGTCTTCATATCCTTGGTGATTGGTGGCCCTGCACAATTTGCTGTTGCGTGACTCTGTTGGAAGATGTTGGCATTTGTCTCGAGACGTAGGCATTCTCTCTTGAACAAATTGGGGCCCAACTTGCAGCGATATGCAGCAATATGTGGGCCGTTAATGATGAGCCATGCTACTGATTCGCAATGATCCGAGAGTGCGGATGGAGGGTCCAAGTGCTCGCTCATAAAGATAATCCACAAAGACATTGCTTCCTAGATATAGCAAAGCAATGGCCATGAGTGTTGAAATGTGCTTTGGAGTGTGTAACAACCCACCTGCCTATTGGCACATGAACATGCAGTGGGCCATGAGGCAACGGATACTGGGCTTGCATACGCCCCCGTGTCACAGGCGCATGGTCATAAGCACATTGTTCAGTGTTTTTCTCGCTGCACTGCAGCGCACACCACATCTGCACCACACCAGGTGGTTGCATGCAGTGGGGGGCGCCCGCCTTCTTGCACTTGGGGATAAAGACGTTTAGCTGTGCAAGCCTAAACCACTTCACCCACAGCTTCCGATGTGGCTCCACGTTTCCCTTCCGCCCCTATGCGGCCATTCCCCCTCGAACCTCCCCTCCGCATCCCGTCGTCCTCATCAGCCTATCCTCATGAAGCCCCCTCAAACCAACGCAGACCTAGTTCTCGCCCCCATAGCAACTTGTAATGCACGTGATGCTGCACAAACCGCAGAGTCCAAATTGGACTCTGCGGTAGGAGGAGGGGGGAGAGTGTCAAGCCCACAGGACTGGGGGCCCTTGAGTACGGCGAAGGCCCAAGGGGGGTCGAGGATGGCCCCCGCCTCCCTGTGCCGCAAGATCTTCCGCAGCCACCATGTCACCTTGGCCCTCGCTACGGCCTTGCTTTCCCCCACGGCCACCTTCCTCTTCTACTCCGGTTCCTCCTCCACCACCTACTTCTGCACCTCCGTCTTGACCCCCTCCCCCGCTTTCCTCCTTAACTTCCCCACCCTCTTCTCCAATCTCTCAACCGACCACTCCAACGCCTCGATCCAACTCTCCGCCTTTGCCAGGTTTACCCTCCCCTTGTGCAACCACACGTGCCCCCTTTATGTTTCCCTCTGTGCCCCCCAATGCCGTAAAATGCAGCTTGGTGTTCGTCACGGCGGCATCCACCTCGTTGGACGGGTTGATTTCAGAGGCCGCCGATGTACGGCCAAGAAGTTGGCCCCGTCCACGTCCTATCCGGGTACCACCACAGCCAATGCACACACAAGTCTTTCAACTTTCGCTACTCCCGCGACATCGCCACCCATTGCGACCACACTGTGTGCCACTCTTGCAGCATCTCCTGCAACTTGTGCCTCAGCCCCTCGTTTGCACACCATACCTCCGCGTTCTGCTTTCGAGGCTGTGGTGTGTAGGGTGCATGTTAGTGTGAGTGTGTGCAGTGGGAACGGACGTACCTTGTTGGACAAACGGATCACAAGTGCAACGGGGAGAGCGCGTCGGGGTAGGAAGGATGAGTAGAATACCCGCGCCGGTCTCTTCGGTCTCGAGGTCGGGGAGAGGCTCGTTTGGCAGATGGGTGCACCTCTGAAGCTCTCCTGACCACGAGGGGGTTAGTGGCTTGAAGTACTCTCTAGTGGCTGTTTGCAAGCCAACAGGTGATTTGCACTAGTGATGCAAGGTGTGCGGCCTCTTGGTAGGCTCCGGACTGTGTGTTTATGTGATTGCCCGTGCTCCCCATCACCATGCGTCATCCTCGTGGTGGGTTTGAAGAACGTTGTGGCGAATAGGAGCACCGCGAGGGAGCAATCCGCTGGTTGGGGGTACCTGCTTCTGCTCCTACCCAATGCGGTGATTTGGTTGTGAGGTGCGGAGGAGGGGCCTTTGTGTTGAACTATTCATATGCTTGGCCTACGTGAATTGGTGGAAGCACAGTCTTGGTCGCAAGCCGAGCGTGTTTCGTTGACGTGGTGGTTGAACAGCTCCTAGTTGGGCCCCGTGGGGTGGACCAAGAATCAAATGTGGTGTGCGCCACACATGTAGACGGCGCGTGTTTCTGCCGTGTAGCCCTGCAAGACGTCCACGATTGGCTCCCACTAGGAAGGTCATGGCCCTAGTGCGCATTGGTTGGCTTCACAGATCTCTGCATGGAACCGCGCAAAGCCGCGTGCTCAATAACAGCAGTGTTTGTGATGATCCCTGGTTGAGGGATAGCAGGGGGGTTTCAAGTTGGGTTCAAATGTGCACACCTTGGGCAGCCGTGGTCCAACAGTCGCTGCATTTTGTCTTAGTTGGGTGATATGACGGCAATGTCGTCAACGGAAGGAAGGATAGTGTTCTTGGGGAGCTGCTGGCGTAGGGTTTGGTGGAAGGCCTCGTAGACAAGGACAAAATGCGCCAGCCTGCGGGGACAACAGCCAGCGGCGCAGCGCAAAGCGGACGTTTCCATAGGCCCCTGTGCTATGTGCATAGATGCTTGCCATCGTGTGGCATGTGCAAGCTGGCACCCCTTTGGCCTGGAGGCCATGAGTGAGGCAGTCGTGGGGCATGCTCGGGTAGGCTTTTGCGATGTGAAGAAGAGAAACTAATGTGCCCTCCCCACACTAGTGCGGGAGCATCAACATCCGAAGCGCCTACTGTGAGGTGGTATACCCCCGCCTGCTTCCCGCCTGGGGGTCGGAGAGTGCGGCATTTATTGGCTCCCACAGGCCGTCCAGCACGAGACGGGCCACAGTGGACTACACCCTTGTGGCCACACTAATGGGGTGGTAACTGCGGGCCGTCTTAGGGGGGACCCATTTATAGATCATGGCGATTCTTGCCTGCAAGCAATGGGATGGGACGTCGCCGCTTTCCCAAACCTCAAGTACGGCAATGTAGAGGTCCCATTGCAACTCCCTAGGCGGCCATTGGTAGAGGTGCGGTGCCACATGGTCCACTCCTGCCAGCTTGCTTTTTGGCTGACAGAGCGCTTTATTGAAAAACTCCCACGAAGGGGGGGTGAGTAGTGACGGGCGGACGTGGCTTCAGGACCTGTGATAAGAGATCCTTTGCCTCCTCCGGCCGCCATGGCGGGGCCCCGGCAAAGTGTGGGTGGTGCTCTGCGGCACATGTTGTGTTGGGCTTTGGATTGGTCATTTGGAAGGGGGTGACCAGCCAGCACTTTGGGGCCCTGAAAAGGTGGACCAGCGGCGCATGATAGCGTAATAGGTGAGGTGTCTGGAGCTCGCTTCATGTTGGCGGCGGCTTTGCAGCTGGTCCACGCTTGCCAGGCCCTTGTGCAGGAGGGGTTGTAGCGCAGGTTGTCTGCCAGCTTTTGCTCAACGGGGTCCTATGCGGGCTCCAGGCGGGAGCTGTATTGTATAAAGGTGGCCGCCGCGGCTATGATGGTATGATCGGCCCGATTGTCCAGGATATCCTCTGGTAAGTGCGGCATTTATTCTGATGGGTCTAAGGGATATTGTGATGGGTTGGCAATGCAATGCCGTGGGTCCGGGCTACATTCCGGTGGGTCGTGAATACAATGTGGTGGCTTCAGGATACATTCCGATGGGGCTAGGGTATATTTTGGTGGGTTCGGGATGCAATTCGGTGGGTCTGGGATAAATTCCGGTGGGTCCGGGACAAACCCCGTTGGGTCCAGGGTATATTCCGCTGGGATCCGGATATATTATGGTGGGTACAAAATACATTCTGGTGGGTCTGTGTAACACTCCTGTGGGTCCGGGAGACATTGCGACGGGTCGTAGACATATTGCACTGGGGGAATGTTTGCCCGGCACACACCCGGCGCACTACTTTTCTATTAACTATCCCGACTTCAGCCCCAGATTTACCCTCCCACGGAGAAGCCCCCCAAGTAGACCACATTGCACTGCACACCTTCCCTACAAAGCACGTTGCAAAATAAAGCAATATCTGTGACTTCAACCACTCCAACTGTCATTTGTAGTGTAATAAACAAACAACATTGGTCCCACAAGTGTGGGTGTCAATATATTCATTACAATAGTGCTCCTTACACTCATCACAAACTGCGACGGTGGAGCGCCTTTGGCAACACAAAACACACACTTCCGCCTCATCCTCTGCCTCATCTTGCGTGGCGGCCGAGATTGTCCCGGTTTCCTCAATAGCACCGGAAGGTTGGGGCCCAAAAGAGGGCGGAAATGCTACGTCACCCCTGCATTCTCGGGGGTCCCCAACAAAGGGGACGAAATCACAAGTCAAAACCTATGCCGGGGGTCACCATGATGCTCCACGCAACAAAGCATGGATTCAAAGATTGTCCCGGTTTCCTCAATGGCACCGGAAGGTTGGGGCCCAAAAGAGGGCGGAAATGCTACGTCACCCTTGCATTCTCGGGGGTCCCCAACAAAGGAGACAAAATCAGAAGTCAAAACCTACGCTAGGGGTCACCATGATGCTCGTAGTATCTCAAAGTGTGGGTCTCTAGTACAGCCAAGCGCCCAAATAGCTGCACTGTGCTAAGTGCGCCCCCTTAGCGCACCCCCTAAAAGGCCACTAGAGGGGGCACGGGTCCAAAAAGATGCCCGGCGCGCGCTTGGCGCGCTAACGTTCCCCCACTGCGTCCAAAATATAATCCACTGGGTGCGGAATATATTCAAGTGGGCCCGGAATATATTGCGGTGCGTCCCGGATATATTCGAGTGGGTCCGGGATACTTTGCCATGGGTCCGGGATATATTTTGGTGGGTCCAGAATACAATCCGGTGGGTCCGGAATATGTTCCAGTGGGTCCAAGATATATTCCCGTGGGTCTGGGATATATTTCACTGGGTCTGCGATACAATCCTGTGGGTTTGCAATGTAATCCGGTGGCTCCCTGATATACTCAGGTGGGTCCAATGTGTATCGTGATGGGTCCGTGTTATCGTGTCATTTTCCGGTGAATCGGAGAAATTCACGTGAATCCGGGACATAATCTGCGTGTCCGGGATATGATCTGGCGAATCCGGCACAAATGTAGGTGACTCCGGGATTCAATCCCGTGGGTCCGGGTTATTCCAGGTTATAATTCTGATGGGTCCGGGGGCTGTTCCAAAGGGGTATGGGATACATTCCGGTGGGCCCGGAAGATTAATCTGGTGGGTCCCGGATATCTTTCGATTGGTCCACAGTATATTCTGGTTGGTTCGGGATGCAATGCGGTGCGCCAAGAATAAATTCCAATGGGTCCGGCATGTATTGTGACGGGTCCGGGATATATTCTAGTGGTCCGGAATATAATCCGGTGGTTCCGGGATATAATTTGGTGGGTCTAGGGTATATTTCGCTGGGTCCGGGATATAATCCGGTGGGTCAAGGGTATATTCCGGTGGGTCCGGGATACACCGCGGTTGGTGCGGGATATATTCTGGTGGTTTCGGGCTATAGTCCGGTGGGTCTGCAACATATTCAGATGGGTTTGAGACACAATCCATTGGGTCCAGAATATAATCCGGTGGGTCCGGGATAAATTCTAGTGGTTCTAGTGGGATGTATTCCCGTGGGTCCACAATGTAATCCGGTGGGTCCGGGATGCAATCGGGTAGGTCCAATGTATAATCCGATGGGTCCGGTATATATTCTGGTGGGTCCGGGAGATACTCCGGCGGGATATCCTTCTATCTGCATCATGACTCCTGCCCTCTGCATGGCGCATCATGCAGACGCAGACCCTGGTGCAGAAACGTGCCTACTCACTGATTTCAGAAATACTGCCAGTGAGCAAGGTAATTGTCAAGATGGTGTTATGAGGATGGGGGAACTGAAATTCTGTCCAAACATGTGAAAACCCATTTTGTTGGGGGGGTATGGCACGGTTTAGATTAGGTTCCAGAGATTCTAGTTTCCAAGGATCGGGAGTTTCATAGATCAGATTTCCATGCATGAGGTTTTCATAGATTGAGGTTTCCATGGATGTGTGGAAGGAGGGTTGGAGCAGGGCATTGGTGGTGGGTTCCCAAACCCACCAGAATATATCCCGGACCCACCGGAATATATCCCGGACCCACCAGAATATCCCGGACCCACCAGAACATATCCTAGACCCATCGGAATATATCCCGAGGACATCCACAAAGATGGGTAATTTACTCAGATTTGCTTTCTGTACCACGGTCCACGAAACCGTGAGCTGGATATTCAAAGCAAAGCACAGTAGCACTGCACAGAGGCGCCATGGCAAATTCAAACAGGTGTCCTCTCACAAGTAGCCGTAGCACAGCAGTGACATTTGGCTGGTCGGCTTCCAATAGGAGATCAACCCCCACATGTACACAAAAATGTGGAAACGAACACTGCAGGTACCTCCAAAACCGATTTAGCGATGCTGAGGCGATCATCAGACCCTGAAGGAATATGTTCCCTTGTGTTTGCCCTCCTCGCCACCTTGAACTAAGTTACCCAGAAATCACATGGTGTGTCCGTAGATTGCGAACACCCTGATGGACACAGAGAAACAACAAATGAACAAACAATAAACAACACCAACAGTGACAGAACCAAACATCAGTCGGTGTCCTTTTTCTGGAACCGATACTCCCCTTTTTCTTGGAAGTGTTTAAGCATTGAAAATTGTTGACGCTTCAAACTGTTCACAAATTTATGCGATGGAGGTTTGACAAACCAAAGACCCTTCTTGTGACAGGTGTAGATGTAGATAAGAGGAGCTTTTGCCCTGCGCGCGCCCCACGCCGCTTGCAACACAGTTACTAGGAAAAAAGCCCCCAAAGAGTGATCCCCTAAGAGTCTGCCAACATGAATGCATATGCTTCCACATGGTGGACCCATGGCGACATATCCCTGCCTCAAAGCAGAGAAGAGTAATGTGGCTACAAAATCTGCATAGTTGGCAACATAATCGCTACAATATCAGACCCTCTAACGCGGGAGCCATCTAAGATAGAACATGGAATGGGATTGGTCAAAATGGAAAATATGAGGGCCATAAACTGACATGTAGCAAAAATTTTGCCTTACGTGCGCCCTGCGTGCTGACGCCCCCTGTGGATGCGTAGGTGTGCATATGTCAAGGTGCAACGGACCTCATGACAGGGAGTTGACAAGGGAGGTAGGACCTCTGGGATTGTAATAGACAGTCTACCGACCACCCTGCCAGCCAGCCAAACAGAGAATTTATCCGGACACATGGATGGACAGAAGCAGATAAGTAGACAGCCAGCCAGACAGACAGACCAGACAGACCAGACAGACAGACAGACAGACAGACAGACAGACAGACAGACAGACAGATCAACCAAATTATACTTACACAAATGGACAAACAGACAGCCTGCCTGACAAACCTGAAGTGAGGAACAGACAGTGAGACATGGTGCAGGTGTAGATGGGATCTTGAGTAGACTTACCACCATCTACATTTCGTTTACAGAAGGGACATTGCCTGTTCTGTTTTTTGTCCTGATCTCCTTGATTCAGTTTTTTGTCAAGAATATTGGTGCCGTGAAACATTTGTGCCCCCTATTGTCCTTTCAAGTTCACAATTAGTGCGCCTTGCTGATACCAAAGGCTATCATTGACTGCACATTAGAGCACTGTGCCCTCGTCAGGGGCCCAATGAAAGCAACGCTTCGTGTGCCCTGTGGTCTACATCCTGTGATTGCCAATCCAAGTTCCGGTCCTCCATTTCGGCGATGTCCGCCAGTGATCAGTACAATCAGACTTCCCCAAGCAAACTTCTTTCAAGGTTGGGGAACTGAGTTCACCGCCCCCCCCACCCCCCAGTGCTCAGGGATTGGCCCCGTTTCCTTTGGATTTTCATGCAACTGCAGCAATTATTCGCTAAGAAGATTCCACCACTAACCCCAGCCAAGGTGAGCAGAGGGCTAAGATGGGTGGAAATATTGTACAACCTAGCAGGGCAATGAAGCATCACACCAAAATGTCTGCTTCCAAAAAGAATTGATCATTGCCCCTTTGCAACCTTTGTCTATGTGGACCTGGGAGTCTGGGGTGTAGTAGGTTCCTGCTGGGCCGATCCAGCAACCTGGGCACATACAGGGGTACCTGCAGGCGCCCGGATGGGACAAGTAAGAGCCCACAGCGAGACAGGGCAGGTGCAAGCTTTGGTCGCACCACGAGTTGCTGAGAGTTGGAGGGCAGCGATGCTGGGGTGATGGATTCATGGACTGCCTGCGATCACAAGAGTGTGCCGAGACTGGTTGGTTTCTGCCCACTGTTCTTTTGGGGGTGCGACGGCGGCTGGAACGCAACCCCTGCCTTCCCCCGTTTGTGCAAGGCACCACCTTCTTGTGGGCTTGCATGCGCGAGGACTGTCAAACATGGCAGGTCGTCTGACGCGCTTTCCACACAGTTCTACTCTGTGCTGACTACTGCCAAACGCCCTCGCAGATTTGCAGTCTTTCATATGTGAAAGGCAAATATGTGTATCTGCATATCAGATTAGTACCCCCCAGATCCTGAGTTTGAACTTCCCTCCCGGCCAGTTCAGGCAATTTCCGTGGGTCGCCGTGCTTTGGATCTATGCCTCAACTCAGATCATCCTGTCAAACCATCAACCCCATAGACCATGTTACATGCCGGCATGTGCCGGATGCCACGAGCCATGCAGAGGGACAGCTGCACAGGCCCGACTCCTATGATTGGGCCCAGGGCCAGACATGGTGGACACGAAAATGGATCGCAATTGCACATACTGATCCACGCCCACACTGCTATGGGCATTGCCATCACCCTCCACCATTCTTCAGCTGCTATGTTTGGGATATACCGCGTTGTGGAAGACGGCAAATCGACTGCATTGACCTGCGGCTATAAGACCCAAGTGGACACAAGACACAAACTACTACGCAACTGACAGACGTCCCTGAACATCAGATCTTATGCAAGGTCTCACGAATGGACGTGTCCATTTCGGTTTTCCAGAGTGGAGTAGCATTCAGGATGATGTGCCGCGGCATATCACTGGCAGGCGCACGCATTCATGCACACACTCAGCATCGAGCATACTGAGGCGCACACAATGTTATCAGAAGATCCAAAAGCCAGGAGTTTGAAGGGAGCGTCTTGGCTCGTCAGGCCTCCAATCCCAAAAAGGTGAAGCCACACACAAGCACAGCGCGCACAACAGTACACACACACACACAACTGTCACAACCAAAACAGAAGTGTAAAAGACATCAAATCGATGCTTTGTACACACACACACACACACAATTTGCGATGCACAGCACAAAGCGTTGTTGGCTGAGTCAAAAATCCTCGTCAGTTGGTTATCAGACAAGACAAACAGAGCATGTCTGACGCCAATAGGCGGCTTTCTGCAGTACAGGGAGCGGAGACGAGGATTCCCAGACCCCAGGCGATGGTCAGTACACCGACATAGCCTCTGGCGTTCTGGATCCAGCCAGAGGCCTGCAGCAGAGGATGGCCAGATGGCAGCTTCAGAGCCGCCTGTGGTTTTGGGGTACGACTTGGAGCCCTCACCTCCCTGCCCCCTGCACTACTTCACCCCCCCCCCCCCCCTAGGGAGTCTTTTGGATTGCGCGCTACGACAGGCAAGCACGCAAGCTCAGCAAAACAAAATCCTCATCAGTGGTACCAGAGGCACCTTTTCGGTCTGGAAAAAGATGTGCAACAGAGTGTGGACGTCTTGATCCAGGTACTGGGCTGCAGTTGCCTTTGCTGAACAGCGACCTGCAGAGAACACAGTGTCAGTTGACACCGCGCTCACTATTAATGGGCAACTACATGTGGAAGGCATCCTGAAGTGCCTGAAAGGATACAACCCTGTGTTCATCGCAGCGGTATGCACAGCCGCCAAGCCAACAACACAAGATTCAAGCCGACCATCGAAACTCATGACCTTTCCCCACACACACACACACGGCATGAGATGAGATCAAGCGCACAGCGGTGGCACAACATTGATCGTCAAAACAGCTCGTCAGGCATCAAAGGAGCCTCATGGAGACTAGGCGCCTTTCGAAAAAAAATACACACTCAGACACACGCGCGCGCACACACACACACGCGTTGAGAGCCGCGTAAACAAGAACTACACACACATACATACACATACAAACACGAATGTGAAGACCCCAAGAATCCCACAAAGCCATCCAATTCAAATGACATACACACAGGCGCACGCATGCAGGCACACAGTCACAATGAGTGCACCCCAACTTCCGTGAGCCGTTTAGATGCTGGATCACGGGAAACAGTGTGTAGTCAGTACTCGCAGTTCAAACGAGCAGAGAAATTATCATATGAACATCAGACACAGGCACCTTTCTGCAGTGGAAGGAGCAGGGGCAACGGGCATAGACAAATGCACTTAGGTCAGGAGGTCAGGAGGGCCAGATGACCACGTCCCTTGGTGTACCGACCACTCCATCTACTGCCCGCTCTGACCAACGGCTGCACTATACACTCACACAATACCCAGTGAAGGTCATATGAACACTGATGCAACCAGCGAATGCAGCAAGATGCAAGTTGATCACTGCTACTCTCTGTCAGTACCCTCACTTCAATGAGAAAGAAATAAGAAATTCAGATGAACATGGCAGCATGGGCACCTTTCTCCAATGGCAAAACTAACCAGGAACAAAAGCTCATATTCAGTTTACTTGGGCCAGGGCTTAATTGGAGAGGCTCATGAGCAGTGAGAAACGGGCGTGCTGAACCCAACCCCTCTTTCCGGCATGCAGGTATGGGATGAGGATAAGGGGCACCGCATTCAGCACCAGTTGAAATGTTGTGGGGTCGATTAAGACCCATCAGGGCCCCTGTCGCCCCTGACCTGAAGCACCGCTAGCCTTCACCACACATACACACACATGCGCGTGCGCTACTGGCACTGCCACTGGACTGGTTCGACCGGGACCAGCAGCACCATATCCAGTCATGTCCAACAAACGGGTGCTGACTGGTATGCCCTCTCTGAGCGGACCTATTACCCGATAGCAGTTACAGGACCCACACACTGGACCCAGCAGGACCCGTCCACATCGCACAAACCCCTGAGTAAGACGCACCATGTCGCAAGCCCGACCCAGTGACCCCCTCCGTCATGTTGACTCAGTAGCATCGACAAACATTTTCCAGCAGCCACAGCAGCAGCCACACACTCTCACAGGGCGCACTGGCCTCCCACCTGATTCATCAGCTCTAGTCGACAACACAGAGTCATGGCCTACCCAGCTCGGTGCAACCACACTCTACCGCGTGCTTCATGTCCAATCAGCGTCTCCCTGATCACTTTGTGTGTCCGTCGGTCTGAGACTACCAAACACGGCTCAGTGGGACACAGCCAACCCAATGGGGTCTGCGTTTCCAGACCGCCCGCAGCTCCAAAACCGCTCATCTGGCTTCAACAGCGAGTCCGCACACCATGGAACGAAATTTCGTGCACACGTACTCCCCATCCTCGGCAAACGAGACACATTTCCCCATTGCTCTTGGGAAAAAATGCCACACAAGCGTGAATGTTCTGTGAGGAGCCGTTCGGCTATGCGCGTTGCGATTGCTGCTGCCTTCAAAACGCATGCGAGCACCAACCTCCCTCTGCACCTTGCCTCCTTTGCATCCCTGCGGACGTGTTTGCAGCCTGGCATGCATGCAACACAATAAACCCAGAAAAAGCAATGGCAGCCTGACGAGAGCCTCACCCCTGCTCCTGCCAGCAATTACTCAGCGGGAACAGGGGTTGGCAAGATCCCAGCTGCTGGACTAGGACTGTGAGCCTCTTGAGAGTGGTTCAAGATCTTCTGCATCTCCGTCATGATATCCAGCTTGGCCGTTCCCTTGATATTGCTGGGTTGAATGGCTGTGGGGCGGTACAGGGTGGTGTGAAACACGACAAAAACATTTCATGCAAACTAGCAAAGCCTTCTTGTTCAGCCCAAGTAAGCCCTTGATGAAACGAGTCACAAAGGGACCCTAACCCAACCATTGGCCCCGGGTGTACAATATATGAGCCAGACTGGGTGAAATTGGGGTGCAAAATGTGGTGTAGGTGGGTAACAAAGGTCCACTTTGCTGCGTGTTAGCATCACAAATGCCCCCCGCCCCTTTTGGAAAATATGTAATTTGTTGTTCTGCTGTGGCACCATAAATGGCTGCCATTTAATACCTGTTCATGTGGGACGATCCCAGTCTGCCTTGGTTGCACGCAGCAAGATGCTGAACAGACTTCTGTGGTGAGATTCGCCGGGGCATGTGCAAACCAATCCTACGTTGGGTACAAAATGGGCTGCATGGGGTGCTCTTTGCATCCTGCAGCCCACACAGCCCCTAAAACAGTTCTATGTATTGTATACGGTTTGCATCGTGTAGTGCTGAGCAAGGTGTAGCAGAAGTAAACCCCCCCCCCCTTTATTATCACGCACCGAAATAATATCACGCATGCATGATAATATTTTGGACCACTAAAATAATATCACGCATGCATTTTGGCCACCTGAGCACATCGCAGACAGCAAGGCAAAACACTGTGGGAAACGTGATTGTCAACCAAAACACATAGTTATCTTGGTGCGAGAAAAGTGGCCATAGATAGCTGGCGTGCTCCTGCCTTGGGTTTCGGCTTGGGCTTCGCAGCTGCAATATTCTGGGGCTGAACTTCTGGGGGTGCAAACTGGTAGGGGATTCGAAGCTTTGCTTTGCTGGGATCAATATAACCAAGATCCCGGAATATTGCAGGCACATCCAGGTTGGCAGTGGCTGCAGTCAGGCCACTATAGCACAACTCAACAAACAAATCTCGCTGTTGTGCAGCAGTTAGCTTGGCCTGATGCTCCATGTGAGAAACATACAACCTGTGGTGGGCTGAACGATACAAGGCAGCCAATGCAGTGTCAATCGATTGAATAAACATGGTTAGGCCACCTGGTATCATAGCATACCTCAGACCACAGTGCCTGAGGGCCTGCAACACAGCTTGTGAAATGCGTGCAGACGCCGAGTCCAAAATAATAACGCACTCCCCCCTTCAGCATCCGGAACAGGCAGGGGGTGGTCAAAATAATATCACGCCCAAAATAATATCACGCACCGAAATAATATCACGCGCGTGATATTAAAAGGGGGGGGGTTTAATGCACTCCCCCCTTCAGCATCAGGAACAGGCAGGGGGTGGTCAAAATAATATCACGCCCAAAATAATATCACGCACCGAAATAATATCACGCGCGTGATATTAAAAGGGGGGGGGGGGTTTAGAACTGGAGCTTGAACAAAATCCAGAATTGGAGGTGGAGTGCTAGAAGCCACAGATGTTGAAGGAATCAGAATCTGTGTCTTTCAGCTACAAAAACTAGTCAATTGTATTTGAAAAAGGAGCATCTTTTGGAAGTGTGCATACCTCTCCTTTGTTCTTGGGGGCCTGTCCTTTCAACGTTTCACACCTGGTGATGACGCCTCATATGGATAATCCTCATCACACAAATCCTCAGCCGCAATCAAATTCATCGCTTCCCATGTCACGCTGTTACGCACTTGGACTTTGTTGCAAAATTTTGGTCTGTTTTGTGGAAGCCACTCCTGTCGAGCATTGGGACACCCCCTGAACCACAGCAAAGCCTCCCACCAGTTTTCAAAACCCTGAACCATTACTGGGGGACCATTACTGAGTAATGGTTCCCTCCTAGCCCCCCCCCCCCCCCGGAGCCCCACCGAATAAAGACCCATCCTTATGCGCAGCCGCCCTGCGGGTAGGGTCAACTAGGATTACTAGAAATGGGGTCATAAAAAGTAGAAGAGTCAATGGACTCAGACATGTCTGTGCTGCAAAATATAACGAATGATGCAGAATTCTGTGAAAAACAATGACATGTTGTTGGGACTTCACAGCATTTGGCTGCTCAAAAGCAATTTCCTGTTGACCTTCACAAAAAGACACCGAGCCAGAAAAAAATATGTGGAAATTGCTAAAAATGCGAAAAATGCAAATCAGACATTCCCCTGTGTTGGTCCCACAAGAAGCACACTTACAAAGTGCCTGTGCACAAAGGGAGCGGGGGGTTGAAGCCCAGAGGAGGGTTGTGCTCAAAACAGTGTATAAGCTCGTTCATAAAAAGCGGGGGGGGCTGAGGGTTTGAGGGTTTGTAGCATAGAAATTATGCGTCAAATTCTTCGAAAGTGATGAGGGTTCAAGGCCCCACAAAAATAGAACGTTTCCACACAATTGGATTTGTAGATTGTCTCAAGTGCCCAGTAGAACACAACAAACACCCTGCAACAACAAGAAAGAAACTACTGGCTGGCAGCACACACAATAACATCCAGTCGGGGGAGGGGGGGGGGCTCGGTTCTGGACGCCAACCACCCCCCAAGTAACTGTTGGCCAGAGGCCCCTTCGGGGGGGGGGTTTTGGGATTTTGATTTGATTTGATTTGAGGGCCGATCTTGAGGCTCACAGGCCGCCTGGGGGGCGCTCGATGGCTGTACCGACGACTCTGCATATCGGCCGGCCATGCATGCAGTGCGCTCCCGGCCGCGCCCACGGGCCGGGGGGGGGGGGGGCAGGCTTGTCGCCGTGCCGCGGGTTGCGTGTGGGGGGGGGGGTTTGGTTTGGTTTGGTTTGGCAAGCACCCGGCCCGTGGCTCTGTCCGCCCCTTTGGACGCAAGACCTAAGGCATGGGGCGCGGATTGCGCAACGCATCGACGTCGGGTCTGCTCGCCCTAGGCATCCCCATGGTCAGCCCTGGGTATCGCCTGCCGCAAAGCTTGTTAACCGTCCTCCATGAACGCCTTCACGATGCCAACCCACCTCCGGAACTCCACCCCCTGTAACGCTGGGGGCACGTATACATGATCATGCGGCACTGCCGCCCCGTCGTGGGTGCCTTCTCCGTCAGCTGCTATACACGTCTTGCTGCGTGGCACCCCACTCAGCACCCGAAGCGTCGTCCCCCCGTGCAGCCTCCATGGTGGCACCACCTTCGCCAGCGCCCGCCTCCACCTGGGCCGTTGGCATGGGCACTTGTACCGGGTTGTCACCTCTTCATGGTGCTCGCACCTGGGGCATGCCTTCAGCAGGGGGTGCCACAAGCCCAAGTGTAGGGGCTCCAGCGTGATGCCCACCTCTGGCTCCTCCTGTAGGAGTTGTCGCTTGCTTGGGTGGATGGACCGAGGGGGCCTCCACCTGTCTGGCTCGTGGATGGGCCACTCCAGACGCTCCGTCCCACCTTCTGTGGGGCGTACGCCGTACGTCGGTGGCACCGGGATGGGCACTGCCAGCCTGTCGCCCCGCGCGCTGCGTGCCACCGCTTCCGTCGCCTGGGCATCGGTCACGATGTTGCCCATGACCCGTACCGCCCTGTCTGTCACCAGGCCCCCGGCCTCCTGATGCGATTTCACCCACCACTGGGTCGCCTCAACCGCGGACACCAATTGTTGCAGGGCCTTCCTCAAGGGGTGGCGAGTCCGCCAGCACTGCCGCCGCTTGCGCATCAAACGCCTGTTCCACGAAGGCCGCTCCCATCTCCTGTAGGCGGGCCGCCACATGGCGTCCTAGGAAGATACCCAAGAGCTCCCCCGTGGTGTTGTCGACCCACGGAGGCAGCGGCACCGCCGCCCCCCACCACCGGTCGCCTATCCTGGTCACGAGCCCTACGCCGTTGCCCTGGCCGTCTGCCAGATCATGGCGGGCTCCTGCGTCCGTGTAGACCGCGACTGCTCGACCCTGGGCCTGCGCTGCCCATCGCTCCCACGGGATGTGGAGGACATTGGCACCCTCTCTGGGCCGTAGATGCCACGTCACGTCGGCTATTTCCCAGCCTATTTCGCATAGCGCATTACGCAGCCTGCGTTCCGTGGCCTTTGCGCCCTGCCGATACCGTCGCGCACGCGCCCATTCCGCCAGCGTGCTGCGCGTGCTGTTTATCACCCGGAGCTGCTGCTTGACCGCCGCCCTGTAGCTTGCGGATCGAGGGTGTCGCACCCTGAACGCCAGCCACAGCACCTCCCACAGGGTGCTGGAGTCCACTGTGAAGTGCAGAAGGAGTTTCCGTCTCCAAAAACGCCCCATGGGCGTTGCCAACGTGTAGATGTCGTTCTCCCTGGGGAGTGCTCCCTGCGTACGCGCCACTACTTGCGCTTGCACTTGCTCAGTGAACACCTGTGTCTGCAAAGCTGGAGAGGTGGATCGTGGCCGAGGCCCATTCCGCCACAGCTGCTCGTACCGTACGGCGGAGCCCAGTGCCGCCACCTCGCTCACGACCTGGCTGCCCAGTATCCATAGGCCCTATCTCTTGGTGCGGCGCTGCGCTTGTCCGTACTCTTCATGACGGAGCGCCCTGGTAGCTCCTTTCTCTGCTCGCCATGAGATGTACAGGTACTCCTCTTTGGACGGAACGTGGCTTACTTGGTACTTGGGTGTGATGGCGTCTTGCCGTTCTAATGTCTCCACCAGGGCTCTTTCTGTCGCCGCTGGCACCACGGCGTCGTCTTAGTACCGCTCTGTGTCAAAGGTGCACTCGGCGCCGTTGTTCCATACATTGGGGAGGCCTCTGTGCCCTGGGCCTACCTCTGCCATGTACTCCACCTCCTGGTACAGGTACACCCTGGGTCCCAGGGGCGAACCTTGGAACACCCCCACCCGGAACGACCATGCTCTCGTGGTGCCCGCCCCTGTCACCGTGAAAATGCGGGCCCACTGGACGTACCTCTGGTACCATCACACTTTGGGCGGGTCCCCTCCTGCCGTCTGCAGCAGGAACGCGATGCCACTCAAGTTGATTGTACCATATGCGTTGCTGCGGTCCCTCTTGTACAGAATTGCGTCACCCTGCTGCTCTGAGACGTGGTCCAGCAGCATGGTCTGCATTCGCGCCACGTCTCCCGCTGACTGTCCTCTCTGGTACGCCCACTGCCTGTCACTGACGTACTGCTCTGTCTGGGCGGTGATCATGATCGCTATCAGCTTGGCGATCTCTTCCTCCATGGCTATCGGTCGGGTATCCTCCTCGGTTTGGACGACGGGCCTCTTGCGGATGGGAACATGCAAAACGAATCACAGGACGGGCTCTACGTATGTGAGGATTGAAGGCTCGCTATCGACTTGGTGGCCAGCTGCTTGATGGCCGCCGTCAGCATCCCCGACTTGCCTGGAGCCCGCGGCTCCCTGCCTGCCACTGCCTTAATCCACTCCTCCGGGGGGAAGTTGAGGTCCGTCGGGTCCGCCCCCTGGTCTAGGAATATCTTGGCCGCCCTGCCTTATTTCCTCTCCATTTGCCTTGCGAACTCGTGCATCATGGCCTCCCTTGTTTGGGGTGACCCCCGTTCGTCGTTGATCGTGGTCACTGGCGCGAAGACATTTACTTTCCTCGACCGTACATGCCGTCGCGCCGCCCCCAGGTCGGGCGGCCCTTGGTCGAGGCGTTCTCCTTGCTGTTCCTGGAATCGGGCCCTTGCTAGCCAACGCCGTTTGTGCGCCATTAGCGCTCCCCACTCCTAGGCTTCCACTCGGGCTCCCATCTGGTGGGCCGGGGCGCCCACTGCCCGCACCAGCATTGCCATGGTCGCCTCAGACCACTACTGCACTGGTAGGATTGGGTCCGGTGTCCAGTGCTGCCCTCACTGGTCATGCTCCGCGCGGAATGGCTGCCACTGCTCCGGCGTGATCTGCTGGTGCCTCGTTAGGGCCGGGCGGGGCTGCACCCCCAATGGCGCTTCCCTGAACGTCCCCGGCACCCTGATATCAGCCACCACCATTCGGTGGTCCGTGCGGACTGGGATGTGCCCCAGTACCTGTACTTGCCCCACTGCGACTTCGGTCGGGGCCATCACGAAGTCCAGCATGGACCGTTCCTGGGCGTGCGCGCAAGATCCTCTCCAGGTCCACGTCCATCGGGTCGGATACGTCGTGTACCCCCACTCGGGCACTTGTTCTCGGATATCTGGTCGTCTCAGGGCGTCCTTGTTAGAGTCGCCCAGGAGTATGAGGGGAGGCGGAGTCCTGCCGATCACGTCTCTGAGGCTGTTTAACACCTGGCGTGCCGGTCTGTCCGGGGTCGCGTACACCAACCCTGTCCGCACGAGATCTTTTCCCCTGTACTGGACCAGAAGGACGGCACTTTTGAGCATCGGATGCGGAACTTCGTGCTCTTCCATATTGTCTCTCGCAAAAATTACTGAAAATGCACGTAGCCCCGGGAAATCGCGATTTATTGCCATTTTGGGTGTTTTTCGGCTTGAAAACTTGCCCCGGCCGTGGCCTGCCGGGTGACTAAAATGGCCATAACTCCATTTTAGGGGCCCCAAAACGCGCGGCACTTTTGACCATCGGATGCGTAATTTCGCCCTCTTCGCTTTTGTCCCTCGCAAAATTTGCTAAAAACGCACGTAGCCCCGGGAAATCGCGACTTATTGCCATTTTTAGTGTTTTTCGGCTTGAAAACTTGCCCCGGCCGTGGCCGGCCGGGTGACTAAAATGGCTATAACTCCATTTTAGAGGCCCCAAAGCGCGCGGCACTTTTGACCATCGGATGCGGAATTTCGTGCTCTTCAATTTTGTCACTCGCAAAATTTGCTGAAAATGCCGTAGCCCCGGGAAATTGCGATTTATTGCCATTTTTGGTGTTTTTTGGCTTGAAAACTCGCCCCCGCCATGGTTGGCCGGGTGACTAAAATGGGCATAACTCGATTTTAGGGGCCCCCAAACGCGCGGCACTTTTGACCATCGGATGCGGAATTTCCCGTTCTTCGATTTGGTCTCTTGCAAAATTTGCTGGAAATGCACGTAGCCCCGGGAAATCGCGATATATTGCCATTCTGGGTGTTATTCGGCTTGAAAACTTGCCCCGGCCGTGGCCGGCCGGGTGACTAAAATGGCCATAAATCAATCTTAGGGGCCCCAAAACGCGCGGCACTTTTGACCATCGGATGCGGAATTTCGCGCTCTTCGATTTTACTTTCGCAAAAATTGCTGAAAATGCACGTAGCCCCGGGTAATCGCGACTTATTGCCATTTTTAGTGTTTTTCGGCTTGAAAAAATGCCCCGGCCGTGGCCGGCCGGGTGACTAAAATGGCCATAACTCCATTTTAGAGGCCCCAAATCGCGCGGCACTTTTGACCATCGGATGCGGAATTTCGTGCTCTTCAATTTTGTCACTCGCAAAATTTGCTGAAAATGCCGTAGCCCCGGGAAATTGCGATTTATTGCCATTTTTGGTGTTTTTTGGCTTGAAAACTCGCCCCCGCCATGGTTGGCCGGGTGACTAAAATGGGCATAACTCGATTTTAGGGGCCCCAAATCGCGCGGCACTTTTGACCATCGGATGCGGAATTTCCCGTTCTTCGATTTTGTCTCTCGCAAAATTTGCTGGAAATGCACGTAGCCCCGGGAAATCGCGATATATTGCCATTCTGGGTGTTATTCGGCTTGAAACCTTGCCACGGCCGTGGCCGGCCGGGTGACTAAAATGGCCATAAATCAATCTTAGGGGCCCCAAAACGCGCGGCACTTTTGACCATCGGATGCGGAATTTCGCGCTCTTCGATT
The DNA here is from genome assembly GCA_964036045.1 of Eutreptiella sp. 'Long Island Sound 2002'. Taxonomy (NCBI): domain Eukaryota; phylum Euglenozoa; class Euglenophyceae; order Eutreptiales; family Eutreptiaceae; genus Eutreptiella; species Eutreptiella sp. 'Long Island Sound 2002'. The sequence continues at coordinate 158,575,546 of OZ038380.1, forward strand.
TTACTTTCGCAAAAATTGCTGAAAATGCACGTAGCCCCGGGTAATCGCGACTTATTGCCATTTTTAGTGTTTTTCGGCTTGAAAAATTGCCCCGGCCGTGGCCGGCAGGGTGACTAAAATGGCCATCATCCAACTTAAGGGGCCCCAAAACGCGCGGCACTTTTGACCATCGGATGCGGAATTTCGTGCTCTTCGATTTTGTCCCGCGCAAAATTTGCTGACAATGCACGTAGCCCCGGGAAATCGCGATTTATTGCCATTCTGGGTGTTTTTCGGCTTGAAAACTTGCCCCGGCCGTGGCCAGCCCGGTGACTAAAATGGCCATTACTCAATCTTAGGAGCCCCAAAACGCGCGGCACTTTTGACCATCAGATGCGGAGTTTCGCCGTGTTCGATTCGTCTCTCGCAAAATTTGCTGACAATGCACGTAGCCCCGGGAAATCGCGATTCATTGCCATTTTCGGTGTTTTTCGGCTTGAAAACTTGCCCCGGCCGTGGCCGGCTGGGTGACTAAAATGGCCATAACTCCATTTTAGGGGGCCCCAAATCGCGCGGAACTTTTGACCCTCTGATGCGGAATTTGGCGCTCTTCGATTCATCTCTCACAGAATTTGCTGAAAATGCACATAGCCCCGGGAAATTGCGATTTATTGCCATTTTCGGTGTTTTTGGGCTCGATAACTTGCCCCGGCCGTGGCCGGCCGGGTGACTAAAATGGCCATAACTCAATTTTAGGGGCCCCAAAACACGCAGCACATTTGACTATCGCATGCGGAATTTCGCGGTCTTCGATTTTGTCTCTCGCAAAATTCGTTATAAATGCCCATAGCCCCGGGAAATCGCGATTTATTGCCATTTTGAGTGTTTTTCGGCTTGAAACCTTGCCCCGGCTGTGGCCGGCGGGGTGACTAAAATGGCCATAACTCAATTTTAGGGGCCCCAAAACGCGCGGCACTTTTGACCATCGGATGCGGAATTTCGTGCTCTTCAATTTTGTCTCTCGCAAAATTTGCTGAAAATGCAAGTAGCCCCGGGAAATCGCGATTTATTGCCATTTTGGGTTCCCCGTTCTTTGATTTTGTCGCTCGCAAAATGTGCTGAAAATGCATGTAGCCCCGATTTATTGCCATTTTGGGTGTTTTTTCGGCTTGAAAACTTGCCCCGGCCATGGCCGGCCCGGGTGACTAAAATGGCCATAACTCAATCTTAGGGGCCCCAAAACGCGCGGCACTTCTCGCTGGGTGACTAAAATGGCCATAACGCCATTTTAGGGAACCCAAAACGCGCGGCACTTTTAACCATCGGATGCGCAATTTCCCGGTCTTTGGTTTTGTTTGCCGCAAAATTTGCTGAAAATGCAAGTAGCCCCGGGAAATCGCGATTTATTGCCATTTTGGGTGTTTTTCGGCTGGATAACTTGCCCCGGCCGCGGCCGGCCGGGTGACTAAAATGGCCATAACTCGATTTTAGGGGCCCCAAATCGCGCGACACTTTTGACTATCGGATGCGGAATTTCCCGTTCTTCGATTTTGTCCTTCGCAAAATTTGCTGAAAATGCACGTAGCCCCGGGAAATCGCGATTTATTGCCATTTTGGGTGTTTTTCGGCTTGAAACCTTGCCCCGGCCGTGGCCGGCTGGGTGACTAAAATGGCCACAACTCGATTTTAGGGGCCCCAAAACGCGCGGCACTTTTGACCATCGGATTCGATTTTGTCTCTCGCAAAATTTGCTGAAAATGCACGTACCCCTGGGAAATCGCGATTTATTGCCATTTTGGGTGTTTTTCGGCTTGAAAACTTGCCCCGGCCGTGGCCGGCCGGGTGACTAAAATGGCCATCACTCAATCTTAGGGGCCCGAAAACGCGCGGCACTTTTGACCATTGGATGTCGAATTTCGTGCTCTTCAATTTTGTCCCTCGCAAAATTTGCTAAAAATGCACGTAGCCCCGGGAAATTGCGATTTATTGCCATTTTGGGTGTTATTCGGCTTGAAACCTTGCCACGGCCGTGGCCGGCCGGGTGACTAAAATGGCCATAACTCGATTTTAGGGGCCCCAAAACGCGCGGCACTTTTGACCATCGGATGCGGAATTTCGTGCTCTTCAATTTTGTCTCTCGCAAAATTCGTTGAAAGGGCACGTAGCCCCGGGAAATCGCGATTTATTGCCATTTTGGGTGTTTTTTGGCTTGAAACCTTGCCCCGGCCGTGGCCGGCTGGGTGACTAAAATGGCCATCACTCAATCTTAGGGGCCTCAAAACGCGCGGCACTTTTGACCATCGAATGCGGAATTTCGTGATCTTCAATTTTGCCTCTCGCAACCTTTGCTGAAAATGCATGTAGCCCTGGGAAATCGCGATTTATTGCCATTTTGGGTGTTTTTCGGCTTGAACACTTGCCCCGGCCGTGGCCGGCTGGGTGACTAAAATGGCCATAACTCCATTTTAGGGGATCCAAAACGCGCGGCACTTTTGACTATCGCATGCGGAATTTCGCGGTCTTCGATTTTGTCTCTCGCAAAATTCGTTATAAATGCCCATAGCCCCGGGAAATCGCGATTTATTGCCATTTTGAGTGTTTTTCGGCTTGAAACCTTGCCCCGGCCGTGGCCGGCGGGGTGACTAAAATGGCCATAACTCGATATTAGGGGCCCGAAAACGCGCGGCACTTTTGACCGTCGGATGTGGAATTTCGTTCTCTTCAATTTTGCCTCCCGCAAAATTTGCTGAAAATGCACGTAGCCCCGGGAAATCGCGATTTATTGCCATTTTGGGTGTTTTTCGGCTTGAAAACTTGCCCCGGCCATGGCCTGCCGGGTGACTGAAATGCCCATAACTCGATTTTAGGGGCCCCAAATCGCGCGGCACTTTTGACCATCGGATGCGGAATTTCGCCCTCTTCAATTTTGTCCGTCGCAAAATTTGCTGAAAATGCATGTAGCCCCGGGAAATCGCGATTTATTGCCATTTTGGTTGTGTTTCGGCTTGAAAACTTGCCCCGGCCATGGCCGGCCGGGTGACTAATTGCGGGCAATCCATTTTAGGGGACCCAAAACGCGCGGCACTTTTGACCATCGAATGCGGAATTTCGCCCTGTTCAATTTTGTGTGTCGCAAAATTTGCTGACAATGCACGTAGCCCTGGGAAAGCGCGATTTATTGCCATTTTGGGTGTTTTTCGGCTTGAACACTTGCCCCGGCCGTGGTCGGGTGACTAAAATGGCCATAACTCCATTTTAGGGGATCCAAAACGCGCGGCACTTTTGACTATCGCATGCGGAATTTTGCGATCTTCGATTTTGTCCCTCGCAAAATTCGTTATAAATGCCCATAGCCCCAAGAAATTGCGATTTATTGCCATTTTGAGTGTTTTTCGGCTTGAAACCTTGCCCCGGCCGTGGCCGGCGGGGTGACTAAAATGGCCATAACTCGATATTAGGGGCCCCAAAACGCGCGGCACTTTTGACCGTCGGATGTGGAATTTCGTGCTCTTCAATTTTGCCTTCCGCAAAATTTGCTGAAAATGCACGTAGCCCCGGGAAATCGCGATTTATTGCCATTTTGGGTGTTTTTTGGCTTGAAAACACCCCCCGGCCATGGCCCGCCGGGTGACTAAAATGGCCATAACTCGTTTTTAGGGGCCCCAAATCGCGCGGCACTTTTGACCATCGGATGCGGAATTTCGCCCTCTTCAATTTTGTCCGTTGCAAAATTTGCTGAAAATGCATGTAGCCCCGGGAAATCGCGATTTATTGCCATTTTGGGTGTTTTTTGGCTTGAACACTTGCCCCGGCCGTGGCCGGCCGGGTGACTAAAATGGCCGGCAATCCATTTTAAGGGACCCAAAACGCGCGGCACTTTCGACCATCGAATGCGGAATTTCGCCCTGTTCAATTTTGTGTGTCGCAAAATTTGCTGAAAATGCACGTAACCCCGGGAAATCGCGATTTATTGCCCTTTTGGGTGTTATATGGCTTGAAAACTTGCCCGGGCCGTGGCCGGCCGGGTGACTAAAATGGCCTTAACTCGATTTCAGGGGCCCCAAATCGCGCGGCACTTTTGACCATCGGATGCGGAATTTCGCCCTCTTCAATTTTGTCTTGCGCAAAATTTGCTGAAAATGCATGTAACCCCGGGAAATCGCGATTTAATGCCATTTTGGGTGTTTTTCGGCTTGAAACCTTGCCCCGGCCGTGGCCGGCCGGGTGACTAAAATGGCCATCACTCAATCATAGGGGCCCCGAAACGCGCGGCACTTTTGACCATAACATGCGGGATTTCGCCCTCTTCGATTCATCTTGCGCCAAATTTGCTGAAAATGCACTTAGCCCCGGGAAATCGCGATTTATTGCCATTTTGGTGTTTTTCGGCTGGAAAACTTGCCCCGGCCGTGGCCGGCCGGGTGACTAAAATGGCCATAACTCGATTTTAGGGGCCCCAAATCGCGCGGCACTTTTGACCATCGGATGCGGAATTTCGCCCTCTTCGATTTTGTTCCACGCAAAATTCGTTGAAAATGCACGTAGCCCCGGGAAATCGCAATTTATTGCCATCTTGGGTGTTTTTAGGCTTGAACACTTGCCCTGGCCGTGGCCGGCCGAGTGACTAAAATGGCCATAACTCAATTTTAGGGGCCCCAAAAACGCGCGGCACTTTTGACCATCGGATGCGGAATTTCGCGCTCTTCGATTCGTCCCTCGCTAAATTTTCTGAAAATACACGTAGCCCCGGGAAATCGCGATTTATTGCCATTTTGGGTGTTTTTCGGCTTGAAAACTTGCCCCGGCCGTGGCTGGCCGGGTGACTAAAATGGCCATAACTCCATTTTAGGGGTCCCAAAACGCGCGGCACTTTTCACCATCGGATGCGGAATTTCGCCCTCTTCAATTTCGTCTCTCGCAAAAATTGCTCAAAATGCACGTAGCCCCGGGTAATCGCGATTTATTGCCATTTTGGGTGTTTTTCGGCTTGAAAACTTGCCCCGGCCATGGCCGGCCGGGTGACTAAAATGGCCATAGCTCGATTTTAGGGGCCCGCAAAACACGCGGCACATTTGACTATCGGATGCGAAATTTCCCGTTCCTTGATTTGTCCCTCGCAAAATTTGCAGAAAATGCATATAGCCCCAGGAAATCGCGCTTTATTGCCATTTTGGGTGTTTTTCGGCTTGAAAAATTGCCCCGGCCGTGGCCAGCCCGGTGACTAAAATGGCCATCACTCAATCTTAGGGACCCGAAAACTCGCGGCACTTTTGACCAGCAGATGCGGAATTTCGCGCTCTTGGATTCGTCTCTCAGAAAATTTGCTGAAAATGCACGTAGCCCCGGGAAATCGCGATTTATTGCCATTTTGGGTGTTATTCGGCTTGAAAAATTGCACCGGCCGTGGCCGGCCTGGTGACTAAAATGGCCATAACTCAATTTTAGCAGCCCCAAAACGCGCGGCATTTTTGACCATCAAATGCGGAATTTCACGCTCTTCGATTCATCTTTCGCAAAAATTGCTGAAAATGTACATAGCCCCGAGAAATTGGATTTTTTGCCATTTTGGGTGTTTTTCGGCTTGAAAACTTGCCCCGGCCGTGGCCGGCGGGGTGACTAAAATGGCCATAACTCAATCTTAGGGGCGCCGAAACGCGCGGCACTTTTGACAATCGGATGCGGAATTTCGCGGTCTTCAATTTTGTCTCTCGCAAAATTTGCTGAAAATGCAGGTAGCCCCGGGAAATCGCGATTTATTGCCATTTTGGGTGTTTTTCGGCTTGAAACCTTGCCCCGGCCATGGCCGGCTGGGTGACTAAAATGGCCATAACTCGATTTTAGGGGCCCGCAAAACACGCGGCACATTTGACTATCGGATGCGAAATTTCCCGTTCCTTGATTTGTCCCTCGCAAAATTTGCAGAAAATGCATATAGCCCCAGGAAATCGCGCTTTATTGCCATTTTGGGTGTTTTTCGGCTTGAAAAATTGCCCCGGCCGTGGCCAGCCCGGTGACTAAAATGGCCATCACTCAATCTTAGGGACCCGAAAACTCGCGGCACTTTTGACCAGCAGATGCGGAATTTCGCGCTCTTGGATTCGTCTCTCAGAAAATTTGCTGAAAATGCACGTAGCCCCGGGAAATCGCGATTTATTGCCATTTTGGGTGTTATTCGGCTTGAAAAATTGCACCGGCCGTGGCCGGCCTGGTGACTAAAATGGCCATAACTCAATTTTAGCAGCCCCAAAACGCGCGGCATTTTTGACCATCAAATGCGGAATTTCACGCTCTTCGATTCATCTTTCGCAAAAATTGCTGAAAATGTACATAGCCCCGAGAAATTGGATTTTTTGCCATTTTGGGTGTTTTTCGGCTTGAAAACTTGCCCCGGCCGTGGCCGGCGGGGTGACTAAAATGGCCATAACTCAATCTTAGGGGCGCCGAAACGCGCGGCACTTTTGACAATCGGATGCGGAATTTCGCGGTCTTCAATTTTGTCTCTCGCAAAATTTGCTGAAAATGCAGGTAGCCCCGGGAAATCGCGATTTATTGCCATTTTGGGTGTTTTTTGGCTTGACAACTTGCCCCGGCCGTGGCCGACCGGGTGACTAAAATGGCCATAACTCGATTTTAGGGGCCACAAAACGCGCGGCACTGTTGACCATCGGATGCGGAATTTCGCCATCTTCTATTCGTCTCCCGCAAAATTTGCTGAAAATGCACGTAGCCCCGGGAAATCGCCATTTATCGCCATTTTGGGTGTTTTTCGGCTTGAAAACTTGCCCCGGCCGCGGCCGGCCGGGTGACTAAAATGGGCATGACTCCATTTTAGGGGCCGCAAATCGCGCGGCACTTTTGACCACTGGATGCGGAATTTTGCGATCTTCGATTTTGTCTCTCGCAAAATTTGCTGAAAATGCATGTAGCCCCGGGAAATCGCGATTTATTGCCATTTTGGGTGTTTTTTGGCTTGAACACTTGCCCCGGCCGGCCCCAGTGGCTACAATGGCCATAACTCCATTTTAGGGGCCCCAAAACGCGCGGCACTTTTGACCATCGCATGCGGAATTTCGCCCTCTTCAATTTTGTCTCGCGCAAAATTTGCTGAAAATGCATGTAGCCCGGGGAAATCGCGATTTATTGCCATTTTGGGTGTTTTTCGGCTTGAAACCTTGCCCCGGCCATGGCTGGCTGGGTGACTAAAATGGCCATAACTCGATTTTAGGGGCCCCCAAAACACGCGGCACATTTGACCATCGGATGCGAAATTTCCCGTTCTTTGATTTGTCCCTCGCAAAATTTGCTGAAAATGCATATAGCCCCAGGAAATCGCGATTTATTGCCATTTTGGGTGTTTTTCGGCTTGAAAACTTGCCTCGGCCATGGCCGGCCCCGGTGACTAAAATGGCCATAACTCGATTTTAGGGGCCCCAAAACGTGTGGCACTTTTGACCAGCAGATGCGGAATTTCCCGTTCTTTGGTTTTGTCTCTCGCAAAATTTGCTGAAAATGCACGTAGCCCCGGGAAATCGCGATTTATTGCCATTTTGGGTGTTTTTCGGCTTGAAAACTTTGGCCGTGGCCGGCCAGCTTACTAAAATGGCCATAACTCGACTGTAGGGGCCCCAAATCACGCGGCACTTTTGACCATCGGATGCAGAATTTCGCGCTCTTCGGTTCGTCTCTCGCAAAATTTGCTGAAAATGCATGTAGCCCCGTGAAATCGCGATTTATTGCCATTTTGGGTCTTTTTCAGCTTGAAAACTTGCCCCGGCCATGGCCGGCCGGGTGACTGAAATGGCCTTAACTCGATTTCAGGGGCCCCAAAGCGCGCGGTACTTTTGACTATTAGATGCGAAATTTCCCGTTCTTTGATTTTGTCTCGCGCAAAATTTGCTCAAAATGCACGTAACCCCGGGAAATCGCGATTTATTGCCATTTTGGGTGTTTTTCGGCTTGAAAACTTGCCTCGGCCGTGGCCTGCCAGGTGATTAAAATTGCATAACTCCATTTTAGGGGCCCCCAAAACGCGCGGCACTTTTCACGAGACGATGCGGAAGTTCGCGTTCTTGTATTTTGCCTCTCGCAAAATTTGCTGAAAATGCACGTAGCCCCCGGAAATCGCGATTTATTGCCATTTTGGGTGTTTTTCGGCTTGACAACTTGCCCCGGCCATGGCCGGCCGGGTGACTAAAATGGCCATAACTCGATTTTAGGGGTCCCAAAACACGCAGCACATTTGACCATCGGATGCGGAATTCCCCGTTCTTTGATTTTGTCGCTCGCAAAATGTGCTGAAAATGCATGTAGCCCCGATTTATTGCCATTTTGGGTGTTTTTTCGGCTTGAAAACTTGCCCCGGCCATGGCTGGCCCGGGTGACTAAAATGGCCATAACTCAATCTTAGGGGCCCCAAAACGCGCGGCACTTCTCGCTGGGTGACTAAAATGGCCATAACGCCATTTTAGGGAACCCAAAACGCGCGGCACTTTTAACCATCGGATGCGCAATTTCCCGGTCTTTGGTTTTGTTTGCCGCAAAATTTGCTGAAAATGCACGTAGCCCCGGGAAATCGCGATTTATTGCCATTTTGGGTGTTTTTTGGCTTGAACACTTGCCCCGGCCGGCCCCAGTGGCTACAATGGCCATAACTCCATTTTAGGGGCCCCAAAACGCGCGGCACTTTTGACCATCGCATGCGGAATTTCGCCCTCTTCAATTTTGTCTCGCGCAAAATTTGCTGAAAATGCATGTAGCCCGGGGAAATCGCGATTTATTGCCATTTTGGGTGTTTTTCGGCTTGAAACCTTGCCCCGGCCATGGCCGGCTGGGTGACTAAAATGGCCATAACTCGATTTTAGGGGCCCCCAAAACACGCGGCACATTTGACCATCGGATGCGAAATTTCCCGTTCTTTGATTTGTCCCTCGCAAAATTTGCTGAAAATGCATATAGCCCCAGGAAATCGCGATTTATTGCCATTTTGGGTGTTTTTCGGCTTGAAAACTTGCCTCGGCCATGGCCGGCCCCGGTGACTAAAATGGCCATAACTCGATTTTAGGGGCCCCAAAACGTGTGGCACTTTTGACCAGCAGATGCGGAATTTCCCGTTCTTTGGTTTTGTCTCTCGCAAAATTTGCTGAAAATGCACGTAGCCCCGGGAAATCGCGATTTATTGCCATTTTGGGTGTTTTTCGGCTTGAAAACTTTGGCCGTGGCCGGCCAGCTTACTAAAATGGCCATAACTCGACTGTAGGGGCCCCAAATCGCGCGGCACTTTTGACCATCGGATGCGGAATTTCGCGCTCTTCGGTTCGTCTCTCGCAAAATTTGCTGAAAATGCATGTAGCCCCGTGAAATCGCGGTTTATTGCCATTTTGGGTCTTTTTCAGCTTGAAAACTTGCCCCGGCCATGGCCGGCCGGGTGACTGAAATGGCCTTAACTCGATTTCAGGGGCCCCAAAGCGCGCGGTACTTTTGACTATTAGATGCGAAATTTCCCGTTCTTTGATTTTGTCTCGCGCAAAATTTGCTCAAAATGCACGTAACCCCGGGAAATCGCGATTTATTGCCATTTTGGGTGTTTTTCGGCTTGAAAACTTGCCTCGGCCGTGGCCTGCCAGGTGATTAAAATTGCATAACTCCATTTTAGGGGCCCCCAAAACGCGCGGCACTTTTCACGAGAAGATGCGGAAGTTCGCGTTCTTGTATTTTGCCTCTCGCAAAATTTGCTGAAAATGCACGTAGCCCCCGGAAATCGCGATTTATTGCCATTTTGGGTGTTTTTCGGCTTGAAAACTTGCCCCGGCCATGGCCGGCCGGGTGACTAAAATGGCCATAACTCGATTTTAGGGGTCCCAAAACACGCAGCACATTTGACCATCGGATGCGGAATTCCCCGTTCTTTGATTTTGTCGCTCGCAAAATGTGCTGAAAATGCATGTAGCCCCGATTTATTGCCATTTTGGGTGTTTTTTCGGCTTGAAAACTTGCCCCGGCCATGGCTGGCCCGGGTGACTAAAATGGCCATAACTCAATCTTAGGGGCCCCAAAACGCGCGGCACTTCTCGCTGGGTGACTAAAATGGCCATAACGCCATTTTAGGGAACCCAAAACGCGCGGCACTTTTAACCATCGGATGCGCAATTTCCCGGTCTTTGGTTTTGTTTGCCGCAAAATTTGCTGAAAATGCACGTAGCCCCGGGAAATCGCGATTTATTGCCATTTTGGGTGTTTTTTGGCTTGAACACTTGCCCCGGCCGGCCCCAGTGGCTACAATGGCCATAACTCCATTTTAGGGGCCCCAAAACGCGCGGCACTTTTGACCATCGCATGCGGAATTTCGCCCTCTTCAATTTTGTCTCGCGCAAAATTTGCTGAAAATGCATGTAGCCCGGGGAAATCGCGATTTATTGCCATTTTGGGTGTTTTTCGGCTTGAAACCTTGCCCCGGCCATGGCCGGCTGGGTGACTAAAATGGCCATAACTCGATTTTAGGGGCCCCCAAAACACGCGGCACATTTGACCATCGGATGCGAAATTTCCCGTTCTTTGATTTGTCCCTCGCAAAATTTGCTGAAAATGCATATAGCCCCAGGAAATCGCGATTTATTGCCATTTTGGGTGTTTTTCGGCTTGAAAACTTGCCTCGGCCATGGCCGGCCCCGGTGACTAAAATGGCCATAACTCGATTTTAGGGGCCCCAAAACGTGTGGCACTTTCAACCAGCAGATGCGGAATTTCCCGTTCTTTGGTTTTGTCTCTCGCAAAATTTGCTGAAAATGCACATAGCCCCGGGAAATCGCGATTTATTGCCATTTTGGGTGTTTTTCGGCTTGAAAACTTTGGCCGTGGCCGGCCAGCTTACTAAAATGGCCATAACTCGACTGTAGGGGCCCCAAATCGCGCGGCACTTTTGACCATCGGATGCGGAATTTCGCGCTCTTCGGTTCGTCTCTCGCAAAATTTGCTGAAAATGCATGTAGCCCCGTGAAATCGCGGTTTATTGCCATTTTGGGTCTTTTTCAGCTTGAAAACTTGCCCCGGCCATGGCCGGCCGGGTGACTGAAATGGCCTTAACTCGATTTCAGGGGCCCCAAAGCGCGCGGTACTTTTGACTATTAGATGCGAAATTTCCCGTTCTTTGATTTTGTCTCGCGCAAAATTTGCTCAAAATGCACGTAACCCCGGGAAATCGCGATTTATTGCCATTTTGGGTGTTTTTCGGCTTGAAAACTTGCCTCGGCCGTGGCCTGCCAGGTGATTAAAATTGCATAACTCCATTTTAGGGGCCCCCAAAACGCGCGGCACTTTTCACGAGAAGATGCGGAAGTTCGCGTTCTTGTATTTTGCCTCTCGCAAAATTTGCTGAAAATGCACGTAGCCCCCGGAAATCGCGATTTATTGCCATTTTGGGTGTTTTTCGGCTTGAAAACTTGCCCCGGCCATGGCCGGCCGGGTGACTAAAATGGCCATAACTCGATTTTAGGGGTCCCAAAACACGCAGCACATTTGACCATCGGATGCGGTATTCCCCGTTCTTTGATTTTGTCGCTCGCAAAATGTGCTGAAAATGCATGTAGCCCCGATTTATTGCCATTTTGGGTGTTTTTTCGGCTTGAAAACTTGCCCCGGCCATGGCCGGCCCGGGTGACTAAAATGGCCATAACTCAATCTTAGGGGCCCCAAAACGCGCGGCACTTCTCGCTGGGTGACTAAAATGGCCATAACGCCATTTTAGGGAACCCAAAACGCGCGGCACTTTTAACCATCGGATGCGCAATTTCCCGGTCTTTGGTTTTGTTTGCCGCAAAATTTGCTGAAAATGCACGTAGCCCCGGGAAATCGCGATTTATTGCCATTTTGGGTGTTTTTTGGCTTGAAAACTTGCCCCGACCATGGCCGGCCGGGTGACTAAAATAGCCATAACTCGATTTTAGGGGCCCCAAGGCGCGCGGCACTTTTGACCATCGGATGCAGAATCCCCTTCTTCTATTTTGTCTCTCCCAAAATTTGTTGAAAATGCACGTAGCCCAGGGAAAGCGCGAGTTATTGCCATTTCGGGTGTTTTTCGGCTTGAAACCTTGCCCCGGCCGTGGCTGGCCGGGTGCGTTGGCCGCGCCCCAGGGCCTCGGCGAAGGCGACCTGTACCCTATCCACCCAGGGGGACTTGGAGGGGACGCCCCCGTCAACGCCGAGGGTGGTCGAGGTGCAGTTGGGCCCTACGTACTGGACCGCCGCGGGGGCGTCACCTAGTGTCTCCGCGAGGCGCCGCGCCTCCAGCTTGCCGCCCATATAGCGGCCCATGGGCTAGCGGCCCCCGTCGGGACCCGGAGGCGATGGTCGCCAGGACCCCCGCGGTGGCCGCTACCAGCGCGCCCTAGCCCAGGGTGTCGCCGTCGGGCGTGACCTCCATCGCCCCATCTGTGGCCAGGAGGACCCCTCTGGACTCGTACCGTCGGTACACCCGGATGTCTACGGCCGCTGACTGCACCGTTGCAGCCGTGAGAACGTGCACCTCCAGGAGGGTCTTGGCCATGGTGTGGCGCAAACACTCTTGGTCCGGGCCATCCGATCCCTTCCAGTGGTTTGGCTGGCAGAGGGCGCGGACGCTCTCACGAACGAGTACGTTGCGCGAATCCATGGCCCTAAGAAAGACCCTGAACATGCCGCAGGCACATCTGGTTGTACAGTCGGGGGAACCCGACGCCTCCGCCTTCGACGGACATCCACAGAAGGGCCCTGCATACATTCCGCGGGCACCCACGGCGCCTTGGTCAAGACCCTAACCACCGCCCTCTGCGTGCGGCGAAGGCACATCGCAACATCGGGCACGGCGGCATGGCCTCGTAGACATAGTCTAGGGCTCCGACTACGTACGGAGGACGAGCACGTAGGCCAGGCACAAACGGTAGAGCGCGCACTTGATCTTCGCCACACGCGCCTTTGCTTTGACAATCTGCGGGCCCGGGTGCTCGCACATCACCAGGGGTACCCCGGTGAGCATGAAGCCCCCGGACTACGCGGGAGCGGGCCCAGGGTCGTGGGCACAGGCCCTGGGGCATAGTGCAGCCAGCGGTTGCGCAGGGCGAGGTGGTACACCTTCAGCTTTCCCACCGGCACCGAGCCACAGGCCGCCGCGCACGTGACCGTGCAGATGCGTATCAGCCAAGACAGGCCCGACCTCGTGAGGGCGAAGTGGCGGCGGTCGTCCCTTAGACTAAAGGCGACCTGGGGAGGGAAGCCCGTGGGGGCGGCGGGTTGCCGCGGGACGTAGGTCGCCGGGTCTGGCGCGCCAAGCCGACGGTCCTCAGGGTCGAGGCCTTCGCGGACCGCATGGCGGAGGTACTCCGTCCGTTTCTCGGAGAACTTGGAGAAGTACCCCACGCCATGGCTATCGCGCTGTGCCCCGCCATGGCCCAGCTTGTACGGGCCCGCGAGGCCGTACGGGGAGGCTACCCACACGTCGAGCACATCATAGAAGTTCTTAAGCCAGGGCGCTAGAGACTCCTTGGGCGCCTCATGATTGCCCGCTCCGGCCGCCTCGCGTTCTGGGTTGCAGAAGGCAATCGCCTCATGCCAGTCCTCCGACCACACCTCCCCGTGCGGGATCGCTCAGCCAGCTAAAATCCAGTGTCTGGCCTAGCAGTTGATAGTATGCACGAAATCGGCCCTACCCCCCCCCCCTATCCCCCCTTACCCCCACCTACCCCCCCCCTACCTCCCTCCCCTGCCTCCTCCCCCCATACCTCCCCCACCTACCTTCGGCCCGCTTCGCTCGACAAACGGCTCGATTCGCTCGACGCGGGGGCTAGCCCCCGCACCCCCGTTAAATAACATGACTCCTGCGGTGGACACAGACCACCGTTTGTGTGCACCGCCTTGTGTGTGCACCACCTTCTGTGTGCACCACCTTGCCTATGGCCCCTTAAATAACATGACTCCTGCGGTGGCCACAAACGGCCTTGTGTGTGTTCCGCCTTGAGTGTGCACTGCCTTCTTTGTGTACAGCCTTGCCTGTGGCCCCTTAAATAACATGACTCCTGCGGTGGCCACAGGCCGCCTTGTGTGTGCACCGCCTTCTACGTGCAACACCTTGCCTGCGGCCCCTTCAACAACATGACTCCTACGGCGGCCACAGGCCGCCTTTTGTTTGTTCCGCCTTGTGTGTGCACTGCCTTCCATGTGTACCGCCTTGCCTGTCGCCCCTTAAATAACATGACTCCTGCGGTGGCCACAGACCGGCTTCTGTGTGCACCGCTTGGTGTATGCCCCGTCTTGTGTGTGCACCGCCTTCTGTGTATGATCCTCCCCCCCCCACAACCCCCCAACCCCCCCCATCCCCCCCCTAGCCCCCCCCCACCTTCTCGGCCTCCTCCCCGACCCCCCGCCCCCCCTACACCCCCCCTTTACCCCCCTACCTCCAAGGTAGGGGGGGGGGGGGCAACTTCTTGGGATACATGTATAGGGGCACACGGTGAATATTGGGGGGGGGTTTACACCCCTCTGATATTCATCGCGACGGGTATAGACCCCTCGACACGGGGTATAGGGGCACGTGATGAATATTGGAAGGGTGTACACCCCTCCAATATTCATCGCGAGGGGTATGCACCACTCGAAAGGGGGTATAGGGCCACACTGTGAAAATTGGGGGGGGGTGTCCACCCCTCCAACATTCATCGCGAGGGGTGTATACCCCTCTACGGGGTATAGGGGCACACATTGAATATTGGGAGGGTGTACACCCCTCCAACACTCATCGCGAGGGGTATTGATATGGGGGAGTGGCTATGAAATGGATAGGGGCGGGCTTATGAAATTGATAGGGTAGGACCTATAAAATTGAATGGCGGGGGCTGCGAAATTGATAGGGGGGAGCTATAAATTGATGGGGGGGTGGCTATGAAATTGATAGGGTGGGGGGCTATGAAATTGACAGGGGGGGACCAATGAAATCGATCGCGGGGGGGCTATGAACTTGATGGGGGGGGGGGGGCTATGAAATCGATGGGTGGGGGGCTATGAAATTGATAGGGCGGGGGGCTATAAAATTCAAAAGGGGGGAACCTATGAAATTGATGTGGGGGGGCCAAGAAATTGATGGGGGGGGGGGGCTATGAAATTGATACGGGTGGCTTTGAAATTAACGTGGGGGGGACCTATGAAATTGATGGGGGGGTCAGAAATTGATGGGGGGGGGGCTATGAAATTGATACGAGGGGTCTATGAAGTGGATATTGGGTGCCTATGGAATTGCTGTAGGGGAGGGGGCTATGAAATTGAAGGGGGGGCTACGAAATTGATTGGCGGGCTTCTGAAATTGATAGGAGGGGACTATAAAGTTGAAGGGGGGCCTACGGGGACCTATGGAGACACACCACAGCACTACATAGCATAGCATGGCACACCTGCAAGTTGTGAAATGATAATTTTCATTGCTGTAATTTTTATTGCATGAAAAGCAACACCTATGACACAAAGAAAAGAACACCCTCCCGCACCCCTGACTGACCCCCCCCCCAAGGCAGTTGTTTCAAGTCCCCCCCCCCCCGCCGGTGAAAAACGTGTAAAGAAAGCAAAGGCACCCCCCGCCCCCCCCAACCAAGGCTTGAAGCAAGGGCACCCACACAGTGCCTATGCCTATGTGAAAGTGTGTGTGTGTGTGCGTGTGTGTGTGTGTGTGTGTGTGTGAGCACATATGCCTATACATGTGCCAAATCCGTTGGTTTCTCGTGCAATGGTGTTTGATGGCCGGACAACGCTAGGGTTGAGGCCACAAAACAAAAATCTACACGTCGAAGAGTGTAGTGAGTGGTTGCAGTTTCCATACTTCCTACAAACAAACACACAACACCAAGCTGGGGGTCTTTTCCGATTCACTTTCCATGCTCTTGATGCAAGAAAGCACTCATGAGGAGGGGCTGGAAGGACTAGGGAAGGGCCAGATGGGGGGGGCGGGGGGGGCGAACCATTGTTGGGGGGGGTGTGACCTAATTGGGGGGGGGCATCTTCCATTGGGGGGGGGGTGTAGTACATCAGAAAGGGGGGTGGGGGGGGGTGGGTTTAGGCCTTGGTAATGGCGGTCCAAAAAGTTCTGATGTCTGATTTCTGATGTCCAACTTGGTCACTTCCCACAATCTTGATCAAGAACCCCTAAACATGGGGGGGTTCCGCACCACGCGTGAGAGCAGCACTTCCCACAACATCAAGGCTGCGGCCCTGCACTTTGAAAACCTCCCAAAAGACATGTCCAACGTGGGAGTCCGTTCCAGCAAAGGGCTCCGGTTAGCAGGCGTCCCAGCCCTATGCACTCAGTTGGTAGTGGCGACGGTGGCCTAGCTCACACGTCATTGCCCGGCTGTGGTTAGGGATGAACTACGGGCCATGTTGGACTAACTGCATGCACAATACGGGGTGTGCGAAAAATTCATGGTTCCGTCAGCAGCGTTTGCGGCTCACATGGGGGATACCTGAAATGACCGCCTGCTCCGGGCCATGGGAACCTTAGGCTAGGGTTGGCTTTCTCATGCCGTCCTTAGTGTGCGCATGCTCACTTGCCACAAGTGCAATGGGCCGGAAGGCAATGGGTGATCCGGTCTTACACCTTCAAGGGTCGGGACATTTGTGTGCTATCTGTGCCTCGAACCGAGCAAGTGGTGAGGTCCCTGATGGATCTGGCGAACGACTTCCATCATGCGAGTCTTCAGTGCCTTGGGCCAGGACATTGGGCCCTGCACGTTCTTCATGGAAAGGAAGACTACCTGCATCTCTCGGCCGCAGGGGTCGGCCCTACCATGCTGGGCGACACGTGGTTGCAAATCATGAAGGCGGTGTTTTAGCATTAGCTACCCAATCCGCCGGCCCACCGTCTCCTCCACCCCGTGCGCCAGAAGAAGGCGACCAAACGCACGAGGTTGTCCGCCAAAGGGGATGCATACGTGGGTGGCTACAGGGATGAACAATGGACCCCGGAGCGCCCTGAGATGTTTATGCCGTCAACCCCACCGGCCTCCTTGATGTTCATGCCGGGAGATGTCTTCGACGTGCATCAGCAGCAAGACGACCCGGCGTTAGTGCCTCTTCTTGCCCTGCATGTAGGAGGTGGTGTGGGCCCCCCGCCCCCGTGGCTTGTACACGGCCGCCCGCGTTAGGAAGGGCATGTGCAGGGGTATGGGGACATGTGGAGTTGGCCATAGTCTTGCTGGTGACAATGGGTCCGGCCCCAAACGCGGATGAGGCCCCCGTCCAAGAGGTGGTCGGGTTGATCAACGTGCCGCACAACCCGCACGTCGTAGGCACGTCACTACACGAAGGTGGGGTGGTGGAACAGGGGACAGTTGTGTCTACGAGCCGCATGGGTTGGTGGCGGTGTAGGGTGCGGAGTTCGTAACAGCGTTGGACGCCATTGGGTCCATTTGCGGGTGCGAGGTGCACTGGCACCCGCGGAGACGTTCCATGGGCCAAAACCCGTCACCACGAGCGGAAAGCGGGCGAAAAACACATGTTTCAGCATATCAGGTGGTCTAGGAAGAACTTTGGAACAAATCTTTTTTCTGCCCGGGGACCCTAGTGGACTCACCGCTGGCCCCCACCGTGCGCGGGACGGGCTGCCCTCCGGCTCCACCAAGTGACCACTGATACCGGGGTTTAGGCGTCTTGTGGGGCGATTCTGAGGCTTGGAAACGACAGAACCTGGGGGGTTGTGGGTGGACTACGTGCCGTCGGAATTCTGTGTTGAGCCACGCAGCCCAAGATACGGCCAGTTCTTGTTTTTGGGGATGTTTGACACAAACTGCACATACTATGGGCCATTTTTGGCTTTCTGTGGGCCGTTTCTCGGACATATCATGGAGTCAAAGGGCAACAAAAGGATGTTTGTCACAAGGAAGTCAAGGTGCACGTGGAATGTATGAATTGTTTCCCTTCATTTGGCCGCTTGATTGGTTTTCGGGGCCGTTGTGGTCAAAAAAAGGTTGTTTTGGGGCAAAAAATGCGTAGTTTTGGGAGGGCACCTCTGGACTTGCCGACCCCGCCCCGGGGCGCCAAGGGTGACTTTTAGGCTAAAAACTTAGATTTGGCCAGAGCACCAGCTAGCCTCTAGGATGGCTAGAGCAAAGTAGAGCCCGAAGCGTTGGACCAGGATAATGGCCAAAACAGAAATGAGAAATGTTGCTTGTTACTTGCTTGCTTGTTGCTTGCTTGCTTGTTGCTTGCTTTCTTGTTGCTTGATGTTAGCTAGATTCGAGGGGAGAGGGGTGTAGTAATATATACATATCCTCTAATCTACACCCTCTCCCCAACTGTAGGTGGCTCCACATTACGGCTCTGCGGTACGTACGAAGTGTACAACTTGGTGCATACATGTGGCAAACGGGCTGAGCTGGGTCAAAAAGGGCTGAAAATGGGTGCTATTGTCCCATTTTTGGACCCCAAATGCACCCCAAAATGGTCGGAGATCATTTTTCGAAAAAACACCTTTTTGACTCAACATCCCTCTAATGTACGCGAGACGTGTACATTGCTGCATTCATGTCGCTAGATGGGCTAAATTGGGTCAAATGTAATTTAATCCAAAAGGGCTCAAAATGGATGCAAGTATTCCGTTTGAGCACGCAAAATGGTCCACGATCATTTTTGGAAAAACACATTTTTGACCCAGGAAAAACACATTTTTGACCCATTCTGGACACATTTTTGTCACAAAATGGGCCACTTCCAAGGCTTTTGGGACGCTAGAGGGGCCTAAATGGCTCAAATCGGGCTCAAAATGGGCTCTTTTCACTTGTTTGTGCACCTCAAATCGTCGAGGATTTCAAAAAACACGTTTTTGACCCATTTTTGACCCATCTCTGGTGCCAAAACTGCCCATTTTCAAGTCATTTTGGCATTTCCCATGGGCCAAAACCGGTCACCACGGGCTCAAAGCGGGCTAAAAACACTTGTTTGAGCCTCCTAGGTGGTATAGGAACAACTTTGGAAAAATTGTTTTTTTCGCCCCGGGCACCTTGGTGTACCCACCGATGGCCCCCATGGTGCGCGGCCCGGGCTATCCTTTGGCTCCACCAAGTGACCATTGGTATGGGGGTCTAGGCGTCTCGTTGGGCGATTCTGAGGCTTGGAAACCACAAACACGTAGGGGTTCGCGGGTGGACTCGGTGCTTCGGAATTTGGTGTTGACCCACGTAGCCCAAGATACAGCCCATTTTCTTTTTGGGGCTATTTGACACAAACGGTGCACATTTTGGGCTCATTTTAGCCATTCTACAGGTGCTTTGGTCACTGTCCAAACCCCCAAGTGTCTGGTGGAGCTTGGTGAGACAAATTCTCCAACACAAGGTAGATATTTGTGGCATGAGGCACAAATATTACATCCATGACATTAAAGCCCAAGGATATCTGCAGAAATCTGTGGTATATGACCCAAGGATATTAGTGCGCAACTTTGCACACGGAACACCCTTGCATGGGAGACACATGTACAAAACAGTTGTGAACACCACTCAAATCCGAAACGAGGTTTCTCTCATGCAGGTTCAAGCAAGCTCTCTACAAACATGGAACATATATTACTACACCCCTCTCCCCTTAAATCTAGTTGACTACTACAACAACAACAACAATAGCAACAGCAGCAGCAGCAGCAGCAGCAGCAGCGACAACAACAACAACCTTAAGCAACAAGCAAGCACTTCTCCGTCTCGTTTTGGCATCACACCCTCTCAACGCTACAGGCTCTACTCTACTCTAGCCATGCTAGAGCGGAGGTGCTGGCCCTGCCAAATCCAAGTCTTGGGGGTGCCCTCCCGGTGATCCCCCCGCATCCTCCCCTGCGTCCCCCCGGGTCCCGTTGTACCGTTATAGCGATGATATTTGCCTTGATTACAACGCATAGGCAAGAGCCCCAAGAGATGATTCACTGATGCTTGCATTTTGAGTGGAATTTTTGCGTTGGATCCTTGTGAACATTTATGGCAACTTTTTGTTCCTTCATCATTGCTCTGTGCACATCAATTGGGCAATTATTCGCAAGAAAACAACGTCACTCGCTTCCAACAATTTTTCAACAACATACATTATGTTATAATAATAGGATCATGGGCAAAAGGCATGTCAACACGGCCGGCCAACACAGAGGTGAAAAGTACCCCCCCTCCCCCTCCTGTGTTGTGTCAACAGAGGCCCAACACGGAGGTGAAAAGTACCCCCCCCCCGCTTGTCCACCCCATGGCAACACAAGAAGCCGAAGAACACAACACAAAATGACACAACGAAAAAGACCAAAACAAAACAAGGAATTGATTGCCCCGTGACAAAGAGCCCTTTATTGCCCTCTAACTCAACGATATGTCTGAGAAACGGCCCCAAAAGGCCGTCCTTAACAAAAAATCCCAACTCACATTCAAGGTAGGGCACAACTAATCCCATGCTCTCAATGGTAAAATCCACATGGAGGATGCGGTTCGGGTATTGCACGAGCTTATGTATAGATTGAGGCTTTCGGTGACTAGAGAGGCAGACATCCTGCAAGATTGTCTCGGTACTGTGACGCATACCAAATGGCGCTTGAATGCACGCACCTCAATGGGTAGCCAGTGGTGTTGTCCAGCCCTGTCACTGCAGTAACCACCCTCACAAATGAGGAAGAACTTCCTACTAATCTTTTACGCGTATTGAATGCAATTACGAGAGGGCGAAAGGGGCATGACTGGCAACGGCAGTATTGCACAATGCATACTTTCGATTTCGGGATTCTCCAGCGCTTCTCTGTATCCTGAAGAACAAACAGCATGTGTCCAGAGTGTACATGGATTTGGGGCTTGTGGGGCTTGTGGGCAGCAGACGGGGTTTGGGGTGTCATGGCACAGAATCCATTGGTGGCAAGCAGAATGCGGGGCAATAAAATCAAAACACTGCTCACTGGAGCATGGAAAAAAAAATAGACACTCAAAAGGTGTGGTCCAAAGATTGCCCTCCTGCTTCCGTGCTCCTGCGTCCATTGTTCCGCCTGAACTTGTGTCGGGGGCTGAGCGTTGTTTTGTGTATCATGTAATTGTTTGGTTTCTCCCTTTCTATAGCCTTTTTTGGTGCGGGCTTGCAAGAGTTGACCCCAAAGCCCACAAAAACGTTGAGCTCGAGGGCTAGGGAGGGTTGGTTGCCTCTTAGCTTGCCTCATGGTACAAATGCACCAAGAAGCTGCAGTGGGATAGTGCATGGAAGGGAGAGTGCACTGAAAAACATCTCCCAGACTAGATATTGTCCTCAAGCTACTTCATTACAGTACTAATGGAAATAAAATGTCACGCAAACAATGTGCTCCAAATTATAATCATGTCGCTTCTTTGTTCGATTGATCGGTCTGTCGGATCCCGAGGACATGCTTCCCACCCTAGATGGGGAGTAGCTAAAAGGACCTCTCGTCGACCCAAGCCATGCCAAGGGCTGAAGGCACAAATCACCGGGTTTGCAGGGAGAGATGAAATGACAACCTTATGCAACCCGACTCGTCTCTCGCACTCTCCCCTTCCTAAACCTTTCGCCCGGGAGGAGCCACAAGGGAAGAGGATTCACACTGTAGCAAAGGGGCACAATCCTTGTCCCCCCCCATGCAAAAAAGCATGGGAGGAAGGTGGATCATACAAGTACAAAGCGCTGAAAAAACAACAAATCATGGGGGACGAGAGTGTTGCACCGGCCAAACATAGGCATATTGGGCACACACGTTCTTCCAACAAATCCCAACCCTCGTGGATATTGAACAACAACGACTTCGGGGGCTCGTAGTCCGGTGCCTCGCCGTCCTCGGCCTCCAACGAGGTCTCCAAGATATCTCCAGCTCTGCCGGAATTGTACATAGTGGTGCATTGGCAAAAGTGTGGAGGAAAGGTGGAGGAAACAATATTCTCTCGTGATCCGGCCAAGTATGTGTTTCGTACCACTAAATGATTGGGGTTCGATTTAATGAACGGTGTTGCCTATTGTTGCCAGATGAACGATGGTCCTCGCGTGGAAAAGATGGTTTGAACCCGCGGGTTCTCAGCTCCATTCCCATCTGAAGGCGGCAATGGCACGCAAAGACAAGGTCAATGACATGTACATGTGTTTGACTCACAACCATCATGCCAACTCTCTTCGCACCTTGTGTTCCCTTTGTCGAGGTTTCTCTACGCGCCCACGTGGAAATGAGCACGCGCGTGCGCGCGCGTGTCCCTAAGACAAAACTACCACCGGAGGCAACGAATGCGCAATCTTACTAACGGTTTGCGGCACGAACGGCTGCCGCATTCATTCCACTACGATCACGCGATTGTGTCCATCAACTCGTGGAGGAGTTTTCTCCGGCACGAATGCGTCTCAAGTGTGTCCCGTGTTGGCATACCCCTCATATGGACGGAAATCGGCTTGTGGCTTGGCCTTTCCTTTGCGATTTTGCTTCTTGGCCCCCTTGCCAGTATTGCTTGCACCGCGGCCACCAAACACGGACATGGTATGCAAATCCACACGGACCAAGATCTGTAGATGAAGGTCCAGGAATGGCAAAGTTGCGAGTGAAGGGCTGACAATTGGGCACATATGTAAAATGCATGAATCAAGACAAGACACATGTGAAATGAAGGCTATTGGGATATATCAACACATTTTTCATGGAGGTTCAATCTACGGTCACGACCCACGACGTTAAAAAAAGGTGTTTGATTCGCCAACCGACACGCGTAGGTGTGCACGCGTGCAAGCATCAACCCATGGGCGATTCTCATGCCGATTTACTTCAAAGGCGAGCCGGATGCACTACATCCAAGTTGCTTTCAACTTCGGTGCCAATGATGCTACGCGTTATTGTTATCGCCGGTTTATGGGTTGAGGCGAAGCGGTCCCAATAGCTTATTGCATTCGCTCAAGCAGCGCTGAATTGCTGCTGATGAGTGCATAAAACTATTGCGCGATTTGCCTTGAAGTCAAAGCAATCGTGGAAAGTTTTGGTTGCCGTGATGTGTACGACGACCTTCAGAGGCTTCACACGCTTGCACGCCGCAATCGGACCAAATCACATGGATATGCACAATTTGTTCTTTGCACATAGGTCATGGTTGAACGCCAGTGTTAGCCGGGGGCGTTCCTTCACTACCTAGGGAGGGAATTGCCCAGGGAAAATGCGCGCCCATTGCGAGGGGAATGGCTACGCAGGACTACGGCTTAGGACTACGCGTAGGACTAAAGGATCTGCACACATCTGGCGCCTGCGCTTGCATTAACTGAAAATGGGAAAAAAATGGAATTGATTTTCTGATTCAATTGACTGCTGGGGCTAAACAGCGTATTTTTATAAGTGCCAGCATCAAGCGCATCTGTTCTACCATTTTGCATACACAGGTGTCAGACACATCATCTGAGCTCAACTACAGTCCCCTTCCCTTGTCCCCGGCACCATCGGAGGTCCTCGAAGAAGACCCATATGAAACGTGCTCCGATGAGGAAGATAATGATGAGGAAGATGCCAGCATGAAGTTTCCGGAGATGGGTGCGACTTGGGAGCCGGTTGTGCATGCATTCGCCGGCTCTAGTCACCAAGAAGTTTGTGACCGCATGGAGGATTGGGCGGATGAGAACGGCTATATTCTCAGTCGTCGTGGTGATAAAAAAAAAGGCCAAGCATATTTTTATTGCCACAAAGTAGGCCACCAAAAACAGCACAATCGTAATGCAGCCCAATCCGGGGTCCTTCCCAAGGATAGTAGGACGGTGCCAACATATGCACCGGAGTCAGAGGAGGATTGTTGTCCCTTCAATGTGTACATTTCTCGCTGGAAGGATGGCATGCGCGAGGTGTGGTCCGTGAGTCTCAAAGGACTCCGCCTAGACCATAAACATCCACTTGGAGTACGAGCAATGTCAGCCAAGTGCTCAATCTCAATCTCCTTTTGCCATTGCGCGTGTGGGTCGTCTGGTTGAGGTTCTTCGCGCCATGCCAAATTCCATGGGTCTTCGGCTTCTTCCATGGGTCTTCCATCTTGCGCTTCTTCGCCTTCTTCCATGGGTCTTCCTTCTTGCGCTTCTTCTCCTTCTTCTTTTCGTTGCGCTTGGTGTTGAAGTTGGTGGCATTGTCGTTCGCCAAGGCCGTCATACCAATTGATATGCCACGGTTGGGGCCCATCGAAGGCAACCTGATCCTCTTCTGCAACACAAAGAATAGGTAGGATGGAGGTAGGATAGGGAAAGCACGCATTTTCCATGAAAACGACGTGAAACGCACAACCAAATCGAAATGTTTGCAACCACATACCATCCGGGTGGGCCCACCAATATTCCGTGGGAGTCTCCGCATCCTTCTCGTACGCCTCGTCCGGCAACTCGATTTCCTTGCCTCCCTTCCCAATTTTTCCCTTCCATGGCTTCTTAAATCCTTTGGCGGGCAGCACATGAGGGTCGTGGGGCGGCGATCGGGGTACTTGGAAGGGTGCGCTGATTGGGTGGGGACCCGGAGCCTGGTTTGCGGCCTCGGGGTCCTTCCAGTCCCAAGCAGCAGTGGCAGTGGCTTTGGCAGACATAGTTTTGCGAAATGAAGAGCTACAGAGCGCCAGGAAATGCACATCCCTTAACCTGGCACGCGATGCATCTGTCCCCCCTGTCAGAAATGTACTGTGATAAAACAAAAAGGTTTTCAGTTCTGTCAAAATTTGACGGTGATGCGCGTGCGCAATGTGGGCATATCCTTTAGTCTTAGGCGGCTCAAGTTGCATGGTATAAAACGACAGAAAGTGCCCAAAATACACGGCCTCAAAAAACATCAACAGAACCATTCTTTGGCTTGCAAAAAATCAAGCCGTTTTTGAAACACCAAAAGAACTCTTATGTAAGGAATTTGGGCCTTTTCTTGGTCCTGATGGGTCCAAAAAATGCTTTTTTTGGGGCAATGGGCTGTTCCCTGCGTGAGGCCTCGCGCAAGGAGCAGTCCATTGCCCCTCCAAAGTCAGGTAATGATGGTAGAACTGAGGAATCAAGCAGGCGCCTACACTGGAGTGACATTACAGGCACCCTTGACTTGATCACATTGTACAATATGTTTACGCGGGCGGACATTCAGTGCTCTAAACAAGCCTTGCAAATCTAATTGATGACTCAAGAAATCATTTCAAATGTTGTTGCATTCCTAACAAAAGGAGCACATACGTTGGAGGTGTTGCACAGGGTGCATCCTTCAGCATTGCTCATGATGCACACCTGCCACAAGTTATGGGGAGTGTGAAGCAAAAAAAAGAGTTTCACTGGTAACACATGAAGCATGTCCACTCAACAAATGACGCTGAGCTGGACAGGGACCCCCCTTGTAGCTTTGGCTAAAGAAAAATTGATCCTTCCGTTGTTGACTATGGATCAAAGTAAAATGTGCAAGGAAAATATGAATTTGCCATGCGTGGCACTTTTTTGAGTGTTTGTTTGGGCCAAAAAAAAAGATTTTTTGGAGAGTAAAATGCAATGTAGTGCAAACGACACCAATTATCAAGATGATGCTCGATACCTGGAGAAAGAAGGTGCCCTGGGGGAAGCAGTATGCCAAGCGCAGGGGCTGACCAAGCCCAAAAAGAATTTTTCCGCCTCCGGGGGGGGGCAAGCTTCTGGTAAATTTCAATGACCCAACGACAATTTAGGTACTCGTTGCTTCAGTGAAGGTTGTGCACAAGCGCTATCAGATGAGAACCCATCACAATGGTACAAAGAATATATTTTCTGCGCCTTTTTTTGCGCGAGGCCTCGCGCAATGAGGACTGCAATGCAGTCCCAGAACTTGAAAGTCACAACCTATACCTCTTTTTTCAGGCAGTGCAAATCAAAAATCAAACCGTGGGGTGGGTACAAAGACCACTCGACCCTGAAGCCGTCTTTCCAAAGGAAAATGAATCGGGTGAGTTTTTTGGTTTAGTAAGTTATGCGCGAGGCCTCGCGCATGGGGCAGCCCTTGAACCACATGTTGCATATGTTTTGCATTGATATTTAATCCGCCATGCTTCTGTTTTAATGATCCTTGGTCTTGATTGCGCGAGGCCTCGCGCATAGAATTCGATCAATAAATCATTTTTCTAGGTATGCAATGAACATGCAGAACAGAAAATGATGTTGCAATCATTTTTTCTGCAGACCATGTTCATCCAAAAAACAAGGCAAAATGTATTTATTGGCCGATTTCCGCTAAAAGCACATCATTTTTTACTGAAATCAGAAGATTTATTTATTCTTTTTATAGTTTTTTTTTGTTATCGGCTGTCCGAAAAAAGGCACAAAATGGCACAAATGGTAAGAAAGATACTTTCTTTGGACTAATATTCTGTTTTCAAAAAATAGAGCCTGTGAAAAACTATTTTTTTGCATGGTCCAAATTGGGTGCATTTGGTGTGATTTTGGCCATGCGACTTGAGACGCCTAAGTTAGTCGTACGCGTAGTCCTAAGCCGTAGTCCTGCATAGCCATTCCCCATTGGGAGCTTTCAGTACCTACGAAGAGGCATATCATAATCAGTGGTATAGGGTTAGGGCTGCGATTTTTTTATCTCACGAATTTTGTCACGCAAAGCGATCCCCCCCAGGCTGCGATTAGGGTTAAATCGCCGCTGGGAACCCAGCTGTCTTGCAGGCTCGGGGGGGATCGCTTTGCGTGCAAAACTGGTGTACATGCGACCCAGACTGCGAGCTCGCATTAGCTCGCAATTCGCGCGCATTTTCCCTACCACCGGAGTTCCCATTAATTGGAGTGTTCCTAATCATTGGAGCGGGCCACCCTTGGCTCCCGCGGCCCTCTGCACGCTTGCTTGACCCCACCTACAGGTGTACTTGCACTTGCTACCACCAATGGGGACCCCAGGCCTTTGAAAGCACGCAAGGGGGGGAGGAGTCTGACCGTTTTAGGGCCCCCAAGGGGGTCCTCCAGGTTCTGAAGAGTCTCAAAAAGATCACAAAACACGCAGCAACACGTGCAAAATGGAAGCAGTGCACCCCTGTACCTCCCTGCAGCAGCCAAAAACAACAAAGCATGGCACCTCTGGTCTTCTATGGGTATGTATAGCCAGCAGTTTGCTGTCGCAGTGAGTTTGGCCCACCGGCTACCTTCTATTGCAGTGGCTTTCAGCCACAGGCGGAACTCCCTGGTAATTAATTGTTCACAGGTTCAGCATGGCCCTTGCCTTTGACACCCACCCACTGCGTGTGGTGTTGGTGGGAGCCTGTGGGGGGGTTGGATTCGAAACACCTTTGCAGAGGGAGGGGTGCCCACACCAGTGTCTAGGTCTTACATCTGCCTCTTTCCTGAGCTGTCTGCCTTCCCCAAAGAGTCAGCTGGAGCAGGTGCAGGTTCGGGTGCTTGTGCAGGTGCAGGTGCAGGTGCAGGAGCTGGTGCTGGTGCTGGTGCAAGTGCTGGTTCTGGTGCTGGTGCTGGTGGCTCACGTTGAGCTGGTACTCTCTTCTCTGCCTGCACTAGCACTCTCTCTTTCTTTTGTCGCCTCTTTCTCTCCTTCTCTTCTGCCTTGTCCCTGTGCTGCTTCTCTCTCTCACACCCCCTCAACAGTCTCTGCTCGGTCTTCAACACAACCTGTACCTTGGCCTCATTGGCCGTCTGGAACAATTTTCTGATCTCCTCATAAACTTTGGCAGCACAGGCCATCCTGGATGATTCGTGGTCACGGATGATTACCAGCCTCTCTCTTTCCCTATTTAGAACCTCTACTCGGTCAAATTCATCATTATAGACAGGCCCACCTCTTCTGATGCAAGTTGGACCATGGACAGGGTCTCTCCAGTCATTGTTCTCATACTGGGTTGCAGAGTCAACAAGGACACGGGCAGGGGCAGCATACACACTTGCACTGGAGGTGGCGTGGCTAAGGTCTTGACTGAGCACCTGAGATGCCACATGGTCATCAGATTGTGCTTGACTGACTGGAATGACCACCGGATCGTGTTGCCTAAATTGGTCAAGGGCACTCTGACCTTTCGAAGGGTCCCAAGGGAAGATTCCTGCTGCTGCAAACCCATTCACCACGTAGGAAGGAGACAAGGCCTGCAGGTAAGCACGAGAACACTCACGAAGCGCGACGACGAACGGCACATTCTTTGCTCTGCGACCGGACACGAATTTTCGAACACCTTCTCGGTCACCTTTTTGATAGGTGGAGAAGACCGACAGGTCCACGGGCTGCAGCAGGTGGGTCAGGTGCGGGGGGAAGAGGAAGAGGAGGATGCCTCGACTCTCCGAGAACAGGCGGGCGCCGCGTCCCACGTTGGTGGTGTGCCCGTCGAGGAACAGGGCCACCTTGCCTGCACGAAAGCACAAGCAGTCGCAAATCCAAGTAAGGTACGGAACCGATTCTGCCAATTAACCGATTCATCGACTAATCGGCAATGATTGGCAAGCCAAACAAAATAATTGCAATCTACGGATTATTTTGCTACCTGCATTGAAATCGAATCGATTGTTTTGGCGCGCAGCGGCACACCACAGTGGAGCCGCCAGCGCAATCATCAAGGAATCAAAAATGGCAAACTGTCGCTGAAATCCAAAACAAGGGAAAACATATGTTGCACACCACTGTGGTTTTTCTTTTTAAAGGCACCGGGGTTATGAGCACTAAGCAAAACGCAAAAAACACAGGTTGCAAAAACGAGTCTGAAAGTCAGCTTCTGAGCAGTGCCGGTGTGGTACGACACCACGACTGTTACATGGACGATGGTTGCAGCATGAAACAGCGCGTACAACCGCCATCGCGAGCCTGAACCTGATGCGTGATCATCCTGATTATAATGATCAGAATCTGAACGACAACGAGATCACCAACGCCAAAGCAGCAGCACTGAGGAGCCGTTCCACTCCAGCAAAAGTGGCAGGCGTCGCAAGGTACTGTCGCGCCTTTCTACTCAGATTGGGAAAATTGGTGATTGTAATGATCAGAATCTGAACGACAAATACGCACGATTCAAGATAACAATACGAAGCGTGCTTGTAGTTATATGCGGCGAGCAACTTGCAGCCGAGCATTTCCTCTTTCATAGCGTGCGCGAGATCACCGAACGTCAAACCAGCTGCACTGAAGAGCCGTTCCACTCCAGTAGATGTATCTTCTGCGCAGTCGGCTTTGGTGTTGTTTGTAATTCGATAGCACCAGTGCCATTTGCCACCAATTTGTCCTGCATGTCACACTTTTTTTCCGTCTTCTGAATGAACCACTCCTTGTGGTGTGCCATCATATGTGCACGCAAACTCGTAGTGCCACTGCAGTGTTTGATTCGAATGCCGCAGACTCCATTTCTTCTGTGCAAGACACATCTGGCAAACCCTGGCTCTTCACCGTCTTCTGTGAAAGCTGTCCAGACAACCGAATTTCGCCGACCTGTCTGAGCCTGCAGTGGTGCCGACGTGGCAGAATCTAATAAGGCAATCTCAAACTGTAATTTTTGCTTCTTCTGGCGTCCTTCTTCCTGTGCAACTCTTGTTCTCTTGCGCTTCCCGAGGTCAGCCTGTTCATTTGCTTCACGCTCCTCATTGAACCGTGCGATGAAGGCCTCACAGCCACTGAGATTCTCAAGTGGCTCCCATGCTTGGGCGGAGGCAGGAAAACCCTTCCACTGGACCAGCCATTGCTTTTCACTGTTGCCTTTGTCGTTCTTTGCCATGCCTTCTGCAACAATATCCTCAACATCGTAGGTATCACATAGGCCCGCAGGGTTTGCAATGTGTTGTGGAGTGCGGCGAGGTCGCCCCGGTGTTCCTTTGGCTGGCAGTCTGGTTGCAGGTGCCTTTGGCTTTGGTTTCACACCACGGTTTCCCATGATTTTGCCTGCAAGGAGCCAAAATTAAGTAGTACAACAAGTAGTGCAGCCTGACTGGGTCGGACCATGCCTCCCCTGGTGGCCTGCCACCAATAGGTGAGTTTGGCAAGCCACCGAGTGTGGAAGCCAGCATGGCTCTGACGGCCTGGCCCTGACGGCTGATGAGATGTGAAGTGTTTGGAATTATGGTACCGTGATGACATCACCGTGGTGACGTCATCAGTGATACCGTGACGACGTCATCGTGGTGACGTCATCAGTGATGGCATGATGATAAGCAAAGATGACATCATCACAGAAAATCCTAGTGACTTTTTTCTGTGCAATAAAAATTTTGTTAGAAAATGAAAGATCCAAAAATGAAAAAAACACACTGTGGGAAATAACCCATGCGACCAGGCAGATGGGTACCTCTGGGTGTGGACAAGAAGGCAAAAAAAATGGGCATAATTGTTTCAAAATCGATTATTTTGATGGCAACAATCAGAAAAAACTGATTATTTGAAGGGGCAATAATCAGAACAATCGGTTTTTTTTTGCAAGACGATCGGGAAAAACTGATTATTTGAAGGAGCAATAATCGGAACAATCGGTTATTTGTTGCAAAACGATCGGAAAAAACTGATTATTTTTTTTGAAACCAATTGCGAACCTTACATCCAAGTCCATGCATGAGCCATGAGCCATGAGCCATGAGAGTCGCACAGTTGCACAGAGTCAGTCGCACAGTGGCTCAGAGTCAGTCACACAGAGTCACACAGTCGCACAGTCGCACAGTCCCACAGTCCAACCGCACTCAACCTGTTTCCAGCAGCGGCTTCACGAAGGGAAAGAGAACGCACTCCAACCAGTGATGGAATTTCTGCTCATCAGTCCAGCCATTCCCTGATGCCTCCACGTAGATCTTACCGCATGCGCCCTTCAAATCATGCGGGTTCACAGTCTGAGTTGGGAGCAAGAAGAAGCCTGGGACATACTGACCGGCAGCCTTGCCACACCCGAGTACCGTGATTCGCTCTCTGTCCTCTGGGGCGCTCCGAGCCACCTTCCCACAAAATCCACGTGGTGCATAAGCCCTCTGATCTGAAGACGCAGACACAGAAACAAAAAGAAACACAGACAAAAACCCTGGATGGACCAAGCAGGACGTCGTCGAGCGGCGGCGACACATTTGTATATGTCGTAACACCTTGAATGACCGGCTTCATGCATGTTGAAAATTCGTTCGGCAGAAGTCACATGCTGCTGATCCAATTCATCTCTGACAGAATGGTACCATTCACCGATGTTCACCTCTCGGGCAGCTTGGATACGAGCTTCGGCCAGATGTTGCACAACTCTGTCACTGAGTTTGTTCCTACACCGAAAGCCAAAGAACCACTTGTCACTGGGCAGACCATTCTTTGTGTCGAACGACAGACCATGTGCTTGTGCCATGACTTTTGCTTGCAACAGAATGTCATTTTTGTAAGGTGGTTTCATCCGTAGGCACTTGCTTTTCACCCAGCCCATCAACTGCTCCTCATGTTGGGCGCTGAGCACTGACTTAGGACCTCTTTTCTGCAGCGGCCGGCCTGCTTGCAGTGCCTTCAGCCTCCATGCGAGAGTGCTGCTTGGGACCTTCCTCAATACCTGAGTGTAAGTGATCTTACCAGTGATGAAGGTTGCTACAGTGCGATCTAGAACACCCCGGCACCACGGCCCCACAACCAGTCAAGAACCGCACGGGCCGCACGGCGCACACACGCAACACCCACACGACCCACAGGAACGCCCGGACCCCCAGCCAGCACAACACCCATCCCCGCCCCCCCCACCCCACCACCACCAGCAGCCCCCCCACCCACACCCCATACCAGCGAGCACCATCCACCAGCAGCCACCCATTACATACGGACCACAGCCCCACCCGGACGCTCATGCGGCCGCCTCCCACCCACACCCCGGCACCACAACCAGTCAAGAACCGCAAGGCCCGCACGGCGCACACACACAACACCCACACGACCCACAGGGACGCCCAGACCCCCAGTCAGCACAACAGGCACCCCCGCCCCCCCCACCACCAACAGCGCCACCCCCACACCACCCCCCCCCGCCCCCCCACCGAGACCAGGCCACGGACACAACACGCGGCAGCCAACACCAGCCAATTGACATCGATACCCCCGCCGACACACGCCACCGCGAATCCCCCCTTCCGCGACCGCGACAAGAGACCCCATCACCGGACCCCACGCGCGACAACGACGACCACCCCCCCCAACCCACACCACCCCCCCCATCACAGCCCGCACCACCAGCCGCCGCACCGGCCGAACCCTACGCCCTACACAACCCCGCAGCGGTACGGCAGCACCTCCGGGGACTCGGGGAACAGGACGTAGTGCTGTACCTCCGCACCTCCGCCACCAGCACCCCCATCCGGGCGGCCATCCTGGTCCAGGCGGCCACCCTGGGGAAAGGCGTCAGACACTTCCTCTTCGACGCCTTCCTCCACGTCGCCCGACACGAGCGCCCCCCACGCGCCACCCCAGACGGCGAGAGCCCGCCCCCCACGGGGAGCCGGATCTGGGTGCCCCCCATCGACTGGGGGCGACACCTGGTCGGACACCCCGTGCCGGGGCGGGTGGACACCAAGGGCCGCACCCGCTACCACGAGCCCGACATGGCCCACCCCCCACCCGGCGCCACCCCCGACAGCACCAAAGAGTGGGAGCGGGAAACATGGGTAGCCCGGATGGCCTTCCTGAGCAACTTCTGGCACCACGTCCCGGGGGACATCCCCACCCCCGACGAGCAGCAGCCAGCCCCCTGCACGTACATGACCCTCATGTACAATCTGCACTACACCCTCTCCACCACCAACTACCACGCACCCACAGACCACTGGGTGGTACACGGCACCGACTCCTTCCTCCCCACCGACTACACCCCCCCCCCACACAGCCCAGGCCCCGACACGTAAGCCAGGGGGGACGACCCGGACGTGGGAACCCAAATCCCTGGGCACGCTGCTCTCCATCCGCAGCGGCTACCAGGGCCTTGGTAGGGCGATGTATTGCCTCGCCAAGTGGACCCAACGGACCTGGGGGATCCTTACGGACCGATGGGTGTGGGTGGTCACGCTGCGCCCCCAGCAGAGGGAAGCCCCCCCAAACCGCAGGGGACCCACCCCCCCACGCCCCACCACCCTACAACTATGCCCGTACATGGTGGCAGCCCGCCTCATGACGCTGCTCTGGCCGGGCCCAGACACCCCCACCCAAAACTACCCCCACCTCACAGAGGAGGACATGCCCGGCATCCAGCGATGCTTCTTCCAGACCCTCGACTACCTCCAGCAAACACACCCGCACGACCTGGAGCAGATATGGCCACCCCCCGGGTAACCCACGTGGCCGCGCAGCCGAGACAACGCCGTCACGCCAGCACCAGCACGCACGGATCACCAGGAAAAACACGCGCACACGCCCGGTGCCCGAACCTGCACCCTCGTTCTCGCTACTTACAGGACCCAGCATCATACGCCCGCCCCGGAAGCCCAGGACCCTCCGCCGTCTCCCACAGCCCTCTCCTCCGCCTCCGACTCCACAACCTCCACCACCACGACCACCTCATCCACCACCACCACCACGTCCTCATCCAGCACTCCACCCCCCAGGCCGCGGGGGACACCTCCCAAACGGGCCCCCAAACCCGCCCCCACCGCGAGCAGCCCCGCCGCCGCCAAGGCCCACGCCCCGACGAAGCCCACACCCACAACCCAGCCGAAACCCAAGACCGCCGCCAGACAGCCACCCAAACGCGTCAGCACGCCACGACCGCGACCCGCAGCCAAGCCCAAACCCAAGTCCAAACCCGGCGCCACGACGGCAGCGCGAGGCCGGCCCCCCGAGGACGTCCTCTATGACATCCGGCCCCAGCCGTCCCAGGCCCGAAGGCAGCAGCGCCCAGCGCGGCGCCCCCCAACCGTCACCAACGCCACCGCCACCACCTTCATGGCGGAGTGCGCCGCGGCTGAAGCACGACGCACCTCGTCTCGCCACCTCTCAAAGCCTGCACCCCAGGCCCACGGACCGCTCCCGACCAGGCCAGAACGACGCCAGGGTCCGCCAGCAGCGTCCCCGCCCCCCTACCAACCCTCGATGACAGCCCACATACAACGCATGCCCCACTCCCGCCGCCACCGCGAGTCCCCGCCCAACCCCGAGGCGGAGACCGTACGCGCACACCCGCGGGTCCACATCCGCGTGCGCCCCCACTCCCCACGCACCCCCACGGAACAGGACTACGAGGAATCCCCCAGGCCCGCCACCGCCACCGGTCCCCACGATGCCGTCACAGCCACCCACGCCCACTCCTCCGCCCAAGACCGCAGGCCCGCCCAGGAACAGTGGTGGCAGCGCTGGACCCACACACAGCTCTGGGAGCTGCGAAAGTGGGCCCGGGGAGAGCCCTCCCTTGAGGGCCTGGTGCATCGGCCCCGCAAGGGGTCGGTGGAGAACTGCCGCCTCCGGCCGGCGGGGGGGTGGATGCCGCAGGCCGCATGGGACGCCATGCTGGCCGATGCGCTCCACCCCCTGGGAGTCCACCCCCGCAACCTCCCCGCGCCCCAGGACCACCCGTATGTCCTCAGGCGCCTGCGGGAGACCCTCCAGGAAACGCAGCGAGACGGCATCCGCCTGTGGGACATCACCCAAAGCCCGGCCCCGCACAAACACTCCCCCTCACCACCCCACAAGCGTCAGCGCACCGACACCGGCGACACCCACAGCACCCCAGGAGCACTGCGCGCCACACAACACGACGCGCCTGACCCCCCGGCCAGCGGCGCCGCCATCTAACCCCGTTACCCAGCAAACCACCACCACGGGGCGCCAGGCCAGGCCCCGCCCAGAAGTCACCAAACGAACCGGACGCCGAAGGAAGCCAACGCACACGACAACGAGCACCACTACGCCCAAAGGCACCGAACCCAGGCCCGCTACCGTCGCAACCGCCTAACCGAGCCAGAACCCAAGCACAAATCAAACCCGAGCCACACCCCGAAACCGCTAACCCTTGACTCCTAACCAAGCCGGCCGAGGGAACAACGTAACCACAGCCGAAACCCACAGCCCACACAGCCGCCTAACCAGCCAGCTCCAGAAGCAAAGAGACACCTCACCAAACCCACCCTGACCCAGGCCCGTGTACATCAGGACGCGCGAGCCGCACCCCTGGGGCGCGACCGCCGCCACAGCATCGACGACACACGCCAAAGGACACAACGCTATTGCACCGCCGCACCAGCTGCCCATGCCTGTGCCTGCAGTGTGCGCGCGCCCCTGTTTTTCTCTTTTTTGTTTTTTCTTTTTTTTTCCCAAAAAAAAAAAACAAGTAAAAAAAAAAAAAACAAGTAAAACAAAAAACAAAAAAAAAACGAAAATTAGGGGGGGAGGAAGAGGGACACAACACCCATGGCACACGCGCACCGCACACAGCACGCAGACCGGTGAACAGGAGCCCAGTGGCCCAGGACACCGCACAAGCAACACAACACACCGAGCGAGCACACCGGTGAACAGGAGCCAGCTGGCCCAGGACACCGCAGACGCACCACAGCAAACCGCGCGGGCACACCGGTGAACAGGAGCCCAGCGGCCCAGGACACTGCACACACGTAGGGCGGCCGAGGGACAGGAAAGAACCAATGCCCCATGGGTCGGACGCACTGGGGCGACCCAGCCGACCCACCGGGCCAGTGGCAGGAGCGGTACTCCAAGGCCACTGGTCCGAGCCCGGCCAGGCTGAATCGGGGACCATGGCAAACGTCACCCGGAGCCATGGAAGCAACCGGTGACAGGCGAGCCGGTACACAGTCCAGGAGGGGGTCACCTGCCAAGCAAAGTGGCCCCGCAACTCAAGCCACAAGGGTGAGGCGGTCGTACCGTAGACAAGCGGGAGCAATACCCCTTGTGGTGAGAGATACTCCACACGGCTGGGCAGCCCCCCAGAGCTGCCGCCCAAAGGAGGGGGCATGTGGCCCTACCCATGGACACATGTGGGGACACCCTCCCACCTGGGACGGATGGACCGGGTGGCCGCGACAATGCCTTCCCAAGCACATGCGGGAGCGGCTCAAGAGGCACCTGACATAGGGCAGTGGGAGGGACAGGACGTCCCCTTGGTAAGACCTTCTTCCTGCAATGTCAAAGGAGGCATCCCGAGCTCCCGAAGATACCTACCTACCTACCTCATCGTGGTGACGTCATCAGTGATGGCATGATGATAAGCAAAGATGACATCATCACAGAAAATCCTAGTGACTTTTTTGTGTGCAATAAAAATTTTGTTAGAAAATGAAAGATCCAAAAAATGAAAAAAACACACTGTGGGAAATACCCCATGCGACCAGGCAGATGGGT
This sequence comes from Eutreptiella sp. 'Long Island Sound 2002', assembly GCA_964036045.1. Taxonomy (NCBI): domain Eukaryota; phylum Euglenozoa; class Euglenophyceae; order Eutreptiales; family Eutreptiaceae; genus Eutreptiella; species Eutreptiella sp. 'Long Island Sound 2002'. Next base: position 158,611,745 of record OZ038380.1, read on the forward strand.
ACCTCTGGGTGTGGACAAGAAGGCAAAAAATAAAAAATGGGCATAATTGTTTCAAAATCGATTATTTTGATGGCAACAATCAGAAAAAACTGATTATTTGAAGGGGCAATAATCGGAACAATCGGTTATTTGTTGCAAAACGATCGGAAAAAACTGATTTTTTTTGAAACCAATTGCGAACCTTACATCCAAGTCCATGCATGAGCCATGAGCCATGAGCCATGAGAGTCACACAGTCGCACAGAGTCAGTCGCACAGTGGCTCAGAGTCAGTCACACAGAGTCACACAGTCGCACAGTCGCACAGTCCCACAGTCCAACCGCACTCAACCTGTTTCCAGCAGCGGCTTCACGAAGGGAAAGAGAACGCACTCCAACCAGCGATGGAATTTCTGCTCATCAGTCCAGCCATTCCCTGATGCCTCCACGTAGATCTTACCGCATGCGCCCTTCAAATCATGCGGGTTCACAGTCTGAGTTGGGAGCAAGAAGAAGCCTGAGACATACTGACCGGCAGCCTTGCCACACCCGAGTACCGTGATTCGCTCTCTGTCCTCTGGGGCGCTCCGAGCCACCTTCCCACAAAATCCACGTGGTGCATAAGCCCTCTGATCTGAAGACGCAGACACAGAAACCAAAAGAAACACAGACAAAAACCCTGGATGGACCAAGCAGGACGTCGTCGAGCGGCGGCGACACATTTGTATATGTCGTAACACCTTGAATGACCGGCTTCATGCATGTTGAAAATTCGTTCGGCAGAAGTCACATGCTGCTGATCCAATTCATCTCTGACAGAATGGTACCATTCACCGATGTTCACCTCTCGGGCAGCTTGGATACGAGTTTCGGCCAGATGTTGCACAACTCTGTCACTGAGTTTGTTCCTACACCGAAAGCCAAAGAACCACTTGTCACTGGGCAGACCATTCTTTGTGTCGAACGACAGACCATGTGCATGTGCCATGACTTTTGCTTGCAACAGAATGTCATTTTTGTAAGGTGGTTTCATCCGTAGGCACTCGCTTTTCACCCAGCCCATCAACTGCTCCTCATGTTTGGCGCTGAGCACTGACTTAGGACCTCTTTTCTGCAGCGGCCGGCCTGCTTGCAGTGCCTTCAGCCTCCATGCGAGAGTGCTGCTTGGGACCTTCCTCAATACCTGAGTGTAAGTGATCTTACCAGTGATGAAGGTTGCTACAGTGCGATCCAGAACAGGGGCTGAGCGCTTAGGATTCTTGGTTGCAGCCGGCACATGAGCCCACTTTGCACGGAAGGCCTCGGATACATCGTGGGTAGTGTTGGGCCCGACAGATGGTGACGTTGTCAGCTACATGCACAGCCTAAAACGGATAAAAATCCGGGTACCGCAAACTCCAAAAATTAGGAACTCCTAGTCTAAGGCACTCAATTGGAACATGTTCCACTGTTTATTCAAAATCTCACATCTGGAATCCGGATTTACGATGTACCATAATTAAAAATCGACTTCACTGCATTTACTGGCGGTATGCAAATTCAAATCTTCGCTGTGAATCGTCCAGACACTCGCTTTTCAGCATTTAACCAATCCTGCAATCAATGGGAACTGCGGCGGTAAGGGAAAACCTCGGCAAATGAGACTCGCGCGCGGGCTCCGGATTTTTGCAAATTTCTCGAACTTTTTGGCAGATTGAAAGGCAAGGAGCTGGGAACGTGTTTTTCAATTGTTGGTTCACCCGGTGCACTGTTTAGATTCACGTCAAATCGATTCCAAGTAGTTGATTTTTGGTCGAACTTTTGGGTGTTCCCGGGTGCTGTTTTTGGTGCTTACCTCAGCAAGTGAGACTGAGTGTCAAAACCTCCTGTTCAACAACTTTGTACCACTGTTTTGTTTTTCAGTGAAGTTTGTTGCTTTAGAGGCCTATGAGGTTGGTCTAGCAAGCGGTAAAGGGTCCTAGCACTGTTCTTTGCCTTTGTTCCTTGTGTTATGGCTTCGAACAGCAGCAGCGCAGCGAGCGCGCAAGTCGCAGTCGCAATCGCACTGCAGTCTGTGAATACTTATGAAGCATCGAATGCCAACTGTGTGAATGAAGTGCTGTCAGATACTTCGATCTCTGGACAGGGTTTTTGTCCTCGAATTTGTGAAGTGTCTATGTATTGGTGCCCCGTCTAAAGATCCTGCGAGGTTTGTCGATTTGGGATTTTGGATTTTGAGAAACAAGAGGCATAGGAGTACAAGAGTGTTCCCACGTAACAAACCACAACAAGTGGTAGCCAGCTAGGTGGCGGGGAGATCAATATTCGAGATCAATCTTCGACGCCGTCAACTTGATTTGGATTTCGACTTACAATGGAGCGGCGATGCAGGTATGCTGCACTTTATCAGAGACAGTCCGTTTCGAACCGATTCACCCTTGCATCACGAATTTTCGATTTCTTTAGAAAGGTTCATCGCAGAGCACATCGCAAGTCGAGAAAGTGAGTGGTTTCCATGTCTCTCTCGTGATCTTCACAGCTGTTCGCAGAAGCTTGCAGATACTCAAGCCAAGGTCATCGAATTGGAACAACGCATCGATGTGTTGCAGACAACAGCAGCAAGCGCTACTAAAGCAACTGACCACCGAGTCGACACTTTGCAGTCCTCGACGGAGAATGCAAGCGAAGCTACTGTAAGCGAACTTCGACACGTAGAGCACAAATTGTCGCAGTGCTATGCCCTTCTCAACAAATTTGTACGAGTTTCAAGGCAACAACCTGCGAACAACTTCCAGTTTCCACAACCACATCCACAGCTACAACCACAACCACCGTCTTCTTAGAATCAACCGCCGTATGCACCGCCGAGCAGTTCACCTCACCCTCCACAACAACCACCTCCACAACCACCTTTCTTCGACCCACATCCTGCGCACCAGTTTGCAGTCGAGCGTGCTCCAACACAAGAGATTCTGGGACCTCGCGTCGAACGCTTGAATAAGCTGGTTAAGAAAATTTCTGGGAGACCTGGATCTGGAGAGTTTCGTACATGGAAGGAGGATGGGTTACGAGCCTTCATCCTGTCCGCTATCACCTCACCCGTCGATCAGGTGAAAACCATATCGTTCCTCCTTGAAGCTGATGCTGCCGAGTATTATCATAGTTTGACGAAAGCTGTACAGGATGACTGGTTCGAGCTCATGCGTGTGTTGGGCCACCGTTTCGATTGCATATCCCATGAGCCAGTGTACCTATCGAGAATGTTGAGGTTGAAGGAAAGCGAGTTTCCTCGACATGCGGACTATGTCAGAGAATTCCGTACTTGCGTTATCAAGTCGAAGGTTAACACCAGTGACCTCCAGATGGGTTACCTCGTCAACTCTCGATTTGTTGAAGGTTTGTTGAATGACGCTGTTCGTCGGCAGTACATCGTTGAAGTCCGTTCGAGATGGCGTTCTAGTAGACCATTTGGGTTTGATACCTTGATAGAGACCATCGCAGAAGCCTACGTTGCGGCCGGATATCAGCTCGAAGAGGTACAGAATGCATCGAGAACGACATCAGATACCCTGGGTCCTGCGGTGTCAAGACCCCTGCCTATGATGGTTCCCCAACTTCGACGTCCACGTTCCCATCCAACCCTATGCCAACGCCACACGTCAACCCCATGCCGACCCAAACTGCAGCCCCCATGGCTTCGACTGTGCCAGAGCCGATGAACCTCGATGCAATTGCCAAGCTCCGAGAAGAACTACATGCCTACATTGGTGAACGTCGTAATAAACGGTTCGTCGCCAAGATGGTGGACGCCAAGATGATCGAGAAAGTAGGCGTTGCTACAATTGTGGTGAACAAGGCCACTTGGCCCGTGACTGTCCAAAGAATCGACCGCCATCCCGAGGACAAGAGCATCGGGAATCAAGGTCGAACATGCCGAGACGAGATCAAAGTCGAGATAGCAAGGGACGGTTTCGATCCCGCTCCAAAAGCAGAGAAAGGCCCACGACGGCCTAGAGAACATTTTCGAAGACCTGGTGGTGGACGTCCCCGAGAAGAGCTGAACACCACCACCAGCACCACTAAACCCGAAAAGAATTCGACAGTTGGAGGTTCTCAACGTCGAAGGAACCGAACCTGAGCATGCATCTCTGTTCACGGTTCGAGGGCGCATTTGCGCATGTCGTGAAGACTCCTTTGACTCCAGCGCAGAATTACTGGTCGACTGTGGAGCGACCAGCGACTTCATGTCAATGCAGACTGCAAAGAGGATGCGACTTCCCCTCTAGAAACTGAGAAACCCTGGACACTGCAGCAGACCAGTGCACTGCAGGCATTGCGAGGCGCGCACGTGCGCCTGTAGAGTATTAAAGCGATGCGCAATTTAGTGTTGTGATGTTCTTATGATAAAACATTGCATGTTTTATTGCAGGCACCAAATGTCCTGTTTGTGAAATCAGCTGTGATTACGGAGTTGTTCTGCATGGTGCCGCCTGAGGGATTTGGGATCTCAGGGTTAACGTCAAGTCGTGGTACGTTACAATTTAACAAACTTGACCAGAACGATTTCGTTAGGCTGCATTCAGACACAGGACAGACATGCCGCGCCGCCGCTGTAAGATCAAGTCGGTTGACGAGATCAGGACCTTGCACAGCTCCAGTGTGCGCCGGCTGTGCAGTTCGTCAGTGCCCGAACGACGAGAGGACAGTCCATAGCGACCAATGACAGACCTGACATGCCTCGCAGGATCAGAACAGAAACCCAAAAACAGCACAAACACACCCATGCAACCAGAAAAAAAAATCTTTTTTATGACAGCAAATCATGGGCAAAGCAGAACCAAACTGCTGTAATATCATTGCCTGGAGCATGTTCAGCACTTGTGACAGAACCCTACCTGCACTGGGACTGTGCCTGACGCTGTCTTAACCTGTCCTGTTACCCAGAGATCCGAATTCTGACTTCAGGGGGAATGGGACTGCCTTGATGGCTTGATTGCCCCCAGCCGCACGCAGACCTGTACACAAGCAGACAGGGAGGAAAGTAGCAAACCCCACTCTGTCAAACAGTCAGGAGGGACGTGACACTCAGACCCCCCCCCCCCCACTGCCTGGCTCCAGCACCACCAACTCCCAGGTAATGCAGTGGACATGCAGAACAAGAGGGGGAAAAAAAGCAATAAATTTGGGCGGGGCACTGGTCTTGCAGAGCCACACTGCCCTTTGGGCGGGGCCGAACTCCCCAACTACCCCCCAATGCTCAGAGCCCAACAACCTGCAGGGGGGCCGAGAACCTGGGTGGTCCCACCAGTTGTAATTCCTTGTTTTTTTTTTTTTACTCAAGACAGTCATGCTGATCACGACCCCAGGCACTGAGATCAGACTCGTAGGTCCATGACCCTGTGATCCTGCGATCTGAGATCCTGTGATGATCTGATGACGCAGTTACTGAAAAAAGATGCACCGAGGAACATGCCTGCCACTGTCGCAATCACGAATCCTCATAACTCATATATGGCCCTGGGCCTGAGACACAAAACAGAAGGAGGTAGGACAGAGGGGAAGGAAACAACACAATACTGCAACACTGCAACGGTCGGGTGGGGGGGTCTCAAGATCTCAGATCAGCGGCAGGTCCGTTAAAAAATAGGAAAAAAAATCAGACCAAGTACTGTGCATCCGCAGCACCCCCCCCCCCCCCGCCACTGCGGTTGGGAGTCCAGGACCTGTCGCTGTCCCTCACCTGACACCCTGTCCCATGTCTGGGGATGGACGTGTCGATTATGATCCTCCATGGTATCCTGCTACTTTCGCCTCGACGGTGTCCCCGGAGCCCCGGTTTGCCCTGTCCAGAGCCCAGACCAAAAAATAGCAAGACCATGCAGAGTTGTTACTGTACAATTTCTGAAATACGCAGATCCAGTCCCTTGGCTGCATTAAAACCACGCCAGGGCTGGGCAACATGATGAAAAAACGAAGAAGCAGGCTCCCACATGGGCTTGTCATGGCCCTTCCACAGAACCTGCCACTTTCGATGCCTTTTTCTGCCCTTCCCAAACCACTGCTCCTTCAGAACCTTATCCAGGACCCATTCCTGCTCCACATGGGCACGTGGGTTGTGCCTCTTGCGATAAAAATGAAAAGGTTCCCGCTTGCCCTGCGGTGCCACATAAAACTTTAACGGTTTAACGGTTTAACAGTACGCGCAAACACTCAAGTGACACTCACAGCACGCGCCGACACTCACATGACACGCACAGCACGCGCGAACACTCAAGTGACACTCACAGCACGCGCCGACACTCAAATGACACTCACAGCACGCGGGAACACTCAAGTGACACTCACAGCACGCGCCGACACTCACATGACACTCACAGCACGCGCGAACACTCAAATGACACCCACAGAATGCAGCGACACTCATATGACACCCACAGTACACGCCAACACTCAAATGACACCCACAGTACGCGCAAACACTCAAGTGACACTCACAGCACGCGCCGACACTCACATGACACTCACAGCACGCGCGAACACTCAAGTGACACTCACAGCACGTGCCGACACTCAGATGACACTCACAGCACGCGCGAACACTCAAGTGACACTCACAGCACGCGCCGACACTCACCTGACACTCCCAGCACGCGCAAACACTCAAGTGACACTCACAGCACGCGCCCAACCTCAAATGACACTGACAGCAGGCGCCGACACGCAAATTGCACTCACAGCACGCGGGAACACTCAAATGACATACATAGCAAGCAGCAGCCGCAGCAGCAGCAAGCAGTAGCACCAGCAAGCAGCACCACCAGCGAGCAGTAGCAGCGCTTGCAGCAAGCAGCAGCAGATCCAGCAGCACGGCGGCAGCGGCAGCTTCAGCAGCAGTAGCGGCACTCAAATGACACGCACAGCACGCGCGAACACTCAACGACACTCACAGCACGTGCGAACATTCAAGTGACACTGACATCACCTTCTTTCTCTTGTGCTCCTTCTTCGTCTTCTTTGTCTTCACTCCTCAGTCTTATTTTTTTCTGCAGTTTCTCGATCTTCTTGTGTCTCCTTCTTAACGTCTCTTTAATTTCCTTCGCCTCTTCCGCTCCTTCTTCTGTTCTTTCTCTCTGCATATTCTTCCCTCCTGTTCTTCTTCTCCTTCTGCTTCACTTGCTTCTTGTGTCGCCCTGCACACGGAGAAGAAGCAGAAAAATTCAACCACCAATCGTAATCAAACAAAATTCAAATGAAATTCACTGCAAATTCTATAAAATACCTTACATTTGCACCGTTAACCCTTGGCAACGTTTGTTTGCTCTGCGGCAGCACGCGCGTCTGGCGCCAGTCGGCGGCCACCCCAGAAGACACGTACTGTATTGTATTCTCGCGATACAGTACGTCTATATATATACGTTACGCGTATATATACGCTGTTTTTTCCAACCCTGCTTTAACTGGGTCGCTGGCAGCACCTGTACGCCGTCAGGGGTGTCAATCTTGAATCGCGTACTGCTGACGAGTTGGAGCACTTCACAGGGCCCCTGCCATATGCATCAAGCTTGCTCTCCCCCGGCAAGTTACACACCCTCACCGCATCTTCCACAGACAAGCTCAACTTGGGATGTTGTGCCCCAAATTTCTTTCGTGCAGCTGTATGCAGCTTATGAAGCCGTTTGCGAACCAGGGTATGCTCCTGCGAAACCTGTTCGAAAAACTGCAGGGCATCCTCAGGCCCCTGCCTATCCTCCAGGTGGGGTGTGTCCCCAAACCCCGGGGGGTCACGCCCAAACACCAACCGATGGGGGTAGTAGGGGGTGACAGCCCCTGGTAGGTCATTCAGACCCCAGAGCGCCATCGGCAGCGCCTCAACCCAATTACCCGGGCGCTCCTCCAGAAAACGCCTAAGGGCATTGACTACCGCCTTCACCGCCACCTCCGCCCTCCTGTTGCTCTGTGGCCTATAGATCACCCCCTGATGCTGCTCAATTCCGCTTTGAGCACAGAGAGTTCTGAAAATCTCGGAGGTAATCAAGTGATCATTGTCCGAAAAAATCTCACGCGGAATCCCCATAAAAAGAACACAGCGCTCCAGAAAAATGCGAGCCAATTTGGCAGCATCCAGCCCCTTCTTTCGGGTGGGGATGGCTATAATATAGTTACTGAGCCTACACACAACTATCAGAGCGGAATCAAAATTCTGTCCGTCCACCTTGACAGAATCTAACTCCACACAATCCATGGCAAGACTTGAGAAAGGGGTGGAAGGAATGGGAAAGTGCTCCAGTGTATCAGCGCTGGACCTGTTCGGCGCTTTGCATGACTGGCACACTGGACGTTGGGCAATGACCTCAGCAATCAGCTTTTTTGGAGAGAAGGGGAATAAAAAGCGGCGGCGACACAACACATCCAGCTTGCGCTGGCCCGGATGGCTGTACGCATGCAAGGCAGCAATGACAGCTCATACCAAGCACTGGGGCACCACCAGCTTTCCCTTACACCTAATCTTCCCTTTATACAAGGCGCAGTTTGGTACATACTCGCCTTTTTGCAACTGCTTATATACAGAAGACCACTGAGAGTCTTGACTGTATGCATCTGCCCAACTGTCAATAAGAACAGCAACAGGAGGAGTGGAAAGATCATCATACTTCGCCGCAGGATTCCCGGCGCAATCCGATGGCTGTCGACTGCGAGTACTCTTCCGGCGGTGAACGCAAATCAGCATTTGTGTAAGGGCAGAAATGGAAGCAAAAGACTCAGGGGCAGCAGGAAAATCAGCCAAAACACTGGGGTCTGGGGCCGACATAGCCCGTAGCTGAAAAAGGGTCTCATAGCTCCAACATTGATGTCGCAGCCTGCTACACACAGACTGTATCCTCACATCCCCACCCGCCTGAAGCTGTGCTATAGTTGTCGAATCGGATGCCCTTGGACCACCGGGTCCTAAGAAAAAATCAGCCCCCAGATATGCGAAAGGCAAAAAGGAAGAGTCCTGCTGATCATCAGCTGCTAACTCTCTCTCCACCACAGCCAATATTCCCCGTGCCCGATCAGCATGCTCCTGGGCCACAAGGCAGGATATTTGATTCGGCAGGGGGTGGTCCTCCCACCGCTTCTCGTCGTGAATGTCGCGCTGGACCCCCGCCAAATCCTCCTCGCTCCCATGCATGCAGGCGTCAGGGGCATGCTTGCACGCTTGATAGGCCCAGCGGCTCATGGTGTCCGCCCCCACATTATCCTCCCCCTTCTTATATTCCACCTCAAGGTGAAATTGGGAGAGGAACTCCTGCCATTGCCCTCTGCGGCCCACAGGGCCGCCAATGGACCCGAGGTCCTCGCGGAACCAATGGACCAGAGCCCGATGGTCTGTTCTGGCCCTGACAGTCACCCCAGACTGAATCCAGCTACGGAATTTGTGGAGCGCAGCCACAAGGGCATATGTCTCCTTCTCCCGTACCGACCATCCCCGCTGCCCCTGTATCCCCTTCCCTTGTAGCTTGCGGCTGAAATAAGCTACAGGCCGCAGAAGGCCTTCTTAGTCGTGCTGACTCAATACTGCGCCAACCGCAAAATCGGAGGCATCAGTGATCAGGAATGTGGAGCATGGCCTCCTGAATTAGAGATTCCTTGATCTGATGGAAGGCATGCTTCATCGCCTCACTCCATTTCATCTTATGCCGCTTACCACTCTTATCCCCCTTTTTCTTATTACTCTCCAGACCCGTGAGTGCCACAGAGAGTATTGCTGCATGCATAGCATAGATCTTCATGTACATCGCATACCATTGCGTCAGACCGAGGAATGCTTTTAAATGAGTGGGCGTGACGATATGCGTGTGATCCCAGCGCTCAATGACCGCGCGTTTATCCGGCGCGGAAAAGCGAATGCCATGCTGCAAGATATGGCCACAGAATTTTACTCGCGTTTGGAACAGGAACATTTTCTCACGTTTCACAGTGAGTTTATAACGACGAAAAATGTCAAAAACACGCCGCATATCAGTATCATGCGCTTGCAGCATATCGAACGCCACTTCAGTTACCTTCCCTGACGGATTCTGGGGGTCTGGGGGTACCTCCTTCACTGTCGGGGGGGGGCCTGGCGTTTCTGCCAGCACATCGTCGATGTACGGCTTCGCACTGATGCGCTTATCCTGTTCCAAACACCACTGTACCATACGCTGGTCCTGGGCTGGGGCTGTTTTCAGCCCCATGGGGAGCACGAGCCATTCATAGACTCCCCATGGGGTCATGAATGCCGTATATTTCCGAGAGGACTCGGCTAACGGCATTTGATGAAAACCCTGTTCAAGGTCAAAAATTGACCAGATGACGTTTTTGCCTTCCTCTAAAATTTTGTCCTCGATATACGGCAAGGGGAAAGTAAAATCTTTGATTTGGGAGTTTAGGTGGCGGTAGTCTATCACTACCCGCCACTTTCCTCCCGGCTTGGGGACCACAAAGGCCCGTCTAATCCATTGTGGATTTACCGCCTCTTGTAGCATGCCCTGGGACTGAAATTTGTCCAAAAGCGCTTTAAATGCTGCAGCCCGCAACCCAACACAGCGGTATGGTACCACTTTCTGTGGCTGTGCATCTGGTTTTTCAGTTATCGTCGCGACACCATCAGGACCACCATACGGGGCCTCCGTGTGTGGCTTAAACATCAACACATCCTCATATTCCGGCTCAAGCTCCTCCCGAAAAATCCGGCAACGAGGGTCCTCCTGATCTGCCCCAATGACTGACCTGATGTCGCGGTTCAATCGCGAGTCATTCCAGGCTCGCATGGACCAACGATGGCGTCTTTGGGCTTGGTGATGTGGCTCGGGCTCCTGTGCATGAAAAAGCACCAAGCGCCAACCATCAGAACTGTGTACGGGGGTGCCTATTGACAATTCAAATATTTTTTTGTCAGGTGGAATATCCCACCAATCCAAAGACAACTCCCCCAAGGCCCAGAACCAGGCCTCCTCCCTCTTTACCGGCACAAGGATTACCCCGCGTGCCCCATCAAGGAGAACTTTATTCATTGTGCGCTTGTAACAGTGCTGTGGTGGGCACAAAAACATCATATCTGTGCCCCAACACTGTACGAAGGCATCCTGCTGACGCCCCCAAGACTTTACACGTGGGCCAGGCATGGGACGTCGTCCCGCTGCGAATGCGTCAACCCACTTCGTTTTCTCAGGCTCACCTGACCATGCCCTGACGTCATTCAAAAAATCGAAGACACAGACAGGCCCTTGGAGTTCTCCCTGAGGCTCTTTCGGACTCCAGCTATCTTACGTGCTGCACGCCATGGGGCCTGACAACTGGAGGCATCAGGGGACATCTCAGGTTTGGCCAAACCCAGCGCATCATCAAGGTCCTCTGACGTGGCCTCCGTAGAGGAACCTGATGTGCGCCCTCGAGAAAAACCCCACCCCCCACATAACTGGTCAGGGGCTCCAGAAAAATCATCACAGTGCACCGAATCCGCGTCAGAGATCCCCTCAGATTCCGCATCACTATCAGTCATGCTGTAGGCCTCATATGCCCGTAATTTGACCTCCATAGGGTGAGCCGCGTGTGCAAAAATTTGGCTGACCAATTCAGGACGTCTGTCAATCTCACTTGCAGTCAAGGCGCATAATTCGGCGCATCGACATTGGAGCCTGGTAAGCGAAGGCTCCTTCTCCACATAGGTTTTTAAAGGCAAAAGTATTAGTTTATTCCAAAAACTAAGAGAATGGCAGAAGGACTTGTTTTGGGGCTTAAATATCATGCCAACCATGCTGCAAAACCTATTTTGGTGAGTTAGACACCTCCAAAATAGGGTGGGGGGGCCTTGAAGGGAGCCCCCAAGCCTAAAACATACCGGTTTTGTACAAAATATTGTCAATTTGAGGCCATTTTTTGACACATAATGTCCTTTTTCAGGTCGAAGAGGCCCTGAAACACCTATTTGCTGGCTCCAATGATTTGGAATACATGTTTTTTTGCGTCAGGCATCTGCGAAATAGGGTAGGGGGGGCTTGTACTGACCACCCAAGCCCAAAAATCACTTTTTTTTCCCCCAAAATTGGCATTTTTAGGCCATTTTTGGGCAAAAAATGGCCATTTTTTATGGGGGGGCGGCCCTGAATCACCCATTTTCCGGCTCCCTAACCCTGCAACACATGTGTTTCTGAGTCGAGCACCTGCAAAATAGGGTGGGGGGGGCGTCAAACTGACCACCCGACCCCAAAAACCACTGTTTTCGGCCCAAAAATGTTCCAGATTTTCTCGACAGGCACATCAGCACTGATGATTGGAATTCGAAAATTGTGCATTTCTGAATTTACAGACAAATTGGAATCTAAAAACCTATGTGCAGTAATTCCTGTGGAGCGGACCTGTGCACTCTGGTCCGTTTCCCCTGACATGCAAAAATCACAGATATGCTTGTCACAGGTGCAGAACCCCTGCCCCGCCACAGCAGCAACTTTTTTTTCATCAGACTTCTGTGGTGACTCAAAAGCCTGTCGTAACTGCGGCTGCAGGCTCTGCATCAGGGCTTCATGGCTGCACGGATAGGGCTGCCCCCCCCCCCCCTGGCTGTAAAGTCCCGACTCCGGGCCTCAGAGGTGGATGCCATGCGTCCGTAGGACCTGCCCGCAGGCATTGATGCTTACATGCACACCTGGCGGCACATCCACAGTGGAACGTTTCGCCATTATTCGAACTCAGTTGTCGTGCTCTGGATATACCTGAAGGCAGGCATGCCGTTTCATAGTGACACACCAAGGTAGCCAGAACACCGCAAAAACAGAAGGCAAAGCAAAGCAGCACCAGCCCCGACCAGAGATGCTCAGAGGTTAAGTTTGCGCACAGGTTTTAAGATGACTTTGATATATGGGGCTTAAATCCCTTGGAGGCGGCCGGCAGCTTTGTTCATTAGCTTTAAGGGTTGTCGCACCCTGGGGGTCCAGAGCAGATTTTTCTGTGTTGCTTTTGCTGCTATGCCTGTTTGACTGTTTTCTGAAATGTCTTTTGTTTTTTTTTTAATAAGCAAAGTTCTGAGCAGGGGTTTTGTACATTTTGGTGCAGAATTTGTTTTGGCATTGGGCAGTGATTAGATCGAGATCTTTTATGCAGTCTAGTTTTTTTTAGTGTCTGGTTTTCAACACAGGGGACACAGGAAGCCCCTGACACAAGGTGGCGTTGCATCGTTGGGCACCGGGGTGTTTCAGAATTTTTTGTGTTTCTCTGAGTGTCAATTTTTTTATACATCAGTTTTGGTGTGCAGTGCACAGGCTGCCACTGTTTGTGTGTGTCAGCCAGCCCCAGATCCCCTTGGACTGACTTAGGAGGGGCGTGTAGCAGACCAGTGCACTGCAGGCATTGCGAGGCGCGCATGTGCGCCTGTAGAGTATTAAAGCGATGCGCAATTTAGTGTTGTGATGGTCTTATGATAAAACATTGCATGTTTTATTGCAGGCACCAAATGTCAGGTTTGTTGAATCAGCTGTGATTACGGAGTTGTTCTGCATGGTGCCGCCTGAGGGATTTGGGATCTCAGGGTTAACGTCAAGTCATGGTACGTTACAGACACGTCTTGACAGCCGGAGGTGTCCATGTCGAAGTGCGGTACTACACGAGGGCCTATGTTCGAGTTGGAGAACTTGTATTTCGTCATCTCCGCAAGGTCCTGGAAATTCTGCCGCATGTGGTACTTGGACTACCATGGCTGCGAAGCTACAATCCGACTGTCAACTGGAAGGAACAGTACGCAGACATCCAACATGGTTCAAAGTCGTACCGGTTGTCTTTTGGCGAATCAAGGCATTCCACCCACCTACAGTTTCAAGCCGCTTCAAAGCTGGACCTTCTTTCGATACTTTCATCCAGTTCCTCGAAAGCGAGTCGGGTTGGAAATCCCACCCCACATGCCAAGGAGAACCCCGACCTACACTCGTCGACACACGTCCAGCGCGGTGCTGACATGTACGATGAGTCCGAAACCGAAGATGGTATCACCGATGAGGAGTGCAGCGATACGGAGATTGAGTACATTTCGTTGCCGAAACTCAAAAGTGAGATCCGTCGAGCTGATCTCACAGGGGATCAAGTATTTCTGTGCTGCATGCCTCGACCCGCAGTGTCGGTCGATCAAATGTGCAAGATGCAAGCCAGTGATGACAATGACGGGCTTGAGCCCTTTCGACGCAAACTGCCGATTCGATTACACAAGTTGGCGGACCTCTACGACCGGGAGAAAGCGGATTATGGAGACCTACCTCCGTATCGACCTGGTAGGGAACATCAAATACGCCTCAATTCGGAAGACAATCCGGCGTGGGTACACCCTTACACAATGGACCCGAGTCAACTAGATGAACTTCGACGACCATTGGACAAGTTGCATCGATCTGGTCGGATCAGACCATCCTCGAGTCCATACGGAGCGGGTCGCCTGTTGGTGAAGAAAGCGAATGGTAAATGGTGTATGTGCGTCAACTACCGAGCGTTGCATACGCGAACTGTTTGAGATCGGTATCCTTTGCCATCGATCCAATCCATCTTGAGTACACTGGGGGGTTCCACCGTATTTTCGAAGATCGACCTTGTTAGTGGGTTCCACCAGATGTGAATCCACGACGAAGATATCGGGAAAACCGCCTTCAACACACAATTTGGCGCCTTCAAGTGGGCTGTTATGCCCTACGGCCTCTGTAATGCGCCCTGGACGTTCCAACGCGTCGTGAATGATGTCCTCCGAGACCACTTGGGGATCTTTGTATGGGTGTACATCGACGACATCCTCCTCTTCTCGAAGGATGCGGATGAACACCAACGACATCTCGATTTGGTACATTAACTACTCCGTCAACACCAGCTCTTTCCCTGCACTGATAAATCCACGTTCTTCCAGAGTCGAGTACCCTTCTGTGCATACATCATCGACAAAGATGGAGTACACATGAACCCCGAATACATCAAGGTCATTCGAGGTTGGCCTCCGCCAACTACGGTTCATAAAGTTCGACATTTCATTGGATTGTGTGGATTTTACCAGCAGTTTGTCGAAGGGTTCCAAGCTGTCGCAGCCCCTCTGACCGCGATGTTTAAGGCAGACTTCGAGTGGGAATGGACAGCTGTACATCAAGCTTCCTTCGACAAGCTGAGGCAGGCAAAGATCAATGTGACACATCTCAGTGCTATCGACCCCCGACAGCCGTATCACCTGTACACGGACGCTTCGAAAGACTACGTGGGTGCTACGCTAGCGCAACGATGTGCGCATGGAAAGTACAAGGGACATCTTCGACCTATTGCCTTCATATCGCGGAAAATGCAACCTGCCGAAACTCGATACCAGATTCGAGAACAGGAGCTATTGGCCATCGTATTAGCCTTGAAACAGTGGTTTCACCTACTTCAAGGACCGCAGCAGGTGCACGTGCACACTGACCCCGAAAGTCTTCGATACCTCAAGACATGTCCTCGACCGCTGACACCACGACAAGCACGATGGTCCCAATTCCTCGAAGAATACAACCTGATGTTATGGTATGTACCGGTCCTCGAGAATCCCGCAGCGGATGCCTGCTCCCGCCTGACTTTGCAACAGTTGATGGACATCGAGAACGCCACACGTACACGGGGTCTCGTAATTCCCCTGGTGGAGAATTGGGCTTCACGGGAAGGAGACCTGTCGATGAGTTTCTGCATGCACTCGAGGACTCATTGTCACACGACGAGGTGTGGCCCCAGCCCTACGACCACCTGTACGTTTTGCTTCGAAGCAGACGCTCCGAGGGGAAGGAACCTGATGCTGACGAACATGCGGAACCCGCCCTCCAATTCGACACTGAGCCCGCCGTCGAGCCAGAGGACCTGGAGCCGCTACCATCAAACGCAGCGACCATCGAGCCAGAGGACATGGAGCCAGTACCATCGGACGAGAGCCTGGCTGAGGATTCACACCAACCAGACATGCATCTCGATGACGCTGGCAACGAGCCGGACATGCCTGCTGACACCGACGACCTTCCCGATGTAAGCATGGACCGCCCCCTTCGAGTCACTTTTGGCAAAGAACTTCGATATGCTCCGACCATGGCGGAACTGATTCGCTGTCGGCGACACCGTGACGGCACGTTACAATCAGTTCCCTTGCCTAAGGTTGGGCCGAACACGCCGTACCCGTCGAGTCTTAAAGGTACACACCGCCGAGTGCGTCGGCACTATCAGTGCAAGGACTTGACTTCGACAGCTGTGTGGGCAGCAGCCTATCGAGAAGACCCACAAACGAAGCATATCTACGAAGTCGCGGTTCGAAGCCCTGCGGCACGACACCAACCCCGCGATGCCAAGTTGTCCTTCGATGATATGAAATTCTTCCATTTGTGGACGATGGGCAAACGTGTGCTTGTCCCTCGAACACTCGTGACCTCGATTGTGGCTATGTATCACGAGTCGGAGTGCTATGGCCATTCGGGTGTACTTCGAACCATGGCACTGATCAAGCGCGACTATGTTTGTTCGCACCTCCGACATTACGTCGAACGATATATCCTAAGTTGCGATGTGTGTCAAGCGGCGAAATCAAGGCGAGTCGACACCACCAGAGTGCCAAGACCATTACCGGTGCCCGACACTAAATGGCACAGTGTGTCCATCGACTGGGTTTCAGGATTGCCGCCGACCACAAGGTGCCATGACGCCATCATGACTGTGGTCGACCGATTCTCCAAGCGTGGAATGTTCATCCCTTGTCGCAAGGATATGACAGCCGACAACCTTATCTATGAGTTCCTGCGTGAAGTGGTTCGACTGAAAGGATGCCCTCGACAAATTCTTTCCGATCGAGAGAAGCTGTTCGAGTCCCAAGTGTGGAAGGAGTTGGCTCAGCGTTTCAAGATCGAGATGCACCAAACGGTAGCCAACCGCCCTCGAGGCAATGGCCTAGCGGAGCGCAGCAAGCAGTCGATCCTTCAGCGCCTTGGTACCCACGGCATCTTTGGTAGCAACGAGTGGGATGTCGACCTACTGTTCGCCTAGATTCAGTTTGACAACCTGACATCCAGTAGCCTTCGGCTATCCCCGTTCGAGATAGATGAAGGACGAACACCCCATTTTCCATTGGAGTTTCCCCGAAGCACTTCTCATGCACATGAGCCATCGACCGTGGATGATCACATGCAACGAGCGGAACGTACCTTCGATTCTGTGCGTGCAATGCTTGCCGAGGAACGTCGACGCCAGATGCATGTGGTCCTGCATATGGATCGACACGTTCGCCTGCCTGAAGTGGGTGAACGATGGTGGGTGTTGGTACCGGAGTATCGACATAAAGGGAAACTCGATGTTGTCTGGTGCGGCCCTTACAAAGTTCTCGAGGTACTGACGCGTTCCCGTGGGGGGCCTGGCCACGGGACGCTGCGGCGGACACGCACAAGCAAGCAGGCAGGCAAAGCACTGCGCTCACAGGGGCATCCTCATGCTAATGTCATGTGACAAAGCGTTTCAGGATCCTTGCCACTCCGAAACAAGGGAACAAAAGTATGTACAGCAACACATCAGGATATGTACACATGGGGTTAAGACTGGACTGGGGTAAGGGAATAACAGGACAATAGACACTCGGTCCCAACTCATATCCCCATCCCAGGTCCGACCCTCTCAGTGGCTGGCAGGGGCGGGGGCTCAAACAAAACCCATGCCCTGCTCAGTCCGGACCCTGAAACCCTGCCCATTGGGGAGGGTTTCCCGCCCAGCCACAGGCAAGTTCCTGGGAACCAAGGGGCTCCAAGGGCAACAGACAGTTGCTCCCGATGCTCCCTTAACGGCAGGTCCCAACTCCTCTTTGAGCCAGAGATAAGGCCCCGCCATTATCCCCTAGGAGTTGGTAGCTGAAAATGGGCCGTTTCAGCCCAAACTGATATTGGCTTGAAAAACTCCAAAATTGACCCCTCCTTCAGACCAGCCAGAGGTAGGGACGAGGCAACTGACTCCATGCTTCTCAAGTACGAACTCCCTGGAGCCCTACCCCAACCTGGCTCCCTCTGAGTCCCCGGCATCAGGGCACCACGGCTTCGCCATGTGGGGTCATGATGCCAAAATCATCAAAATTGGAGTCATTTCCACGGGTGGCTTGCTCGGCCAGGGCAAGGCCAATGGCTCACAGGATAGGAGGCAGGACCTAGGACCTCTATCTAAGTGCACGCCTTAAAATTAGGTCCCGGCTATTCGGAGGCATAGAGATATGGGACCGCCAAGTGACCACATGGGGGGCCAAAATTGGGGTCCCAAAAAGGGGTCATTTTGGCTGCTCATTTTGATTGAGGGGGTTCCCATCGTACATGGGGGGCCTGATGTCCATCAGGTCCTCCGACACGGCGGCGTCTGCGGCCTTAGAGACCATGAACGCCCGTCGCGAGGCCGACCGAGGTTCCCACCGGCGTCCCCTGTGGGTTCCCACGGCTGCCGCTTCCATCTCCTCCTCGAAGTCCAAGCGGCTGCGCCTCGGCTCCTCCACGTACGGTCCTCCAAGGACTCCTCGGCGTACGCCTTTCATGTACTCCTCCTCCTCGCAGCGGCGTCGGCCGGCTGATCTCCGTGGTGGGCTGATCCTCAAGTCCTCCATGGGGTCCCCATCGGGACCCTCAACGTCCCAGTCCATGTCCTCTTCGGGCACCTCATCTCGCAGCCCTTTGTATCCGCCATACGCCGGTGGGGCTGGCTCCGGGGCGTGCCTCGGCCGCTTGGGCTGAACGGGGGTTCGGAGGGGGTCACGGCATCTGCGGTAGTCCGCACTCAGCCATTCGTCCTGCTCCTCCTCTCCGCTGTGCCGTTCGGGCATGGAGTCGCTCTGTTGGGCGCTGCCACGGGTGGAGGGCGCGTGGTCACTCCGAGGGGCTTCGGTGCGGCTACCGGATGTGCCTGGATCAGGTCCAGGTCCCCAGCTGTCGTCCGAGCCCGACTCCAGAGGGGGCGGTTAGTCGCTACCGTCGCTCCTCAGGTACTCCAGCCTGTCCAGCCTCCTCTGCAGCTTGGTGACCTTCGCCGCTCAGCTTCCTGGCCTCGAACTTGGCGATGTCCAGCTCCTTCTGAGCCTTGGCAGCGACGGCGGCACTATGGCCGATCTCGGTCTTGTTGATCTGCGCCTCACGCTCCAAGCTCCAGATCTTCCTCTTGAGGTACACGATCCATCTCCAGATGTCCTTGGGGATGTCTCCTCCCGGCGCCTCGTTGGGGGGGTCTAAAACTGGTGGTCCTCCAGGGGGTCCCCTGTCTGGTAACCCTCCGTATGGGGGTCCACCGGGTGGTCCTGTTCCCGGCGGTCCTCCAGATGGTCCTCCGCCTTGGGGTCCAGCTGGTCCGCCATCTGGGGGTTCTCCGCTGCCGGATGGGTCGGCGTAATCGCCAGATCACATGTCCTCGTCGGTGTCCATGTCTCCCCATCTGGGTCCGGATGTCGGCGGTGGTCGGCCGGGGGTGCTTTCCCTACCACGGTAGGGAGCCGGAGGACCCTCTCCAGCCAAACTCAGAGAGATGTCGTCGCCTCCCCCGCCACCGGCTCCGAGCGCTCCCACCTTGCAGAACGTGGGCTTGTGGCAAGGCCGGCAGCTTCGTGCATCCCCATTGCTGCAGGTGACGAAGGGGTCAGAGTCGTCGGGGTGCCTCTCAGCCGACCTCCGTGGTCGTTCCGGGGTCTTCCCCTTGCCCTTGCGGCGGGGACGGGTGGCGGGGCCGCTGCCCTCGCTGTTCCTAGAGTCCTCTGCGTCCCGGTCGATCTTCATCCTGGAGGCGGGGTCCCCGTCGAAGAACCACCGGAGGGTGTCCACTCTGGACGCTCCCGGGGGCATATCGCAGCAGATCTTCCTCTCGGCCTCCTCCATGGCCGCGGCGGTTGCCTCCGCGGCACGCCTCTCTGCCTCCTCTTGGGCACAAGTGGCCTCCCGCTCCCGCTGCTGCTGCAGCCAGGCCTTCTCCGCCTCCATGGCCCTGAGCTCCGCCACAGTCTTGGCCCTCTCCTCGGCGACCTTCCGTCGCGCTGTCTCAATGGCCTCCCGCTTCGCGGCGTCCGCTTGGGCCTTCATGTCTGCCTCCCTTCGTGCCCTCTCTTGGGCTAGGGCTTGCTGCAACGCCTTCACCTCCGCTTCCTTGTTTGCCACGCCCTCCTAGGCGGCGCGGGCTTCGCTAGCAGGCGCAGCTTCCCGCAAGGCTGCCTCAGCCTCACGCCTCTCAGGGGCAGCCGCCGCTTCCTGCGCGGCTGTGGCCGTAAGTGCGGCCGAGATGGCCGCCACGGCCGAGGCGTGGATCGCCATGCCGTGTTCCCAATGGGCGGCCTCCTCCTGGGCGATCACGACGGCCACTTCCACAGCAGCGTTCTGCTGCATGGCCCGGTCTCAGGCAACCCTGAGGTTGCAGACCACGCCGCAGATGCCCTTGCACGCGCGGGCCACTTCGCCTCGCTGAGGGTCAGCGAAGAATGGGGCCACACTGCTGGCTGAGGGTCCTGGGCGGGGTTGCGCTCCCCGGTGAGCCAACTCCACATCGCTGCTTGGACCTGAGCGCTTCAGGTGCAGCAGATAGGCAGGCTTGGCCTTGGACCTTCGGGCTACCTCCATGAAGTTGCGCAGGGTGGCGGCTCTCGGCTGGGGGCCGCCCTTGCCTGGGGCGGGGGCTCTCGGCTCTTCAGCCGGCCGGTGCTCTTGGTGGAGGTCGGGGCTGAAGTCGGCGATGTATCGGCTGTCACGCCAGACACGCCACCGCTTCTGCTGCCACGCGTGCTGTTAGCCCAGGGCTTGGAGCTCCGCTTCAATCTCGCGAGGATGGTTCACATCCTAGCGGATCTCCACGTACTTGCAGGCACCCTTTCCCTGGGGCCGAGAGTGGCGGTACTCCCTGTCCCACACCAGCCCCCGCATGAGGCTGCGGATGATGCGTGATGGCCAGGCTGGGCACCGTGGTCGCGTGCTTGGGGCTGGCCATGGGGCTTGGTGGTGGATGTGGCTGTTGGTGCTGAAGATGCAAAGGGTCGTTGATGACGAAGTTCTCGGGGTCGGGGTACTCGTGGTCTTCACGACGGCCCCGAGTGGCAGGCTGGGATAGGGTACCTCAGCGGTGGTAGAACGCCTTTGACGCGTTCCCGAGGGGGGGCCTGTCCACGGGACGCTGCGGCGGACACACAAGCAAGCAGGCAGGCAAAGCACTGCGCTCACAGGGGCATTCTCATAGAACAAAGCGTTCTAGGATCCTTGCCAACCTGAAACAAAACAAAAGTATGTACAACCACACAGCAGGGTATGTACACAGGTGGGTCAAGCCATGGACTGGTTCAAGGGCGCCTCAGGGAAAGCGACACTCAGTCCCCAACCATATCTCATCCCTAGGTCCCACCTCCTGAGTGGCATGCAGGTAGGGGGGTTCAAACACAACCCACGGACCTGCCCAAACTGAACCCTAGATCCCTGCCAAGGGAGAGACCTTCCGACCAGCCGGCGGGGCGTTGTCAGAAGCCAATTGGCTCCAACAGCAGCTGACAGTGGCTCCTTCTGCTCCTTTGATGGCAGGTTCGAACGCCCCTCTGACTTGGAGATGTGGCCCCGCCAATCTCCCCTAGGAGTTTGGAGACTAAAAATGGGCTATTCCATCCGATCCTGACTGTGGCTCAGAAAAATCCAAAATCGATTCCTCAGCCGGGCCATACCAGGGCAGAGGCGAAGCGCCCAACCCTGTGCCCTCCGAGTACTCACTCTCTAGAGGCCGTATGCAACTTGGCTCCTTCACATTCTCTGGTATCTTGTCGCCAAGGGGTTGCCACGTGGGGTCAGGATGTCAAAATTGGCAAAATCGGCCATCTCGGGTTGATGACCAGGGTTGGCTTTCATGGCGATCTCGTCAAGCCAAGCCTTGATTCACGGGCCTTGATTTTCCCTCTGGTCCCCTGCATTGGGGTTTGGATTGCTGTCACGCTGGCTGCCTGCTGTTCCCTGAGGGGATGGTCACGCGATGGGGCAAAAAACGGCAAGAAAGGCAAAATTCGGCAACGTGGAACGCACCGTAAGTTGCTTAACTCTGGCTAGGCCGGAGGAGCAGATACGAAGCTCTAGACAAATTGACCCTTGGTCATATGCTACAAGAATCACCACTCCCTCGCGGCTAGGTTCCCTTGCCCCATGGAGATATGGTGTTCCCAATCTGGCCTAAAATGGCAAAAACAGTGAAAATTGGTTGAAACGGCCCACACTCACAACACCATATCTCCATGGTGATGACGAGCAATGATCTAACCAAAGTTGCTATAGACACATGGGACTGAGGTCCCAATATATGCCCCATGTCAACCCTTGAGGTCGCCTCTAATCATTTTTCCCCTTAGCAGAAAAATGGTACACGAAACATCGCAAGAGGTGGCATACGCCATATTAAGCCACCCATGGCTCTCCCATCCCAAGGAGAGGACACAAGGGGATACACCCTATTCGAGGCGGGTTTATGTCCCCTCGCCAAATTACCCTTAACCTTGGACAACGGGCGCACACAGCCCGGGGGCAAACATTAAGGGGGAGATGGGGTTTGGTGCCATTATGGCCAAAAAGAGGCTTAGTAGTCCCAAAAGTGTTTACTTGAAAAATTGTATCTCCGGTTCCCAAGGGAGATGGACTTTAGGCTTTTGCATCGAAGCAATCAAGAGCCTCACCTTTGATGTTACCGGGCACAAAGTGGCCAAAACCCAGATTCTATCCAAATGGTTGACAAAATTGACACATCTTTGTTGTGTATTAAGCTTGTTTTGAAAATTTTGTTGTTTTTGCCGATCATTCATAATAAGAGTTGACGCATGGCTCATTTTGAGTGCGAAGATGTCATGCACATCCAATATTTCGGGCAAAACAAAAACTCAATTTGTGTGGAGAAATGAATTACTTACTTGTCCAACACAATACAAAATGGAAACCATTGCAATGTATGTAGACAACATAGATTGACCCTGATCTACACACGATTCACATTGTCCTTGTGCTTTTTGTCTTGCACCATGCAGTTATAATGTGATATGCTTGTCAATACCCCAACTTTTCATAACAAACATTTCTCTACAAAAATCATACAAATCCCCAATCATTTGCTTCACCCAATGTCTAGCAACCGATCACTGCACCTACCAACTGTCGTCAACCTTGTACGCCGCCCTAAACTCTGACCAAAACTGATCTTCTTGCAGTCTCTGCCTCGCATGCGTTTTATTACTTCAAATGTTGCAAACTCAACACAACGTGCACAAACAACAGAGGCAACAGTGGACACAGTGTCTGTGCTATCCTACCACCTCCAATAGTGCAAACATTGGTTGACAAAACATACACTTTTGGCAACACAAAAGATATTCTGCACAGCTGCAGAGCTGCACAGCAATCTGCACAGCTGCACGATGCACATTCGAGCTTCAAATTATTGCTGTGTGCTGTACCTTCAGTTCAGGGTTCACGTCCCTTTATCGATATTAGTTAGGGTCCGAAGCACAAGGAAACCATTTTTAACACCTCGGCCCTTGGAGCACACCAAAAGTGGGAAATATGGCCAAAATGCCAATATTGGGACATATATACCCATGGGACACCAAAGCCCATATAATATGGCGTATACCCAAATCAAAGGACCCATAGTAAGTGTTTGCAAACATACTTACTATGGGTCGAGTCCTCCCTTGAATCCGGAGTCCATCCTGCATGCATATGGGCAAGTGTGCAAAAGGCAGGTTCGGTGCGGGTGCCCACAAGGCAATGTTATATGAAATAGTAAATAGGCTTGCAAAAATCAAACAAGCCAAACATGATATCCTTCGTGTCCTACGTTTCATATTGCCTTGGTTCGGGGCTCATAGGGCATGTGGCGATGAGGTCACTGCCATGTCACATGGAATCTTCCTACTTAGCTAGGCTGACCGGAAATTGAACCCAGGACCTCTCAAAAAGAGGTGCCCAGCCCCCTAGGGTGCATACCACTAGGACAGCTAAGAATTCATGGAAAAACATAGATAAATTCATAGGCTCTGCCCTGGATATGTCAGTTCTCAGTCAACTCAGGAAAAGATGATTTGCTTCACATTGAAAGGGGATTAAGGGGTCCACTCCATATCCTGATTGGGTGTTTGGTTCCATAGGTCAAAATGTGTTATCACCACTTTTGGTGGGGCCAGTAATAAGGTAGAAATGCCTGGATGCTCAGTGCATCCCTAATACAACTAGAGTATGCCTCAAAGCATTGGAAAAGCACTTTTTCTTACTCATATGGCCCTTGGCTTCGAGAACCAGCCTTGGCGCCACGGCCATTTTGGCCAAATTTTAGAGGAAAAGTTGTCCTTTAAGCAGCCATGTTTTGGCACGCATTGAATGCGTGGAGCCGTCGTTGAGTTGGCTCCAAAATGATGAGTAAGTAAGTAGGTAAGTAAGTAAGTAAGTAGGTAAGAGCGGCCACGTCCGCGGCCTCATCTGACATCCCCTTGTTTGTTTTACATGGTGGCCGCCTCTGGCGGGAAGGAGAGCTCTCCACCATCAGTTCCCCTGGCGACCCCTGTCTCGCCTCACGGCCAAGAACTTCAACCAGGTTCCCTTGGGGCATGACAATCGGTAGGTTTCCTTCAGTCGCTGCCCTCACGGTCCCAGCTCCATCCGGTCACGCGTCGAAGGATCCTCCAGTCTTCCCCCCCTAGCACAGCTTTTAGGGTGCCTGCAGGCGGCCTTCCTGTGGATAGCCGTTGCCGACAGCGCAGCATTGCTCTCAACCACATTCCACCACTCCCCATCCCTCACCGGCTGGAGTACCCACTCAGCTCCCGGATGCACTTGGTTTTCATCCATCCCCGGCTGGAGGCTTCGGGGCGACCGTTTCCAGGTTTCCCCGGGTTCCGCTCACGCATGAACCTACGTGTACTCAGGCCATTGACCCAGGGGCCTCAGAGTCAACCCTCACCCCTGCGGACACCTGACGGCCGTCCCGGAGTTCAGGGGATTTTCCCCATTTCCCGTGGCCAGGCTCCCCATGGTTGGCTCATGGTTCACCACTCCATGGCGACTGGTTTCCCAATCCCAAGGGGCTGTTGCTTGGCGCGCTCCGTCTCCCATCCCCGCGTTGTCCCGTTCCCCTTTGCCACATCCCGTCATCGGCCCAATCCCCGCGTCCCGTGATTTCCGGATCCCAAGGGGCTGTTGTGCGGCCCGTGCCACAGCCCTATCCTGGCCCCGTGCCCCCATCGCATCCCTCATCCCGTGTTTATACCCCACCGGGCTGCCAGCAACCCAGTGACGCGGGCCCACTGGATCCTCATCCATCCGGGGACTGTTTCGTGCTCCCTGCACGGGTGGCTCCTATCCGATCCCCTCTTTCCGCGCACTCGGAGCTTTCTCCTCCGCATGTTCCTGTCCGGGGCGTCTGGCCACTTTTCCGTAGTCATGGCCCCATTGGCCTACCTGTGTTTGGCACGAGAACACAGCGTCTCTAGGCGGCTGTGGCCAAGCAGTGACACCACTACACGTACCACCACTAGGGCTTGGAGGGGAGGTGTGTCCTGTATACTTGCACCGCATGTGGTCTTGCCGTCCTTGTTGTCGTCTTGCAGACCTGAAATGGCAGATTGCCCTTCTGATGTTTGCCCCTCGCCATTTATGGCCGAGGGTCCTTCTTTCTGCTGATCCCCCAATATCTGGCTCGGGCGTGGTGCTGTGTGTGTGATCTGCGTTCTTGGATATGCAGGGTGGGCAGCCCATGTGATCCACCTGTGTTTGGGCACAAGAACACAGCGTGTTTTGTTTGTTTTTTTTGTGGCTGTGGCCTAGCAGAGACGCCACTACACGTACCCCTGCTAGGGCTTGAATGGATGGAGTGCTCTGTTGTCGTGCCCCGCTTGCGACGTGGTGACCCTGTTGATGCCGTCATTGTTGTCTGTGTGACTCCGCCCTTCTTTCAGCTGGGTTGGCGGCCCTGGGTGCCCCACCTCACCCTACATTTCCCTCCTGCGGTAGGAGTGACTCATGCAATGGTAGGGCTGCAGAGAGGCGTAGCTACCAGCAACCACGTCTGGCCTGCTATACCCGGATTACCGGGCCTGCCTCTGCGCACACGGGCGGTCAGCCCCGGATGATCCAGTCCGGGGCGCCAGGCCGCCACTTGTCCCTGGACAATCCAGTCGAGGGGACGGCGGCTCCTGCGGCATGTTCCGCTCCGGATGATCCAGTCCGGGGCGTCTGGTCTTATTTCACCGGTTAATGCTCTCGTCGTGCTCCAAAATGGAAAATGGCCTCGGGCTGTTGGTCTTGTTAGCATCATGTTAAGTTTTTTACGTTCATGCTCACAAGTACATAAAGTTAGCTTTTGCGCACCATTTTGACTTGTCTTTTTTGCACCCATGTGTGTCCCAAAACACCCCAAAAAGCCGCTTGCCCAAGGGAAGCGATATACCCATGTGAAAGGGCCATGATAGGAAGGCAAAGAGGGGAGATGTAGAGTTCCCTACAAATTCATGGTGTATGAGGCCCATGAATTCGGTCGCTTGACGGAAAAGCTTGCGCGTCATATTTCTCCCAGACGCGACAGTGAAAAATTCTGGTGAGCACACCAGATGAAACTACATGATAAACCCTAAAGATCCATTCCTTAACTTCCTTATCAACCTCAAAGGTACAGGAGAAAAAGTCAAAACAAAACTCGCCACGAAAACACTCCGCCAACACGCGTGCAGTCGACGACAGGCGACGTTTCTACGGCGGCGAGAAATCGAGTCAGAATAATCAATTTTAATCAATTTACCGCAAGATTGGATCATTAGATTGAAATTATAAAAATTCCTGATCGATTCAATCCATTGGGATCGTTAGGGACGGGATCGGTACCATGCTGGTTCGCAATAGGCTGGAGGAAACATACCCCCACAAGCAGGAGGGAGAACAGGCATATGTGACGGGGAAGGATGGACATTTGCCCTATGGACCATTGGGTCCGGGTACCGCTTCAAAGCCTGCACAATGGAAGGAACTGGGTAAGCAGGAAGCCCCTTCAGCAGGGTTGGAAGAAGAGGGAAAAGAAGGAGCCCCGTCGAGTCGGCGACCCGCCACTGTCCTTTCGGGAGTTCCTTTGCGCTCATCCTCAGGGCTGCTTTGTCTGCTACGAGCGGAGCTCCCCCTTGTAAAACGATCACCAAACGTACCCGATCCACAAGGCCGACACGGAGGCGTACAAGAAGGCGCAGGTGAGCAAGAAGCATACGTCAGCCAACATCTGGGAAGCCAAAGTGGAGGTGTCCAAGGACAGACTCTCCAAGCTGATGATGGTCGGGACCGCGCTCGCGAAGAAGATTCAGGAGATCAAGAGAGCTTGGGGACCTAAGCCAGACAAGGACAAGGAAAAGGACAAGGACAAGGACAAGGAAAAGAAGGGCAAGAACCGGTGGAGGAAGAAAGGAGACGTGGTGTTCAAGGTTGCTGCGGAGGAGGACACCCCGACCACCGATGCCCCTTAGCAGAGCCCCTGCAGCCAAGGGCCCCAGCTAAGGCGGTCGCAGGGTAGTGCTGCGATCAATGTTAATAAGTTAATTGATTACAGCTGTTTTTGAACCATCTGCTGAAGGTACAACACACAGCGATGACAATTTTTCTGTTGCTTCACCAGTTGATATTTATCAGCAACCCGCTGAAGTGCAACAACCCACTGCATGCTTGGCAAGGATTGATGGCAGCACAGGCATTTCCTGCATCCATTAGTTGTTGCTGCCATGCTGACATACAGCGAGCGATTTTGCATGTGCGAGACTCATTTTGCATATTACGATTACGCAACCCTGTGAAGTGCAACAACCCATTGCATGCTTGGCAAGGATTGATTTTGCAACATTTGAAGTAATAAAATGCATGCGAGGCAGAGACTGCAAGAAGATCAGTTTTGGTCAGAGTTTAGGGCGGCGTACAAGGTTGACGACAGTTGGTAGGTGCAGTGATCGGTTGCTAGACATTGGGTGAAGCAAATGATTGGGCATTTGTATGATTTTTTAGTGAAATGTTTGTTATGAAAAGTTGGGGTAGTGACCAGCATATCACATTATAACTGCATGGTGCAAGACAAAAAGCACAAGGACAATGTGAATCGTGTGTAGATCAGGGTCAATCTATGTTGTCTACATACATTGCAATGGTTTCCATTTTGTATTGTGTTGGACAAGTAAGTAATTCATTTCTCCACACAATTTGAGTTTTTGTTTTGCCCGAAATATTGGATGTGCATGACATCTTGGCACTCAAAATGAGCCATGCGTCAACTGTTATCATGAATGATAGGTGAAAACCACAAAACTTTCAAAACAAGTTTAATACACAACAAAGATGTGTCAATTTTGTCAACCATTTGGATAGAATCCGGGTTTTGGCCATTTTGTGCCCCGTAAAATCAAAGGTGGATGCGCAATGCATGTCGGGAATCGTCGATTCCCCCGGACATACCCCCAGCGGAAGGCCGGCAACGAGACCGGAGAAGAAACACAGTCGCAGTAGCTGGGTGAGGGCAAATGCCGGAGGGGTAACCGCCCTAGGCGGACGCCACGTGTCCAAACAAGGTCCCCGGTGAAGGCACCAACCCTTGCACCCAGTTATCCTTCGCTAGTAAGAATGTATCTGACGTACTACAAGATCTTTCCGAGAGTATCGGGGGATCAGCCGGGCCGCAGCTGGACCCTTTAGATAGGCTGTTAGAGTCCATTATCCACGAATGCAACAGTCGCTGATTGAGTTTCTGGAAAGGCTAGAGATTCTCAGCTTGCAAGCCATGCGCCGGGTTGGCCGCGACCGGCAGCTTCACCTGAAGATCCGTGCCCTCTGCGGGGAGATGGAAAGGTTCTTCAACGTGTTGGTTGACACAGGCACCCAGGTCAGTCTTGTTAAGGCTGGCCTACTTCCCCCAGAGTGTCTTACCGCAAGCCAGAGACGCGTCAGGCTGAAGCTAGCCAATGGCCAGTACATGGTGGAAGGTACGAAGGAAGCCGAGATCGCGCTGCAATTCGTGAACCAGCGTGAACTGAGCCGCCCGGACCTCGGCAAGGAAATCCTCCTCAAGGGAAAGTTCTACGAGGCCAAGATGGACTGGGACATGATCGTTGGGTACGACTTCATGATGGAGACGGACTCTGGCGTTCCCCCCGCCAGGGCCTCTATGACCCTGTACCAGGACGATCAACTCTTGTGGCTATCGTCACCGGAACACCACGTGCAGTGCCAAAGGATCCACCTCGAGCGCCATCAGCTCGAAACAGCCGCACTGGGGACCAGGCCCGTAGGGCCGGCGTACCAGGAGTACGGCGTCAAGCAGGAAGTGGCGAACCGAGGGTCTGCTGATCTGGGGGCATCGGATCTGGCTCTGGATGTGTTCTCTCCAGGAATCTGCGCCCATCTTAGGGTGTGTGACAAGTACTGAAGCACCCAGGACTCCGCGTGGAGGAAGCACTGGGATGCGCATCAAGGTCGCATGTGGATCCATCGTTCCACAGTGGACATCCCAAGGGCGGTGGCGAAGATCTGCAGAGAACGTTCCAAGGCAGTGCTTGTCGTCCCTATGGATTGTACCAAGGAGGAAAGTACTAGAGATTCGGGGGCCTGCCTGGACAACATGACCTTGAACAAGGTTGTCCTACCGGCTGGAGAGAGTGTCTATCAGGACGCTAAGGGACAGTCCATGCCACCCCAGAGATGGCCAACGGAATCCACTATGTGGATGGCGGCCTGGAACAGGACAACGCCACGGACCTCCTGTGTGTCACCCGCGTGATTGCGGAGCCTTGGAGGCAATGCTTCGTGGTTTCCCCGGTGACATTGGTGAATCGGAGGACCTTCTCTCTGATGAGGAGCTGCATCTGGTTCAGGGGTATATGCTTCGACCCTTTCACGACTGGGTATCTCAGCAAGAGGAAAACGGCCAGGACAAAGCCTGGCAGGAATTGGACGCCATCGTCTCTCGTTTCTTTTGATGGGAATACATTTGTAAGGAGCCTGCTGGACCAGATGTCCAGTCAGGACAAGCCCGTTAACGGGAATTGACCCATCTATGGTGATCTGTTCCGCGGCAAAGCCCGAGACTGGTCGATGGGCCATTTCGGAAGACCTCCAGAGCCAAAAATGGGTGGGGTCGCTACCCCTCAAGTAAGCTCAGTGGTCCAGGTGCCTGGCAAAGCCAAGGCGGAGTCCGATGAGTGCCCCAAGATCCAGGCATTGAGGGCCAGGCTGAAGCAGAAGTATGGGGATAC
Organism: Eutreptiella sp. 'Long Island Sound 2002'; assembly: GCA_964036045.1. Lineage (NCBI taxonomy): Eukaryota > Euglenozoa > Euglenophyceae > Eutreptiales > Eutreptiaceae > Eutreptiella > Eutreptiella sp. 'Long Island Sound 2002'. The sequence continues at coordinate 158,641,961 of OZ038380.1, forward strand.
CTTCTTCCTGTATTCTCACCACCGGTTCGTGGACCATATGGTGAGCCCAAGATACGACTGAAGCGAGACTCCCGTGTGTACCGGCGGTGGGAGTTCGCCCTTAGGGGCGAGAGGAGAGAGGCCATGGAGAAGATTCTCAGGGAGGTCATCGACCGAGGTTGGTTGGAGCCCTGACACTCCAAGTGAGCCTCCCCCTGCTTCATCATCCCCAAGAAGGTGGCCGGGGAACGGCGGCCGGTGGTCGACTACCGCGGCCTGAATGCTCAAATGCAGCATGACAGCTATACGCTGCCCCTCATTGAGGACATGCTGCAAACGATATTTCGGCGGAGGATCTTCACGGTGATTGACGTGAAACATGGGTATCATCAGATGCCTCTGGCCGATGAGTACCTTGGCTGCACAGTCATGAGCACCCCACGTGGATGCCTCCAGTGGAAGGTGACGCCAATGGGCGTTACCAACGGCAACGCGGCTTTGCAGAGGGTGCTGGAGAACCTGCTCGAGCCGGTGCGTGACTGTGCAGACCTCTTTGTCAACGACTTGATCGTGGCATCAGGGGACCCGAGCATGACCTATGATGAGCTGCTGGAGGCACATGGGAGGGGCGTCACCAGAATGCTGGACCTGCTGGTTCGGCACAAACTGACGGGCAGCAGCGACAAGGCCACCATCGCGGTAAGTAAAGTGATCTTCGCCGGCCCCGTAGTTGGCAATGGGTAACAAAAGCCCATACCTGGGAAGCTAGCGGCGATCGAGCACTGGGAGGATCCCAAGACGGTGTCCGAGTTGCGGGCATACCTGGGGTTCTGCAACTACTACTCGGGGTATATCAAGATGTATGCCTAGTACGCAGCCCCCATGACAGCCGTGCTCAGGGATAACCGCGAGGAGATCTACAAGGGGTCCAAGAAGGCTCTGGTCTGGAATGAAGAGTCCAACTGTGCCTTTGAGGGAATGAAGCAGACGCTGCTATCCGCAGTGGGTCTGCACCTCGTGGATCCAGGTTGAGGGTTCCTCCTGCGCACAGACGCCTCGGACTACGCCATCGGCGCCGTGTTGGAGCACGTGCTTGATGATGAGAGGCACGTGCTCGTGGCCTTCTGGAGCCGGGTCCTCGCGGAAGGCTAGAGACGGACATGGACGCACTGCAAGAAGGAGGCATATGCCATTGTCATGGCTATCAGGAACTCCGCCGGGTAAATAGCCCTCCATCCCGTCACGGTCTGCACAGACCATCAGAGTCTGCAGTAGTGGCACAAGGAGCATGTGGACAACGCCTCAGGACCAGCCTCCCGTAGAGTAAGATGGCACGAGACCTTGGCCAATTTCGACCTCACG